>CM038215.1:294171552-295371552 GCA_021442155.1 Cymbidium sinense
GTCAATATAGACCGTCAATCAATCCTTCATCAAGTCTACGTCAAGCTTAAAGCTATGAGGAGGAATTTTAAATCTCAAAACAAACAAACTAATTCCTCCATCAAACTCGATCAAGCATGAAGGGGTGGAGGAAATTCAAGTTTACAACAACACAAGAGAAATAGGTCTTCAACAAACCCATTGAAGTAGAGTGTAGATGGAGAAAAACTCTTATCTATCCGACAAGTTAAGTCTGACAAATCAATCAATCCGTCATTTAGCATGTCTAAATAAGGCATCATACTAATGATAAATCTATTAAAGCTCAATTTATGTCGAAGTTAAAATGATCCAAGTTACAGCGGCAAAGGGTCAACTAGTTTTCAACAAACGTCACTCACTCCATGTGTGAATCATATTTTTTAGGGGGCATTTGTTGACCTCCACATATGTGTCATTAGTCGGGTCAAGCCCATAAGTCAAATTTGATGGACTTCGAAGGTGACAGTGTACAAATCGGGGCTCAAAATGCACTAGACATTACCGGGAGCTCAAAATTCGAATAGCCCCGATGAGGACAATGCCGAGGCGGCAAATTTTGACGGAGACTTAAACTAGAACAAATTAAAGTGTTGATGAGTTTAAATTGAACTTATTTGAGTATGATCGAAAGAATAAACCTACATATAAGATTCTAAAAGTCTTTAAATAAGAATGATCATAACTTGTTGGCGACCATAAATAAGACTTTTAACGAACTTGAGAATTTGTCTTCCTAACAAGAATAAAATTCAGGCAAAGTTTCTGATTATCTTGATAGTTGCCTACGAGCACAAACAAAACTTATAATGGATGTGAAAGCTTGTCCTTCAACAAGGATCAAATATGATTGAGCAAAAAAGAATTTGAATGAGACTTGTG
Organism: Cymbidium sinense; assembly: GCA_021442155.1. Taxonomy (NCBI): domain Eukaryota; kingdom Viridiplantae; phylum Streptophyta; class Magnoliopsida; order Asparagales; family Orchidaceae; genus Cymbidium; species Cymbidium sinense. The sequence continues at coordinate 294,172,453 of CM038215.1, forward strand.
ATGAGCCTATGAGTTTCTTAGGATCACTGGCTAAGTTTCATTAAAACTTAAAGAACTCAATGTGCTATGAACTAAATGCATACAAATGAATATTAATCTAAATAATTGAACAAGAGTGAAACACTTTATACCCGGATTCATGTATGTACATAAGCGAGAGCGTTAATTAAGACTTCAATTAAACTCTTACACATATTGCAAAGTAAGATTAAAACTCAAATTCAATACCTTAAAATTATACAATCATTCTTAAAATACCGCGTAGGCCAGACTATGTTGAATGCTTAAACTTAGTGTCGAGGATGTTCTTGGTTGATTCTGTTTGGTCTTAGGACCGATTATTAACAAAACCTAAAAATCCAAAAATAATATTATAATATTTTCACAATGAAATATGTGAGAAGTTAATTATGTCATGTGATAGTAGATATGATCCTCTGTTAGGAGCTAAACAGAGTTGGCAGGATCTAAAGTTCTCAAATATATTTGATTTAATCAATTAACTACTCCGATGATAGCCGTGTTGACTGAATATTTCAACCGGAGGGGTTTTCATAATAATAATAATAATAAATGAAATTAATTATTTAAATTTAAAGTAAAATTCATCCACCCATCTGCAACCGTTTATCGTATGTGACAAATTAAGAAAATTTTAGCTCATAAAGGAGCCAAAGTCAAATTAAGTACACAACTATATTTACTCTCAAACAATCTCATGCCAACAAGGACGTGGCGTGTCCTCATTGCGTGGCTTGCGATAGGCTCCATGATCTGATTCTGACGAGTCCTTTGGCCGGGTGGTTGTCGCCAAATGACACTATATCGATTACGGTAGCCAGTATGTTCTAATATCTATCCTTTGAGTTGTGAACCTTAGGGTATACTTGATAGGACAAAAAGTCCTCTGTCAGTTAAGGTAGACTTAACTGTCTCCTTAGATAAGCACCACCCCAAGTCTACAAGAATTTCTTAGGCGTAACCCATTTTTTCGATGAGGATCCTTGATCGGGTTGGGTCGACTACCTCGACTAAGTAGACAGGGACCACGGACGGGATGACGGTGGGATCTAGATGAGGCGTCATCATTCCCCATCACTTTAAGTTAAATATAATGAATTTCATAAATCTAAATTCCAAAACTCCACATCTTCTTTACTACTAAGCGACTTGGCTTAATCGAAAATTCTCTCTCAGCATTGAGAGAGGTAATTAACTTATAGGTCTTTGCGCTATAGAAAACCAGAACCAAATCTAAAGTCCTCACAAAATGAGGGCAAAATCTCTGGTAGTATCTTTATCTACTTACGAAAAATTATCTGACTTTAAATCACTCTCTTCATCGAGAGGTCGGAGGCAAATTTTCGGAGCCCACACACCGGACCCAAATAATTGTGACCTGAACTCGATCTGTTTATTAAATAGATCTAAATTCTCAACCCGAACCCAACTAACATTCAACTCAATTGACTCAAACACAACCCAAATAACCCATTTGTACATATATTATGGGTCAAACATCATGTTAGTCTCAAGTTCACAAGTCAACATCGAGCCAATTTTCACTAATTTTTATGGGACATCTACACATAAAACAATTTTCACTAATTTTTATGAGTCTATTAATGTAGATATTTTTAAAATTAAAGAATAACATGTGCTGGAATCTTTAAAGCTTAGATTTGAAAAAAAAATGAGAAAATTATGATTTTTAAATTTTTTAATTTTGCATTTAATTTTGAAAAATCACCAAATATAATATGTTATGATTATGATCATAATAAAATCATAAAAAAATCTCTCAAAAAATAAACCACTGGAATTTCACGTCAAAAAAGTTGAAGGAAAATAGATAAATGAATAATGCACAATAAAAAAATAGTCCAAATGACAACTATTAATTTAAAACAAAGCTAAATATCAAGAAAGCCATAATTCAATAACATATTTGTCCACCATCTTTTACTAATTCTCTAACACCATCTTTTTTTGTTTCACCATCACAATATAGTCTCCATGTTGGAGCCCATTTGGGGACACGTTCAATCCCCATCCCGATGTAAAACACTATGCAATTGCATTTGTTGCGTAACTTTCCTCTCACGACTCACATCAAAGTTCAAGCACAATGGCTATAAAACTTTGGTATGGGGAATGAAATTGTGGCCCGCTATTTCAATTTTGCACTCCCTAAAATGACCCTACATCTATTTTTGCAGCCCACATACTTCACAAGAAACCCTGAATACTTTTAAGCATGAAACTATCAATTAGTCGATACAAGCTGAGGAAGGAGTTGAAGAGATAAAAGTGTTGTGATAACAAATTAGAAATGCTTTAATTAGTGAGTATGAATTATTAGTATTTATACCTGACTTACATTTATTGATATTTTTAGTTGATATTATAAACTCTGTATGTTGGAATCTGAAGACTGATTGGAACTAGTTAGCTTCATTATATTGCTTATTTCACAAGCATACTAATATTCTTGTCTTGATTCGTTGTCCAAATATTTTGCAATATTACTTTTCACATATTAATATTTTTATTGCTAATATATATTTATTTCAAGAAATATGAGTTCAAGTATCTCAACCACCTCTAAAATTATCTATTGCAACTATAATTTACAATACTATGTATTCACTTCACATCGTTGAAAAAAGATTTATAAGTGTCCCAGAAATTAAACTTAAGATAATTATAATTTTTGGATTTGACAAATACGATAAGAACTTGAGATAGTGATCATGTTTTAGCATTAGAGAAAAAATTTAAAAGGCTTAAATGACTAGATGACAAGCTCAATATTTTGATCACATTAGTCATTGAACTTATAATTTTAATATTAGCGTTATTCGGTATTATGTGATGCATAAAATCCTATTGTAAATTAGTTGACTTATAGTTATCTATGAAAACCAAAAATGTTCTTTCTTTTCATTTTGTTTCATATTATTTAGCACATAAGAGAATTTCAATCTTTTATACATAAACAATTAAGCATAATAGATTCTCAATTGAGTTTTCAAAATAGAATCAAAGGTTTAGCAACAATAACTTTCTACTACTAATTTCACAATTGCTTCTCAAATAGTTGTAGTTGTCCCAAACAGACTCTCAATCTCTCCAACAATATATTTATGATAACCAACTCCCTCACAATCAGACCCAATATGACCCACCTAATACATAGCAAAGTATCTCGGATTGAAATATAAGAGGATGAGAATGCTCAATTTAGATCAGATCTAAACCATCGAAGTTTCTATGAATACACATATAGACTTGGCAAAATTTTTAAATTAGGTTTAATGCTAATCTTAATTAGCAATTTAGGCACGAAAAAAAAATATTAACATAATAGGCCTCGTCCTTATTTCGAATGAAAAACCGAGAGGGGGAGGTCGCAGATCTGCTTTTTTTTCTCCTAAAATCGCTCGGCTCGTCCGTTCCACCGTTAGTTCCAACGCCAGGGAAGGTCGCGGCCAAGGAGTCGCCACCGGACCGCTTTTTTTGTCTTTCGTTTGCCGATTAATGTATTTTTTCTCTAAATGCTTAATTTGTGATAGATCTCGTTAAATATTACTTTGTATTGTATGATTTGCTTATTTCCTTGTGTTGTCTAGCTAGATTTGTTTGTTTTGTATATTTTATAAATTTTAATGTGAAGTTAAGCTAGATTTGTATATGTCACGGAGCGCTCAATTTTTGCTTTGTTATTGTGATGTTTACTTTTGGGTATGAGTTTGTTGAGTTTTGCTAAAGATTATTGTTGTCGATGGTGGTGTTTTCGATGAGTCTTGTTGTAGTTGTAGGTGTTTTAGTAGAAATCATTGTGATGCTAATTTGAGGCCGCCATCTAAAAATATCATTTTTAATAAGGAATGTGGCCTCTCACTATAAATAAGATTCACCTACTTCACCTTTGTCCTTTATGAAAATGAAAATTCCTTCTAACTCTACATAAATTAGGTTTCTCCCATTTGAATGCACCTAATTTATATCTTTTCCATAATCTAACTAATAAGTAAAATATCACACTCATACCTCAAGCTTTTCCCTAGGAACCTCTACATATTTCACATCCTGATGTCCACCATGGATCACCCTATATATCATATTCATGTTATTAGAAAAGATTTTTCGAATAAACCTTTGGGCATAGACACCCCTTGGTGTTAGTATCCTCCCCCTCTATGCTCACAATATTTTAAAAAAGTTTAGTCCCTTAGAGGCTTCGTTCTGGTTTGGATGACTTCCCAACAACTACCTTTACTTTCTTAAGGCGAAGTTCTTGGTTGACCTTAATCAAGTCAACTCCGATCTCTTCAAGTTTAAGCTCCTTTTATACTTTAAAATCATATGCTTCTATTGTTGGTATTGATATGCCATCTGATTTCTCTCTTTTTGTCAGTAACAAACTTTTTTTTATGACATTCTATTGTTGTTATTGTATATGTCAGTTTAATCGTGAGAAGATATTGCAATGGGTTTTGAAGATTAAAGGTTTTGAGTTCGTGAAATAGTTCCAACTGAAATGCAAAATTGTATTATATCTTGAATTGCTTTTTTTCTTTGACCAGGGGAGAGAAAGGATTCTTACTGTTTAGAGTTGTTGTTAGTTGAATATGAGTTCAAAAACTGTCTGCATAATTCTTTATTATGACGGTGAGCTGAATGTTAGTGACGATTTCTTTCTGACCTACATTGGTGGGAAAAATCAATCAATCCAGATCCCACGATGGATTAACTTGATGGGGTTACAAAAGCAAATTATGAGGTCATTGAAGTTAGACCAAGCAAAGTCATGTGTTAATCTTATAGGTTGTTTCCCTATTGGTGTTGGATTCATCACTACTCATATTAGTGACAACGAAGTGTGTGAATCTATAGTGAACGCAGCATCCGTGCAGCCTGTAGTAATTTATGTTGAAGTTGAGGAATTGCATTGCGAGGAAAGAGAGGTTGGCGATCGAGGAGTGTCGAGAGCTCCAATCGATCGAATACATCACACTTGATTCTCAACTAACTGCTCAAGTTGAAGTGTATGAGTCTATACCAACAGAAGCTGCTAATGTAGACAAGTTCTGATTTTATGGGTGATGCTGAAGGTGATGGTGGTGATGGGTATGAAACTATGTCATCTGCAACAAGTATCGATGATGATGAGGGGGATGATAGTGATGCAGGGGAGCCTTTTTTAAGGGGCACAGATCCATCTAACAGGGTCAGAGAGCTTATTAGAGACTACTCAGTTAGAACAAGCCAAACAAATGAGCACTTACTATCTAACAATGAGTATATGTGTCATGCTCAAACAGCTAGAGAATGGGATGAAGAGCTTATATTTGATGGGCCTTCAGATGAGTCAACTTTTGAACTTGAAAGTTGCATTTCAAATGAACTGTTAGAAGGTATATGCTTTCATGATAAGAAGCAGCTGCAGTTTACTGTTCAGGATTAGTCTATCATCAACAATGTAGATTATGTGATCTACGCTTCAAACAAAGCCAAGTTCACCGTATTGTGCACCCAACATGCGAACCAAGCTACACCTTGCATGTGGCGCTTACATGCAAGTTGAAGTAAGAGATTGGGAGGTGCATGGAGAATTGGCAGTAAAGGCTCACCACATACATGTACTCATTCAGTCCTCAGTGGCGGATATAGGCAATGTAGACATTTATCGTTATATCATTAACCTAATTAAGCGTGTTTAAAGTCCGGAGATATTATAACGTATTGAGTCCAAATTTAACATACGAGTGTCATGAAAGCACAGGATGCGGAGTAAGGCACTGAAGGTTATTTTTGGTAGTTAGGAGAAATCTTATCGATCGTTAGAGAGATTCATGTGTGTTATATGCTCAACTATGTCAGGATCAGTCTACAGAGTGCAATCGTCAAAGTCAAATAGATTCCAACAATATTTTGGGAGGGATGAGGACACAGATTTTCAACAATCAATCAACAAGTATGAGGGGTTGTGCAGGGAGCTGCGGCACAACATGCACATTTCTGATAGCCAGTACGGGGACACTAGCATTCCATGTACTTCATGCGGTGGATGGGTATGATGGATATTGGTCATCATCTCCACCGGTGGACCATACATTACACACCACAATATTCATACCAGGAAGCTATGTGGTCACAGATGCACCGTGGCGAGAACTAATCCCTCCTACATATGGGTCTCTCATTCCATATGACACAGTATGGGCGTATCGTGGTTTCTCGCTTCCCACACAGTCTTCAGTCGATGTACCTAGTGCTACACTCCCGGATTACTCGCAACAACCCTCTGAGAAGGTTAAAGAGAAGGACCAGCAACTGAAACATCATCTACGAGACCGACCTCGACGACCACCCCATTATTACGCCCGTAGTGATGCAATACCGCGCAGGCATCGTCGAAGATAATTGTCATCTTATTATCTTACGTTCATACTGATTATATTTTGTTGTATCTATCTTGTATTCTATCTCGAGCATCGTGGAACTATTTTATTATTTTGGTTACCTTAATTTGTAAATATTCATATCTTTTGTCGCTTTATTTATACGCTTTAAGTGTTTAGAAGAAGTTATACATTGATGTATATTTTTTAGTGAGGATATTCCCATGGTAAGTAGAGATGTAGTTAGTTTGTGTTCTAAACTTAGTTTGAGTTGGCTTATTATCCTTGTTTGAAAATGGTTGCATTTCAAATACTAGCACATTCATTTCTCTTATATGAATATAATCAATATGAATAATTATCTTCAAACAATAAGACTAATGTGCTACCAACACCTGTTTATATATCATAACTCTAAAAAAGTTGTTAATTGCACTTCATTAAAAGTATTTGTTTAGCGTGAGTTATTTGTGCATTTCATCATTGTTTATTTCTCAAAATCTGCTATGCATCGAGCGTAATCATAAATTTCAACCAACATAAAAGTTGTAGAAAATTTCGTTGTGATTCCAACGATACAAAGTTGGCTCAATTCCGACACCGTATGACTCCGATACATACAAAATATGATTGCTGCTCCGAACTTTCAGCTCTGCGCCGCAGTTTCCGTGCGCATTCGCAAAATCTGTTGCGTGTAAATTTTGGTCAATATGAAAATTGTAGAAAATTTTGTTGCAATTCCAACGATATGAAGTTTGCTCAATTCCGACACTGTATGACTCCAATACGCAAAATACGATTGTTGCTCCGAACTTTCATCAGCGACGGTTTCAGCACATTTGCAAAATCTCTGCTCGCATCGTATCGTAAATTTTGACCAACATGAAAGTTGTAGAAAATTTTCTTACGATTCAACAATATGAAGTTCGCTCGATTCGACAGTATGAATCCGATCGATAAAATACAATTCTTTGCTAACTTTCAGCTATGCTAGCGCATTCACAAAATCTGCTGTGTATCGGGCAGCAATCTTAAATTTTGACCAACATGAAAGTTGTAGAAAATTTTGTTATAATTCCAACAATAAAAATTTTGCTCAATTCCCCGATGACTCGATCTGGCAAAATCGACACTAAAATTTCAACTCGCACTTTTGTACGCGCAAAATCTCAACGATCGGCGCGAATAAATTTCAATCAACATGAAAGTTGTAGAAAATTTTGTTATGATTCCAACGATACCAACTTTGCTCGATTCCGACATCGTCTGACTCCGATACGTGCAAAATATGAGAACTACATCTAGATTTTTTAAAAATAAAAATAAATTATACCAATCGTCGGTAACGACGGCACCAACGTTGCAGTTAATCAGTGTCTTAATAAAGCCTATTATGTTAATATCTTTTTTTCATACCTAAATTGATAATTAAGATTAACATTAAGCCTAATTTAAAATTTTTGCCTATAGACTTGCACAAAATATGTAGAATTTATTTATAAGCAATTTATATATCATTGGTCAATCATAAAATATATAGCATTAGTGATCAAACATAACATTATTATACAAATAATTTATTTATTATTATTATTATTATTATTATTATTATTATAATAAATCATATAGACTAATTATGGCATATAATAATATATCTCAATAAATATGGTTGCCCATGATTTCAAAAAAATGTCAACAATCATCCATAAGAGCATCCAACGATATTTATCTAATTTGACATGAATTATGACATAATTTTAAATCATAAAACATCAAAGCATTTAGGCCAAAATATTGCATACGTAGAAGATTTACCTTTATTAGACTCTTCAAGAAACCTTCATGAGCAAGAACACATAAGATGAGAAGACCCCACATTTTAATAAAGCATTAGTTAATTTCATAAGCAATATGAAACTAAGGTTAGTTATTTTTATGTTCGTGGCTGGTAATTTTTATTTTATAATATGTTTTTAAATTTTTTTTCTTTAGTTAAGATTCTAATTATTGTGTTTTATTATCATGATGAAAAATTCTTTAATTAAAAATAGAGTACTCATATTCATAATTAGAAGAATCTATTTGAAATTCAAATATGGCTGAAATTTTATATGATTATGCTAGATGTGACCAATCCGACAAGCATAATATCACTCGATTTTAAAATTATTAAGGGGCTGTTTGGGATCACATTTTATTTTTTATTTTTTATTTTTGTTTTCAGTTTTTTTATATGAAAATAAAAATATGTTTGATATTTTTATGAATTTTTTATTTTAAAAAATAAAAAATAAAAAAACATATTTAGTTGTTATTTTGTAAAAATATTAATGGAAAAAATAAAATAATGAAATTAATTATTCTCTAAAGGGCTGCTTGGGATCACTTTTGTATTTTTATTTTTTAATTTTAAAATAAAATAAAATTATGTTTGATATTTTCTTTTTTTAACATAAAGCAAAAAAAAATATTTAAATACACAAATGACGATGATAGATATTGACCTACATATCTGATCTATTGCTCGAATTGAATCAAATCCAATATAATCGATGATTGATAAAAGTGATGTGCATAAATTAGATTTAAATCATCGTCAAAACAACTCAAATAGTATTCGTTCATAAAAAGAATAACTTATTAAAATCCAAAATATAAAAATCTATCAAACAAGAATTTTCATAGTTGATTCAATCATAATAAAATCGACAGCTACAAACGCAGACATCATTTGAGCAATATTATTTTGATCATCGTCGATGCTACTTAAAAAATGATTGCTTGCAAGATAAACTACATCTATAAATTTGAAACTTTGAAAATGCAAAAGAAAGACAACCATTTATAGAAATTAATGCATAATTATGAAATATAAAATTTCTACGTGCATATTTAAGTTCTATAAGAAAGATAAAATGTATGAAAAGATATAAATATATTTTAAATAATAATTATTGATGAAGTTAAATTATTATTATTATAATATAATATAGTTAACTTTAATTAGAATCAATCAAAAATTAATATGCAAATTCAAATTTATATTATATATATACACGCTTGATATATTCAAATTAATCTATTAATCCTGCATTCAAGATAAATCTTTTTGATTAAATTAATTAAAATTAATATTATTATATAATATAATTTTAAAAAATAAAAAAATCAAATCTAAATCTTTAAAATTTTGAAAAGTATGAACCGGTGTTTTAAAATAAAGAAAAGAAAAACAGGTTTTACATGTGTATTTTGAAAACAAAATTAAATTTATTTAAAACAGAAAAACAAAAATAATAAAACAGATATACAACCATATTATATATATATATATATATATATATATATATATATATATATATTTATTTATTTAAAAAAAAAAAAAAAAACAAAATAAAAAGTGATTCTAAACAGGGCCTAAGATAATGAGATAATACCCAAAAAATTCAAATGTTTAGATGGCCATTTTTTGTAAAATAATGGAATGTCTTACATCTAAAAATTGAACTTAAAGAATTTTTTGAGGTTTGTATAACACTACTAATTAATAAACACTAGTCAAACAATATCAATGTCACCGCTACTAAAAATTATTTATTGATCAATGTTGATGCTCAAAATAGTAAGCAACAACAACATCCATCAATAAATATCAATGTTTGTCATCATACACTCAATGTAACTTTAACCAACTTTAACACCATTTAGTACACTCATCAGAAATCATTCGCCAATGTTGACAAACATAGCTATCAGCTCAATACTATTCATTAACAAATTATAATCTCCACTTTTGCACTCATTAATTTTGTTGTCAAATGTTCCTTAAATAGACTATTCATGTCCCACATCAACTATCATCCCACACTAACCAGTAACTAGTATTCAATGTCTGTCAATTGCTAATTTATGATGATCATTATCTCAATTGCAAATTATAGATGTATAATTGGATAAGTAATATTATAATATAATAGACATGAACTAGATATATGAATTAATGTGTCCTACATCACATTAATGCTTATCCAATAAAAAAAAAAATGATCCTTTGTAATATTTGAGTCCAAGTGAAACTATTTAAATTGGGATCTTTTTTTTTCTTTTTCTTTTGATTTTCATGTATAAAAATCTAATCTTTAGATGCATTGCTCAAATTATAAATTTGTATGCGTGTTTTCATTCAATATTAAGATGATGAACTTTTCTATAACTACAAATATTACAATATAAAAGAATTTGGTGTCATCCAAAGAATCCAAAATAATAAAATAGGCCACTCAAAAGGACATTCACATTAACAACTCAGACTTGTAATTAAGCGTCACTTTTCTTTATCATCTATTAAAGTATCACTACAATCCCATCTTGTACAAAGTAGTGTCTAAATTACCACTTGACTATCATATCTTCACAAAATTGACAAGATAATATATTCTATCTAGGCTATAGCTAGAAGCATATATGTTGATGTTTAAAGAGTGATTGTAATTGAATCTTTACTAAACTACCAATTTTAAAGACTTTTATTTATAAGAGAAATTTTATAAGAAACTTATAAGATATTCTCATGCCTATATTTTGAGATTACCTTTATGAGAAATAAAGGTTGACCAAACTTTTGATTATTGTTTCATTTGTCATTTATTTAATATTTCTATTGATTATAATCACTAAAATTTTGTATGAAAAATAGTAGTTAGTGGGGACCTTAGTATAGATACAAGAATCATCTTTTTAGATTCATTAACAAAGAATAGCTTAAAGTTTACATACTCAACGACTAATGTTATAAGGAAATAGATCTTTCTCAACAATTTATAAGAAATAAGAATAGTAAATTCTTGATAGCAGCCAATGGTCAAATATATATATATATATATAAGAAAAAGTAAACCTGTATAAGAATTTAAGAGTTGAATAAATATTAAATTTAAAACATCTAAAGTTAGAGTACAGGTCCTTTAATCTGTAAATAACTAACCCCATGATTTAGCAATTTTTTAAATCTAAAAAACAATATTTAACTATTTGTTATTTAGATGCTGAAAAAATATTTGATAAAATTTCCAAATCTTAATTAGATTATACTTAAAATTTCATATCAAATTGTGTGTGTGATGATGTGACCCATATTTTGGGGATTCAAAATTATATTTTCAAATGTCAACGCTTATGTAGTTTGCCATTAAATTATTGTGCTCGAAGCCTCCATTTTGTGGAGCTTCACCATTTTATAACTTTATTAGAAGAAAAAATCAATAACAAGAAAACAGAGTTTAGACAAAGGAAAAAAAAATTACATATAACAACATTCATATTTGACTAAACACCATAAAAACTTTGAGGGCATCATGAGCTTTTCCTTTCTTGAAAAGAAAAACTTCACATAATCATAATTTTATATGTTTGAAAAGTAAGCTTCATCAATTAATTTTCTGATTATCATATCATTTGTAACACTCATTGCTAAAATCACCGATATCATTTTTCAATCTCATTAAGTTTTACATTAAGCATGAAGTCGTTATCGTAAAAAAAAAAATAATTGAAAATCTTGTTTAACATTAAATAATATTTTTTTTCTCACATTAAAATATATGAAAGATTTGCACATACCACATAATTTTATGCATTTATATATTTCACAAAAGTTAGATATTTATAATACTTTCCTATGCTTAAAAGGTGCATTTCATTTTAAAAAGTAAATCATCATGATATTTTTAATTCTGATATTGAAGATTAGGAACCAAAATAATTAATGCACACAACTCAAAAAGACATTCACATTAACATCTCACACATGTTGTTAGGCAGCACTTTCTCTTTACCATCGATTAATATATCACTAAGAACTCATCCTGCCCAAAACATTGTCTAAATTAGTACTACAGCGGTTCTAGCTATTGTACTAAGAGCATGTCTATGTCGATAAAGAGTGGTGGTAATTTAAGGGAATATTTACCAAAATATCAAATTTTAAAGACTCCTTATTTCGAAGAGAGATTTTATAAACTTCTAAGGTATTCTCATGCCTATATTTTGATATTGCTTTCAACAGAGATAAAGTTTGAACAATTGTTTTTTTTTATTGTTTTCACTTTTGACTATATTTTAAACACTTCATATTCATTAGGCTCATTAAAAAAAAATTTAATGTTTTCACTTTTTTTTAGAGGATTGTAATGTCAAAATAACACAGGTAATTAGGAAATAATTAAAATCAATTTTTCTAACAAATATTGCTAAGAAAAAGAAATTAGACTAATTAAAATGAAATGAATCAGCAACCTTCATGTAAACATGGCACTATGATCAATTCTGCTGCTTTATGTTCTCGAAGGGATCCCTTAAGATACAATTGGATGTACTGTTAACCTTAACTAATATAGCTTCAATGAATTAACTCTGTGCATTAAAATTCTGATATTTGTAAAGCTTAGGGTCTGGTTGGATACAAGTATAATATACAACTCAAAATCATGTAAAATCTGACTTTAAAAATCTTAAAGAGTACAAATCCTTTACATCTGCAAAATCCAGCTCACCCCAGAATTTAACAAATTTTTAAGTCTCAAAAAATGAACTTAACTGAGTGTATTACTTAGATGTCTGAATAAAATATTTGGTTAATTTTAGTTTAAATCTTAATTAGTTCATACTCAAAATTCCATATCCAAGAGAAACTTAAATCTTTACAGAGTGATGAAGTGTCCCATATTTTGAGAGCTTCAAAAAATTATAGTTATAATTATGTTTCAGGTGTTGAAGCGTATGTCATTTGCTTTGGTGTTATTATGTTCAATGCCTCTTCTGGTGGAACTTCCCCACTTTATTACTTTATTAGAACAAAAGGCTTACAACATCAAGATAACTGAGTTCTGACGAAAGAAGAAGAAAAAACATCCAAAGAAGATAGGTATGACATAGTACATATAATTATATTGATATTTGACTAAACACCACAATAAACTTTCAAGGCATCATCAGCTTTTTCTCCTTCCGCTGAAAAGCGAAATTTTGCGTAATCATAATACTTGTAAGCTTTGAAAAGTAAAGGATGTTGTTCATCAATTAATTCCTCTGGAGCATTTATGATATCATTTGTGATACTTGGTATTGTGCTAAAAATCACTGCATATCGTTTTTCAGTCTCATTTTTAAGTTTTACTCGATGATTAGGAGCATGAAGTCTTCCATTAGTCCATGCCTGGGCCAAAAGAAATAATTTAAAAACATGTTCAACATTAAATAATAATTTATTCTATTATAAAATAAATATACTAACCTTGAATGCTTCACCAACTAAAACAGTAAATGAATTTGTCATAGGTGTTGTTTGTATCCATTCGCCACCTATTGCACCTCCTGCCTCAACTTCAAGTCCTTCCACGTTGTGTGGGCAAATTATGCTTATATAGTTTGGATCTTTGTGAGAAGGCAAAGCAAGATTGATCCCATTATCAACTATATCCTTATAATAATTTGAGAATCTTATTGAATATGTCAGAGTTTTCGTGTGTGAATCATAGTGATTCTCCAAGCCTATGTTCTCAAGGATCATCCGATGGATCATATTAATAAGCTCTTTCATATGCTTTGCATAGTTCAACACTATGTTGCTATAAAAATAAAGTAAAATAAATTTCAGTCAAATAGCATTTTTTTTTTACCTTAATACTATAAACAAATATATACTTATTAGATGATATGAAATAACAAATAATGATAAATCTTTTGTTGCTTGAGAATTTCTTACCAAAATAAGTCATTTCCTTGGGGCCAAATGATATTGGCATATTCTTGAACGCTAACTAGAGAATTAGGATTAGTCAGTTGGAGAGCCAAGAAAGGAAATCCTATCCTCTTGAATAAGTCACCATGGTAAGGCAACTCTTGATTGTCGCTAAGTTTGTTCACACCTGGCATGGTGAACATCTCTGGCACGACCAATCCAAGTAACTCATTTCGGAGCTCAGAACTAACCTCATCGTAAATGACCTCAAAGCCACCATATGTTTGAAGAGCTTGTCCAATTTTAGATCGAGCTATCGCCCAAATCTTTTCATCAAACCTTGTAATGTTCAATCCACTCAGATCCACTTTAGGTAGCTCAAAAATTTTTTTATCAACACTATCCAGATATCCCATCATAGTTGGTTGCTTCTCTTACCTTTCGATGTTAAGCTCTATCTTTAATTCAAAGGGAATTTATATTAGTTGAAGATTCCATTCAAAAGATGCCGATCTGATTCCAAGTAACGCATTAGTTGTGTTATAAGAAATTATAATTATTCTATTTTGTAGGCATTCAATTTTGTCAATATAATATGATAAAAAAATCTATCCTCTTATAGATATATAAGGTGGTTTGACGAAAGGATGGAAAGACAAAAAAGGAAAGAGAGATGAATCAAAATTAATAAAATATTTTTCGTCTTGATATCTCCAATGTTATTATGGGCATTCCTTCTATACAGCTTTGTAATTCACGTCACATTCACAATTTTCCATTGATCTTATATTCATAGTTATTACCTAAAATTACTCTCATAGAAGGGTAAAACAAGTCTATGAAGCTAATTTTTAATCAAGTATAAAGGAACTATGAATGGTCGAAAAAATAAAACCATAGAGATCTATATATGGGAAGAAAACATGACGAAGTCTTCTTTTTTTGGTTATGCCAAGCACAGTAGAATGATACTCTATTTTTTGTCAAAAGAAGTTGAGGGAAAATAGATACATGAATAAGAATGTACAATCAAAAATATAGTCCAAATGACAAGTAATAGAAAGCAAAATAGCAAGAAAGTCACAATTCAATAACTTGTTTGTCCACCAAGCTTTACTAATTCCCTGACACCATCTTTTTATTGTTGCACCATCACCACAATCTCCATCTCAGAGCCCACTTGGGGCCATGTTCAATCCCCATCCCAGTGTAAAATGTTGCGCAATTGCGTTTGTTTCACAACTTTCCTCCCATGGCTCGCGTCGAAGTTCAAGCGCAGCGGCTACCAAAGTTTGATATCGGGGATGAAACTGTGGCCTGCGATTTCGATTTGGCACTCCCTAAAATGATCCTCCCTACGAGAGCTTTGAAACTCTCGATTAGTAGATACAGGATGAGAAAGGAGTTGAAGAGATGAAAGAGTTGTGATTGCAAATTCTAAATACTTTAGTTAGTAATTAGAGTGGAGTTATTAGTATTTGTAGTTGACTTACATTTATTGATGTTTTTAGTTGATATTATAAACTATGTATGTAGAAATCTGAAGGCTGATTGGAACTAGTTAGCTTCATTATATTGTTTATTTCAGAGGTATACTAATATAATTGTCTTAATTCGTCCAAATATTTTGCAATGTTACTTTCACATGTTAATATTTTTATTGCTAATATATTTATCTCAAGCAATATGAGTTCAAATATTTCAACCGTCTCTAAAATCGCCTATTGCAATTGTAATACTATGTATTCATACATCGTCAAGAAAAAAAATTACAAAAAAGATTTTACAAGTATCCTAAAAATCGAACATAAGATAATTGTAATTTTTTCAGATTGATTGATGAATACGATGAGAACACTTCAAATAGTGATCACATTTTAAGCATTAGAGAAAAAAATTTTAAAAGACTTAAACAACTAGATAACAAACTTAAAATTTTGATCGCATTAACAAACTTATAATTTTAGTATTGATGTTATTCAATATTATGTGATGCATAAAATCCTAATGTAAATTAGTTGACTTATAGTTATCTATAAAATCATAAAATTAATTTCTTTTCATTTTGTTTCATATTATTTAGCATATAAAATTTTTTCAGTCTTTTATACACAAACAGTTGCATTATAATAAATTCTCAACTGAGTTTCCAAAATAGAATCAAAGGTTCAGCAACATTAACTTTATGTTACCAATTTCTTCTACAACAACTTCACAGTTGCTTCTTAAATAACTGCAGCTGCTCCAAATAAGTCATTAATCTCTCCAGCAATATATTTATAATAACTAACTCCCTCACAATCAGACCCAATATGACTGCCCCTAACACTTAGCAAAGTATATCGAATTGAAATATAAGTGGATGAGAATGCTCAATTTAGATGAGATCTAAACCATCGAAGTTGCTATGAATACACATATAGACTTCTTCAAAATATGTAGAATTTATTTATAAGCAATTTACATATCATTGGTCAATCATAAAATATATAGCATTAGTGATCAAACATAGCATTATTATACAAATGATTTATTTATTATAATAATTATAATAATAAATCATATAAACTAATTTTGGCATATAATAATATATCTCAATAAATTATGATTGCCCATGATTTCAAAAAAATATCAACAATCATCCATGAGAGCAGCCAACGATATTTATATAATTTGACATGAATTATGACATAATTTTAAACCATAAAACATCAAAAAGCATTTAGGCCAAAATATTACATATGTAGAAGATTTCCACTTATTAGAATCTTCAATCTACTTCAAGAAACCTTCAGGCAGACGCAATAGCACATAAGATGAGAAGACCCCACATTTTTAATAAAGCATTAGTTAATTTCATAAGCAATATGAAACTAAGGTTAGTTATTTTTATGTTCATGGTTGGTGATTTTTATTTTATAATATGTTTTTATTTTTTTTCTTTAGTTAAGGTTCTAATTGTTGTATTATATTATCATGATGAAAAAATTCTTTTAGTTAAAAAATAGAGTACTCGTATGCATAATTAGAAGATTTCTTGAAGCTATTTGAAATTCAAATATGGCTGAAATTTTATATGATTATGCACAGACCAATCCGACAAACATAATATCACTCAATTTCAAAATAATTAAGACAATGAGATACCAAAAAATTCAAATGTTTAGAGGGCCAATTTTTGGTAAAAAAAATGGGAATGCCTTACATCCAAAAATTTAACTTAAAGAATTTTTTGAGGTTTATATAACACTACTAATCACTAAACACTAATCATAGAACAATACCAATACTGGTCACTGCTACTAAAGTCAAAAACTATCTATTGACCAATGTTGATGCTCAAAATAGTCAGCAACAAACTGTTGACCTATAAGTAATTTGAATATGCTTAATTAAACAAATATATTGAAATTAGTAAGAATTAGATACAATATCGTGAAAATGAGAGTTGAAAGCATATGAATGCGATCAAATCGATCGAGATGTCCGACGTAAATCAAATCCTACACCAATGCGTTCAGAATATCAAAATTAATTAAAATTGATATCTTACATCGATCAATTACCATCCAATAAAAGAAAATAAATAGAACAGACGATTTCGTGCATATTAAAGTCGAGAGGCCTCGACGCTACCCGAATAGTTTCCTTTCACAAATGAGTTTCCAAACATAAAAAACTATTGAACAAGACCTTTCGCAGTTAATTCGATCAAGTGTAAAGCAAATAGCAAGCGATGCGATGCCTAAATTAACCTCAACTTTGCTTCGATCGACCTTGATGCTGCCCAAATGACCTCTAATCATAAAACGGATTACGTCGTTGAATCCGAAACGCCGAATTTATCTAGAAATGACACACATATTACATAGGTTTGATTTTTGCAAGATTCACAAAAAATTTGAAGTGATATTGTGAAAATTAAATATCCAATTTAATTAAACACAATTTGATTTAATTTTAATAATTAAATATGATTAAATCAAAATTTTGCATGCATAAATAGGAATTTGTAATCAAATTATACTCTTTTTATAAATACTCCTTAATCACGTTCAAAATTGCACTTCAATTTTAAAATCCCGCCTAAATTCATAAAAGAAAAGTAATTAATCTACAGTTAAGGGTCTTAATCCCCTTTTCTTTCCCTCTCGATTGGAAGCATCAGGAGAGCCTCTCGTTAACCCAACAGCCAAAAAACCTTTCCCTCGGGGTTCTTTCTCTCACCCTCCTTATTCGCTCGATTGAGGAGAAGCCGAAACCCCTCTGTCGTCCTCCTCTTTCGGTTCGTCTCTCATCAAGCCGCAAAGGTCTCGTTCACCCCCTTTGAGCTTCAAACCGCAACCCGTAAGCCTCCCTCCCTCTCGATCGAGCGACTCCACTCTTTCTCCCATTCGAACGAGTAACCCCACCCATCCGTTCTTCCCACAGCTGACCGAAGCCTGTTCCTCCCTCGGCCGCTTTCGTTCAAGCCAAACTCTCACAGCCGAAACCTCCAAACTGCCGATCCCAAGCCGAAACCCTCGTGGATTTCGGCTATTCACAGCAAACCGAAGTCCACTAGAGATTTTCTCATCATTCTCATGAGCTTTCCACTCCCATTCTATCTTAGCCGAGCAGTCCTACCCCTCATTCCCTCAAACACAGCAAATCCCATTGTTTAGGGGGTGTTTGGCAACGGATTGAATTTATTTCAAGTAGGATTTAGTAAATCCAGATAATCGATTTAGTAAATCTATTCGAAAAGTATTTGTATATTTATTAAATCCTGCTAAATCTAGAAAAATATTTGATAAATTATATGAAGATTTAAATATGTTATAATTAAATAATAATATTTTTAAAATATAAAAATAAATAAATAAAAAAAATATTGATCTAGAGTGTTAGCAAAAGAACAAAGAAATAGCAAAACTACAATAACCTGGATGTAGATGAAAAAACTATTAAAGTCAAAATATTATCATATGTATCATAAGAAACACATGCATAGCCAAAACCTCAACGTAAAACATAGTAGCATCCAATAACTATTTAATTGAATGCTTTGGACGACCTGTTAGCACAAACAAATTACACTACTATGTAGTAAAAGATAGCAGACAAATTTTTTATTAGATTTAGATCTGAAATCAGGCATGATGTTAAACTGCAAAACCCCTAAATCTATATTAAAAAAAAAGCCTTCCACTCAGCCCTACTAATTGAAAGCCATAAGAAGTTAATCATAAGATCAAAAGTTAGAGGCCCTACTTTGCCGCTATTAGTACTATCCAACCTAGGCAAGTACTGACACAGCTTATCAGAACCATAAAAACATAACCTACTGCAGCTGTCACAAGGTCATAAGCAATGAACACAAACATGAGAGTTGAACTTCTATAACATAGGGCACAAATCCCATATATTGCACATATGTCCCCTAATCTGCATAACCACCCTAAAGCAAAATAATTTAATAGAAGATTACATGTTCAAAGACCCAAAACTAAAACTAACCTTAAAGTTTCTATTGACCCATGCTCTACAATTAAGACTGAAGCATTGCATTTGATTGTATATATGGCCCCAACAAAATCTTAGATTAGCTCACACAGATAAATAACATATTTTATTGTTATAGTATGGATGACTATCAAAGATGTAATTTTGTCATAAAACTCACAGGACATGTGAAGATATATGCAAAGAAACCAAAAAGATGGGACTACTTTAGCACGTGTAGAGATGAAAGAACTATTATCATCAAAATAATGTCTATGTATCATGAGAAACACCTTCATAGCCAACGTGTTGCCTTAAAACAATGCAAGAAGCAAGTAGCAAATTATTCGAATGCTTTTGATGACATATTAGATAGAACAAATTGCACTAATATAGAAATACAAATAACTACTGCACTTTTCATAGGCAATAGATAAGACATTAAATATGATGTTGAACTACAGGATCCCTAAACCTTAGAAGCAGATTTCCACTCAACTCTACTAATTAAAAGCAATAAGAACTTAATCTTAAATTCAAAACCTAAAGGTCTACAACTTTTACACACAACCCCAGTCTACTAATAAACCCTTGACTCATGCCTCAATTACCATTACTCAACCTAAGACCACAATTAAAACACTTCTTAGGAACCCCAAAAAAGAACATGAAATGAAACACCAATATAAGGGCCAAGTCCTCTTTATGAAGGAGAATCAGACCCCTGAACATAATAATTATGAGAAAATTCTAGATACAACCCCCACCTTTGATAATGACCTTACACTTGAGCATTAGGCTATCATAAAATGTCTTTTTATTATCAATTCGATTATAAAGACTGGAAAAGAAATAATTTTTTCATATGGATACTACAAGCAATGAGAAAAGGGTAGATTATTCATTAATAGTGGAGTTTAATGAATTTCATCTCTATACGCACCAACATTAGAACCAACCTTCAACATGAGCCACATTCTAACCCTTTCCATGTTATCAAGGTAAATAATAATATGATTTTCCTATGAACACTTGAATTTTAATGCCCATCTTTGGTGTGATATACTCTCTATGGACAACACATTCTTTAGGCAAGTCATGATAACATAGATGAGACAACACATCAATAAATCAGAAAGTTCTCCATACAAAACATCAGAAAATAATAATATTGGATTTCACAAATCTACAACTTCATTTCCACTTCTCCTCACAATAGTTTAAAGACAATAAGAACATTCAGCAGCAAAATCCATGCAGATCTAATGAGATAAGATGCAAAGCAATCCTTTCATCATTCCCATTTTTTTAACTGAAAGAAACCTTCTTGAATAATGAAATCCAGAAAATAAAATTTTAAATTCTGTATAGCTGGAAAACTCAGCCAATTTTCAGCTTCAGTAAATAAAATAAGCAAGATAGATAATGTGAAATTTATGGAGTAGAGCTCACAACAAGGGAATCCCTTTGCATATATCTTGGGATTTGCTTTCCTGCAGAGAAGCAGAGATGGAGAGGGATTCAGCCACCTAAGACTCTTGGTTGAGAGGAGGAACAAGGAAGCCTTGGCTGGTTGCTGGAGAATGAGAGGGGAATATTCACGATGTAGCGAAAATGGGAAGAGGGAAAGAGGAGAAGAGTGAAGAGGATAAGAGATCACTCAATCAAATCCGAAACGTCATTGGTTGTGAAGAACACGCGATGAAGAACGAACTTATCATTGCAATCAGAGAGATGCACGCGATGCAGTAGGTAGGAAGAGTGACCGAAATGTGCGCTGGAGCAAGAAATAGGCGATCGAGTTGAGGGAGCAGCTGCGGTTCCATACCGCGAGGTTCCGTTCTGTAAATCCCGTTAAATTCGAATCGTGATTTTATAAATCCGGATTTATCGTCTTGCCGATTTGCAGTTCGCCGATTTACTAAATCCTCGATGGTGTTTGATAGGATTCTGAGATTTAGCGAAATAAATCCTTAAATCGTTGCCGCTACCCCTTAGATTGCAGACTAGCTGCTCCTCTGTTGACGCAAAATGAGTGCTACCCGTTGCTCCAATTTTCAGCATCTAATTTGTCCGTCAATCTCTTGATTCCCTCTTTCCGTTTGTGCCAAGCGGCGAAAGAAGTTTGCACGGACCTCTTGATTTCCCTTTACAACTGTCCGCTAGCCATCCCTCTGTAAGTCAAGCGGCGGTGGCCGAGAGGCAACTCCATCATCATGCGGGTTCCTCTCGCTGCCCTCCGATCATCCATTTTTGCGGCCGAAGGAACTCCGTTGATGGGTTCCTCTCGCTCCCCGGCATTTTCCCATTTATTTCTCTCTCTCTCTCTCTCTCTCTCTCTCTAGGTTTACTACTCCAGCAAGCCGCACGGGATTTTCTTGCTTCTTCCCGTGTCGTCAAAACAACCCTCTCCTCCGCCTGCTTCGCTACTAATTTCCTTCCCCTTCTGTTGGCATACCGAGCTCTCTTTCTTTCTCTCACTATCCTCTCTGTCTCCTCCAAAATAGAAAAATAAGATTTCAAAGTATAATTTGTCGATGCATAAGAATGTATGAATGTGGAAATTATATTGTATTTGTTTACTTTTGCAAGTTTGAAGATCTCACATAAGATAAAAAATCGATCGAGATATTTTAAAAACCACGCCATCGAGCATGTAAAATTGTTAGATGCATCTCACCTATGCTGAAATGTTGTCGGAATTTTGACTAAATTTTGGACTTTAAAAAAAAAAAGAGGAATCAAGATTCATCTAAAAAAATCAATCATATCAAAAATACAATAATCTAAAACAAAAATTATAAAATAGCATAAAACAAACATAAATTTGAATTTAAAAAAAAAACTGAAAAAAAAAGAAAAAGAGCTTATAATGAATTTGAAATGAATTTAAAGATTATATTTCAAATAAAAAAATGTATTGAACTCAAAGAAATTTATGAACTTGAAGTGAATTGAATATTTTGGCAATAAATATAAATTTAGCACTTCAATATCTCATTTTAATTAATTTAGAAGTTTATTGAATTGAATATCCAATGAGAGTACAGAAGATCTTTTTGCAATTGGAATGTAATTTTCAAATCATAATTCACTTCAAATGAATTTGAGAAAATCAAAAAATTCAACAATTTTTTTTTTAATGAGATCGAATGATTGTTAATAAGCACAATCAATGAATCCGTGGAAAATGTTTAAAGCATATTATTCGCTCTTATCAAATAAATTGGATTAAGGAGAAATTGAATAGAATTTGTGATAAGTTTGAGAATTGTCAGTAGATATAAATAAGACTCTATTGAATATTCAAAGACTAATTAACTTTGAATAAAAGAAAGTAATTAAATATTAATCCAAGGAATCTAATAGGCTATTAGAATAATTTAAAATGCTTTAAAGATCACCAATCAAAATCTTCTTAAAGCATGAAAATGATACTAAATTAAATTCTGTACAAATTATGGAGCTTCCTTCAATTCAAAAAATTAAAAAATTTCATTCTAATTATGATTTTTAAAATCAATGATTTCATTAATTAAATAAAATTATATAAGCTAAAAATACTTACATGTACTTAGACATAAAGATTTAAGGTGCAAATCCTAATGTTTGAAAAAGCTACGCAAGTTAAGTTGGATTAAATAAAAATATAAAATTAATCTCATAATTTAAATATAAAATTATTTGAATTATTAAATACTTGCATGGGCCCCGACACAGTGTTGAATGTGTAAATTTAGGTATCTGAAGATGCTGCGGGGGTTAAAAAAACTAAATTGACTTAAATATCTTACACTAAAAAATTATGCAAATGTTTTGAAGGAGAAACAATCATTTTTGAAAACCTGAGCATATTTTTAAAATTCAATATTCTAAATATATGCTTATGCATGTATTTTAGTGAATCAACATATTCGTATGATAAAAGTTTAAGTCATATCTAAGCAGTTCAATCCTTCTCCCCATAGGGACTCAAGTTGATAAACTGATTATTTTAATAGAAAATTAAATAATTAAGCTCAGCAATGTTGCATATAAAAACTGATACAATTATAGGTTTCAATCCATAGATGAAATCCTCCTCCTATAGGAGTAGAGTTGACAAAATCTAATAATGATATAATAAGATTTTAAAATTGTAGACCGATCCTCTGAGCAAAGGATTGATAAAGTCTACTCCAAGATAAGGTTGATTGAGAATATCAACCAGAGGAGTTTACTATTATCAAAATTTCTTAAAATCTTCAATGTTAAATCAAGTTCCTATCAACCACCAAATATTCAAGAAGATTCCAATAAAAATAAAAAATGCTTAAATGAAATTCATTAATTAAAAATCTAAATAAAAATTCATTCATCCGTCTTCCGTAATTATTTGTCAGGGATGAAAAATTTAATGTTAACCTAAGCTCACAAAGGAGCTAATGTCATATTATATATACTGCTATATTTGTACTCAAAACGTTCTACACCGCATAGTGGTCCTCCCCCACATGGTTTGGCGAGACTCCACATATGAAGGTTAATGATCGAGCCCTCTAACCTGGTTTGGCGATTCACTATATCACGGCCATGGCTATAGCCGTATGTTCCCCAATGATTTTTTACCTATTTGAGTTCTGAATAATAGGGTATACCTAATAGGGCATAAAGTCCTCTCAGTTATGGTGAACTTAAGATTGTCCCTTTGACAAATATCAACTCTAGTCTAAAAGGTCTCCTTGAAAGATGCAACACACATCTCACGACAAGGATCCAGAAACACATAATGCTGACAAGGATCCTTCTGAAACACATAGCCGACAAAGATCATTCAAGTTTGACGCATATCTCCTTTAACTAAGTGGGATCAAGATAGCTCGGATGACCAACTATGGGATCTTGATCTAAGCGCCATCATTCCCCAACAATATGCTTCAAGCATAAAAAATGATGAATTTCATTAAATTTCAATTCTAAATTCCTTCTACTATACACCAAAGCAATTAGCATTTAATGAAGGTTCTCACCGAGAGGGTAATTAACTCGTGCTTGCTATAGGAAACTTGGAATCGTTTCTAAAGTTCTCACCAAATGAAGGTGAAATCTCTGGGTAGTGCCTTATTTATCCACTACAAACAATCATCTACCTTCTGAAAATTTCGTTCGACACTAAATCTATACTCTCTTTTCATCGAGAGGCGCACGAATTTTCGGAGCCCACACAAATAACATCCATCAATAAACATCAATGCTTGTCATCATGGCCACTCATTGTAACTTTAACCTACATTAACACCTGCAATTAGTAAACTCATCGTAAATCATTGGCAATGTTGACAAGCATAGTTATCACTGCTCAACACTATTCATTAACAAACTATAATTTCCACTATTAGCACCACCTGTCTATTAGTTTTTGTTGTCAAATATTAATTAAATAGACTATTCATGTCCCACATTAACTATTATCCCACACTAACCATTAACTAGTATTCAACATCTGTCAACTGCTAATTTATGATGACCTTTCTCTCAATTGCAAATTATATATGTATAATTGGATAAGTAATATTATAATATAGTAAACATGATCTAGATATATGAATTAATGTGTCCTAAATCACATTAATGCTTATCCAATAAAAAGAAAGGATACTTGTGTAATATTTGAGTCCAAGTGAAACTATTTTAATTGGGATCCTTTTTTTTCTTTTCTTTTTGAGTTTTCACATAAAAAAAATCTAATCTCTTAGATGTATTGTTCAAATTATAAATTTGTATGTGGTATTTTTATTCAATGTTGAGATGATAAACTCTTTCTATAACTACAAATATTACAACATGAAGGAATTTGGTGTCATCCAAAGAACTCAAAATAATAAAATAGGCCACTCAAAAGGGCATTCACATTAACAACTCAGACTTGTAGTTAGGCATCACTTTTCTTTACCATTTATTGAAGTATCACTACAATCCCATCTTGCACAAAGTAGTGTCTAAATTACCACCTTGACATATAACAACATTCACATTTGACTAAACACCACAAAAAACATTGAGGGCATCATCAGCTTTCTCTCCTTTCTCTGAAAAGTGAAACTTCACATAATCATAATATTTATATGGATTGAAAAGTAAAGGGTGTTGTTCACCAATTAATTCTTCTAGAGTTATCATATCATTTGTAACACTTGGTATTATGCTAAAATCACCGCATATCATTTTTCAATCTCACAGTTAAGTTTTACTCGATGATTAGGAGCATGAAGTCTTCCGTTTGTCTATGCCTGAGTCAAAAAAATAATTGAAAAACTTATTTAACATTAAATAATATTTTTTCTCACATTAAAAATATGAAAGATTTACACACATACCACACAATTCTTATGCATTTATATATCTAATACCTAAAGTTAGATATTTACTTATCTAACACTTTCCTATGATTAAAAAAAGTCCATTTCATTTTTAAAAAGTGTGTGATCATGATATTTTTGATGTGATTTTGAAGATTAGGATGTTATATATAAAATAATTAAAGTGTAAGTGTTATATATATGTAAATACATAAGAATTGTGTGGTATGTATGTAAATCCCCTTAAAAATATTTATTATTCAACAATATACTAACCTTGAATGTTTCACCAACTAAAGCAATAAATGAATTTGTCATTGGTGTTGTTTGAATCCATTCACTACCTGCAATCTCAACTTCAAGCCCTTCCACATTGTGTGGGCAGATTATACTTATATAATTTGGGTCTTTGTGAGAAGGCAAAGCAATATTTATTCCATTATCAATTTTTTCCTTAAAATAATTTGAGAATCTTACTGAATATGCCGGGATTTCATATGTGAATCAAAGTGATTCTCCAAGCCCATGCTCTCAAGAATCATTCATTGGATCATATTAATGAGCTCTTGCATATGCTTTGCATAGTCCAGCACTCTATTGCTATAAAAATAAAGTAAAAAAAGCTTAGTCAAATAGCATTTTTACCTTAAAAGTATAAATAACTATATCTTCATTGGATGATCTAAATAATAAATTATGATAAAAAAATTTTTTTGCTTGAGAATTTCTTGCCAAAATAAATCATTTCCATGGGGCCAAATGATATTGGCATATTCTTGAACATTAACTTGAGATTTAGGATCAATTAATTGAAGAGCCAAGAAAGGAAATCCTACTTTCTTAAACCAGGCACTATGATAGGGTAACTCTTGGCCATCAATAAGTTTGTTCACAACTGGCATGGTGAACATCTCTGGCACGGCCAATCCAAGCAACTTATTTCGAAGCTCAGAACTAATCTGGTTATAAACAACTTCAAAGCCACCATAGGTTTCTAGAGCTTATCCAATTTTTGATCGAGTTGTTGCCCAAATCATTTCATCGAACCTTGTAATGTCTAATCCACTCACACTTTAGGCAGCTCAACACTACCCAGATATCCCATCTTAGTTGGTTACTTATCCTTACCATTTCATGTTAAGCTCGGGCTTTAATTCAGATGGAATTTATATTGGTTGAAGATTCCATTTCAAAGATGCCGATATGGTTCCAAGTAACCAATATGTTGTATTATAATAAATCTGTATTTATCCTTTTTTTTTTAAAGGCATTCAATTGCTGCAGAGATTCCATTAGTATTTCTCCAAGATTCCATTTGTATTTATCCTGGATTGCATTATAATATGAATGAATGGATAAATATATATATTCTTTTGGATAGATATAAAGGTATGTGGGAGATACAGACGAAATATGGGGAAGCGAAATGGAAGAGATATTAATCAAAATTAATAGTCTTTCTGATCCTGATGTCTCCAAGTTACTGTGGGCATTCCTTTGGAACTAAGAGAGAGATTCTATTGCCTGGAATAGTATCCTTAATCCTACATTCAGAGACTTATATTGAATTTCTATTGCAATTTAACCAAATCTAACTGGAGCAATTATATTTGGCACAAGTTTTATACTATTAAATACTCTTCTTTTACTTAGTTTATGATTTCGAAATGATTGATATTCTCAAAGCTAGATCTATTGAAGCTAAGTTGAATTGTAACTTTTGCCATGTTCAAACTAAAATTAATGTGTCTGCCACTTCCTTTTTATTACATCACACATTCCTTCAAGCCTTTACTCTCGTCAAATAAACTAATTTCAAATATGGCAGACAAAAATCACTTTGTGTGGCCTAGTTTAGTGCCAATACATCTAGTTTCTCCTCCATTCTACTAAAGGAGAGACGTGAGGAGCATTCAAAGGTTCTTAACAGGATGAATTACAGTGAGTTGCAAGCTCTTAATTTCCTAATAATGTCTCTCCTGCTGATTCTCTCTTTTATCGTTATGCTTTTATTATTTTTCGTACTGGTGCTGCTGGACATTATTTCTATTCTTATGTTTCTATTATTTTTGAAACCGATAATGATGAGTTTTGATGCTTTCAAGTTTCTTCATCTTCTATTTTTTTGGCCCCATTCGGATGACCCTCTGGCAATAAGGGATTATTTTTAAAATAGGCTTAATGCTAATGATAATTAGTTATTTACAAAAAAATATAATTAATAGTAGTCGTCCGTCAAACGGACGATGCCACGTGTCGTCGATTTGACGACATTATTTTTTTTTGTTTTTTTGGTGGTTTTACAAACCACGGCGGGGAGAGAGAGAGAGAGAGAAAGAGAGAGAGAGAGACAGAGAGAGAGAACAGAGAGATTTTATTTTTATTAATTTTTTTAAATAATATAATTATTTAAAGTATATAATTTAAAAATATTTTTTATAAAATATTTAAAAACTAAATATTTATATATTTAGTTATTAATTTTTTTATTTATTTATATAATTAAATATATAATTTAAAAATATTTTTAATTATATATATAAATTTATAAATTTATTTAATATCTTTTATTAATTAATATAATTATTTAAAATATATAATTTTTTATTAATTTTTGTTAATATATAATATAAACATATTTAAATATATAAATAAATAAATAAAGAAAAGAATAAATTATATAAATATTTTATAAACTATATAAAAAAAGTAATTATATATATATATATATATTTAATTAGTTATTTATTTATTTAAAAATATTTATTTCTTTAAAATATATAATTAGTTAAATAAATAAATAAATAATTGTAAATTATATAAATATTTAGTTATTTATATATTTATAAAATATTTAGTTATTTATATATATATATATATATATATATATATATATATATATATATATTTATTATATATTTATTCATTTCTTTATTTATTTTTTATATTTTTATATTTTTATATTTTGTTATTATTATTATTAAAGACTTATATTAATATATATATATATATATTTATTTATATATAATTAAAATATTCTATAAAATTATTTTTAAATTATTTATATAACTTAAAAAATATTTATATAATTTAAACATATAAATAACTAAAAAAATTTATAAATATATATATATATATATATATAATTACTTTATTTATATAGTTTATAAAATATTTATATAATTTATTCCTTTCTTTATTTATATATTTTAAATATTTTTATATTATATATTAACAAAAATTAATAAAATTATATATTATACATAATTATATTAATTAATAAAAAATATTAAATAAATTTATAAATTTATATATATAATTAAAAATATTTTTAAATTATATATTTAATTATATATATAAATAAATTAATTAATAACTAAATATATAAATATTTAGTTATTAAATATTTTATAAAAAATATTTTTAAATTATATACTTTAAATAATTATATTATTTAAAAAAAATTAATAAAAATAAAATCTCCCTCTCTCTCTCTCCCTCCCGGTTTGTAAAACCACCAAAAAAAAAAAAAAAAAAATAGTCGTCTGAACGGACGACCTAAAAACATCGTAGTCCGTTGACGGACGAATATTTCTAATTATTTTTTTTTTCGTAAAACAACTAATTATCATCAGTACTAAGCCTATTTTAAAAATAATCCCCTGGCAACAATGGGTGCAAGTTTTGATTTTGACGTGATAAAAAAATATTTTTAACACAGTCCGCAGAGAGCATTGCGCCACTTGCCAGTGGCTGATCATTTGGCTTTTTGCTTTTATATATTCTCTTCTTCTATACAGCTTTGTAATTTCTGTCTTATTCACAGTTTTCATTTGATCTTATATTTGCATAAATACCACACAATTTCTATGTATTCACATATCTAACACCTAAACTTCGATTTTTAGTTTTGATTTTGACATGATAGATAAATATTTTGAACCCAATCTCTTTCATAGCTCTGAGCTATTATTTTGATCTTATATTTACATATATACCACATAATTTTTATTTATTTACATATCTAACACCTATACTTCAATTTTTAAGTATATAACACTCAATCTTTCAATTTCACATCAAAATATCATCATCATTATTAACTTCTTGAAGTTAAATGCACCTTTTCAAATATTGAAAAGTATTAGATAAGTAAATACCAAACTTTGGATGTTAAATATGTACATGTAAATTGTGCGGTATGTAAATTATCCTACTTATAATTACTTTTTTGACTAATGGAATTGGCCAAATGCCCTCATATATAGTCCAAAAAAAAATTAATGAAATAGTGAGAATGGAATACTAATGGGTAGGATATGAAAAATAAAGAACACTTTGCATGATAAACTTTAATTTCAATTTGCTAAATAAGACTAAGTACGTCTTACAAAACCTAGATGTATTCAATCATTCACAAACTTACCCATTGAGTAACAACCTAGTCCCTAGATCATGACTTAGAAGCATAGTTGAAATTAAGCAAAAAAAATCTAAAAAAAGTTTTTTTAAGGCACACCAATTTAGATGCCCTAAAGAACATTTAATATTGAGCAAATCCTCCCAAAAAAGTTCATGGGATGACTTATCATCACAAGGGAACAAAGTAGAAGACAACAACAATAATTTTTATCCCACTACATGAGATCAACTGCATAAATCTCTCTTCTCCATTGTGTCCTATTAAGTGAGAATATCATTTAACTATCCATTTAACGGATCTTAGTCCAATAACCTATATTTTTGCCACCTCAAAGACTCCTCTAGAGTTCCTATTACTTTCAAAGATAACTAAAAGGTTTAATTTCCTTAAGGCACAAATCATTCAAACCCTAATCACTCTCATAAAAAAAGGTAAAGGGGTCTATGATGCTAAGTTTTACTAAAGTGTAAATAACCAATGAAGGGCCAAAAAATAAACCCTAGAGATCTATGGGAATAAAAGATGATGAAGTCTTCCCTTTTCCTTTGGCAATGCGAAGTATTTTAGAATACTCAACTATTTGACCATTTTATGACAATTATGTAATGTTGAAACTCCTAACTAACAGTAATTTCAAGATTTTTACATGAAACAATGATTGGAGAATAATTATAAAAATTTTAATGGGACATCTTAACATAAAAAAAAATTAAAAGATATTCATCAATTTTCAATGAGTCTACAAATTAAAAAGCTTTTTTAAATAAAAAATAACCTATGTTGCATTTTCAAAAGTCTTGATTTGAAATATATAAAGAAAATTTTGATGTAAAAAATTTCACAAATAGAAGTCGTGATACCATAACTTCCATAAAATTTTACTAAACTTAATAATTCTATACCTAATCTTGAAAAATCACCAATGCAACTGGCATAATTATTATGTCCATAGCAATACACCATATTAAAATCTATCAAAAAAACAAAAACATTATTAGGCTTTCGAGTCATAAGAATTTTTGGGCAAAAAATTATACATTAACTACAATAAAAAATGGTCAAAAAGACAACCATAAGTTAAAAACTTAGCATTAGCACAATGCAAGAAAATGCCAAACAGTTATCAAAATTCAATTCGAGTGT
This sequence comes from Cymbidium sinense, assembly GCA_021442155.1. Taxonomy (NCBI): domain Eukaryota; kingdom Viridiplantae; phylum Streptophyta; class Magnoliopsida; order Asparagales; family Orchidaceae; genus Cymbidium; species Cymbidium sinense. The sequence continues at coordinate 294,203,986 of CM038215.1, forward strand.
TTGTCCACTATCCTCTTTAGTAGCCCTCGTATCTTTGTTATCTTGACACCATCTTTTTTATTGTTGCATCATCACCATGGTCTCAATCTCAATATCTCCGACAATTTAATTAGAATGACAAACTCCTTTCAAAAAAAAAAGAAGTAAAATGGGGCAGAGCATCTCACGATTTGACCAAATATGACCCTTCCATAAGTTATATTGATTTGAAACATAATAGAATGAGATCTCTCAATTTAGATCAAGCCTAAATCATCAAAATCACTATTGTTATACAAATATAGCTCACTTAAAATATCTAGAGTTTATTTGGAAGAAATATGCATAGCATCGTCAATCAGAAAATATCCCAATAATCAATATTATACAACGATACTTATAATAATAATAATAATAATAATAATAATAATAATATACTAATTATGGCATACAATAATATACATTAATAAAATACATTAGCAATGATTATAAAATAATCATCTACAAAGTCCAAAATGCGATACACACAAAACTTCATTACTAAGTTGAGGCCTTTGTCCTTCCCCTAAATCAAACACATTAATACAATAATAATCCTGGTAGGTTATATAAAATGTGCAGATGAATTCGATATGCTTGTAGTTAGAAAAATTAATTCATTAATCATAATTTGTATGAATGGCATTAAATTAATAGCGTATTTTTGCTAATGACATTAAATTTAACACATGATAGAGTGATTGTTTGTTTGATATATACACTTAGCCAAATATTACAGATAGCAAATATACTAAGGCAATCCTCTCAAGGATCTTGGCAAATATTGGAATCCAAGCAAAACTAATACTTTGTATAAATGAGGCATTAACTAGAATCATTTTTTATAATTTTGGACCCAATTTTAAACCTAAAAAGCTTGTCGTCAACACTTAAAATTCTTTTACATATAAAATTATAACTAAGGGTTATTATTTTGTCCACAACCATTGTAGAAAATGATCCACTTTGATATCGAAGAGTCGAAGAAGATGTGGTCAAACATTAAAAAAATTTAGGTTGCAATATTTTTGAATCATCTTTTATCATTTATGACATATGAAGCCTTTTCTAGCATTTTAGGATCTTGAGAAATAATTTTTAAAACTTAGGACCTCAACAAGGGAATTCAAGATAATATCATAATTTTGGAGGATTTTAAGCCATAATTAAAAAAATTCAACAAAAAGTATGTTAATGATATAAGCTAATATAAATATAATGCTTTAAATATTAGGAATGCAGATTCATGGCTCTAAAAGGAGGTCCACTTAGACATATGTGATTATGCCTTATAATTTCTTTCGAGATAAAATTTTTTTTTTGAAGACTTTTGAAGATCTATATTTAGCTTTACAACATCAATGCCCTAAAATATGAGAGAAAAATAAAATGGCTATAAAATTTATCTAATCCACATGAACTATGACATAATCTTCAAAGTATTAGCATCTAAGTATTAAGAAGAGAATACTAAAAAATATTTCATTAGCCATATGAACTCCTAATGTTAGCAAATTTATAGTCAAAATAGTTTGGTTCAACGAGACAAAACTAATAAAACTAAACTTGCAATAATTGAAGCCCAACTATTCCTAGATTAAACACTCAAAAGCATATGTAGAAATTTCTCATTATCATTTTAGAAGTTAATGGAGCCCAACTATTCCTAAATTAAACACTTGAAAATATAAGTTGAAATTTCTCAAAGTTAAATGTCCTTCACATTTTATGTAAGCAAGTTAAAATGAATTTAACATAATTTGGATAATTTGAGTTCATTAAAATAGTTAAATGTATGAAAAATATAAAATGATTAATGGGTTGCATTATGATTATCCAATAGAGTGTCCAAATTTCTATGTAAAGTATCCCCAGCTAAAATATATAAGTAGGCAATATTTTTACAAATTCAAGAGAAGTTTTTGGTATAGGGCAATATTTGATTAATACAAAATTCTATAGTCCTATCCATCGTAACAAATTAGTCATCAAATTCAACCATTGAATATAGCATCCACCATCATTTAACATTGATCATCAACCAACAATGATATCCATAATTCCTCATCAATCGATGTCAATCAACACTTTATGTACCAACCACAATCACTTGATATTCACCAACAACTATCTTTTGAAACTACCAATTATTGCCAATTTTGATGTGACACATTATTTGCCAATGTCCACAAATGAATAACATCTAATAACCTCTAACTACTAAAGTTTATTGCCTATCATCTTGGCCATCTAGTTTACCTCACAAAATGCTAGTTCATTCACCCAATATTGTTCAATTCCCAACACTCTTATCGCTATCACTTTAATTTCTTTTCAATTGAGTTCACGCTCTTTCTATTCACCTACCTCTTATCAAAAGAATGGATAAATTAATTGCATATCATGCTCGACTTCTAATATTCTAAATCAACTATCATTTCACATTAGACAATGATTAGCATTTAAAAACCACCACCTACCAATGTCTGACACTTATCTTCTTGTATGTTGAGAAAAATAATAAAGTTAACTACCTTTCATTATTTAACTTTTGATGTGCGCCATCAAATTTTGATCATCTGATGGTTGTCAACAACTAATATACAACATATGTTAAAATGTTAATCACTAAAACTAGTGGTTATGAACATATTATCTAAATCAATTAAAACTATTATTTTGAATCCACATTAAGTAAAAAAAGTAATCTATATACCTCCACAATAGTTGTTGAACCACCTCTACATCATCGAACCACCAATCATATCATCTACCACAATTCACTATAATCATCGCATCACCAACATTATTGGACCATAATCATTTCATTGTCAAACCAACATCTTCAAATTTCTCCTAACATCGTTGTCGACCGCCATTATCAAAGTACTACCATTCAATGTACTAGATCGTCGCTTTGAACACTATATAGTTGAATTGCCACCTAACTACCATCATAAATAAATCGCTTACTATCACCGTTGAACTCCACTTCAATCAGTATTGTCGACCGCTACTCACTATCGTTTTCAAACCATCACTATTCAACTACTATCATTGAATTTCCTTACTATAGTCCTTTCACTACAAACTCACCACTATCAACTATCATATCGGTTATAATTTATCGACATATTTGAAATATATTCGATTTGTTATTTACTATCACTAATTCATACATATTATTGCTATGCTTGACAATATGCTCATTCATCGCTACCAAACTATGGTTTCAACCAACTTAAAACTATTATCTCACCTATCTAACTCATGCTATCCTACTACTAATACCCAATTACCATAGTTGCTCAACTCTCGCCGACTACAATCATTACTATGATCAATTGACCATCACTACTAATCGCCAATCACTAAATCGCCAATTAATATAGTCTCTATGATTGCTAGACCAAGTAATACCTTTTCCATCGCTTACCTTCACTGTTTCATTCTTGACAATTGACTATTTCAATCTCCATTCGGCATAATGAATGCCTAACTATAGAATTTAACACTATCCTCTCCATCACTTAACCACAATCACCTAATTACAATCATCAAATCACCGTACTGATTAAGATCACTCAACCTCCTAACAATTATAATCCCTTATCTTCCATCACCCAACAATAAATCATCAACTCAAACAATCAACTATAATCACTCAACCTCTCAACTACAATGGTCAATGGCCACGCATCTCACCTAACTATCATCGCCAATTATGGTCTTCTAAATACTATCGACGACAACCACCTCTTTATTATCATCACTGAGTAGTTCAAAAAATTACCACCAATTCTCAACAATATTGAATTGAAGAGAGTGTGATTTAAATGTTAGTGTAATTTTCAAAAGGCAGATGGAATAGTAGATAAGACACTACCCAGATTTCGTCTTTATTTGGTGAGGACTTAGATCTAGTTATGTGTTTACTATAAAGCCCCTATAGTTAATTACCCTCCCAAGTGAGAGAAAACTTTCAATTAAGGTTAATGTTAGACGCTTAATGTGTAAGCATAGTAAAAGATATAGAGTTTTAGAATTCTTAAGATTATCACCATCATTAAATTAAACCTGATGGTTGGAAGAATGATGACGTCATCTAGATCCTATAGCCCATCCCGTTGTCATGGTCCCTAGTGTGGGATCCAAAATTCGCCACCCACATCTTTCGAAAAAAAGGAAAGAAAGAGAGTTGTTAAGTGTGAGATGAATAGATGAATAAGATACACTACTGAGATTTCGCTCATTTGTGAGAACTTTTTATTGTCTGTGTTTCTATAAAAAGCCCTATAGTTAATTACCCCCTCCCACAGAGAGAGCACTTTCTAGTCAATGAATCGAACAAAGCAGTATATAATTATAAGCAGCAAAGAGTGGAGTTTAGAACTTATGAAATTTATTATTTTAACTTAAAACTTTTTGGGGGGAACGATGACTACCCATCAAGATCCCATGCCCACATCCCCGTCCGCTTCCTCGTCCGCTAGTCGAGGAGGTACCCGACCAAAGATCCTTGTCAAGACATATTAGGTTACGCCTGGTGGTGTCCTTGTAGTTGTTTGGGACAAATATAAGTCAACCTTAGCTAACATAGTTTTGCTCCAACCAAATATTATTCTACATTTCACCAAAGAGCAAAGCCGTGGGGAACATAATACGAAGCGCGGCTGGTGGATTATCACGAACCATATCGCTGCAATCCTGCTGGACACGCCACGCTATTTAGTGAATAGTTATATGTATTTAATTTGACATATCTTGTGAGCAAAAGTTTTCTAATTTGTCACCAAGACAAACAATTCAAGGGGTGATTAATTTTATTTTTTTATTTTTTTTATTTTTTTATTTTTTAGTTTTAATTTAAATAATACTTTTTTTTTTATTTCCTTTTTTTGTGTTATTTTCTTTTGAATTTTGATCATTTTATGATTGATTTTAGATTTGAATATATGATCATTTATCATTGAAATTTTAATTATAATTACCCTTCTCGATCCTACAATATCATGATTGACCCAACCACTGTTTTCTACAGATGGATCTAATCTAATTCATTATCTCAAGAAGTATAATCCTTCAAAACCTTTGTCCACTCTAGTTTGAACATGTGAGGATCAGTTTGGGACTTTTCTTCCCAGAATTTGAATTTTGAAGCTATGTCTGTCTTGTATTATATGACGTAATGTATTTATATTATTAATTTAAAAATTTTATATATCACATTCACATTTTTAGTTAACTAATCTGTCCAAGACCAAACCGACAGATCTGCTCTTTTGTATTTGACTTAGTATTTACCCAACATGAATACCTGTTTGAAATTATATGGACATTAAGATGTCTAATGTTGAAGTTTTGATGTCAAATTTTGATTTTTGAGTTTTGTTAACCTGGACCCGGTCCGAAGACCAAACCGGAAGTGTAGTATTTGTTCTTCTCAGATTTATAATGCAAGCATGAATTTTGATACGGATTTTAGGTTTTGTTAACTGACCGTCCAAGACCAAACCGGAAGATAGCTCTTTGGAAATATGATATGCATATTATTTGGCCAAAAGCCCCCCCCCCCCCCTTTATGTCACAAATCGCAAGGGTATAGGCTGAAATAAATAAATTTGGAAGCCTATTGATGATCAAATGTAAGGTGATAGAAAAAATAGCGCTTGTTTTGGGCCACAAATCCTCTCTTTATGTTGCAAATCACCAACATAAAGGCTGAAATTTTTTGAATGCTATATGATCAATCACCAAGTGATGGGCTTAGAATGAGTTTAGGCATTTGATTTGGGCTAAAAACCCTTTGTTGCAAATCAGCCAACATAAAGGGCTGAAAATAATTGATTTAGAGGCCCATATGATCATAAATAAGGTAATGGGCCTATAGACAATTTGATTTAGGCTAATAGCTCTCCTATAAGCAGCAAACCAGGGCTGAAAATAATTGATTTAGAGGCCCATATGATCATAAATAAGGTAATGTTTTAGACAATTTGATTTGAAGCTAATATGTGTAAATCGCCTAACATGGCTGAAAATAATTGATTGAGGCCATATGATCAAATATCGCCCATTTATTTCTTCTCATAAGGAGGGAATAAAAAATATGAGTAGTTGTCATATTTCATTTAAAAGAGGCAAGTGGATTAATTAAAATCCACCTCCCTCACATGCAAGCTCATGGCAAGTGGGGGGGAACACAAACTCATTAAATTTATTAAAGAGGTATGGCAAAGACTTTACTTTCCTTTCAAAGAAAGGGATAAGATGGCATACATGCTTATGTCCATGCATGCATGCATGACAAGTGGCATCACCTTAGATAGTTCCCCTGCAATGCAATTTATGACGGCCACATGTCGATTCCATAAGAGTAGATGGCAAAAGGAAAGAAAGCCTATAAATAGAGGGGTTTCCTTTTACAAAGTAATTACATTTTCTACTCTCCTCTCCCTTAAGCCACAAGTTTAAGTTCTTTCAACCTTGTAAGGAGGATTAAGGTGCCACACATACTTGTGAGTTTCTTTTCTAACTCAACAATTTTTTTTTATCTTCTTGATATATGTCAAGTTATATGGATTTAGTTTATCTCATGTATTTTGCTTCAAGTCTTCACTATATCTCATTTATGTATGTAAATCTGTGAATGAAGCAAGTAGAGGATATGAGTATTCATATATAACCTAAAGAAGCAACATGTGTTTTAAGCATTTCATCTTTTCTATCTACTTTTTTTTTTTAAAGAAAAAATGTCCTCCTGTGGGATACTACTGGGACTAGGTTCTTCCACCACGCCAAGAAAGGCGTATGGTAGTGTGTCGGAGACATCACCGAATTTATTTACCACCACGCCAAGGAAAAGATTTGCCACGCAACAACGTGAGCAGTACTTATCACAGATTTCCACTGGTGATTGGAACAACTGTGAACGGTATTATAGATGTATACAATTTGCATTCACATGTATATGAAATTAAAGTATAAGCATTTATATGACATTTCAACTTTTATTTTGAAAATTTCTGGCAGCTCCTGCCATCCCCACATAGGGGCTACTGGGTCTTCCCACCACCAAGATGGTAGGTCGTGAGACACCCTGAATTTATACCCACCACGCCAAGAAAGGCTGTATGGTCACAAGACAAGATTTCGCGCTGGAACAACGAGCAAGTACTTATAGAACAGATTTCACAACGGGACCGCATTTATCAGTTTCCGCCATTGAACAATGTGAACGGGTACTTATAGCATAGAGAAAAAAAATAATCAAAATTTACCGTTCCCCTCCAAGTGGGGCCCCATGAGATCAACCCCCACCATGTCAAGAAAGAAAGACATGTAGGTCGTGAGACACCGCGTCAGCAAATTTTGATAAGATAACATTTCTACCATGTCGAGAGCATGGGTACTTATATCATAAATTTCTCTCCTTTTGCATATAAATAAAAGGAAAGTCACCATAAACATTTGATTAGGAGCATAATTACAACAGCCTCCCCCCACAAGTGGGTTGCCATGAGAGATCTTGCCCACCATGTCAAGAAAGACATGTATAGGTGTAAGGTCGTGAGACACTGAATAGATAGCATTTTCCCTACCATATTGAAAACATGGTACTTATATCACAAATTTAAAGCTCACATTTGCATATAAACAAAAGAAAGTCACTGCAATAAATTTGATTAGAGCATCAATTACAAATCTTTTCCAAGTGGGGTTGAAGAGAGACTGGCTCACCATGTCAAGAAAGACATGTATAGGCCGTGAGACAATCGTCAAATTTTGATATTTTTATATAAGGAAAACATGGTACTTTATATCACAAATTTAAGATTTACATATGAACGCTTGCATATATACTTAAACAAGACAGATTTTATGAGCATTGCATTTTCATCACCATTTCACTCTCATAATTCAAGAGCAAGAAAAAGGCATAACAACAATCTCATGATTCCAACCTCCAAATACTCATGGACAAATAACATATAATTGTTTTAATGCAAGATAGAGACATGGCAATTGCTTTTGAGTAAAGTATGAACAAGTACTAGGCAAGATGCAACTTTAATGAAACTAAGCATCAAAATGAAAGCTTTAAACTTGCACAAAGCCACATTTCAAGTCGCACTGATGACTTAGTGATCACAAAAGAGAGGAAAACAAGCAATAACAAAGTCAACGACCTTCTTCCTCTCAATTTCGATTCAACTTGCATATGAGAGGCATATAAATATGAAATAAATGTTGAGTAGAAGCATGGAATTCATAGGAGAAAGATTATATATCTCATCAAACAGCAATAGTTAATTGATTTCTTCCCTTATAAGAAAGTTTAAAGCCTTATACTCATCAAATAACCAAATGATTGATTCCTCCTTTAGGGAGAATATTTTCAGCAAGTATTTTACCCATAAATAGCAAGATGATTGATTCCCTTAAAAAATAAATTTCAAAGCTTCATGCCTCTAGACCATAAGCTAATGATTTTTTTCCTTAGATAGAAATATTTTCAGCAAAGGAAACACATAAGGATCCATAAAACAAACAACACCATATTTGGGCCATACATCATCCCAAGTCATTTTAGGCTATGCATCACTAAACTGTGAATAAAGGTGAGATTTGGGCCATACATCATCCCAAATCTAAAGGAAACTCTAGCATAATCCCAAGCATAAGGATATAGCATAGTAAACCCTAACTCCTCCAAAGAAAATGCATAAAACAAGCTTAGGTTAGAGAGAAACAACCGGAGGTTTTGAATGCTAAGAGAAGGAGGAGGAGGGCTGGGCTGGGCTAAGGCTCACATCCGCCGCCTTTCACCGCGACTGACTAGAAGAGAGGAAGGAAGAATCGAGAGGGAGAAGAGCCGTGAAAGCAGAGAACCAGGAGTTCTTTCTGCGAGAGTGAGGCCAGCAGGTCGCGGACCTGAAGCCTGGACAGAGCTCCAGAAGAAGGAGAGACCAGAGAGCGAGACGACACTAATGTTTAGCCAGAAGATTCATCGGGGAGCAAAGACCGGAGAGCTCACCGATCGCAAAAGGGAATGAGAGAGGGAAGAGCCGTAAAAGAGGAAAATGCGTGAATGAGAGGGTCAACGCCGCTTCGCCTTTAAGCACGGATCTCCCATCCCGGAGCGGTTAGGTAGGGAGAGCGGATTTAAGGTAATTAGCGATTGCCGCCGTTAATCGCTTTAATTGGCGATTTTATTACTTTGACAAACCCAGCAATATGGGTGTCAATTTAAGTTGTTTCGCTTAACGAACGCCATCGCTGCGGATCGGAGGTTATTCTGACAACGCGGCGACGGCCGGAGTAATTTAGGTTTAAAAAGCGACGCGCTGCTCAAATTGCTCGACGCCGCATTACACTTTGCCAATTCACGCTAAAGGCATCGCTTGATAGGTCTCGACGCTTATACGCGCCATCAATTTCGCTAACTGAGGTCGTTTAGACGCCGCCGATTTCTAATCGAATTTGATAATTTTGATATTGAATTGATTTGATGATCTCATTTAATTAAAATTTGATGCTTTTCTGCATTATGAAGTCAATTTTCAAATCGAATTGAATTTAATTGATTTCATTGTGATTAGTAAACTGTCATTTACTTAATTTTAAATGACACATAAGGTCAAATGCCCCCAACAAACATGGTGCATGGAACCATGAACGATCTTTTCTTCTCTTTCATTGGATTTTTTCATCATATGTATTAAGGAAGATTCTTCTCGCCTCATTTCCATTTTCTTCTTCTTTCTTTCTTCCTTTTTTTTTTATTTCACGAAGTCATCTATATATTTATATGTTTGCCTTTTTTCTTCGTGAAGATGTTCAACCTGAGGAGATCACCGTGTTTGCCTCCATGAGCCCACCGAGGACAATATATGGATGATTGAGATACACCTCGCGATAACGCGGACATTTTGGACGGGAGCAACACAATGATATGCTGAGGGCGGATATATGGAGCTTCTTCACCCGCTCTCCCGCCTTCCATTTTTTCAAGAACCTATTCAATTTGAGAATAAATGGTGACTCTGCCGAAATGCGGAGAGTATAATCCTTTCGATAGTACTGTTGATCAGGTGAGTCATGGTTTATGCGAAATTCTTCAACCAGCCGCTGACATCATCGAGCAAACAGGGCAATCACACTTACCGAAGTCATCGAAACCACCCACTATTAGAGTGGCTCGACTCGCCATCCAAACCTGGGCGGTCCCGCACGGTATGTTGGGCTGAGCAGGCCGGTCAATTTTGGAAGAATAGAATACCTGGGTTGACTACCAAGAATTATCTATTAAGAATTGACCATTTTTGCAGGATGGGTCTTCTATGGAACTCATGAAGAATATATTTTTCATAAATGAGGCCCCCAGATGGGAATGGCGAGAGATGATTACCCTTAGTTTACCCTATCTCTCGCATCTTTTAAACTTATCTACTTATCCATGCTCAAAGCCATCATGCCTGGAGATCCGACTGTAATAGAGATATTATTACCTCTTTCGCTCTATTATATGACCCTTCAAATGGGGTGTACATGATCTTAAGGACATTTGCCTTTTTTAGCATGACATTTTTTCTCCATCGCATCCGTATGGACTAAGACTTGTTTTATGCCTTTTAGTTACTTGGTTGTGTTCTCTGCCCGTCCAAGGAGGGATCTATTCATTCCAAACAAGTGATCTCCTGGGTGAGCGCCTTTCCTTGGCTCCTCCCCGCCCCAAGGATGTATAGGTTTTAAAAATTATTTTAGGCTAGCACACTGAGTTTCATGATTTTTACCTGGCAATACATTCATGCTTATTCACATTTTAAGGGGCCTTCGCTCTTGAGTGCCCTTCATATTTCTTAGAAAGGAACTATCCAAGAGTCATGCAATTGTCACAAGCCTCTACCTTGAGCAAAGGGCACGCCTATTTTCTTTGCCCCTCTAGTGATAGGAGCCGGCCCATCAATTAATATTGAATTTACCTCCAAGCCTATGGAGATAGATGGGATTGATACAGAGAGATTTAATTCAAGCCAATTCTGCCAAGTAACAATTTTATTAGCATGCTACCGGTCCATGTTATCATTTGGTCAATTATTTTAGAAGGATATCACCAACCCATCAGCTTGATTTTCAAGCATCGCGCTTATGGAAGACCCTTCATTCCTGCCACCGATGCCTCAAATGGATGTCGCTCGAGACTATTATTTTCTGCCTCATTGATATGGTCACTTACCATACTCAAAGTTCTCTTCCTCGTTCCCAACATACTGAGCTATACCTCGCTTAACTTGGCTTATCTTGCCCCTTGAGCGGAGCTCAAACATGAACCAAGACTTGAGTCTCGAGGGCCAATGCTCGCCATGGCAAATTCTAGCAGGTGATTTTTTTTATATCTCTTCATTTAACCCTTTTATTTAATTCCTTTAAGCCCTTTTATTCCTAACATATGTTTATTTTTGTGATAGGTGAGAGGGCGCCAAAATCAATGGAATAGGTTCACTTCGTGTGGACTCCAGAACCTTCAAGTAGTCATGAGGTACCATCTTCATCATCACAAAGACGCCCTATGAAGATCCTCCAAGAGCTTCAACTGATTGGTCATTCCATGAATGCCTTTAACTCCCGGCGAAGAAGCAAATCTAGGCCAAGAATGTCTCACATGGAGCATCTTTGGGGATTTTGAGTTGATCTTCCCAAACATGCAACCTCTTGCTCCAACCACTAATGCTCCTTTGGATCTAGCTCTTATATGGGTTTCTTTCCACCTCGAAACATCGAATGAGATCAAGATTATGAGGTTCGCCATACACATGATGAATAGTAGGTCATAACGCCAACCGCCACCATCGCTTGAAGGAGTATACCCAAGTTGGGGGCTTTAAGACATGATAACTCCCTACCTTCCTCATCTTCCATTTTTCTAGAGTTTGAACATTTACTCTTCAAAACTTGAGGCAATCACATGCGGATCCACGAATGAGCCGTGATTAAGAGAATGTGACTTTCACGGAGATCTCTTTGGACCCGCTTGCCGATCATTCAATCGCTTTCTGCCAAGAGACGCAACAGTGCTAGACTTCCGCTCACTTTGGGTTGGGTGAAGACGAATTGCTTATTGGGAGGTTTATGTCTGGGAGGTTTCTAGTCCCATGATGAAAGTTCGTCAAAGAGTTTCATGAGTCAAAGGCACTTCAGAAGCGTCAACTTTGCTCATGATGAATTCAAAAGAGCTCATGCAAGTGGGGTCTTCAGAGTCCACTGACATTTTAAATTGAAAGCATCACCGCCAAAATTGGCTCCCGGAGGGAGCTCAAGCGTCATGGACGCACTGCAAGGAAAGCATGATAAACTAACCGGAACAGAGAGAACATTCCGTATAATTTACATCGCATATGGTCGAGCGTCGAAGCAAACATGTAGAGGATTTACAAACCATGAGACTGAGAATGAGTTGTTATTATCGTAAATAAAGTCTCTTACCTTGATGTATTTTCTCTTTACTTACGCTCATCTCATATGTACTGTGCAATTTTCATGAATAAAGTTTAGACCAACAATCATGTTGTTTCATGATCTCTTCTCCAGGCTTAATGATCTATTGAAAGATGAAAATCCATTGGTTTTATGCTTTTGGTGGACTTAGTGAGATGAGAATATCTTCTCCCGCTTTTGTGCTTTGATAACTTGTTGAAGATTTCATCTCAAAATTTGATTTGATTTTTCCTCATGCCCATGTGCCCTTGGCGGACTTTATTGTGAGATGAGAATATTAAGCCCCTTTGTGCTTTGACGGACTTGTTGAAGACTTCACCGAACTTTGGGATTATTTTCCGTCCGCGCTTATTGAAATGATGAGATAGAAATGTCTCGCTTTGTGCTTGACTTTTGAAGATTTCATCTCGAGAATATCTTGTGCTTCCTTTATCGACTTCATGCGCTTTGATTTGATAAAGGAATGCCACCAATTATCTGAGATTTGTCAGAATGAATTTTTCAACCGCTTTCTGGCCAAAGAAGGATAAATGTACCACCTAGCTCTCGAGCTTGTGTTAGGTCACGAAGAGTCATCGCTCTTCTCGCATGTAATGAACATCTTGATGACAAAACTCCCTTAGTTTGGCATTTATTTTATCTAACATTGGGATAACTTCTTCTGCTTTTGCTTTATTGGACTTAAGAAGAATTTCCTTTGCTTTCTGCCGCTTTAATAAGGAGTTGAGATTCTATATTGTATTTGATTCCAAACTCGCTAGTGCCTTATTGAGTAAAGATATCTTTGTCGAATTTTGAAAGATGACGCACCAATAGGGATAAATTTCCCTGGGTCACTTGAACTCACCAAGTTGGAGAGATTTGGGGATTTGGATGCTCTCTTCAACTAACGCAGAGGATCTACTACTTGGCGAGTGTGCGACTGCCGACCATATTTTGTGGGTGAATCCGACCTTATTCACCCACTTGAGCCGTGGACTTGAGCAATTGATGAAGGATTTTATCCTCAGAACGAGATGGGGGTCTCTTACTACGCCTTTGGGCGTGTTGAAGGCATCGCTGACTGAATTTGATGCGGTTGAGTCGACCTTATACACCAACTCGAGCCTTTAGATTTGATGTGGGATGGAAAATGTCCTTCCAACTTGGTTTGTTGAAGTTTGCAAACTTGAAAATTTTCTTCTTTGGTCAGTAAGACTTCTAAATTTGAGCATTTGAACACATAATTTTGAGTATGCATGTGGGGATCTCGGCACTAGGCACGATGTCAACCCAAAGAGAAAGAAAGGCTCGCTTACCGTGAAGCCTGATACTTTTATAAAACTTTAAAAAAAAATGCCTGATGTGGATTTTATTTTATTTTGAAAATTCATTCTTGTGTTACAAGAGAATTTCCAATGAAAATTTTCATAAGTTTTTGACAATAAAGATTTTCAAATTCAGGATTTGTCCAATCACACTTTCATGTGTAATATTTCTTTAGATGCCACATTGATCGGCATTGGTCTTTCACCTTGAAGTCCAATAGCCGATAGTTTGATATACCTTCCATAAAGGTCCTTCCTAATTAGGTTCAAATTTACCACAATCAGGAGGGATGATTGGTCTTCTGACGACCAATTCTCCTTCCCAAAAGCTCTGTATGATCGATGATCAATGCTTGAGATACTTCTAGATTTTGCCGAGCTTGGAGCCCCATCGTGCATCAAGCTCTTCCATCCAGAGAGCATTCTCATCTTGGGTAAGATTTTGTTGAATGGCTACCGGGAAGGTAGTTCAACCGAGTGGCAAAATCGCAGCCCCAAACACTAGTGCATAGGGGTAGACTTTGTAGGAGTTTTATAGGGGTATAGCCCAATGAAGCTCGTATGCTCCCTTTTATTTCTTGTGAGAATTTTTCGAGCAATTTGACTAGTGTTTTATTAAATGCCTGCCATTTTGCCCTCGATTATAAATTGATGAATATCGCCAATCAATCTTATGTCGACAAGAAATTTGTAAACTTTAGTGCTTTTGAAAGTCAACGTCAAATGATTCTGTGGTACACCAAATCATAGACGATATTGTGGGTAAAGAAGTTAGTCACTTGTTCACCAACTTTAAATGGTGCGCCACTTGGAGAAATAATCTGGTCGCTAAGATGAAGCGGTGACCAAATGATGATGGATCAATTGGTCCATTACATGACTCAAACGGCCAAGATGCTATCGTTGGATGCAACGGATTTGAGGTCGATGAATTATGTATGGACTGCATTCATGGCATTTCTTGGCATGATTGATACAATCTTTACCATGACTACCAATAGTATCCAATTCTTTTAATTTTGAAAGCCATTTTAGGACTGATTGGTGCACCACAAAGTCCTTGATTTCAACAATTACTTTGTTGGCTTCTTCTATTCCCAAACATCATAGCCACATCTCGTCAAGGATCTACGATACGTAGTATTGCCAACATAAGCATATAATAATCCTTTCTCAAGTTGTGCAAATTTATCGAGGCAATTTGCCTTCCCGGAGTCGCAAGGGGATCCAGCCACCGACATCTTCGACAAAAAAAGGAAAGAAAGAGTTTAAGTGTCGGTGATAATTTCAGAAGGCAGATGAATAGTAGATAAGACACTACCCAGAGATTTCGTTCTCATTTGGTGAGAACTTTTTATATCTGGTTCCAGGTTTCCTATAGGCGCAAGCCCCTATAGTTAATTACCTCCCAATACTGAGAGCACTTTCGATTAAGGCTAAATGAATCGTTAAAGAAGCAGTATATAATCATGGGAGTGGAGTTTAGAACTTATGAAATTTATTATTTTAACTTAAAACTTTTGTGGGGAACGATGACACCTATCAAGATCCCATGGTTCATCATCCGATCCCTGGTCCGCTTAGAGGAGGTAGTCAACCCAATCGAAAAGATCCTTGTCGAACACACATGGGTTACGCCCAAGGTGTCCTTGTAGACTGGGTGGAGTTTGTCTAAGGGACAAATATAAGTCAACCTTAGCTAACATAGGGCTTTTGCCCAACCAAATACATTCTACATTTCACAGCTCAAAGAGCAAAGCCGTTGGGGAACATACGGGCTGCGGCCGTAACCGTAATTTAATGGTATCATATCGCGGCGAACCACCGCCGAGGGCTCGTGTAACCGCCATTTATGTGGTGCCATATCACAAGAAAACCACGGACAGAGGACACGCCACGCCCTTACGCTTGGAATATTTGAGTGTGAAGGTAGTTATGTATTTAATTTGACATTGGCTCTTTGTGAGCAAAAGTTTTCTTAATTTGTCACCAAGACAAACAATCATGAGGGGTGGATTAATTTTATTTTTTTTTATTTTTTATTTTTTTAGTTTTAATTTAAATAATTCATTTCACTTTTTTTATTTCCCTTTTTTTGTGTTATTTTCTTTGAATTTTGATCATTTTATGATTGATTTTAGATTTGAATATATGATCATTTATCATTGAAATTTTAATTATAATTACCCTTCTCCATCCAGGTCAATATCAATTGATAGACCTTGTCCACTCTGTCTGGTTTTCTGCAGAGGATCGGATCTAAATTCATTATCTCAAGAAGTATAATCCTTCAAAACCTTGTCCACTCTAGTTTGAACATAGAGGATCAGGTTTGGGACTTTTCTTCCTGAGAATTTGAATTTTAGAAGCTATGTTAGTTGGTTCATGTCTTGTATTATATGAGAATTAGCTTCTCGATATTATTAATTTGAAATTCTTATATCACATTTTTTTAGGTTTTGTTAACGGACCGGTCCAAGACCAAACCGGATGATATAACATCGTTTCTTTTGTATTTGACTTAGTATTTACTCCAACATGCATATGAATATCTGTTCTTTGAAAATTGTATGGACATTAAGATGTCTAATGTTGAAGTTTTGATGTCAAATTTTGATTTTTGAGTTTTGTTAACCCGGACCCGGTCCGAAGACCAAACCGGGATTATGTAGCATCTGTTCTTTTGTTTTATACCTAGCTTGCACGTGTCCCTATTGTTTGAACACTTTGACATACATGTATCTTTTAAAATGTTGTATGGACATTAAATGTCTAGTTGAAGGTGTGTCAATTTGCAAGTTTAGATTCTTGATGCGATATTTTTGGGTTTTGTTAACCCGGACCCGGTCCGAAGACCAAACCGGATGATGTAGCATCTGTTCTTTTAAAATGTGGTATGCATGTGGGGATCTCGGCACTAGGCACGATGTCAACCCAAAGAGAAAGAAAGGCCCCTGCCTTACCGTGAACTGATACTTTACTATAAAACTTTAAAAAAAATGCCCCGCTCTCAGGGGATTTTATTTTATTTTGGAAATGCGTTCTTGCGTTACAAGAGAATTTCCAATGAAAATTTTCATAAGTTTTTGACAATAAAGATTTTCAAATTCAGGATTTGTCCAATCACACTTTCATGTGTAATATTTTAGATGTAATCGCTTGATTGGCGATTGGTCTTTCACCTTTGAAGTCCACGTGATAGGCTCCTCCTTGATATACCATTCATAACAAAAGGTCCTTCCCAATTAGGTTCAAATTTACCGCCATCGATGAGGATGATGATTGGTCTTCGCCACTGACCAATTCTCCTTCTAAAAGCTCGATGCATCAGATGATCGAATGCTCGGACATTCTCGCCCGACATACTTCTAGATTTTCGAGCTTGGAGCCCCACTGCCACGCATGCTCTTCCATCCGTAGACGAGCATTCTCATCTTGGGTAAGATTTTGTTGAATGGCTACCTGAGCAAGGTAGTTCAACCGAGTGGCAAAAGCTTGCCCCCAAACACTAGTGGGGGTAGACTTTGTAGGAGTTTTATAAGTGGTCCGGTAAGCCCATAGCGCTTCCACGAGTTTGGTATGCCACTCCCTTTTATTTCTTGTGAGAATTTTTCTGAGCAATTTGACTAGTGTTTTATTAAATGCCTCAGCCAAGCCATTTGCCCTCGGATTATAAATTGATGAATATCGCCAATCAATCTTATGTCGATCAGCAAATTTGTAAACTTTAGTGCTTTTGAAAGCTGAACCGTTGTCTGAAATGATTCGGCGTGGTACACCAAATCTGTAGACGATATTGTGGGTAAAGAAGTTAGTCACTTGTTCAGCTGTAACTTCTTTAAATGGTGCAGCTTCAGCCCACTTGGAGAAATAATCAGTGGCTGCTAAGATGAAGCGGTGACCAGCTGATGATGGCGGATCAATTGGTCCAATTACATCTGTCCCCCAGCTCTCAAACGGCCAAGATGCTATCGTTGGATGCAACGGATTTGGAGGCTGATGAATTATGTTACCATGGACCTGGCATTCATGGCATTTCTTGGCATGATTGATACAATCTTTTACCATAGACGGCCAATAGTATCCAATTCTTTTAATTTTGAAAGCCATTTTAGGACCTGATTGGTGTGCACCACAAAGTCCTTGATGGATTTCAACAATTACTTTGCTTTCTTCTATTCCCAAACATCATAGCCACATCTGCCGTCAAGGATCTACGATATGAGTATTGCCAACATAAGCATATATAGTGAAGCCTTTTCAAGTTGTGCACTATCGACTTATTACTTGGCAATTTGCCTTCCTTGAAGTAGTCGAAGGGCCTCGCCTCTTCCTTCTCTTCTACTATAAGAATTTCATCATGTGGTTTTAGCGCTTCCGCAAGTTGAAGTCTTTCATCTGGAATGGTTTGAAGCTTGTCTTGTTGACTTTGAGAAGTAATTTGTAAAGGAGTATAAGGAGCAACATGAGCTGCACCCTGTTGATTTATGTTTGATGATCCCTCTTCCAGTGGGGATTTTAAATTTATCGGCTCTAGGACTCGACGAGTGCACACACTAATCAGTATGTAGTCGTCGTCATCCATACTTGCCATTTCTTTAGCTAATTTAGCTAACAACCGCTTTGCTATTCCTAGCTCGAGACTCGAGTCATAATGACATTTGGAATTTGCTTCATAAGCTCGAGAACTCGCTTTGTGATAGTAGGCCAATTCAAGCTTGTTGATTTTGTAGAGCCCAACACTTGATTAATGACGAGTTGAGAATCGCCATAAATTTGTGTTCGACTTGGAAATGGCTTCCTCTAAACCCCGCCACCAAAGCTTCATATTCTCGCCGTTGTTGGTTGGGTTGAGTTAATTTATAAGAATGTCTCGATGCCACCTGTGATCAAGATGAGACCGATACCAGCTTGAGCCTTTGGAAGATTTGAGGGTTGAGTGTATCTAATGGACGAAGCTCCATCAAAATACAATTCCCACATTTGTTGCTTTTCCTTTTCATATATGTGCATGATTTGCTCATCAGGAAGATCATCGTTAAGCAATGAGTCTGCCGGTATGGGATGAGCGGCAAGAAAATCTGCCAGAATTTGCCCCTTCACCGCTTCGGGGAACATATGTAATATCAAATCAGAAGGTAAGAACCATCGGCTGCTTAATTGCCAACGCTATGGTCATCAAGAACTTCAACGGATCGATCCTTGAGATAAGGGTAATTTTATGAGACAACATGTAATGACGTAACTTTTGGGCAGCAAAAATTAACGTCAAACAATGCTTCTCAATTGGAGAATAACGCGCTTCCGCTCCTATTAGTCTTCGACTAATATAGTATAGAGCATTCTCCTTTCCTTCATCATTATGTTGCGCCAACAAAGCACCTAGAGATTCTTCTAGTGCTGCTGTGTACAATATAAGAGGCTTCCCTGGGATCGGGGCTGCAAGAATAGGTGGATTCAACAGATATCTTTTGATACTGTCGAAGGCCTCTTGACATTCTTCGTCCCACTTGAAAGGAGTATCTTTCTTCATTAATTTTGCAAAGGGTCGACATCTGCCTGACAGATTTGATATAAATCTTCTAATGAATGCGAGATGTCCCTATATGGAGCGAAGTTGACGAAGACTCCTTGGAGGAGGCATTTCGACAATCGCTTTGATTTTGTTGGGATCGATTTCAATCCTCCACGCACAACATATCCAAGGAACTTTCCCGAAGAAACTCCAAAGGCGCACTTGAGAGGGTTCATCTTGAGATCATATTTTTTGATTCTTTCAAAGACGATCCTTAAATCATCGAGATGATCTTTGCGATCTATACTCTTGACAACGAGGTCATCAACATAGCACTCTACTTTTGATGAATCAACTCATCAAAGATTGTCATAGCCTTTGATATGTAGCTCCAAAGATTCTTCGCCGAAAGGCATGACGATAGCAATATATGCCAATTGGCATCCTGAATGAGGTATGTTTCTCATCTTCAGGAGCCATCTTGATTTGATTGTAACCTGACGATCCATCCATGAATGAGAACATGTCGTGGTTTGAAGTGTTATCCACTAACAGCTCGATAGAAGCGGAAAGTCATCCTTTGGACACTTTGTTTAAATCAAGTCGATACGATAATGAATCAATTGACCATTCTTCTTTTCACGGGACAATATTAGCTATCCAACGTATTTTTCTCGAATAAAACCAGCTTCAATGAGCTTCTTGGTTTCGCAATTACGTTCTTCAACCTCCAATCTCATTCGCTGAGGCTTGCTTGACCGGTGATACATGCTTAATTGCTAATTTGTGAACCGCTATATCAGGGATAAGCGGCATTTCAGCATATGTCCAGAAAGCAATCAATTCACGAGCAAGGTTTTTAATTCTTCCACTTTATCTTCGTGAAGTAGAACGATGAACGCGGCAGGATCCTCCGCCTCCCAAATTAACTTCTTTAAGTTCATCCATAGTAGCCTCCCCACCATCTTCAAGCTCTTCAGCCCCGCTTCTACTTCATTTATTCGTGAGACTAACATTAAAATGACATTCTCATCTTCGCCATCACTCTACTTCTATTCCTCATACAAATGTGTATATCCTGTGGACCGGTCTTGGATAAAACCAAGGCCTTTGGTAGTGTGTTTATTTCTCTTACCAATGGTTTGAGAACCTTTGGGTACCACATCATTTCAAGAGCTTAGTCCTTGCTTACTCGCTCCAGCCTGGACCCCATGTTTGCGCATTAGATTTTGCATCTTTGGAGAGTAATATTTTGGTATTCTTGTGGGCATAGCTTCTTCTTCTTCGAGATAGATTACCCAATCGGATCCTTCTTGACACCCCTGATTTAAAACAGGCTTCCCGCCCGTGTTTTCCGGGAGAGGAGGTACATAGAAGGTCACCACCGACTTTGTGAGTTTCTCAGGGTGATTTCTTAAAATGTCGGAGGAATGTGAGTGAC
Source organism: Cymbidium sinense (assembly GCA_021442155.1). Classification (NCBI taxonomy): domain Eukaryota; kingdom Viridiplantae; phylum Streptophyta; class Magnoliopsida; order Asparagales; family Orchidaceae; genus Cymbidium; species Cymbidium sinense. The sequence continues at coordinate 294,224,765 of CM038215.1, forward strand.
TACAAGTGTAGTCTCACGATGTATCTATGATTGTTTTAAAGTAAGTGCATTGCACCTTACTTTCAAAAGCGATTCAACTCATAATCGAGTCAAAATGTTCTTCTTCGCCGAGCTTTATTCAAGAGTCATGCGGACCTTTGGATTTAGAAGGAACACATTCATCTTCTTCTTGATCACCGCTAGATGAGGGACAAGTGTTATTGATTTTGGACGTTCTTTAAATTCCTAGAATATTTGGAACAACCTCCTTTTCTTTATTCATTTTACATTTCTCCCTTCTTCTTAACTTGTTCTTTTATGGGTTTTGAAGTAGATGCGTATTTGCTAGTTGTTTTGTTAGCTTTGATTCCTCGGAAGGAAGCATCTTGATAAATCTTCATTTCATGCATAAAGGTTGCATGTCACCCACAATTTGGCATTCCTCCCTATCATTTGTATATTTCATACATTGGTGCAATGTAGATGCGACAATGCCATACTTATGAAACCATGGTCGACCCAAAGAGCTCACGAATGAAGTATCATCGATCACATGAAATTTAGCTTACGTGTAAAGGTCTCCAAATTTAAGAGGAGGACGAATGACCCGATAGTTTTCTCCCTTCTCATTGAATCCTCAACCATGACTTTATCTCATCTAGAGATAACCATCTAAGAGTTCTCAAATTCATAAGATTCACGGAGGAAGGGATCAATTAAGATCCAGCGGTATTATAATTTCATCACTTTCATTTGTAACATCTGAGGAGGCGATTGTGCTCTGATCCAGAGCATTAGATCATCTTACGAAAATGTGACGTGAGGCTCTTGAACATGCAAGGTCTCAGTTAGGAGCGTTCAAGAAAATATGCTTCAAATTTTCCGGCTCTTTGAGAGCTTCAATTAAGGTGTTACGGAGATCTTCTGACATTAGAAGTGCTTCGTATACACTAAGTTGTGCCAGAATTTTCCTTAGATGTGATAGAATATTGTAGTCGATCCCTTTTGATGAAGGCTTCTTATTTGAATCCTTAGGGATAACTTTTTCATTGACTTCAATTTCTTTTCCTTTATCTTTATTCATTGGCTCTTTTCTCTGTTGGGATGGTAGCACTCGACCACTTCTCAAGCTACTTGCTACTTCATTTGCATCGAATCTTGGATGACTCGGTTACTTCGACATCATACGCCCGTCTAATGATAGACTAGAAGATTCAGAATCTTGCCCAACTTATATATTTTTTATGTTGTTGATATGGTGAGCTCGATTCATCTTCATCGGGAAAGCAGTTCAGTCATTATCAACTTCATGCATCATCGAGCAAGACTCAGTAGGAAGTTCTTCAGCTTCTTCCCCTGCTTCTTCGTTGATCTGAAGATTTGAAACGAATTCTGCAAGCGTAATAGGTCGTCTTGCTGATTGTATGTAATCTTCCATATTATTGATGATCTTTTGTGTTACGCTGCGACCATCCACAGTAGTGGTAACATTTTGCGTTACTGTCTTCTTCTTTTTATTTAATTTGTTTTTTGTTTGGCAGGTTTCTTAGCCTTCCATTGCTTATTTGGCTAGAGTGTCTTTCTGAGATGAACTAGCCTTCCCATAACTTTGGTTTTGTCTCAACTCAAGTAGAAGTGGTGATTTCCAGAATACACACCTTCCAATTGCTTTTAACATTTTACAGTCTTTTTAGAGACTGCGGCCTGCCATCCTTCATCATCGACCAGCTTCTCTTTGCCTTTATTATTGCTTGATATCGGAGATGAGGTGATTATTTTGGTGGATTCTTTCTTGGACGCCAATACCGTCCGACAATGTGAATTCACCGTTTCTATATTTTCGTTCGAGCCAATCTTTGAATATGTAGCAATCTTCAACAGGATGGCCGAGCACCCGATGATATGGACAATAGTTAGGATTATCTGCTTGTCCGACCTCTTCAGTCTTTTACACGGTAGTTGGAGACCTACTTTGAGTGCATGTTTAAACAATTTGGCCACACTTTCCCTTTTAAAAGAATACTCTTTGTTCAACTTTTCTTTTAGGGTCGGGGTCATTGAGTCATTCGCTCCTTTTGTTTGCCTTGGTCGCTCGCCTTCACTGAAGCGACCTCGAGGTACATCATTACCTCCAAGTATGAGCTTGGGTTGTGGAGCAGGATTGAACGACTGTCTTGGCTTTTCTTGATAGACAGGTAGCTTTTCTTTGTCTACGTTATAGATTTCGCTTACGTATCCTTCTTGTATGAGGTGAAATCGTTTCACCTTTCTTTGAGCTTTTGCTCTTTTGGATTTATCTTGCTGGCCATCGGAGCGGGATAAATTTAATTTCTCAAATTTAGCCACCCTATCAAGTAGCTCTTGAAATGTGGTAATTGAAGCCATGCAAAGATAAGGCGTCATCTTATCATCGATGTTGCCCATCAATAGTTGGATCGCATGCTCTTCTTCTAATTGTTGTTCACATTTCATACTCATATTTGCCAGCGTAATATATATTAGTCTTGATTCGTCTTTCTTCCTCTTCTCAAGGCGAGATCGGAATTGTTGTCTTTTGACGCTAGCGAACCTTTTCGAACATGTTTTCAAGTTCGGCCAAAGTCTTGACTGAGTCATTTGATAACTCAGCATACCATTCGAAAGCAGTCGAAGTTAGACTACTGACGAACTGGCGGAATAATAATGCATCGTTACCCCCTGTGTTACCGCAGGATGCTTTGAATTGGGCCAGATGCTGCTTGGGATTACCATTCCCGTCGAATAGATTGAACTTTGGCATTGAATATCCCTTTGGATATGGAATTTGATCATACTTCGCCAGATATGGGCGACCTTTGCTCACCAATTTTTACGCCCTTGCTATAACGCTTTGATCTTCTCATTCAATATAATATCAAGTTGAGAGCTGTCGCGACGGATATAGTTTGTATATTCGAGAAGCGGTTGCGACTCATTTATTTCAATCCTGCAGCTCAATTTGGAACCCTTGAAGCATGTGAGATCAATTTATTGGAGGTTGTCATTGGCATTCTTTGGAGGCTTGATGATTATTTGGGGCAGTGTTGGACCGATATTTCTCTGCATTGCATCATCCGATCATCTCATCATCATTTGCTCATTTTCACATTCAACTGATTTCTTTATCTTTGGCTTTCATCGTGAATTAGTCTGCTTACAAAGTGGTAGTATCAGTGAAGGTGGGATTCTCTTCCATTTCTTCTTCCTCTTCTTGTTGCTCCTCTCCTGAAGACTCAGAGGATGCTTCCTCTATTTGAACATTTTGTTGTTCTTCAGGCTGAGGGGGAGGTATTGTTGTACGACGCCTAGGTTGATATTGGCGCACACCGGATGGCTCACCGACTTGTTGCACCATATACACTACTTCAACAGTCGTTGCCTCCTCTTCTTCTTCGTCCTCTTGGACACGAATTTCAGATCGGCGTCTCCAATGAACTTCAGATTCCAAGTGTGGAATCGAAATTTCTTCAGTTAGAGGGCTTCGATCGGAGTTAACCTCCTCTTGATGGGATGGATTGATTGATGGCGGATCCCACGGAGGATTCTCCAAGGTGTCACCGTCAAATATTTTATCAGGGGGCCTCTTTTTTGGGCTCCCAGTTGATAGATTTGAGTGGGGATCTCGGGAATTCACACCCGGATGTCACGCCATGCCTTTCAAGCAATTTCTTTTTGAGGCCTAGGCCTCCAGATCTGCTTACCCTTCCACCGGGACCTTTCGGTGGTGGATTCCTGGACGCGCGGTCCAAGTGTCACACCCCGATGTTCACCGTGTGGGACATGAATATGTTGGCGTCCTGTCATTTGAGTTGCGGGATGAGGTCTCCTTGGAGGAGCAGTCCTAGCATCCTTAATAACAGGACCTTGGTATTTTCTTTTCATCAGTCCCTCTTGCTACTTGGAGAACCCGATGTACTCGTGCAGATATAGTTTGGGTTTCCTCGCGGAGGAGGCTGGAACTGATGTTGTGGGGTCAGGAATTTGTTTGAGTGACCAGTGGCTGTTCCGTTTAACCCACTTAAGGTTTATCAAACCGACATGGGTGGGAACACTCACCGCTGGTTCCACAATTGGCAACGACAGAGTGTTGAGCATGCCTCAAGATTTTTTTTTCTTTTGCCTCCTAAGCTTTCCGTGATGAAGAAGCTTCAAAGATCATACCTCCCTGAGCGAATGGTTCACCGGATTGTATTATTCTGAGGACAAAGAGACCGTCCGCCAAGAATAACCCTTTTCATGATTGGTGTCTCCAAGGCCGAGCCTCTCAAAGACCGATTGTTTTTTGAAGTGACCAGCAGTCACAACCTCAACGCCTTTTCAGAGATTGCCGCACATGGCGGTGACGAAGTTTGCACTTCGCCAGTCGAGGCTCAAGAACTTGCTCGCTCAAGATGGTCGGAAATCCACGCTACCAAACCGATGGTAGCTCCTGCTTCCAAAGACGCCGCTTGCCAAACGGATGTTGTAACCGCCGAGTCACTGAATGCCATTCTGGAGTTTAAAGGTAAAAATTAGCAATTAAAATAACTGCACTATCACCTTACTTCCAAAAATATGGATACGATAAGATAAAGCATACTAAGCATATGCACTAAATAAAATCTCATATAACTTAAGACTTTGAGTAGCAAGCTTTTAAGTTGTCAAGTTTAACTTATCGTTTCCTATTTCATTTCAATTTCATATTTCATTTATCTTTTCATTTTTTTTATACTCCACTGCAATTATAACTTAGATTTGACTAGCCAAAGATGGAAAGAGAAACCTGTCCCCAGTGGAGTCGCCAGAAATCTGTGGGATCCGAAAATTCGCCACCGACATCTTTCGAAAAAAAAGGAAAGAAAGAGTTTTTTATGCGGTGATAATTTCGCATGAATATGATAAGACACTACCAGAGATTTCGCTCTCATTTGGTGAGAACTTTTATATCTGGTTCTGTGTTTCCTATAAAGCAAGCCCCTATAGTTAATTACCCTCCCAATACCGAGAGCACTTTCGATGCTACCAATGAATCGTTAAAGAACCAGTATATAATTGCAAAGGAGTGGAGTTTAGAACTTATGAAATTTATTATTTTAACTTAAAACTTTTTGTGGGAACGATGACGCCATCAAGATCCCATGGTTCCGCTATCCCGTCGCATCCTCGTCCGTGTAGGGAGGTAATGACCCAACCCGACCGAAAAGATCCTTGTCAAGAACACATGGGTTACGCCGCCCAAGGTGTCCTTGTAGACTGGGTGGAGTTTGCAATACAAATAAGTCAACCTTAGCTAACATAGGCTTTTGCCCAACCAAATACATTACATTTTCACTCAAAGAGCAAAGCGTTGGGGAACATACGGTCAGTAATTTAATGGTGCCATATCTAGAACCACCCTGGCCGAGGGCGTGTCGAACCGCCATTTATGTGGTGCCATATCGCTGGCAAAACCACGCAGAGGACACGGGCCACGCCCCACGCTTTGTGAATATTTGAGTGCGTGAAGAATGTATTTAATTTGACATTGGCTCTTTGTGAGCAAAAGTTTTCTTAATTTGTCACCCGAAGACAAACAATTGCGGAGGGGTGGATTGATTTTTTTATTTTTTTAGTTTTTTTTATTTTTTTTAGTTTTAATTTAAATAATTCATTTCACTTTTTTTTATTTCCTTTTTTGTGTTATTTTCTTTGAATTTTGATCATTTTATGATTGATTTTAGATTTGAATATATGATCATTTATCATTGAAATTTTAATTATAATTACCCTTCTCGATCCTAGGGTCAATATCAATTGATAGACCTTGTCCACTCTGTCTGGTTTTCTACAGAGGATCGGGTCTAAATTCATTATCTCAAGAAGTATAATCCTTCAAAACCTTGTCCACTCTAGTTTGAACATAGAGGATCGGGTTTGGGACTTTTCTTCCTGAGAATTTGAATTTTAGAAGCTATGTTAGTTGGTTCATGTCTTGTATTATATGACAGAATTAGCTTCTCAGATATTATTAATTTAAAATTCTTATAATATCACATTTTTAGTTTTGTTAACACGTCAAGACCAAACCGGATGATATAGCATCTTTCTTGTATTTGACTTAGTATTTACTCCAACATGCATATGAATATCGTTTTGAAAATTATATGGACATTAAGATGTCTAATGTTGAAGTTTTGATGTCAAATTTTGATTTTTGAGTTTTGTTAACCCGGACCCGGTCCGAAGACCAAACCGGGAAGTGTAGCATTTGTTCTTCTGTATTTGACATGATTATAATGCAAGCATGAATTTTGATACGGGATTTTTAGGTTTTGTTAACCCGGACCCGGTCCGAAGACCAAACCGGGAAGATGTAGTATCTGTTCTTTGGAAATATGATATGCATATTATTTTGGCCAAAAGCTTTTATGTCACAAATCGAAGGTATAGGCTGAAATAAATTATTTTGGAAGCCTATTTGATCAAATGTAAGGTGATAGACCCAAAATAGAAATAGGCGTTTGTTTTGGGCCACAAATCCTCTCTTTATGTTGCAAATCAGCCAACATAAAGGGGCTGAAATAATTATTTTTGAATGCTCATATGATCAATCACCAAGTGATGGGCTTAGAATGAGTTTAGGCATTTGATTTGGGCTAAAAACCCTTTCTTTATGTTGCAAATCAGCCAACATAAAGGGCTGAAAATAATTGATTTAGAGGCCCATATGATCATAAATAAGGTAATGGGCCTAAAATAGGCTTAGACAATTTGATTTAGGCTAATAGCCCTCTCCCTATGTTGCAAATCAGCCAACATAAAGGGCTGAAAATAATTGATTTAGAGGCCCATATGATCATAAATAAGGTAATGGGCCTAAAATAAGCTTAGACAATTTGATTTAGGCTAATAGCCCTCTCCCTATGTTGCAAATCAGCCAACATAAAGGGCTGAAAATAATTGATTTAGAGGCCCATATGATCAAATATCAAGCCCATTTATTTCTCTTGATAAGGGAGGGGAATAAAAAAAATATGAGTAGTTGTCATATTTCATTTAAAAGAGGCAAGTGGATTAATTAAAATCCACCTCCCTCACATGCAAGCTCATGGCAAGTGGGGGGGAACACAAACTCATTAAATTTATTAAAGAGGTATGGCAAAGACTTTACTTTCCTTTTCAAAGAAAGGGATAAGGATGCACAAGGGCATGCCACATGTCCATGCATGTGCATGCAACATGACAAGTGGCATCACCTTAGATAGTTCCCTTGCATGCAATTTATGACAAGGCGCCACATGTCGATTCCATAAGAGTAGATGGCAAAAGGAAAGGGCCAAGAAAGCCTATAAATAGAGGGGTTTCCTTTACAAAGTACTTACATTTTCTACTCTCCTTCTCTTAAGCCACAAGTTTAAGTTCTTTCAACCTTGCAAGGAGGATTAAGGTGTGCCACACATACTTGTGAGTTTCTTTCTAACTCAACAATTTTTTTATCTTCTTGATATATGTCAAGTTATATGGTAGATTTAGTTTATCTCATGTATTTTGCTTCAAGTCTTCACTATATCTCATTTATGTATGTAAATCACGGTGTGAATGACAAGTAAAGTAGAGGAGGTATGAGTATTCATATATAACCTAAAGAAGCACTTTAAGCCAACATGTGAGCCTAAGCATTTCATCTTTTCTATCTACTTTTTTTTTTTAAGAAAATTTCGGCGGCCTCCCGGCGTCATCCCCGCATAGGGGGCTACTTCGGGGGACTAGGTCTTCCCACCACGCCAAGAAAGGCGTAGGGTAGTGTGGAGACATCGCGACAAATTTATTTACCACCACGCCAAGAGTGTATGGGTTGAGACAAGATTTCCGCCACGCTTGGAACAACGAGCAAGTACTATCATAGATTTCCCGATTGGAACAATGTGAACGGGTACTTATAGCATAGGGCAATAAATTTGCATTCACATGTATATGAAATTAAAGTATAAGCATTTATATGACATTTCAACTTTTTATTTTAAAATTGGACTCCCTGGCCATCCCCACATGGGGCGGGTCTTCCCACCACGCCAAGAAAGGATATGGTAGTGTCGAGACAATCACGACCAATTTATATTACCACGCCAAGAAAGGCGCGTATGGGTTGCAAGACAAGATTTCCTTGCCACGCTTGGAACAACGCGTGAGCAATTTATAGATTTCCGCCACGTTGAACACGTGAACGTACTTATCAGGTTTCGCATTGGAACAATGTGAACGGTACTTATAAAGATAGAAAAAATCAAAATTTACAACAAATTCTCCTCTTCCCCCACAAGTGGGGTTGCCATGAGAGACACACCATGTCAAGAAAGACATGTATGGGTGTATGTCGTGAGACAACCCAAATTTTGATAGATAATTTCCTACCATGTTGGAGAGCATGGTAACTTATATCATAAATTTAAAGCTCCTTGCATATAAAAAAAAGGAAAGCCTGCATAAACATTTGATTAGAGCATCAAAATTTACAAGCCTCTCCTCGGCTCTTCCCACAAGTGGGGTTGCCATGAGAGATTCGCCCACCATGTCAAGAAAGACATGTATAGGTGTATGTCGAGACACCATAAATTTTGATAGATAGCATTTCCTATTGGAAAACATGGTACTTATATCACAAATTTAAAGCTCACATTTGCATATAAACAAAAGAAAGTCACTAATAAATTTGATTAGAGCATCAAAATTTACAACCTCCCTCGGCTCTTCCCCACAAGTGGGGTTGTTGAGAGACAGCCCCACCATGTCAAGACATGTATAGTGTATGTGAGACACCATGCGAAATTTTGATAGATAGCATTTCCTTCCATATTGGAAAACATGGTAGTTACTTATATCACAAATTTAAAACTCGCATTTACATATGAACGTTTTGCATATATACTTAAACAAGACAAGATTTTATGAGCATTTCATCACCATTTCACTCTCATAATTCAAGAGCAAGAAAAGGCATAGAACAATGTATCTCGCATGATTCCAACCTCCAAATACTCATGGACGTGAACATATAATTGTTTTAATGCAAGATAGACATGGCAATTGCTTTTGAGTAAAGTATGAACAAGTAGGCAAGATGCAACTTTAATGAAACTAAGCATCAAAATGAAAGCTTTAAACTTGCACAAAAGCCACATTTCAAGTCGCACTTCAAAGGCTCATGACTTAGTGATCACAAAAGAGGAAAACAAGCACAATGCTAACAAAGTCAATCGACCTTCTTCCTCTCAATTTCAACTTGCATATGAAAGAGGTATGATGCATATAATATGAAATAAATTGAAAGAGAATGGAATTTCATAGGAGAACATTATATCTCATCAACAAAAGCTAATTGATTTCTTCCTTAGATAAGAAAGTTTAGCAAGCCTTATACTCATCAAATAACCAAATGATTGATTCCCCTTTAGGGAGAATATTTTCAGCAAGTATTTTACCCATAAATAGCAAGATGATTGATTCCCCTTAAAAAAAAATAAATTTCAGCAAGCTTCATGCCTCTAGACCATAAGCTAATGATTTTTTCCTTAGATAGAAATATTTTCAGCAAAAAACACATAAGGATCCATAAAAAAAAACAAACAACACCATATTTGGGCCATACATCATCCCAAGTCATTTTTAGTAGGCTATGCATCACTAAATCCGTGAATAAAGACAATAAGAAATGTACATCATCCCAAATCCCTAAAGGAAACTCTTAGCATAATCCCAAGCATATGATATAGCATATTTAGCAAAACCCTAACTTCCAAAGAAGCTTAAATGCATAAAACAAGCTTAGGGTTAGAGAAACAACTGGAGGTTTGAATGCTAAGAGGAAAGGAGGAAAAGGGGCCAGCTAAGTCATGATCCCGGTTCTTCACGTATGAGACGGAAGAGAGAAGGAAGAATCGTGAGAGGGAGAAGAAAAAGAGAACGAGGGAGTTCTTTCGTGAGGAGCGGCCGTCGCCCTAGTCGATCGACCGGGAAAGGGACAGAGAGAAGGGAGAGACCGAGAGCGTGAGACGAGAGCGAGAAATGTCGAGCAGGAAGATCGCACAAAGGGGAGACGGACGAGAGCTTCACCGACGCAAAAAAGGGAATCACGAGAGGGGAAGAGCCGAAAGAGGAAAAATGCGAATGAGAGGGTCAACGCCTCCGCCTTTAGACGATCTCGATTGGTCAAGAGCGTTAGGTAGATTGGCGGATTTAAGGGATAATTAGCGGATTAAGCCGTTAGCTTTAATGCGATTTTATTACTTTTGACAAACCCAGCAATATGGGTGTCAATTAGTTTGATTAACGCAAATCCGATCGCCGTGATCGAGGTCGTTCTTAACGCCGACGCCGAAGTAAATTTAGGTTTAAAGCTCGCTCAATGCTCGACGCAGCACACTTGCCGATTCGATCGCGAAAGGCGTCGTTTGATAGGACGTTTTGGCGATGACGGCCGATCAATTTAACGGAGGTCGTTTAGACGTCCGAGGCTTCGAATTTCGATAGCATAATTTTATTAAAAATTTGATTTTAATTATTTGATTGATCCTTAATTGATTTGATACTTTCTCATTTAATTAAATTTGATGCTTTTCGCATTAAGTCATTCAATTTTCAAATCGAATTGAATTTAATTGATTTCGATTGTGATTAGGGCATTTAACCTCTATGTCATTTACTTAATTTTAAATGACACATAGTTGTAGGTCAACACCTAGTCTACTTAGTCAAAGGAGGTAGTCGACCCAACCTGACCAAAAGATCCTTATCAGTAACACATGAGTTACATTGTCCAAGAAATCCTTGTAGACTTCGGGTGGTATTTATTTAAGGAGACAATCTTAAGTCCACCTTAGCTGATAAAAGGGCTTTGTGCCTATCAAATATACCCTATGATTTATAACTCAAAGGGCTAAATCATTGGGGAACATATGAGCTATAGTTGTGACCATAATATAATGATGTCATTTGGTGGCAACCACCCAATCAGAGGACTCTGGTTATAACCGCATCATTTGTGGAGCCTACTAGCCAAACCATGAGGACTGTGGACACGACCACGTTCTTATTGGCATGAGATTATTTGAGTTTGAATATAGTGATTTATTTGACTTGACATTAGCTCCTTTGTGAGTTAGAGTTTTCTTAATCTTTCATCCCCAACAAATGATGGTGGATGGGTGGATGAGTTGTTTGCTTTAAACATTTAAATAATGAATTTCATTTAGTTCAGATATTTACTTAGTTGAAATTTAGTTTTATAATGAATTAATTTAGAGCTCAAACATCTTTTGATAATAATATCCCCTCCGATTGAGATTTTCGATCAACGCGGCCATCATCGAGATAGATCTTGTCAACACTATTTATTTGCTAGTAGAGGATCGGGCCTATAACTTATGTATAATTTAAATTATTTAAGAAATTAATATCATGACAGACCTTGTCAACTCCATTACAAATATAGAGGATTAGGTCTTATGATATAGTGTAATTTAAATTCATTTAGAAGTTGATTATTTAGTAGACCGTGTCAACTCTATTTCAAGCATAGAGAATTAGACCTAATGTGATCACATTTTATGGAGTTGAATATTTATCTCTTTCATTGATTTGAATTAGCATATGAATACATTCATTAGCTTACATGCATATAGTTATGAAGGATTGAATCGATTTTATCATTCTTCTCCTTTATTTTTAAGCCCGCGTAGCATCCTCAAACACTTGAATCTAAATATTAAATATTGTGTCGGGGCCCATGCAGTTATTTGATAATTCAAATTATTTTATTTTTCGATTATGAGATCAATTTCATATTTATTTAATCTCAACTTAGCCTGTATAGCCTTTTCAAACATTAAAATTTGCACTTTAAATCTCTATGTCTGAGCACATGCAGATGTTTTTAACTTAGATAATTTTATCTAATTAGTGAAATCATTGATTTTGAAAATTATAATTAGAATAAGAATTTTCTAATTTTTCGATTGAAGGAAGCTCCTTCATTCATGCATATGAATAGAATGTATTCCCTTCTTTTAAATTTATTATTTTCATTTGTCTTAATTTTTCTACAGAGATTTTGCAAGTTCAATTGCATTTCAGGTAATATTTAATATTTTCATTTAGCACTTATACTTCAATTTCCCTTTGAGTTTTGATTCAAGCTTGTTTATGTAAGTCGTGGTGTTTTAAATGATTTTCATTTAAATTTGTTTAAGTCTTGAATTTTAGATAAAATTACAACAATTGACAAGATTTCCATTCCCACATGGGCTACATCGAATGTTTTGGCTTAGATGCCTAATGAGAAGCGGTGTCATGACACCAGCGGTTTCATACCAACTATGCCCTAATGGGCATTAGTGGGGTCTTCGATCACCTGCATAAAGAACCATAAGCAGATATGTAGTTTCAAATCATTCAAATTTTATTTTAGATTATTTATTTTTGATGTGCTTGATTTCTTTTTTTGAATGAATCTTGATTCTTCTCCCCCTTTTTTTAAGTCCAAAATTTTGATTTCGTATTTCATCTCACGTGGCTACATCAAAACTGTTTTTTAACTGCGTCATTGAGAGCATACCGGTGTCTGTGACACCATCTTCGCCCGCCACGCCTATGAGGTATTGGGGTCTTGGAACCTACAAAGAAAAGACAATCACATATGTATATATATTTCCACATTTACATTTCTCACCACCACGCCTCATGGGGTATTAGCGTCTTGGAACCCGCAAAGAAAAGACAATCACATATGTATATATCTTTCCACATTCATATTTATGCCCTATAAGCATGGTCTTAACTCAAAAGAAAGACGCACATATGTATATATATTTTCACATTTTCTCATTCATACATGGCATTAAGCTCTTGAACCTGAAAGAGATGCAAGCATATATATTTCCATATATTCGCATTTTCATTCACATCCAAACCCATTTTGCTGCACATTTGTAATGCTCGGCAAGAAAATTAAAGGGTTAATTGTTGTTTTGGATTTTTGATTATCAGAATAATGCGGGAGAGTGATAAGTTGTAACTGCATTAGATTCCCTCAAGTGAAGAGCAGATAGAAGTAAGGAAGGAAATAAGAAAGCTCATGCTTGCATGGTCGGCAAAGGTGGTGGGGAGTACTACGGAGATCGAAAACGGGCAGTAGGAGTGGTTGTCAGGAAAGAGGAAGCCATTAGCTGAATCTACCCTTGCAAGCAGTTGAGATCTGAAGGAAGACTATGAAGGATCAAATTGAAGCGATGTAGTGATGTAAGAGAGGAATATAAAATGATTCGTCAGCCAAAAGTGATCGCACCTATGGAGCGAAAAGGATGGATTAGGCTAGGACGAACAGTAGAGAGAGCATGAAATCTTTTGATTTCTGATTGGCGCTTGCGACTTAATTGTGATGGTAGGTTGCGATGAAAGCAGTTAGAGATTGATGAGGTAGCCATCGACGACGGCATCGATTCCTCCATAATCGATGAATCTAATGGGGTTGAGCTAATGGCCGATACGCCATAGTTGTAATTAGCAGCAAAATGGTTTTTAGGGTAGAGGCGGTGACGAAGGAAGAGAAGAAGGATCAGATTGGCCAGTCATGGTTCACCGGCGAATTAAGCGAAGTTGAAATCGATTTTTTTATTTTTTATAAAAGGGTTTATAAAGGACGTAGAATTCTTGGTGAAGAAGCATCTAAACAAAGGGATATGGACTTGTGAGCAATGAGGATAGAGGGAGCGAGAGCAGAAATTACCTGTGGCTGACGGGGAGAAGAGCGGCGGCTGAACAGAGTGCTCAGGATAGGGGGTAGGAGTGGGCTGAGTTCGAACGAGAGGCCTCCTTTTTCTAGAAAATCTTTGGCTGCCTGTTTTTTCTTGGGAGGGAAAAAAAATATGGGATTAAGACTCTTAATTGCATATTAGTTACTTTCCTTATGAGCTTAGGCAGGATTTTCAAAATTTGAGCATAATTTCGAATGAAATTAAAGAGTATTATGGAAAGAGTTTGATCTGATCATTAATCTCTATTCATGTGAAAATTCTGATTTAATCATTTAATAATTAAAATTAAATCGAACTTTGTTTAATTAAATTTTGGATGTTTGATTTCCACAATATCACGTCAAAATTTTTATGAATCTTGTCAAAATCAAACCCACATAAACGGGTATCGTTTCTAGGTAAATTCGATGTTCTGGATTCAACGGCGTAATCCGTCTCACGATCAGAGGTTGTTTGATTAAAGTCAGCGCCGAATCGAGTCAATTTTGGTTCAAAGTTGCGTATCGTCTCTTCCGATCGCTCAATATTCGCGTAGTCTCGTTTGAAGTAGGCATGGACAGTCTCATTTTGATAGGTTTTGACGCTAACGGCATGATCAATTTTGTGAACGGAGATTGTTTGAGCATCGTCGTAGCTTCTCAACCTCGATATACATGTAGGCACATCAATAGATTTCCTTTTTGATCGGTTGACCTTCGAATTATGCAATATGTGTATTCTGATCAATTTCAACATTCTGAACGTGATGGTGAAGTCCGTTCATCGATCGAAGATCATTTCAAGTATTTTTGGCAACATCGAGTGTATTTTAGCTTTGATTTACGTGTCATCGCATCCGTTTATTAATTTCGTGAGCCGCGGAGTTGAAGCCGAAGCATACATGTAGGTCAACAATAATCATAATGTTCAGCCACATCATCTTGACCATTGTCACCCAGCAACACCATTAGGGATGTCATTTTGGGTCAATGAGTTTGAGTTTTAGGATTTCACCTGGATCTCCACATATGTCATGAGGTCAAGCCCACAAGTCAAATTCGACAGGGTAAGGTACAAATTGGGGCTCAAAATGTACTGGACATCACCGAAAATGGTTGAAATGACCTCTAATCTACGAACAGACTTCACCGTTGCGTTCAGAACATCGAAATTGGTCAAAATATAAATATTGGATAATCTAAAGAGCGATCGGTCAAGCTATCAAGATATCAATGTGTCGACGTGCATGTCGGAGTCGAACAACTGCGACGATGTCCAAACGACCTCCGTTCATAAAATTGATCATGCCTTTGGCTTCAAAAGATCGAAAACTATCAAATGAGATTGTCCACGCTTAATTCAAATAAGTCTGTATAAATGTGGAATGATTGGAAGTGACAGCTCCAAAATAAAGTTTGAAATGTACTTGATGTCGCCAAAATCAACTCAAATGATATCTGATCGATAAACGAACATCATCGTCATGTTCAGAACGTCAAAACTAGTCAGAATATAAATATTGCACAATCCAACGGTCGACTAATCAAGAGATCGAGCTATCGAAGCACCAATGCGCATATCGACGTCGGGAAACCGCGACGATGCCCAAACGAGCTTCGTTTATGAAATTGATCACGCCATTAGTGTCAAAATATTGAAACATATCAAATAAGACTATTCGACGCTCAATTCAGACGAGTCTGCACAAATATCGAGCGAGCAGAACTAATAATGCATATTTTTTAACTGAAAGTGACCCAATTCGATGCTGAAGTCGCTCAAACGACCTCCGTTAATGAAACGGACTATATCATTGAGTTTGAAATGTAAAAATTACCTAGAATAGACTTCCAGTTTGACTAAGGTTGTTGCACTTAAAATTTTCTTAAGATTAACACGTATTTTGAGGTAAATCTACCTGATTATCTCCTTATTACACCTAGTCAATGCCTTGGGATTTGTAGCCACCCTCACCCACAATCAGCACCCCATGGTAGCAATCAAAAGTCACAGGCTTCCATGCGACCAACCTTTATTTTCGGCTCTTCTTTTGTGGGGAGATATTTTTCTCTAACGCGAAGGAACAAGCGATCCCTCATCTGCGAATGAGGCTCCGCTCCCGCTCATCCGTGCTTTAATAGATAAAGCCCTCCCTCCTCCCCTCACTCTTCTGCTGTGAAAACCAGCCTCTCTTACGATCTTCTATAGAAAACTCTCATTCGAGAGCGATGATTTCCCTCGTCCGTCTGAAGAGTAGCCGAAGCTTCCTTCCGTCCTCATTGTCCTTATGGGAAATTACCGATCACGAGATGGAGTGGGTGCACCTTCTGATGACACTGGTGATTGCTTTTCTCTACTTAGCTACTCTTGTCCTCTGAGATCCTAATCCTCAGATCATCCTGGATTACCTTTGCCTTCCTCCAATGGGCGTTTGTCTCCAAGGTGAAGGTTTTGCCCGAGCGGCAGGGTATTCCCTTGTCAAACAATACGAACGGCTTTGATGACTATCTCCTCATTGAGAATGAAGAGGGTATGGACAAGCACAACATCACTATCAAGTGCACGAAAATCTGAGCATTTTAAGGAGCTACTTCCTTCCTATTTACTGACTATCAGTATGTTGGGATCTTTATGGTGATATTTCTCTTCCTTGGCTATGTGAAAGGATTGAGCACTAAGGAACAAGCTTCCACCTATAGCAAGGATAAAGCTTGCAAACTGGCCCTTTTCAATCCCATTTTTAACACCATTGCCTTCTTGTTGGGTGCAGTCACCTCTGTGATTTATGGCTTTTTAGGGATGAAAATTGCCACCTTTGCAAATGCTAGGACAACTCTAGAAGCGAGGAAGGGTACGGGGAAGGCCTTCGTCACTACATTCAGATCTAGAGTTGTTATGGGCTTCTTACTGTTGACCTACAACTATGTGCCACTTAAAATTAAAAAAATATGATGGGAATTAAAATCCCCTAATTGCAATCAAAATCGATTAAATTCAATTCAATTTGAAAATTCGACTTCATAATGCGTCAAAAGCATCAAAATTAATTAAATAGAAAATATTGAATCAATTATTGATCGATCCAAAAAATTAAAATTAATTTTTAATGAAATTATGCGCATATCGAAGTCGGGAAGCCCCGACAATGTTCGAACGACCTCCGTTCGCGAAATTGATCACGCCGTCATCGCCAAAACGTCGAAATCTATCAAACGACGCCTTCCGCGATCGATTCGGCAAAGTGTGCGCGAGCGTCGAGGAATTTGAGCGCGGCATCTCACAATTTAGACTTAATTTCACTACGACCGCCACCGACTTTGCTCAAACGACCTCCGATCATAAAATTGATCACGTCGTTGCGTTCGGCACAACTGAAACACCTAAAATTGACACCCATATTGCTAGGGTTTATTATTAGAATTATTCATCAAAATTTATGTGATTAGGGCTAATTACCTTAATTATTAAACTGGTTTGCAATTAGCCTAATCTCTTAATCCCATTATCCCTACCTAACCTCTCTGCCCTCGTGAAATGACCCGCCAGTTCTATTACGCGGCACCAACAAAAGAGCAATGGCCCTAAAGGCCGAAAGGAATACGTTGACCCTCACTCACAACATTTTCCCTCTCTCGGCTGAAGCTCACGGCATTCTCCCCTCTCACGATCCCTCTCTCATTTTTCCTGCTCTCGGTCTCTCTCTCGATGATTCCTCTTGTTATTTCCTGATAAGCTCTGGGCACGATACTCTCTCTCTCGTTCTCACTGATGACGATCCTCCCTCTCGAGAACTCCCTCTGCAGTTCCTTGCTCCTCTCGACAAGACTTGAACCCTAGCCGAAAAGAGGACTCGATCCTTCCTAATTCTCTTCCAACCAAAACCCCTGTGTTGTTTCAATCCTAATTTATATTTTGTTATGTGGGTTTCTCTTGAAGGAAATGCAGATTTATGTTTCACTCTTCCATTTGTGTTTTATGGTTGGATTTGTTTTCTGAATTTGCAATAGCATGAAACTAAGGTGATTGGATTTATGCTACAAGCTATCAGTTTGTTGTTTCCCCTCCATTTTGCCTTAAATCCTGAATTTGATAAGTCCCATTGGTAGGCGGATTTCTGGGATTTCAGTAAACTAAAGCACTGAAAGAGAGTGAGAGGAAAGATGAGGGTTATCCTTGTGACATTTTGCTTTTCTTCCTCGATTGTGCTTGTTTCTGTCGTGCACGCAACATTTCTCTTGCTGAAATTTTTTTTTACCTAAGGGAAAATGAATTGATTTGTTGTAATGGGTATGTGTTGGCTGAAATCATTTTTAACTAAGAGAAACTGAATCGATTTGCTGTTTAATGGGCATAATACATGCTAAAATTATTTTTTTACCTAAGGGAAATTGAATCGATTTGTTTTTTTAATGGGTATGATACATGCTGAAAGTATTTTTATGAAAAGGGAAAACTATTAGCTTGTTGTCTAGAGGCATGAAGCTTGCTGAAATTTATTTTATCTTAAGGGGAAATGAATCATTTTTGCTGTAAACTTGTTGGAAATTATCTTCATCAAAGGGAATGCTTGCTGAAATTTATTTTTTCCAAGGGGAAATCAATTAGTTTTCTATCTAAAGATGTGATGCTTGCTGAAAATTTCTTTTATTTGAGCCGGAAGTTTGAAAATCTGATAAGAAAGGATGTATGGCTTAAATATCATACTATTTGCTATTCTCCTATGAATTTCATGCTTCTACTTTGTTTCAATTGGTTTCCTATGAAGGGAATTATATATCATGCCTCTTTCATATGCAAGTTGAAATTTGAAATTGAAAGGAAGGTTTCCAAGTTTTGTATGATTACATACGTCATGCTTCTTTCATTTCATGCTAAAATCTGAAAGTAAGGGAGGGATTTGAAGTGTTATGTGACATAGATCCTAGACCACATGGAGGATTCTATATTTCTTTCACCTATACGCTGAAATCTAAAATTGAAAGGAAGGGTTACCTTACTTCATTGCATGACTAGTTGCTATTATGAATGTCAAAAGGTGAAAGGAGAATCATTTTAAGAGCAATTTCAGATTTTTATATATTTTCAACAAATGTTCAATACAAATATTTGCTTTCATGAACTTACTTTGGTTCCAATGCAATGCTCAGCAAATGCTGTCTTGTTTAAGTATATATGCAAACATGTTCACATGTAAATGCAAGCTTGAAATTTGTGATATAAGTACCTACCATGTTCTCCAACATGGTAGGGAAATGCTATGCTATCAAAATTTTGACCGTGGTGTCTCACGACATACACCCATACATGCCTTTTTTGGCATGGTGGGCAGGCCCAGTCTCTCATGGCAACCCCCACATGTGGGGGGAGAGCCGGGAGGCTGTTATAAATTTTGATTATTTTGCTCTTAATTAAATACATGCAAGCAACTTGTTTATATATGCAAATACAAGCTTTAAATTTATTACTATAAGTACCTACTCATGTTTCTCCAACATAGTAGGGAAACTTGTTGCTATGCTATGCTAACCCATACACGCCTTTTTTGGCGTGATGGGCAAATAAATTTCGGTCGCGGTTTCTCATGACACCTACCATACACGCCTTTCTTGGCGTGGTGGGAAGACCTAGTCTCCCGAAGTAGCCCCATGGATGACGGGGAGGTCGCCAAATTTTCTTTAAAAAAAAAAAGGAGATAAAAAGAAATGATGAAATGCTTAAGTTGTTATGTTGGCTTAGAATTTTCTTTATCTTAAATGTGAATACTTATGTGTTGAATTTTTATATCATGCAAGCTATTTTCTTATTTGGCCATTATGACATGTATTGTATAATGCTCACCTTAGATTCTATCTTGCTTGACATGTTATGGAATACATTAGAATATGCTTGACATAAATACCTCCCTTATTTTACTTGTCATTCCCACCATGATTTACATACATACATGAGACATAGTGAAGACTTGAAGCAAACATATGGAATAAATTAAATCTACCATATGACATGACTCAAGAAGATATCAAAAAAAATGGTTGAGTTAGAAAAGAAACTCACAAGTATATGTAACCCCTCTTTGCAAGATTGAAAGAACTTAAACTTGTGGGAAAAGAGTAGAAATGTAGGTATTTTGTGAAAGGAAATCCCTCTTATTTATAGGCCTTAGCCCTCTCCTCTTATCATCTATTCTTATGGCATCATGGTGCAAGTCATCATGCAAGAAAATCATCTAATTTAATGTTATTTATCATATCACATGCACATGCATGGACATGTGGCATGCCCTTGTGTATCTTTATCACTTCCTTTAAAAGGGAAAATAAACTCTTTGCCATATCTTCTTAATAAATTTAATGAGTATTTGTCCCCCACTTGCCATGAGCTTGCATGTGAAGGAGGTGGATTTTAATTAATCCACTTGTCTCTTTTAAATGACATATCTTTGTATTCTCCCCCCTTATCAAAAGAAACATGGGCTATGGTGATTGATCATATGGGCCTTCAAAAATGATTTATTTCAGCCCCTTTATATTTGCTGATTTATCACATAAAGAAAGGGTTCTTAGCCCAAATCAAGTGCCTAAATTCATTCTAAGCCTACTACTTTATATTTGATCATATGAGCTTCAAAATGATTTATTTTAGCCCCTTTATGTCTGCTGATTTGCCACACAAAGAAAGGGTTCTTAGCCCAAATCAAGTGCCTAAATTTATTTTAGGCCCATATGAGTTTCAAAATGATTTATTTCAGCCCCTTTATGTTTGTTGATTTGCCACATAAAGAAAGGGTTCTTAGCCCAAATCAAGTGCCTAAATTCATTCTAGACCCATATGAGTTTCAAAATGATTCATTTCAGCCCCTTTATGTTTGCTGATTTATCATATAGGGAGAGGATTTTTGGCCCAAAACAAATGCCTATTTCTATTTTGGATCTATTACCTTACATTTGACCAAATAGGCTTCCAACATAATTTATTTCAGCTCTATATCCTTGCTGATTTGTGACATAAAAGGGGGTTTTTTTTTTGCTCAAATAAGATGTTGCACATCCCGGTTTGGTCTTCAGACCGGGTCCGGGTTAACAAAACCTAAAATTCCCGTATCAAAACTCATGCTTGCATTACAATCAAGTCAAATAAAATGACATATATCCGGTTTGGTCTTGGAGTCGTTCTAAAATCTTGTATCAAAACTCATTCTTGCATTACAATCCAAATACAAAATGGCAGATACATATCCGGTTTGGTCTTGAACAAACAACAAAATGCCATATTGAAACCTAAACTTGCAAATTGAACCTACATTTCAACTAGACATTTAATGTTCGTATAATATTTTAAAAGAAAAGATACTTGTATGTATGTTGAAGTGTTCAAACCACAGGGACATGTGCAAGTTAGGTATAAAACAAAACGGCTACATATCGGTTTGGTCTTGACCGGGTCAGTTAATAAAACCCAAAATCAAAATTGACATATAAACTCCAACTTAGACATTCTAATGTCCATATAATTCAAGAAACAGATATCATGCATGTTGAGTAATTACTATGTCAAATACAAAAAAAACAGATCTTTATACTTCGGTTTTGGTCTTCAAAAACAAAACCTAAAAAATGTGATATTATAAGAATTTCAAATTAATAATATCGAAGCTAATTCGTCATATACAAGATATGAATCAATGACTTCTAAAATTCAAATCCTCGGAAGAAAAGTCCAAACCCAATCCTTTATGTTCAAACTAGTGGACAAGGTTTTGAAGGATTATACTTCTTGAGATAATGAATAGATCCGATCCTCAGAAAATGAGTAGGCAAGGTCTATCGATATTAACCCTAGGATCGAAGGGTAATTATAATTACAATTTCAATGATAAATGATCATATATCCAAATCTAAAATCAATCATAAAATGATCAAAATTCAAAGAAAATAACAAAAAAAATATAAATAAAAAATGAAATTAATTATTTAAAATAATAATAAATAAATAAATCCACCCTCCGCAATTGTTTATCTTCGGGTGACAAATTAAGAAAATTTTTGCTCACAAAGAGCCAATGTCAAATTAAATACATAACTACCTTCACACTCAAATATTCAAAAAGCGTGGGGCGTGGCGTGTCCTCTGTGCATGGTTTTGCCATGATATGGCACCACATAAATGGCGGTTATGACCTGAAGTTCCACTAAATTATATGGTCGGTACACATTATGTTCCCTGAGCTTTGCTCTTTGGTGAAATGTAGAATGTATTTGGTTGGGCAAAAAAGCCTATGTTAGCTAAAGTAGACTTATATTTGTCTCTTAGACAAACTCCAAGTCTACAAGGACACCTTGGGCGACCCCATGTGTTTGGCAAGGATTCTTCGGGTTGGGTCGACCTCCTCGACTAAGTGGACCCGGGGGCGGATGGCGGGAACCATGGGATCTAGATCGAGCGTCATCGTTCCCCTACAAAAGTTTTAAATTAAAATAATAAATTTCATAAGTTCTAAACTCCACTCACGCAATTATATACTCATTCTTTAACGATTCATTGACTAGCCTTGCGAAAGTGCTCTCTTAGTATTGGGAGGGTAATTAACTATGTTGCTATAGGAAACCAGATATAAAAATTTTCACCAAATGAGAACGAAATCTCTGGTAGTGATCTACTATTCATCGCCTTCAAATTATCACGACACTTAAATGACTCTTTTCTTTTAAAAGAGGTGGTTTTTGGATCCCAGATTTGGCGACTCTGGGAAAGGTTTCTCTTTCCATCTTTGGCTAGTCTAAGTTATAATTGCAGTGGAGTATAAAAAAAATGAAATGAAAATGAAATGAGAAATGATAAGTTAAACTTGACAACTTTAGAGTTTTCTAAATAAAGTCTTAAGTCATTTGAGATTTTATTTAGTGCATGTGTTTAGTATGTTTTTCTTATCACACCTATATTTTTGGAAGTAAAGTGATAGTGCAGTTATTTTTAATTGCTAATTTTTTTAAACTCGGAATGGCATTCTGACACATATCCTTGTTACTCTCGGCTAATCCATTTGGCCAACAGTCATCAATCTTTGGAAGCAGGCTACCATCAATTTGATTGCGTTGACTATTTTGAAAGTTGCTAGGCCTTAACTTGCTGAAGTGCAAACTCATCCTGCACGCCATGTGCAGCAATCTCTAAAAAGGCCCGCTAAAGCCGTGACCCCTACTCCTGTAGGGTCACTTTAAAAGAAACAATCAGTCTTTGAGAGGCTCGGCCCCTTGGAGACACCAATCATGAAGAGGGTTGTTACTGGGAGGACGGTCTCTTTTGTCCCTCAGAATAATGCAATCCAGAACCATTCGCCTCGGAGGCAAGATCAAGCTTCTTCATCCGGAAGCAAGCTTAGCGAGACAACGAAGAAAAGAAATCTTGAGTGTGCTCAACACTTGCACCCGTCGCAAATTGCACAAAGTGGAACCGGTGAGTGTTCCCACCCATGGTTTGATAACCTTAAGTGGGTTAAGCACGACTCTCTTGAAGCTCAAGCGATCTTACGGTTCAGTTCCTCCTGAGAAACACGAAATACCGCCGGTGCATGGGTTCTGGTTGCAAGGGAGACCTCATCCAACTCAATGCGGGCGCCGAATCCATGTCCCACTGGTGGTGTGACACTTGCAGACCATGTCCAATCCACCCGAAAGGTCCGGTGGAAAGGTAGCAGATATGGAGGCTAGGCCTCAAAAAATTGCTTTAGAGCAAAGGCATGTCGTGACATCGGTGTGAATTCCAGATCCCAACTCAAATCTACCGGGAGCCTAGAATGATAAAGGATATGACGGTGACCTTGGAGAATCCTCCAGGATGGATCATCAATTAACTCCATCCCATCAAGAGGAGGTTAACTCGATCGAAGCCCTCTAAGAAATTTTAATTCCACATTTGGAATCGGAAGTCCATTAGAGGCAGATCTAAAATTCATGTCCAAGAGGACGAAGAAGAGGAGGATGCAACGGCTGAAGTGGTGTATATGGTACAACAAAGTCGGTGAGCCATCGGTTTATGCAATATCAACATAGCATACCTCCCTCAACGAAGAATAACAAAATTCAAATAGAGGAAGCATCCTAGTCTTGAGAGGAACAACAAGAAGAGGAAGAAGAAAGGGAAGAAAATCTCATCTTCGGATACTACCACTTTGGCGGCGAGAGAAATTCATGATGAAAGCCAAAGATAAAGAAATGCTCGGTTGAATATAAAATGAGCAAAATGATGATGATGATTGCGATGATCATTGCGAGAAATATGCGGTCCAACACTGTCCCCAAATAATCATCAAGCCTCTAGCAACGATAATCCTCCAATAAATTTGATCTCACATGCTTCAAGGGTCCAAATTGAGCAGCGAGGATTGAAATAAATGAGTCGACACGCTTCTCGAGAATATACAAACTATATCTGAAGCCGTGACAGCCTCTCAACTTAATATTATCTTGAATGAGAATATCAAAGTTGTTATAGCTGCGGGGCAGGTAGAAAAATTAGTAAGCAAAGGCCGCCCATATCTCACGGAGTATGATCAGATTCCATACCCAAAGGGATATTCAATGCCAAAGTTTAATCTCTTTGACAGAAATGGTAATCCCAAGCAGCATCTAGCCCAATTCAAAGCATCTTGTGGCAACATAGGGGGTAATGATGCATTATTATTCCGCCAGTTCGTCGGTAGTTTAACTTTGACTGCTTTCGAATGGTATGCTGAGTTATCAAATGACTCAGTCAAGACTTTTGAAAATATATGTTCGTTAAAAGGTTCGTAGATAAAAAAAGATAACTATTCGATCGCTCTTGAAAAGGAAGAAAAGAGTCAGTAACTAGATATATTACACGTTGGTGAAATATGAGTATGAAATGTGAACAACAATTAGAAGAAGAGCATGCAATTCAATTACTGATGGGCAACATTGATGATAAGATGGCACCTTATCTTTGCATGGCTTCAATTACCACATTTCAAGAGCTACTTGATAGGGTGGCTAAATTTGAGAAATTAAATTTTTCACGCTCCGATGGCCAGCAAGATAAATCCAAAAGCTCAAAGAAAGGTGAAACACATTTCACCTCATATAAGAAGGATACAGGTAAGCGATTAGTCTATAACGTGGACAAAGAAAGGCTATTTGTCTATCAAGAAAAACCAAGGCAGTCATTCAGTCCTGCTCCACAATCCAAGCTCATACTTGGAGGTAATGATGTACCTCGAGGTCGCTTTAGTGAAGGCGAGTGACCAAAGCAAACAAAAGGAGCGAATGACTCAATGGCCCCGACCCTAAAAGAAAAGTTGAACAAAAAGTATTCTTTTAAGAGGGAAAGTGTGGCCAAATTATTTAAACATGCACTCAAAGTAGGTCTCCTACCGAGTGCAAAAGACTGAGGCAGAAGAGATAATCCTAACTTGTCCATATCATGGTGCTCATCCAGTTGAAGATTATTACATATTCAAAGATTGGCTAGGCGAAAATATAGAAATGGAGAATTCACATTATCGGACAGTGTATTGGTGCATCCGAGGAAAGAATCCACCAACGTAATCACCTCATCTCCAGTACTATCAAGCGACGATAAAGGCAAAGAAAAGCTGGTCGATGATGAAGGATGGCGGTCATGATCTATAAAAAAGCGTAAAATGTTGAAACAATTGGAAGGCGTTCCTATTGATTGGAAATCACCACTTGAGCATACTTGGTTGAGACAAAACCTAAGTTATGGGAAGGCTAGTTCATCTCATGAAAGATAGCTAGCCAAATACCGAGGGAAGGCTAAGAAACCCAAATGAAAAAATAAATTAAAAAAAAGAAGCGATGCGCAAAATGTTACCACTATTGATGGTCATAATGTAAGATCATCAATATGGAAGATTATATACAATCAGCAAGACGACCTATCACGCTTGCAGAATTCATTATAAATCTTCAGATCAATGAAGAAGCAGGGGAAGAAGCTGAAGAACTTCCTACTGAGTCTTGCTTGATGATGCATGAGGTTGACAGCAGTTTAGAGGAACTCTGTTTCCCAGATGAAGATGAACCAGAGCTCACCATATCAACAAACATAAAAAATATAAAATTGGGCAGTGATTCTGAATCTTCTAGTCTATCATTAGACGGGGCAGAAGCAGATGCTGAAGCAACTGAGTTATCTGAAGATTCAGATGCAAATGAAGTAGCTCAAGTACAGTTGAGAAGTGGTCGAGTGCTACCATCCCAACAGAGGAAAGAGCCAATGAATAAAGATAAAGGAAAAGAAATTGAAGTCAATGAAAGAGCTATCCCTAAGGATTCAAATAAGAAGCCTTCATCAAAAAGGATCGACTACAATATTCTATCCCATCTAAAAAAAATTCCAGCATAGCTTAGTGTATACGAAGCACTTCTAATGTCAGAAGATCTCCATAACACCTTAATTAAAGCTCTCAAAGAGCCGGGAAAGTTCGAAGCATATTTTGCTGAACGCTGTCTAACGGAGGCCTTGCATGTTCAAGAGCCTCCAACCATCACATTTTCGTATGATATAATGCTCGGACAGAGCACAATCGCCTCTCAGATGTTACCAAAGTGATGAAATTATAATACCGCGGATCTTAATTGATCCCGGTTCCTCCGTGAATCTTATGAACTTGAGAACTCTTAGATGGCTATCTCTAGATGTACAACATCTGGGATGAGATAAAGTCATGGTTCAAGGTTTCAATGAGAAGGGACAGAAAACTATCGGGTCATTCGTCCTTCCTCTTAAATTTGGAGACCTCTACACATAAGCTAAATTTCATGTGATCGATGCATACTTCATTCGTGAGCCCTTCCGGGTCGCACCATGGCTTCATAAGTATGGCATTGTCCCATCTACATTGCATCAATGTATGAAATATACAAAGGATGGAGAAGAATGCCAAATTGTGGGTGACATGCAACCTTTTGCGGTGCATGAAATGAAGATTTATCAAGATGCCAGTTATTTCCTTCCTAAGAATCAAAGCTAACAAAATAACTAGCAAATACTGCATCTACTTCAAAACCCATAAAAGAACAAGTTAAGAAGAAGGGAGAATATAAATGAATAAAGGAAAAGAGGTTGTTCCAAATATTCCTAGGGATATAAAGAACAGGTCCAAAATCAATAACATTGTCCCTCATCTAGGCAGTGATACTGAAGAAGAAGATGAATGTGTTCCTTCTAAATCCAAAGGTCCGCATGACTCTTCGAAAAGCTCGATCAAGAAGAACATTTTGACTCGACATGAGTTTGAATCGCTTTTGAAGGTAAGGTGCAATGCACCTACTTTAAAATAATCATAGATCCATCAGCAGCAGAGACTACACTCGTAGTCACTCCTATCCCTCCTCAACATTTTAAAGAAATCACCCCTCGAGAAACTCACAAAGTCGAGGAACTGGTGACCTTCTATGTACCTCCTCTCCCTGGAAAGCACGGGTCAGGAAGCCTATTTTATAAATCTGAGGGGTGTCAAGAAGAAGATCCTGATTGGGTAATGTAGTTATCTGAAGAAGAGGAATCTATACCCACAAGGATACCAAAATATTACTCTCCAAAGATGCAAAACCTAATGCGCAAGCATGGGGTCCAGGTTGGAGCAAGTAAGCAAAGGACTAAGCTCTTTGAAATGATGTGGTACCCAAAAGGTTCTCAAACCATTGGTAAGAGAAATAAACACACTACCAAAGGCCTTGGTTTCATCCAAGACAATGGTCCACAAGAATATACCTGTTACGCTATAACAGAATAGAAGTTGAGAGTGATGATGAGGATGAAAATTTCATTCTTAATGTTAGGCTCACAAATAATGAAGAAGTAGAAACCAGACCGGCACCTGAAGAGCTTGAAGATGGTGGACAGGCAGCTACTATGGATGAACTTAAAGAAATTAATTTGGGAACTGAGGAGGATCCTCGCCCTACGTTCATCGTCTCACTTTCTCAAGATAGAGTGGAAAAATTAAAACTCGCTCAGGAATTGTGGACCGCTTTGCTTGGACATATGCTGAAATGCCGCTTATCCCGATATAGCGGTTCACAACAGCAATTAAGCGATGCGATCGCCAAGCAAGGCTCTAGGTGAATGAGATTGGAGGTTGAAGAACATGTAGTTGCAGAAACCAAGAAGCTCATTGAAGCTGGTTTTATTCGAGAAGAAAAATATGCTAACTGGATAGCTAATATTGTCCCCGTGAAAAAGAAGAATGGTTAGATTCGTATCTGTATCGACTTCAGGGATTTAAACAAAGCATGTCCAAAGGATGACTTTTCGCTCAGTATCGAAGCTAGGATAGCACTTCAAACCACGACATGTTCTCATTTATGGACGGATCATCAGGTTACAATCAAATCAAGATGGCTCCTGAAGATGAGAAGCATACCTCATTCAGGACGCCAATTGGTATATATTGCTACACAGTCATGCCCTTCGGCTTGAAGAATGCTGGAGCTACATACCAAAGAGCTATGACACGAATCTTTGATGAGTTGATTCATCAAAAAGTAGAGTGCTATGTTGATGACCTCATTGTCAAGAGTATAGATCGCAAAGATCATCTCGATGATTTAAGGATCATCCTTGAAAGAATCAGAAAATATGATCTCAAGATGAATCCTCTCAAGTGCGCCTTTGGAGTCTCTTCGGGAAAGTTCCTTGGATATGTTATGCGCCGTGGAGGGATTGAAATCGATCCCAACAAAATCAAAGCGATTGTCGAAATGCCTCCTCCAAGGAGTCTTCATCAACTTCGCCATCTGGACATCTCGCATTCATTAGAAGATTTATATCAAATCCGTGCGATGTTGACCCTTTATAAAATTAATGAAGAAAGATACTCCTTTCAAGTGGGACAAGAATGTCAAGAGGCCTTCGACGATCAAGAAATATCATTGAACCCACCCATTCTTGCAGCTCCAATCCCAGGAAATCCTCTCATCTTGTACACAGCAGCACTGGAGGAATCTCTAGGTGCTTTGTTGGCGCAGCATAATGAGGAAGAAAAGGAGAATGCTCTATACTATATTAGTCGAAGACTAATAGGAGCGGAAGCGCATTATTCTCCAATTGAGAAGCATTATTTGACGTTAATTTTTGCTGCCCAAAAGCTACGCCATTACATGCTATCTCATAAAATTACCCTTATCTCAAGGATCGATCCGTTGAAGTTCTTGATGACAAGACCAACGTTGACAGGTCGCTTAGCACGATGGGCTGTCCTTCTATTACAATTTGATATTACATATGTACCCCAGAAAGCGGTGAAGGGGCAAATTCTGGTAGATTTTCTTGCCGCTCATCCCATACCGGCAGACTCATTGCTTAACGATGATCTTCTTGATGAGCAAATCATGCACATATATGAAAAAGAAAAGCAACAAATGTGAGAATTGTATTTTGATGGAGCCTCGTCCATTAGATACACTCAACCCTCAAATCTCCCAAAGGCTCAAGCCGGTATCGGTCTCATCTTGGTCACACCTGAAGGTGGCATACTGAGATATTCTTATAAATTAACTCAACCCCAACCAACAAGCGTAATATGAAGTTGGTGTGTATAGAGAAAGTCATTTCCATGGGGGTCCGATCTACAAATTTATGATTCTCAACTCAGTCATTAATCAAGTATTGGGCCTTTACAAAATCAACAAGCTTGAATTGGCCAACTACTATCAAATGAGTTCTCGAGCTTATGAAGCAAATTCCAAATGCCATTATGACTCGAGTCTCCAGAGCTAGGAATAGAAAAGGTGATGCTTAGCTAAATTAGCTAAAGAAATGGCAGGAATGACAAAGACTACATACTAATGTGCCGTGGAGTCCATATAATAAGTTTAAGAGCCCGGAAGAGGGTCATCAAACACAAATCAGCAGGGTGCAGCTCATGTTGCTCCATACACTCCCTTACAAATTACTTCTCAAAGTCAACAAGATAAGCTTCAAACCATTCCAGATGAAAGACTTCAACCAGAGGAAGTGCTAAAACTACACGATGAAATTCTTATAGTAGAAGAGAAGGAAGACTGAAGACAGCCCTTCGTCGACTACTTCAAGGAAGGCAAACTGCCAAGTAATAAGTCGATAGCTGCACAACTTGAGAAAAGGCTTCGACTATATGCTTATGTTGGCAATACTCTATATTGTAGATCCTTCGAGCAGATGTGGCTGCGATGTTTAAGAATAGAAGAAGCCAACAAAGTAATTGTTGAAATCCATCAAGGACTTTATGGTGCACACCAATCAGGTCCTAAAATGGCTTTCAAAATTAAAAGAATTGGATACTATTGGCCATCTATGGTAAAAGATTGTATCAATCATGCCAAGATATGCCATGAATGCTAGGTCCATGGTAACATAATTCATTAGCCTCCAAATCTGTTGCATCCAACGATAGCATCTTGGCCGTTTGAGTGCTGGGGGACAGATATAATTGGACCAATTGATCTGCCATCATCAGCTGGTCACTGCTTCATCTTAGCAGCCATCGATTATTTCTCCAAGTGGGCTGAAGCTGCACCATTTAAAGAAGTTACAGCTGAACAAGTGACTAACTTCTTTACCCACAATATTGTTTATAGATTTGGTGTACCATGCTGAATCATTTCAGATAACGGATCAGCCTTCAAAAGTACTAAAGTTTACAAATTTGCTGATCGGCATAAGATTGATTGGCGATATTTGTCAATTTATAATCCGAGAGCAAACGGCTTGGCAGAGGCATTTAATAAAACACTAGTCAAATTGCTTAGAAAAATTCTCACAATAAATAAAAGGGAGTGGCATACCAAGCTTGTGGAAGAATTATGGGCTTACCGTACCACTTACAAAACTCCTACAAAGTCTACTCCCTATGCACTAGTGTTTGGGGCTGAAGCAGTTTTGCCACTCGAAGTTGAACTACCTTCGCTCCGAGTAGCCATTCAACAAAATCTTACCCAAGATGAGAATGCTTGTCTACGGTTGGAAGAGCTTGATGCGCTTGATGAGGTCAGGCTCCAAGCTCGAAAATCTAAGTTTATCGGCGAGGATGTCCAGAGCATTCGATCATACAGTACGCCCTCGAGCTTTTCAGGAAGGAGAATTGGTCCTGGTGCTGAGAAGACCAATCATCCCTCATCGCAGAATTGCCGGTAAATTGAACCTAATTGGGAAGGACCTTTTGTTATTGAAAAAGTATATCAAGGGGGAGCCTATCAGCTCGTTGACTTCAAAGGTGAAAGACCAATGTCGCCAATCAACGATCGGGATTTAAAGAAATATTACACATGAAAGTGTGATTGGACAAATCCTGCATTTAAAAAAAAAATCTTTATTGTCAAACACTTATGAAAACTTTCATTGGAAATTCTCTTGTAACACAAGAACGTATTTTCAAAATAAAATAAAAATCCCCCTGTTAGACAGGGGGCATTTTTTTAAAGTTTTATAGTAAAGTATCGGGCGTTCCTGGTAAGACAGGGGGCCTTTCTTTCTCTTTTGGTGGATATCATGCCTAGTGCCGAGATCCCCACGTGCATACTCAAAATTATGTGTTCAAATGCTCAAATTTAAAAGTTTTGCTAACCAAAGAAGAAAACTTTCAAGTCTGCAAACTTCAACAAACCAAGTTGGATATACATTTATCATCCCACTTCAAATCTAAAGGCTCGAGTTGGTGTATAAGGTCGAATTCAACACGCCAAAATATGGCCGAGTCGCTGACAGGTCTGCTTACTCAACACGCCACAAAGGCCGTAGTAAGAGATCCCCATCTCGTTAGCCCGAGGATAAAATCCTTCATCAATTGCTCAAGTCCACAACTCAAGTAGTGTATGGTCGACTCAACACGCCAAAATACACGAAGTCACGTGTGCCACTCAACATGCCACAAAGGCCGTAGTAAAGGATCCTCCTATTTCGTTAGTTCGAAGACAAGAGCATCCAAATCCCCAAATCTCTCCAACTTGGTGAGTTCAAGTGACCCAGACTGGGAAATTATCCCTATTAATCGTAAGGTCATCTCTCAAAATTCTACAACAAATAAAGATATCCTCACTCGAGAAGGCACTAAGCCGAGTTTGGAATCAAATACAAATGTAAAATCTCAACTCCTTCAGTAAGTCTATCAAAGCAGAAAGCAAAGATTGAAGGAAATTCTTCTTCAGTAAGTCCAATAAAGCAAAAAAGCAGAGGATCGAAGAAGTTATCCCAATGTTCGTATAAAACTAAATGCTGAACTAAGGGAGTTTTTATCATCAAGATGTCCATTACATGTGCAAAGCACAGGACTAATGACTCTTTGCCATTGATCCAATACAAGCTCTGAGAGCTAGGTCGCCGACATGTATCCTTCCACAAGCTCAAAAGCGTAAAGCTAGGCGTAAGGTAATTTTGTATCACCGACAAATCTCCGATAATTCGTGATTTTACTCCATCAACCACAAGGCATGAAGCCAGGATAAAATGAGGCACAAGATACGAATCCCCAAGATGAAATCTTCAACAAGTCCGTTAAAGCAAAGAGCACAGGACCGAAGACATTTCTATCTCATCAACTCCATCAAGTCCGCCAAGACACAAAGCCAGGACAGGAGGAAAATACAAATTCCAAATCTTGAGATTGAGTCTTCAACAAGTCCATCAAAGCACAAAGCACAGGACCGAAGACATTTCTATCTCATCAACTCCATCAAGTCTGTCAAGGCACAAAGCCAGGACAGGAGGAAAATGCAAATTCCAAATCTCGAGACTGAGTCTTCAACAAGTTCGTCAAAGCACAAAGCACAGGACCGAAGACATTCTCATCTCATCAACTCCATCAAGTCCGCTAAGGCACAAAGCCAGGACAGGAGGAGAAAATATAAATTTCAAACTCTCAGGAGGAAGTCTTCAACAAGTCTGCCAAAACAGAGAACATAAGGTTGAAGATGCACCAAATTCTCTTGACAAGTTGATGATGACAAGTCAAAGCTCTCTTTCATCTAGTCAATCAAGCATAAAACATTGGAATAATGATAACAAATACCAGTTCAACGAGCTATTACAGTCGAACTGATGAAGTTTAAATGTTTGCCCAACCTGAGAGTTATACTCACTTCTATCAGAGGGCAACGATCAGGTATTATCAAAAGTTGTTGAAATTACAACTTCAGCGTGACATCCAAGCAAATCTCTTGGAGATCCGCAAGGTCAACTTACGTACAACAAACACGGTCCGCTCCATGCGCACCATGTTTGTTGGGGGGCATTTGTTGACCTACAACTATGTGCCACTTAAAATTAAAAAAATATGGTGGAAATTAAAATCCCCTAATTACGATCGAAATCAATTAAATTCAATTCAATTTAAAAATTCGACTTCATAATGCGTCAAAAGCATCAAAATTAATTAAATAGAAAATATCAAATCAATTATTGATCGATCCAAAAAATTAAAATTAATTTTTAATGAAATTATGCGCATATCGAAGTCAGGAAGCCCCGACAACATTCGAACGACCTCCATTCGTGAAATTGATCACGCTGTCGTCGCCGAAACGTTGAAACCTATCAAACGA
The DNA here is from genome assembly GCA_021442155.1 of Cymbidium sinense. Lineage (NCBI taxonomy): Eukaryota > Viridiplantae > Streptophyta > Magnoliopsida > Asparagales > Orchidaceae > Cymbidium > Cymbidium sinense. The sequence goes on from CM038215.1 coordinate 294,258,066, forward strand.
TGCCTTTTGTGATCGATTCGGCAAAGTGTGCGCTAGCGTCGAGGAGTTTGAGCACAATGTCACATAATTTAGACTTAATTTCACTATGACCGCCGCCGACTTTGCTCAAATGACCTCTGATCATGAAATTGATCGCGTCGTTGCGTTCGGCACAACTGAAACACCTAAAATTCACACCCATATTGCTAGGGTTTATTATTAGAATGATTTGTCAAAATTTATATAATTAGGGCTAATTACCTTAATTATTAAAGTGGTTTGCAATTAACCTAATCTCTTAACCCCATTATCCCTACCTAATTCTACTACCCACGAAATGACCGCTGGATTCTATTGGTACGAAGCCAATGAAAAGAGCGATTCTCTAAAGGCGGGAATACGTTGACCCTCACTCACAACATTTTCCCTCTCTCAGCTGAAGCTCATGGCATTCTCCCCTCTCGTGATCCCTCTCTCATTTTTTTCTCGCCTCTCTCTCTCGGTGATTCCTCTTGCGCATCGGTTTCGATCAAGCTCTAGTGACATATACTCTCTCTCTCGTTCTGCGGATGCACGATCCTCCTCTCGGCCGAGCTCTGCAGTTCTTTGCTCATCTCTGGTTCAAAGCACCAACCCTAGCAGCAAAAGAGGACTCGATCCTTCCTAATTCCTCTTCCAACCAAACCCCAGGTTGTTTCGTTTCAAACTTAATTTATATTTTCTTATGTGGGTTTCTCTTGAAGGAAATGCGATTGCTTTCCCTCTTCCATTTGTGTTTTATGGTTGGATTTGGGTTTGCAATAGCATGAAACTAAGGTGATTGGATTTATGCTGCTATCGCTTGCTATTTCCTCCGCCTTAAATCAATTTGATAAGTCCCATTGGTAGTGATTTGCGGTGGATTTGTGTAAACTAAAGAATCAAAGAGAGTGAGAGGAAAGATGAGGGTTATCTTTGTGACATTTTTCTTTTCTTCCCCGATTGTGCTTGTTACTTTGCTGCTGCCGTGCACCTGCAACATTTCTCTTGCTGAAATTTTTTTTACCTAAGGGAAAATGAATTGATTTGTTGTAATGGGTATGTCTTGGCTGAAATCGTTTTTACCTAAGGGAAACTAAATCGATTTGCTGTTTAATGGGCATAATACATGCTGAAATTGTTTTTTTACCTAAGGGAAATTGAATCGATTTTTTTTAATGGGTATGATACATGCTGAAAGTATTTTTATGAAAAGGAAAACTATTAGCTTGTTGTCTAGAGGCATGAAGCTTGCTGAAATTTATTTTATCTAAGGGAAATGAATCATTTTTGTTGTAAACTTGTTGGAAATTATCTTCATCAAAGGGAATGCTTGCTGAAATTTATTTTTTCCAAGGGGAAATCAATTAGTTTGCTATCTAAAGATGTGATGCTTGCTGAAAATTTCTTTTATTTGAGCCAGAAGTTTGAAAATCCGATAAGAACGGATGTATGGCTTAAATATCATACTATTTGCTATTCTCCTATGAATTTCATGCTTCTACTTTGTTTCAATTGGTTTCCTATGAAGGAAATTATATATATCATGCCTCTTTCATATGCAAGTTGAAATTTGAAATTGAAAGGAAGGTTTCCAAGTATTGTATGGTTACATACGTCATGCTTCTTTCATTTCATGCTAAAATCTAAAAGTAAGGGAGGGATTTGAAGTGTTATGTGACATAGATCCTAGACCACATGGAGGATTCTATATTTCTTTCACCTATATGCTGAAATCTAAAATTGAAAGGAAGGGTTACCTTACTTCATTGCATGACTAGTTGCTATTATGAAAGTCAAAATGTGAAAGGAGATTCATTTTTAAGAGCAATTTCAGATTTTTATATATTTTCAGCAAATGTTCAATACACATATTTGCTTTCATGAACTTACTTTGGTTCCAATGCAATGCTCAGCAAATGCTGTCTTGTTTAAGTATATATGCAAACATGTTCACATGTAAATGCAAGCTTGAAATTTGTGATATAAGTACCTACCATGTTCTCCAACATGGTAGGGAAATGCTATGCTATCAAAATTTTGGCCGTGGTGTCTCACGACATACACTCATACATGCCTTTCTTGGCATGGTGGGGCCTGTCTCTCATGGCAACCCCCACATGTGGGGAGAGAGCCGGGAGGCTGTTGTAAATTTTGATTATTTTACTCTCAATTAAATACATGCAAGTAACTTGTTTATATATGCAAATGCAAGCTTTAAATTTATTACTATAAGTACCTACTCATATTTCTCCAACATGGTAGGGAAACTTGTTGCTATGCTATGCTAACCTATACACGCCTTTCTTGGCGTGGTGGGCAAATAAATTTCGATCGTGGTGTCTCACGACACCTACCATACACTTTTCTTGGTGGGGAAGACCTAGTCCCAGTAGCCCCTATGGGGATGACGTGAGGTCACAAATTTTCTTTAAAAAAAAAGGAGATAGAAAAGAAATGATGAAATGCTTAAGTTGTTATGTTGGCTTAAAATTTTCTTTATCTTAAATGCGAATACTTATGTGTTGAATTTCTATATCATGCAAGCTATTTTCTTATTTGGCCATTATGACATGTATTGTATAATGCTCACCTTAGGATTCTATCTAGCTTGACATGCTATGGAATACACATTAGATATATGCTCAAACATAAACCCCTCCCCTACTTTACTTATCATTCCCACCATGATTTACATACATACATGAGACATAGTGAAGACTTGAAGCAAACACATATGGAATAAATTAAATCTACCATATGACATGACATATATATCAAGAAGATATCAAAAAAAATGGTTGAGTTAGAAAAGAAACTCACAAGTATATGTGGCACAACTTAACCCTCTTTGCAAGATTGAAAGAACTTAAACTTATGGTATAAGGGAGAAAAGGAGAGTAGGAAATGTAGGTATTTTGTGAAAGGGAAATCCCCTCTTATTTATAGGCCTCCCTAGCCCTCTCCTCTTATCATCTATTCTTATGGCATCGACACATGTGGTGCCTCGTCATAAATTGCATGCAAAGAAATCATCTAATTTAATGCCATTTATCATATCACATGCACATGCATGGATATGTGGCATGCCCTTGTGCATCTTTATCACTTCTTTTGAAAGGGAAAATAAACTCTTTGTCATATCTTCTTAATAAATTTAATGAGTATTTGTCCCCACTTGCCATGAGCTTGCATGTGAAGGAGGTGGATTTTAATTAATCCACTTGTCTCTTTTAAATGACATATCTTTGTATTCTCCCCCCTTATCAAGAGAAACATGGGCTATGGGTGATTGATCATATGGGCCTTCAAAAATGATTTATTTCAGCCCCTTTATGTTTGCTGATTTGCCACATAAAGAAAGGGTTCTTAGCCCAAATCAAGTGCCTAAATTCATTCTAAGCCCATTACTTTATATTTGATCATATGAGCTTCAAAATTATTTATTTTAGCTCCTTTATGTTTGTTGATTTGCCACATAAAGAAAGGGTTCTTAGCCCAAATCAAGTGCCTAAATTTATTCTAGGCCCATATGAGTTTCAAAATGATTTATTTAAGCCCTTTTATGTTTGCTGATTTGCCACATAAAGAAAGTGTTCTTAGCCCAAATCAAGTGCCTAAATTCATTCTAGACCCATATGAGTTTCAAAATGATTCATTTCAGCCCCTTTATGTTTGCTGATTTTCCATATAGGGAGAGAATTTTTGGCCCAAAATAAATGCCTATTTCTATTTTAGGTCTATTACCTTACATTTGATCAAATTGGCTTCCAACATAATTTATTTCAGCCCTATATCCTTGCTGATTTGTGACATAAAAGGGGGTTTTTTTGGCTCAAATAAGATGTTGCACATCCCGGTTTGGTCTTCGGACCGGGTCCGGGTTAACAAAACCTAAAAACCCTCGTATCAAAACTCATGCTTGCATTACAATCAAGTCAAATACAAAATGACAGATGTTACATATCCCGGTTTGGTCTTGAGGGTCCGTTAACAAAACCTAAAATCCATCAAAACTCATGCTTGCATTACAATCCAGTTAAATACAAAATGGCAGATGTTACATATCCCGGTTTGGTCTTCGGACCGGGTCTGGGTTAACAAAACCCAAAAATGTCATATTGAAACCTAAACTTGCAAATTGAACCTACATTTCAACTAGACATTTAATGTCCGTATAACATTTTAAAAGAACAGATACTTGTATGTATGTTGAAGTGTTCAAACCAGGGACATGTGTTAGGTATAAAATATAAAGAACAGATGCTACATATCCCGGTTTGGTCTTCGGACGGTCCGTTAACAAAACCCAAAAATCAAAATTCGACATATAAACTCCAACTTAGACATTCTAATGTCCATACAATTCCCAAAGAACAGATATTCGTATGCATGTTGGAGTAATTACTAAGTCAAATACAAAAGAACAGATGCTATACTTTCGGTTTGGTCTTCGGACCGGGTCCGGGTTAACAAAACCTAAAAATGTGATATTATAAGAATTTCAAATTAATAATATCTGAGAAGCTAATTCTGTCATATAATACAAGATATGAATCAACTGACAGCTTCTAAAATTCAAATCCTCAGGAAGAAAAGTCCCAAACCCGATCCTCTATGTTCAAACTAGAGTGGACAAGGTTTTGAAGGATTATACTTCTTGAGATAATGAATTCAGATCCGATCCTAGAGAAACCGCAGTAGCAAGGTCTATCAATTGATATTAACCCTAGGATCGAGAAGGGTAATTATAATTACAATTTCAATGATAAATGATCACATATCCAAATCTAAAATCAATCATAAAATGATCAAAATTCAAAGAAAATAACAAAAAAATATAAATAAAAAAATGAAATTAATTATTTAAAATTAAAAAAAATCAATCCACCCCTTCGCAATTGTTTGTCTTCGGGTGACAAATTAAGAAAATTTTTGCTCACAAAGAGCCAATGTCAAATTAAATACATAACTACCTTCACAGTCAAATATTCCTAAAGCCCGTAAGGATGTGGCCCGTGTCCTCTGTCCGTGTGGTTTTGCCGCGATATGGCACCACATAAATGGCGACTGACCGAGCCCTCGATGGGGTGGTTAGCGATATGGCCACTAAATTACGATCACGGCAGACCAGATGTTCCCAACGGCTTTGCTCTTTGAAATGTAGAATGTTGGTTCAAAAGCTGTTAGCAAGGTAGACTTATATTTGTCCCCTTAGACAAACTCCACCCAGTCTACAAGGATACCTTGGACGACGTAACCCATGTGTTGACAAGGATTCTTCGGGTTGTCATCGACTACCTCTAACTAGACCCGGACCGCCATGACCGGACGACGGAACCATGGGATCTAGATCGGTCATCGTTCCCCCCACAAAAAGTTTTAAATTAAAATAATAAATTTCATAAGTTCGAAACTCCACTCACTGTAATTATATACTCATTCTTTAATGATTCATTGACTAGCCTTAATCGAAAGTGCTCTCTCAGTATTAAGAGGGGTAATTAACTATAGGGGCTTGCGCCTATAAGAAACCTGAAACCAGATATAAAAAGTTCTCACCAAATGAGAACGAAATCTCTGAGTAGTGTCTTATCTACTATTCATCTACCTTCTGAAATTATCACCGACACTTAAACGACTCTTTTCTTTTCCGAAAGAGGTCGGTGGTGAATTTTTGGATCCCACACTTACTTGCTGCAAATGGACTTTTTGTGCTTTATATTTCAATTAACCTGTTCAAATTGTACCATGGTGATGATTGGGAGGGTCTTTTTGAGGCAATTATTTGATATGGCCTTGGTGGATCATCAATGGCTCTCTTTGGTAGAGTGGGAGGTGGTATGTACACAAAAGCTACGGATTTTGGTGTTGATCTTATTGGTAAGGTCAAGAGGAATATCTTAGAAGATGATCCTAGGAATCCAGCTCTGATTGCTAACAATGTGGGACATAATGGTTGTGACATTGCTAGAATGGGTTTAGACCTTTTTGGTTCATACGCCAAGTTTTCCAGTGCTGCTCTTGTTGTTGCTTCTATTTCTTCCTTCAAAGTTAATCATGAAATGTGCTACCCACTATTGATTAGTTCTATGGGCATTATTGTTTAATTGATCACAACTCTTTTCGCAACTGACTTATTTGAGACAAAGGCTATTAAGGAGATCAAACCTGCTCTTAAGTGGTAGTTAATAACCTCGCGCTCTCATGATGAATTGCAATTGTTAGTTGGTTGGCCCTTTCGTCTTCATTCACTATCTTTTATTTTGGTTCCCGGAAGGAAGAAAAAAATTGGGAATTGTTCTTCCATGTTACAATTGGGCTCTCGGCTGGCCTTCTGATTGGATTTGTTATTGAATACTACACCAGCAATGCATACAACCCTATGCAAGATGTTGCTGATTCCTCCTAAACTTGTGCTGCATTTTTAGCTAATATGGATGACAAAGATGATAAGTGGATAATATTTCAGAATAGATCTTATCACCTTCTAGTTTGGTCAGCTAGTATACTTCTTGACTGCAAAACCATGGCTTTTAATACTATGAAGGTTCCTTCTCAAATTTCCATTGTAGATATGGTACCTGAAAGTTTAGTAAAGACTGTTCAAGAGAAGGATTCTAAAGGTTTCCAGTGGCAAATTTATAGGGAAAAAAATTGGGTCGGAAGGGAAAGCTGACTTTGTGAGACAAGGATTTGTTGATCATCTTAATACAACAAAGTATACGAACGATTATCTATGGTATTCAATAAGGTGTTTGAAGACTCTGTTATGCTCAGCAAAGCTAACGGGTAGAAGATCACGAGCATAGTGTCGCAAGACACTAGCCGTTATGGTTAGTAGAGCTGACATTAAGGTTGAATAGCCCCCAATGCAACCCCCTATGCAGGGACGACGCCGAGAGCCTGCTGAATTTTGGACTAACGGGAGACTTAAACTATAACAAATTAAAGTGTTTACGAGCTTAAATTAAACTTATTTGAAAATGATAAATTAAAAAATAGACCTACATGTATGCTCTTTTTATGCAGGTTTTTGAAGACCCTATTTTGCTCAGTAGTGCTAGCAGGTTAGAAGACCACGGTCATAGTGTCGCAAGGCACTGACCGTTATGCTCAGTAGAGCTGATGGGAAAGTCGAATAGCCCCTGATGCAACTCTCGATATTGAGACAATGCCAGGAGGCTACCGAATTTTGGACAGATGCGAGACTTAAACTAGAACAAATTAAAGTGTTGATGAGTTTAAATTGAACTTATTTGAGTATGATAAATTAAAGAATAAATCTACATATAAGATTAAAAATGTATTTAAATAAGAATGATCTCGACAACTTGTTAACGATTATAAATAAGACTTTTAATGAACTTGAGAATTTGTCTCCTAATAAGAATAAAATTTAGGTAAAGCTTCTGATTATCTTGATAGTTGCCTACGAGCACAAACAAAACTTATAATGGATGTGAAAGGTTGTCCTTCAATCAGAACATGGATCAAATATGACCATTCAAAGCAAAAAAGAATTTGAATGAGACTTGTGATGAGCCTATGAGTTTCTTAGCGATCACGAGCTAAGTTTCATTAAAACTTAAAGAACTCAATGTGCTATGAACTAAATGCATACAAATGAATATTAATCTAAATAATTGAACAAGAGATGAAAAGCTTTAAGCCATCGAATTTGCAACATATCGTACAAGCGAACAGAAGGTGTTAATTAATACTTCAATTAAACTCTTGCATATATTATGAAGTATGATTAAAACTCAAATTCAATACCTTAAAATTATGCAAGCATTCTTAAAAATATTCGCATGGGCTCTGACACTATGCTGAATGCTTAAACTTAGTGTCTGAGGATGCTACGTGGGTTGATTCCCTGTTTGGTCTTAGGACCGGGTTCGGATTAACCAAAACTAAAAATCCAAAAATAATATTATAATATTTTCAGCTTAATGAAATATATGAGAAGTTAATTGTGTCATGTGATAGTAGATCTGATCCTCTGTTAGGAGCAAAACAGAGTTGATAGGATCTAAAGTTCTCCATGTTGATTAAATATTTCAACCGGAGAGGTTTTCATAATAATAATAATCTATTTAAATTCTAATCTCAAATCATTATTAAATGATCAAATACTCAAACAAAAAATATATAAATTAAATAAAATTAATTATTTAAATTTAAAAGTAAAATTCATCCACCCTTCTACAACCATTTGTCATAGGTGACAAATTAAGAAAACTTTAGCTCACAAAGGAGCCAAAGTCAAATCAAATACACAACTATGTTTACTCTCAAACAATCTCATGCCAGCAAGGACGTGACCCGTGTCCTCTGACTGCGTGGCTTAGCCAGTAGGCTCCACATGATGCAGTTACGACCAGAGTCCTCTGACAGGTGGTTGTCACCAAATGACTCCACTGTATCACAATCATGACTGTAGCCTTTATTTTTTCTAATAGCTCTGTCCTTTGAGTTGTGAACCATAGGGTATACTTTATAGGACAAAAAGACCTCTGTCAAGTAAGGTAGACTTAAGTCTATCTCCTTAGACAAGCACCACCCTAGGTCTACAAGGATTTCTTGGATGACGTAACCCATGTGTTACTGACGAGGATCCTTTGGTTAGGTTGGGTCGACTACCTCCTCTGACTAAGTAGACTAAGGACCACGACAGCTCGGGATGAGAAACCATGGGATCTATATTGGGCGCATCATCGTTGCCCCAACCATCCGCTTTAAGTTAAATATAATGAATTTCATAAATCTAAATTCCAAAATACCACATGCTACTACTATACGCTACGCACTAAGTGCCCTAACGACTAGCCGTAATCCTCTTTCACCATTGAGAGGGGTAATTAACTATAGGTTCTTACGCCTATAGGAAACCTAGAATCATATCTAAAGTCCTCACAAAATGAGGGCAAAATCTCTAGGTAGCGTCTCATCTACTATTCTATCTGTCTTTTGAAAATTACACCGACAGTTTAAATCACTCTCTTCATCGAGAGGTTGGAACTAAGAGAGATATTAATCAAAATTAATATGGGGAAGCAAAATGAAAGAGATATTAATCAAAATTAATAGTCTTTCTGATCCTGATGTCTCCAAGTTACTATGGGCATTCCTTTGGAACTAAGAGAGAGATTCTACTACTTGGAGTAGTATCCTTAAACCTACATTCAGAGACTTTATATTGAATTTCTATTGCAATTTAACCAAATCTAACTGGAGCAATTATATTTGGCACAAGTTTTATACTATTAAATACTCTTCTTTTACTTAGTTATGCTTTGTTCATGATTTCAAAATGATTGATATTCTCAAAGCTCGATCTATCGAAGCTAAGTTGAATTGTAACTTTTGCCATGCTCAAACTAAAATTAATGTGTCTGCCACTTCCTTTTTATTACATCACACATTCCTTCAAGCCTTTACTATCATCAAATAAACTAATTCCAAATATGGCCGACAAAAAAAAACTTATATTTCCTCACTTTGTGTGGCCTAGTTTAGTGTCAATACATCTAGTTTCTCCTCCATTCTACTAAAGGAGAGACGTGTGGAGCATTCAAAGGTTCTTAACAGGATGAATTATAGTGAGTTACAAGCACTTAATTTCCTAATAATGTCTCTCCTGATTCTCTCTTTTATCTTTATGCTTCTATTATTTTTCGTCTTTCTGGACATTATTTCTATTCTTATGTTTCTATTATTTTTGAAACCGAAAATGATGAGTTTTGATGCTTTAAGTTTCTTCATCTTCCATTTTTTTTCTATTCGGATGACCCTCTGGTGTTTTGATTTTGACGCGTAGAAAAATATTTTTAACCTGTCTGAGAGAGCATTACTTGCCATGGTGATCATTTGGCTTTTTGCTTTTATATATTCTCTTCTTCTATACTGACTTTGTAATTTCCTTATTCACGTTTTCATTTGATCTTATATTTGCATAAATACCACACAATTTCTATGTATTCACATATCTAACACCTAAACTTTGATTTTAGTTTTGATTTTGACATGATAGATAAATATTTTGAATAACCCAAGTAGAGAATGCCTCTCTTGCCGGTTGATCATTTGACTTTTTGCTTTTAAATAATCTCTTTCATAGCTCGAATTATTATTTTGATCTTATATTTACATACATACCACATAATTTTTATTTATTTATATATCTAACACCTATACTTCAATTTTAAGTATATAACATCTCAATCTTCAATTTCACATCAAAAATACCATCATCATTAACTCGAAGTTAAATGCACCTTTTCAAATATTGAAAAGTATTAAATAAGTAAATACCAAACTTTGGATGTTAAATATGTAAATACATAAGAATTGTGTAGTATGTATGTAAATCATCCTACTTATAATTACTTTTTTTGACTAATGCAATTGGCCAAATGCCCTCATATATAGTCCAAAAAAAAAATTTAATGAAATAGTGAGAATGGAATATTAATGGGTAGGATATGAAACATAAAGAACACTTTGCATGATAAACTTTAATTTCAATATACTAAATAAGACTAAGTACATCTTACAAAACCTAGATGTATTCAATCATTCACAAACTTACCCATTGAGTAACAACCTAGTCCCTAGATCATGACCTAGAAGCATAGTTGAAATTAAGCAAAAAAATCTAAAAAAAGTTTTTTTAAGGCACACTAATTTAGATGCCCTAAAGAACATTTAATATTGAGAAAATCCTCCCAAAAAAGTTCATGGGATGACTTATCATCACGAGGGAACAAAGTAGAAGACAACAACAACAAATTTTTATCCCACTACGTGAGATCAACTGCATAAATCTCTCTTCTCCATTGTGTCCTATTAAGTGAGTATTATCATTTTACTATCAATTTTAAAAAAAATAAAATTATTTAACTCTAATTTTGAATGGGCAATATCATTTAACCATCCATTTAATGGATCTTAGTCCAATAACCTATATTTTTGCCACCTCAAAGACTCCTCTAGAGTTCCTACTACTTTCAAAGATAAATAAAAGGTATAATTTCCTTAAGCAGACAAATCATTCAAAACCTAATCACTCTCATAAAAGGGTAAACGGGTTTATGATGCTAAGTTTTACTAAAGTGTAAATAACCAATGAAGGGCCAAAAAATAAACCCTAGAAATCTATAATAAAGATGATGAAGTCTTCCCTTTTCCTTTGGCAATGCGAAGTATTTTAGAATACTCAACTATTTGACCATTTTATGACAATTATGTAATGTTGAAACTCTAACCAATAGTAATTTCAAGATTTTACATGAAATAATGATTGTAGAATAATTATAAAAATTTTAATGGGACATCTTAACATAAAAAAAAATAAAAGATATTCATCAATTTTCAATGAGTCTACAAATTAAAAAGCTTTTTTAAATAAAAAAACAACCTATATTGCATTTTCAAAAGTCTTGATTTGAAATATATAAAGAAAATTTTGATGTAAAAAATTTCACAAATAGAAGTCGTGATGCCATAACTTCCATAAAATTTCACAGAACTTCATAATTCTATACCTAATCTTGAAAAATCACCAATGCAACTGGCATAATTATTATGTCCATAGCAATACACCATATTAATATCTTCAAAAAAAACAAAACATTATTAGGCTTTCGAGTCATAAGAATTTTTGGGCAAAAAATTATACATTAACTACAATAAAAAATGGTCAAAAAGACAACCATAAGTTAAAAACTTAGCATTAGCACAATGCAAGAAAATGGCAAACAGTTATCAAAATTCAATTCAAGTGTTTCTCCACTATCCTCTTTAGTAGCCCTCAGATCTTTGTTATCTTGACACCATCTTTTTTATTGTTGCATCATCACCATGGTCTCAATATCTCCAATTTAATTAGAATGACAAACTCCTTTCAAAAAAAAAAAAAAAAGGGTGAAGCTATAAAATGGGGCATAGAGCATCTCACAAATATGACCCTTCCATATATTATATTGGATAATAGAATGAGATCTCTCAATTTAGATCAAGCCTAAATCATCAAAATCACTATTGTTATTGCAAATATAGCTCACTTAAAATATCTAGAGTTTATTTGGAAGAAATATGCATAGCATCGTCATCAATCAAAAAATATCCCAATAATCAATAATAATTATACAATGATGTGTTTATAATAATAATAATAATAATAATAATAAATCATTTATATATTGCATACAATAATATACATTAATAAAATACATTAGCAATGATTGTAAAATAATCATCTACAGTCGTCCAAAAGGTACAGCCACTAGTACAAAACTCATACATTACTAAGTTGAGGCCTTTGTCCTTCCCCTAAATCAAACACATTAATACAATAATAATCCTGGTAGGTTATACAAAATGTGCAGATGAATTCGATATTCTTGTAGTTAGAAAAATTAATTCATTAATCATAATATGTATGAATGGCATTAAATTAATAGAATATTTTTACATGCTAATGACATGAAATTTAACACATGACAGAGTGATTGTTTGTTGGATATATACATTTAGCCAAATATTACAGATAGCAAATATACTAAGGCAATCCTCTCAAGGATATTGGCAAATATTGGAATCCAAGCAAAACTAATACTTTGTATAAATGAGGCATTAAAATAATTTTTTATAATTTTGGACCCAATTTTAAACCTAAAAAAGCTTGTCGACAACTTAAAATTCTTTTACATATAAAATTATAACTAAGGGTTATTATTTTGTCCACAACCATTGTAGAAAATGATCCACTTTGATATCAAGAGTAAGAAGATGTGGTCAAACATTAAAAAAATTTTAGGTTGCAATATTTTTGAATCATCTTTTTATCATTTATGACATATGAAGTCTTTTCTAGCATTTTAGGATCTTGAGAAATAATTTTAAAACTTAGGACCTCAACAAGGAATTCAAGATAATATCATGGTAATTTTGGAGGATTTTAAGCCATAATTAAAAAATTCAACAAAAGTATGTTAATGACATAAGCTAATATAAATATAATGCTTTAAATATTAGGAATGCAGATTCATGGCTCTAAAAGGAGGTCCATTTTGACATATGTGATTATGCCTTATAATTTCTTTCGAGATAAAATTTTTTTATGACAACTTTTTGAAGATCTAAGATATATTTGGCTTTACAACATCAATGCCCTAAAATATGAGAAAAATAAAATGGCTAACAAAATTTATCTAATCCGGCAGGAATTATGACATAATCTTCAAAGTATTAGCATCTAAGTATTTAGAAGAGAATACTAAAAAATATTTCATTAGCCATATGAACTCCTAATGTTAGCAAATTTATAGTCAAAATAGTTTGGTTCAATGAGACAAAACTAATAAAACTAAACTTGCAATAATTGAAGCCCAACTATTCCTAGATTAAACACTCGAAAGCATATGTAGAAATTTCTCATTATCATTTTAGAAGTTAATGGAGCCCAACTATTCCTAAATTAAACACTTGAAAATATAAGTTGAAATTTCTCATGATCATTATAGAAGTTAAATGTCCTTCACATTTTATGTAAGCATAATAGAAACAAGTGCCTCCATGAGAAGAATTTAATGAATCCGATATAATTTAATCTTTGAGTTCATTAAAATAGTTAAAGGTATGAAAATTAATATATAATGATTAATGGGTTGCATTATGACTATCCAATAGTGTGTCCAAATTTCTATGTAAAATATCCCCAACTAAAATATATATAGTAGGCAATATTTTACAAATTCAAGAGAAGTTTTGGTATAGGGCAATATTTGATTAATACAAAATTCTATTGTGCTATCCATCCATGTAACAAATTAGTCATCAGCCAAATTCAACCATTGACCAATATAGCATCCACAATTCGCCATCATTTAACATTGATCATCAATCAACAATGATATCCATAATTCCTCATCAATCGATCAATCAACACTCAATGTACCAACACAATCACTTGATATTCACCAACTATCGTTTGAAACTACCAATTATTGCCAAATTTTGGATGTGACATCGATTATTTGCCAATGTCCACAAATGAATAACATCTAATAACCTCTAACTACTAAAGTTTATTGCCTATCCTCTTGGCCATCTAGTTTACCCTCACAAAAATGCTAGGCATTCAACCAATATTGCTTGAATTCCCAACACTCTTTATCAATTATCACTTTAATTTCTTTCCAATTGAGTTCATGTCTTTCTATTCACCTAATCTCCCCTCTTATCAAAAGAATGGCTAAATTAATTGCATATCATGCTCAACTTCTAATATTCTAAATCAACTATCATTTCACATTAGACAATGATTGAAATTTAAAAACCACCACCTACTAATGTCTAACACTTATCTTCTTGTATGTCAAGAAAAATAATAAAGTTAACTACCTTTCACTATTTAACTTCTAATGTTCCCCATCAAATTTTGATCATTTGATGGTTGTCAACTAATGTACAACATATGTTAACATGTTAATCACTAAAATTGGAGGTTATGAACATATTATCTAAATCAATTAAAACTATTATTTTTTAATCCACATTCAGTAAAAAAAAGAAAATAATCTATATGTACCTTCACTTAACAATAGTTGTTGAACCACCTCTACACCACCATCATCAAACCACCACTAATTGCCATCATCAAACCATTAGCACCCAACTATCATCATCAGACCACCGTCGACCAACAGCCATTATTGGACCATTATCATTTGATCGTCACTGTCGAACCAACGTCGTCAAGTCACCTCCTAACATCCATTGTCAGACCGCCATTATCAGAGAACCACCATTCGATCGCCATTAGATCATTCATCTCTTGAACACCATAGTTGAATCGTCACCCAACCACCATCATCAAACTGCCTCCAGACCACCGTTGAACCTCCACATTGTTGTCGACCGCGACCATTTGTCATCAAACCACCATTGTCCAACGCTATCATCAAATTACCTCCCTACCATAGTCCCTTCACTGTCGCGTCAAACCACCACTATCATCCATCATCATCGCTAGGTTATAATCGTCGATCGATTGATATTTGTGAACTATTGTTTGATCGTCATGACTAGACCATTAATCAATTGTCATTGTCAAGCTATTGCTTGCTTATCGTATCTGGATAATTTCATCATCTGCAAACTATGGCTCAACCAACTCGTTAAACCATTATCATCGACCCGCGTCTAACCATCATTGCCATCCTACCACTATCATCAGACCACCGTAGATGCTTGACCACAGTTGCTCAACCTCCACCGCTCAACTACAATCACTTGATATGATCAATTGACCACCATCACCTGACCTCAATCACCCAACTATAATTGCCTAACTAATATAATCTGACTATGATTGCTAGACCTCTAACACCAAGCAATAATCGCCTTTCTTCCATCGCCTACCTACAATTGCTCATCCTTTGACAATTGACTATGGTTGCTCGACAACGCCTAGTCACTTAACTACGGTCATCGGCCTCAATCACATCATCATTACAATCATTCGATCGCCGTTGCACGATTACGACTCAACCTTCGACAATACTTCAATCCTCTTCCATCATAATTGGTCAACCTCAAACAATCAACTATAATCACCCAACCTCTAATGGTCAACTATAATGGTCATATTACAATCTTATCTCGATTCTAAATACTATTGATCGACTACCACCTCTTTATTATCATCACTCGATAATAATTATAATGTTCAGCTACATCATTTTGACCATTGTCATCCAGCTACACCATTAGGGGTATCACTTTGGGTCAATGAGTCGAAGTTTGGGTTTGACCCCAATTTCATCCGATCGAATAGTTGTGACTGAACTTCGATCGCTTATTAAAGCAGTCAAATATCTCAAACCCAACCAACATTCAACTCAATTGACTCAAACACAACCCAAATAACCCATTTGTACATATATTATAGGTCAAACATCTGGTCAGTCTCAGGTTCACAAGTCAACATCGAGCCAATTTTATGTTGGCGAGTCAACCTGAATCCTCTTGAAAAATTAAGTGGTTCGAATTTCTAAGATCGAGCTCGATCCAAAAATTAGCCCAAATCCAAATTCTTTGAGTCGAGTTTGTGTAAGGTTATCATGTTGAGTAAATTTTCACAATCCTATATAGCATCACTTACTTATTTCAACATTCAACATTGCTAACGTTTATTTATGTCATATTGCATATATGTTGATCCATATTGTTGGCCAGATACATGCTATGCTTATAAGGTCCGCGTCGATATCATCATCATTATAATCATTCCATATAGTTTTTGTTTGTTATATTGCATCAACATATTTCCTAGTTATAGAGGAAGGGATCATTTGTAACCATCAATATTTCACCTGGGCCAAGCACTTTGGTTTTTCTCCTATTTTGGGATTTTCACATAAAAACTCATATGTCCCTCACAACCCTTTATCACATCAATGTGTGTACTAGATCTTAATTAAGACATTAAATACATTTTTCTACTACCACGAGTACTTCGGGACGCAATAATATCAAACCTCATCTATGTTAATTTTTTTGTGCATCTGTGTTTCAAACTAAGCAATCAAACTACTCATAATTAAATAAAGTTATTGCTTTTAGTAGCTCCCTAGGATATTCTAATTGAACTATTTCATTCAGCAATTTATAATTATTTTTTTCATTGACCTTACTGCCTTTCATGTATACTCTGAAAGTCTTTATCCCTTTTACTACATATGTGAAGTTTCATTATTCATTAGCTCTTCAACATAATTGATTAGAGGCTCAAACATATTTATATTAACTCTATTTTCAATATTTGTGGCCCAAAACCGTCAAAAATCATATCCTTAAATCAACAACTTTGATCATTCAAAAAATGCATGTGCATAGTAGATGCTTCACTTCTACTATGTTCTATATTATAATATTAATGCTCATTTTATTTATGATATGTCCAATACCAATAATCAACAATCATTTTAATTTAAATCTACATGTACTTCATCAACTAATTGAAATTGTTGGTTCCTAAGCCTTAAACATGAACATCTTATTTATTATCTTCCATTAAAAATAATCTTTGTTCACATACAAAGCTAATAAATATTTTGACTATGATAATTTATTAGTCAAATCACTTTGTCTAGAGTGACTCTATTATACATCCAACTACAACACATTTCGATGCCTATAATATTTCTATAAATAACTTGCCATAAAATAATCAACTATAAATAAGTAATTATATGCTCAAACATCCATTAATATTATTAAAGTTGCATAAATTATAATTAAGTTACATAATTTAAAGAAAATTAAATATAAATGTATAATAAATTTGATACAAGATTTTGTGCATAATTTGTATCATATAAAGACATCCAAAACCTTTAACATTTTATATTTTATATAATATTTCTAATGTAATTAATATTGTTATGTGCTAAAAAATTCATGGTGGTAGAGTAAGAAATTTTATGTCTTAACCTTGCACAATGATCTAGCACATACATTATTAATAAAAATGAATACAAAAAATACCAAAATTTTTATGTAAAAAATCTAAAAAGAGAAAAAAAAATCATAAGACGTGATCCAATTAAAATAATTTACTATGTACATGAGGTTATAGAATTTCACTCTTCTCTATAACTAGAGATACAAAGTTGTACGCTATATATACATTAGGTACCAAGAGTGTAGGAATAATAAGATTATAACAACTATATGATAATGGTCGACATATAAGTTAGTGGTTGAGCTATACACTAGTGGTAGTTAGTGATGATTGTTGATGTTGTTTGATTGATTGATACTGATTAGCTTCAAGCTCTCAAACTTACTCTTACCTCTCTCACTTCATGTTGAGAATATGATCCTATTTATAGAGTTTAGAGAAAGCATTCTAGTTAATTTAGCAAAAAATTAAAAATACTCAATTGAACGGCCCATATTGAATCATTGATCATAGATCATTTTTTCAGCATTTAAGTATCATAATAATCTTAGAATTGAGTGATCTTGAGCTCATTGGATCTCTCTCATTGAACCGCTCAATTTGACTATAAGCATGCCAAATTAGATATAATTTAGCCCTTCAATTATTTGTTTAAAGGTTCTTATTATATTTTAAGTGGTTAATTTTCGCTCATTTGAACTCGAATTGTATTATTTTTAGGCTATATTTTTAAAATAAATATGTTTTAAATCATAATTAGCAAATTAGGCACTTAAAAAAAAATTGAAAGTAGGCATAGTCTCCCATTTAACAGGCGACTGATGCTGGTTGTACCTGATCGCGGTCGTCTGATAGCAGGCGGTCCTGAGAATTTTAAAAAAAAAAACTTTGACCTCGGTATTTTGGCTTCGTCTAGTCGAATTTAGCGAGCTTGGTATCGTTGGAATCAGCGAAATTCCCATGACTTTCATGTTGACCAAAAAATGCGAGGCTCCGTCGGCAGATTTTACCAATCATAAAAAATCGGCAATTTTGAATATTCGACAACAGCGGATTTTTTGGCCGTCTGTCGTCTTTAGCTTTAGCGAACTTAATATCGTTAGAATCGAGAGAAATTCTCCACCACTTTGATGTTGACCAAAAAAATGCAATTGTGGCTCCTTGCATAGCAGATTTCACCAATCGCGAAAATCATGGCAATTTTAAATATTGCAACCGCGGTATTTGGTCATCGAGTCGTCTGTTGTCAGAATTTAGCGAGCTTAGTATCATTAGAATAGGCACAAAATTCCCCACAACTTTTATGTTGACCAAGAAACGTGATTGTGGCTTCATGCATAGCAGATTTCGCCAATGCGCATCCATAAATCAGCAGCGCGGTTTTGAATGTTGCGAATCAACACAAAATTCCACACGACTTTCATGTTGACACAGAGATGCGGTTTTGGGCAGTTGCGCAGCAATTTTTGTAGAAAAGTATGGATTCAAAATAGCAACAATGGATGGATCATTACAAAGTTTGCAAAAAAATAGTAGATGTGACAATCTCATTATAAAGTTTGGAAGCATGACAAATTCATAACTATTATCTACTTCTCCAAAATTTCTAAAGTTTGACAGTTCAATACCAACAATATATCTCTGATATTCCGCAAGAAAAAATGCAAATTACTTAAACTGGAAATATATAACATAGATAAACGGTCTCTTGATATGCAGTGTACATAGGAAATATAAAACATTGACAAAACAGTGTACATCAAGCTATCGATGATCTAAAACTACGATGAGCGAAGACATCTACGGCGGTGCACGCGGTGGAAGTCGCCACTTCCGAAGCGGTCACCGAGGATGGTCGCAAATGGTGCGATGCCGCACGTCGGTGATGCACTTTATATCATCGAGGGGTGTAACATCGAGTATCTCCTATGATGGTCCTGGCTGGAAGGGGACAATGGGGTACACTCCGTACATATGCGGCATGTGACCGATGGCTGAGGATACATAGGACTGAACATGGCTTCCTGATAAGAGTACAAAGCTGGTGTGCCAAATGGGTAAATGTATGGACCAATATCTGGTATAGACGACGGACCTGCGTCAAATCCTACAGTATGTGCCTAAGAAGACAAATGTGCTGTAGAAGAACTATTGGCTTCATCTGTATCTCTGTACCTGTTATTTGATATGTGCATGTTCTTGCGTAGTTCACTACATAACTCCTTATAAGTGTTGATTGAATGCTAAAAATTAGTGTCATGGTATCTCTCAAAATAAGGCTGGAAAATATCTTGTGTGTCCAAGATATGTTCTCGTGGCAAGTATATTGATTCTCATAATGTATCGGTATTTGATTAGCCTACAATTTTTCAAGTGCTTACCATCGCCTCTCTCCAGAGCTCGAGGATAGTAGGTGGTGGGCGAATGGTGAGCCGCCACAAGAAACCTCGGGGATACCACCTCATACCGACCGTAGTCAGCAGATGGTGTAACGTCATCCACGACAACATAAAATCATGTCTGGCCTCCCACTATGATATGTAACCCTAGTGATAATCAACCCAGTCAACATCAGCCTTCCCGCGACCATCCACCCGCTGAAATGAAGGATCTATAAGCACCACGTCTACTCTATGTGACAAAGCTACACACAATCAGGAGGTACCACTCAATTCTTTTCCAGTTGATCAACGGTACCCGAGCGAGCTAAATAGCCTGCCCAGCCAAGCAGACAATTGCCACTCTAGTACGTATCTGATGTCCGTAAGGCTCCCATATCACCTACAATATGATAAAAAAAAGTAAATGTCACACATAAGATTGTGGAGTTAGAAATATGAATCAAATGTCCATTGACTCATACGATTACAGCGACCTACCAAGCGTAATGCCGATTGAGATAATGAATATCGTCAGTACATATAAGCGGAATCAAGTCCTGTAATGTCCTAATAAACCAACTCTAAGACTCATTCTACTTCAACTATTGCAAATATCGGAGGATACAAGCCATTATTTGTATCAATACCAACTGTAATAAGAAGAGTGTCTCTGTACTTTCCCAGGAGAAATGTACTGTCAAGACTTAGGACTGGTCTGCAAAATTGCCAATCGACTATAGATGGCCCAAATGACCAAAATATGCGCTGAAAATGACCAGATTCACTTGGTGCATTTGTGAATACCGCATACAATAGCCATGAAGTGATCCGATTGAATGGTATGACTCTTCCCAACCGCCAAAAAATACAGTATAGCCTTTCTATGTGCATCCCAAGCTTTCATGTAGGACACCCTAATGTTAAATTTTGATTCTATACCTTGGGTTTCAAATTCTATCTAATGGCAGGTTGGATATAGTAGCTAATAAACTAAGAGGTGCACTACCTGTGTCTGGTGCTCAATATTGAATGAGAACATGTGTGTGGTGCTGTCATACTGGAAATCCTCCAGGCACCATCAAGCCTCTTGCTCGCCTAAGCATGTAGACGTCAGAAGCATGGCCTACTGAAATGACCGCTATGTATGCAAAGTATAGTGAACCTCGTCTTGTTAGAGTCACATATTACATATACATTTTGGACCAATGGACCAAGAAATTTAAAGTGCCTTTTGTCATGGAAACACATCCCTCATTTAAGTCTATTGGAATGAAATTTTCTTCTAGAAAAATAGAATTCTTTGAGATGATGAAGTTCGGTTCATCCCATTCTTGTCGCGGCAAACAGAATGTAATCATTGCTATATACCCTTCAACATTGCTTGTTTTGTTAGAGTAATCTCTTAGTAAATGACCATTCCCAGAGTTTAGATATTATTTTTCTCTAATGTCACCTTCATCATCGTCAAAACTCGTTAGCATTGTTTTGTTGTATCTTCTTGGTAAAGGTGTTATATGACCACCATGATATTCACTCATACTAGCAGAAGTCGAGGCAATATGACGGACATGAATAGGAGATGCAGATACATCTCTATCATCAATGATGCGCATTTTAATGCAGTGTATAAGATTAAAATAAAAAATATTAATCAGATAATGACGAATGCACCTAAAACCTTCATTGAGATCGATATAGTTCTTGTAATAGATATCTTGTTGTGCAGGATGAAATTCAGCTTATGTAATTAGCTATTATCTTGGTTTCAACTCAATCTCAACGTATACAACTACAGGTTGTATACTTGTTGCATTAATGATTGACTCACACACTTTGTCATGTTTAATGGAGTAGCAATAAAAGTGGCACCAACATGAAATCTACATATGAGATTAATCCTAAACCGTCCGAATCAACTTTCAATGACCTTGATTACCTTCTAAAATCGGTGAAACTTGTATAGGACGGTTTTTTCACCATTGTATATAGGGAAGAAATCGTCACTAACACTGAGTTGATCGCCGTAATATAATACTAAGCATACTATGTGAACTCATATTTGAATCTAATATATGTATAGACAGAAAGAAAGCTGAATATCACACTGCTTAAATCAATCAAATTCATAAGAACTATATGGATCGTTCGAGACTCAATTTACTAGAAAAACAACCAAAATGAATACCAATTTCAACCCCGATTCTTATTTTCCAATTTTGACATCTAATCAATTCATTCGTATCATGCAAAAAGTATTCCTAAAGTCTATAATAAAATTCACATAATATATGTGTGCATCAATCTCCACTTAATACACATCCCATTTTTTAAAAAATAAACCTCACATGAGACATCCTAAATGAAAATAAATAAGTAATCCACAATGCTTGCCTTTGTAAAATGAATTGCTTATAACAAAATTACCATTGCATTTTAAAAGATCAGACTTCCGTGTATCAGTTATAAAGGTAAGATCAACAACCACATATCAAGAGATCCCACAATTAACTCAGTCATACTAAAGCGAGTATCAGTCACGTGTTCCTCGTTTCTTTGCAAAAATTACAGTTTCCCTAATATATCAAATCCACCAACACATGTGTAAACCCTAAAACTACATGATAAACTAAATAATCAGATATTAGGACACATGAAATCAAAATTACATTTGCCTAAAATCAACATCACATAAAATCCACATGAAATAAAAATTAAATAAAAGAAGTTCAAAAAATACCTAAAATACATAAAATCCACACTACATTTGCATAAAATCAACCCTAATTAGCTAATAAAATAATACACTAACTAACAACATGATAGCAAAAAATCAACATCACATTTGTATCTTTTTTTTTTACAAAATAAAAACCAAAAAACTCAAAAAAATACCTAAAATACCTAAAATTCACATTATATTCACCTAAAATCAATCTTAAAACTAGTTAATCACATAATACACTAACTAATAACATGATAACACACACAAAATCAACATCACATTTGCATATTTTTTATTTTACAAAAATAAAACCAAAAAATACATAAAAATAAGAATGGTCGGATTCACGGGGCTGGCGATGGCGGGCACCAGCGGGTCAAAAGGGTAGGCCGCCTGCTCGTTTGAAATGGGGAAGAAGAAATGAGATTGGGACACTATGTCCCGATCTTGGTTCGGAATTTTTTAAAAAAAAATTATTTTTGGCCAATCGTCATTTAACGTGTGATTATGATACATCTTATTAAATGAATATCAAATTTTTTTAGTTACTAATCCGTTATTTATGATTTAAAATGTGCTTATTTTAAAAATTTAGCCTTATTTTTAATATCATCATTTTTGTCTCATATTTAGTCAAACTGATCATAAATTTGTTAAAATAAATAGATGAATGATCATTAATTTATTTTTGAAATTTTCTATCTCGAGAATAGTACCAAGGTTTATGCTTTATTAAATGAATATTTTGATGATGTATCAACTATCATAGTTTTTTTTTTCTTGCAACAATCCATAACATGTTTTTTACATAAATTTGGATAATATAAATACTCTAAATATGGAGTGAATTAAAATCACACAACTTATGTATACAAAAGTAATTATTAAATATCTTTTAATATTTCACTATGTAAAAACTAATGCATAAAAAGTATATGTTTTTAATGTAGCTAACTTGATTACTATCATATTTTTTTTTAAAAGATTGGAACTCATACTTGCAAAAATCTATGTCATTCATCAATATTGAGAATTAAGTTTACACTAAATTATTATTAATTTAAATCATTCAAATGTAGGTGAATATAAAATATTTAATAATCAGAGTTTTAAAATACTTTTTAACTAATTAAATATAACAATCAAAATTAAAAAAGTAAGCGCTCATTTTATATATCCTCAAATAATCATAATAGAAGTGACAACATTTAACAATTATAATCAAATAAAAATTAAACAAAAATCTTAGGAAAAAAATACCCAAATGCTAAAACTCGATTCATAACTAGAAAGCACAAAACTTAACTAATTTATAATCACTATGGATATAAATAATCAAAATGGATGTAAATACATAATCTTAATTACCTAAATAAAACTTTTGATGCTATTAACATTAAAGTTGAAATCAAGATATTGATCCAAACTTGATGATCTTATTTGATCACTAGGTAAAAATACTTTATTAATCAAATGTCATGAAAAAAATGATTACTTTTAACGTCCCTTGCCCCCTCTCTTTTTTCTTTTTTTTTTTTTTTTTTTTAAATCAAGGGCATTGAACTATTCGAGATATAAAACACTACATGCTCCAAATAATTTATATGATTTTAATACACTTACACCATTACATGAATAAATTATTTATTTTACTATCTAAAAACTCTATTAAAAGTGTTTATATTTTCATGCTTGATGCAAAACCAAATCACCCTGAAATTTCATGAATTTAATATCCTATATTGCCATTAAAAATGTGTAGATAAGGTGTTACAAGCAGAATAATAAGTTTAAAAAAAAATCATATAACCATAATTACCAAGAAATACGGTCACCATTGTCAATTCATAGTCCAATAAGAAAGGTTTAAGGGATGACCTATTAGGAATGCAAAAAAAAATTTAGAGAAGCGAGAAATTTTTACCTTTGAAAGAAGTTTGAAACTTGATCACAGCCTGAACCTTCACCCACAGAACCTTCTACGTAACCTTCGTTCAAAAATTAAATATATAAAAAAGAAGAAGAGGTGAAGAGTGAAACTCACATAAAATTTTTAAAATAAGCATATTTAAAAATATAATTAAAAGATTAAAAAAAATATTTTAAAAATATAAACATAGTTTAACGGACATTGATAATCATCTGCTAAAAAAAACTAATTTTACTCCGCAGAGGGACCTCCTTAAAAAAAATTAAATAAATAAATAAAACTAATTTTGCTCCGTGGAGGCGGACCTTAAAAAAAATAAAACAAAATTTAATTTTTTTTTTTGCTGCACAGTATCTAACTTTTATATTTAAAATATATTTATTTTTATATACATTAAAAGGATAAATTTTATTTTTAAATTTAATAATCATTTTCTATAAAATTTAAAAATTTATATTATTTATATAAATATAAAATTTAAATTTAAATATATAAAATATAAAAAATTGAGTTCTCTTGTACGTTTAAAATATATAATTTATAATAAAATTTAACTTCAATATTATATAAAATATTTAACTTATATATATATATATATATATATATATATATATATATATATATATATATATATATATATATATATATATATATATATATATATATATATTATTATATATATTTAAGTTAAATATTTTATATAAATTTATTATATATTATAAACCTTTTTCGCGTAATTAGATAACTCAATTTTTTGTATTTTTTTAAAATTTTATATTTACATAAATATTATAATTTTTAAAAATTTTATATAAAAAAGATTATTAAATTTTAAAAATAAAATTTATTTTATTTATGTATATAAGAATAAATATATTTTAAGTATAAAATTTAGATTTTTATCACTGTGCAGCAAAATGATAAAATTAGATTTTTTTTTTTATTATTATTAATTTTTATTATTTTTTTAAAGCGATCCGCTTCTCTGGAGCAAAATTAATTTTTTTAATTTTTTTTAAATCGTTCTGCACTCCGCACAGCAAAATTAGTATTTTTTTTTTTTATTTTTTTAGCTAAAAATGGGCGACTGATGCTAACTGTATTATACTTATTTTTAAAAAAAAATTTTCAATATCCAATCTGCTAATTATATTTTTAAACATACTTATTTTAAAAAAAATTTTAAAATAAAAACCCGAAATGTGTAAATCAATACTTCGCGTGCACATCAAGAGGGAAGACGAAGGTAAACTAACTGGTTTCAGGAGGCCAGGAAGAGAGAAAGTCACTTTAGGGAGATCTGTGATTTTTAAACATGTTTTGATTTACCGACAGATAATAAAGTATGTCCTATGGTAAATCCGTGAGTCAGTCCGTCAGGTTATCTAACGAGGACATTTAAATACAGCGAAGTTTTTAATGTCTAAATTTTAATATTTTATTTAAATAATATTTAAATTTTTAATATTACATCAAAATATTATTATTATTTTTTTTAAATAAAATATATTTTTCATGCATTAATATATATATATATATATATAATTTTAAATATGAAATAGATAAATACATAAGAATAATATATTATATACAAAATCTTTTAGGATTACTTGTTTTGAATACATTGAGATGTAAAGCCAATGTACTTGTCGGCCGCCCATCTCTCTATAAATGAATGTATTCGTTGACTACTAACTTTTTAATTAATGCTCGTTTATATTTGTTCAAATCAATAAACAAACAAGTCTAAACGAATTTTGAAAACTCGAAGGTTAAATGAATGACATGACGCGATTGTGCTTTCATTGTTTGTGTTATGTACCATTTTTTTGATGACATTCTTCTTGTTGATAAGACTAGAGAGAGAGAGAAACTTGAACTATGGAGGTCAATATTAGAGTCTAAAGGTTTTCATTTAAGTAGATACCTAATATATGGAGTATAATTTTAGTTGTAGAAGTTCTAGTAGTGTTATGACATTAGAGGGTTTGGTTGTCTGCATTTGAAATGAAAAGAATCTGATGTAAAATGAATTGATGTAAAAGGATTCTTATCTGTTGTTTGGTTGAGAGTTCTACAAATTCGACTTTATTTTTTTTTGGTTGAGAAAATGTCATGTAAAATATCGAAGATTTTGATGTCCGTGACGGCGGTGGCCGACGTGGTGTGGCCGTCCGGCGGTGGCGCGAGCTGCCGTGATACGGCAAACCAGCGGCGGCAACGAACGGCTGCGGCGGCCGTAGGGTGGGCGGCCATGGCGAAGACCTGGCCGTGATGGGCCGCATCACTTTTACATTGTATTTGGAATTAGCAATACAATATCTTCTAATGTATTTGGAATACATTACATTGAAATTTTACTTTACTGCAATCAAACACCTAAAAGTTTAAATGAGTGTATTTGAGTGCACTCATTTGAATCTGCTCAAATGCGAACCAAACAGACCGTAGTCATTAATAAGGGTGGCGATTTAGATATTTAGGCTCTATTGTTCAAAATGATGGTGAAATAGATGGAGATGTTATTAGTAGAATTCAAGTTGGATGGTTGAAGTGGAGGAATCTCCTTATGTGATAGAAAAGCTCCACTAAAACTTAAAAAATTTTATAAGATGGTGGTAAGACCATGACTTATGATGCAGAATGTTGGCCAATAAAAGAGAAGCATAAGACTAAGTTAAGTGTTCTAGAGATGAGGATGCTCGTGGATGAGTGGCTATACTCTTAGAGATAAAATGCTAAATGAGTATGTTCGGAAAAAGTTGGAGTAGCTCCAGGTGGAGATAAGATTAGAGAGTCACCTTAGATGGTTTGGCCACATAAAGTGTCAGTCGTCCAATGACCCAGTTAGGAG
Source organism: Cymbidium sinense (assembly GCA_021442155.1). NCBI lineage: Eukaryota > Viridiplantae > Streptophyta > Magnoliopsida > Asparagales > Orchidaceae > Cymbidium > Cymbidium sinense. Next base: position 294,285,423 of record CM038215.1, read on the forward strand.
AGTAGATGCATTAGATTTGCCTTATGTGAAGAAAGGTAGAGGTAGACCTAAAAAGAATTGGTTAAGATGTATAAAAAATGACCTTAGTATACTTGAATTAAATGAGAATTTGACACAGTATGACACAATGGAGACGAAGGATTCATGTAGCGGACCCCACTTAGTGGGATAAAGGCTTGTTGTTGTTATTGTTGTTGAGTAACTTGTTATATAATTGATTTTTAACTTAGTGATAATTCATTTATTATCTTAAAAATATGAGTAAATATAACTTATAATTTTTTTATTATATATTTAATAGAAATAAATTATTATTTGGTAATATAATTTAAAAATATATTATACATTTCGTTAAATATTTATATAATATAATTGAGATCATAGCTATATAAATTATAGGATAAATATTCAAAGTAAAAAACAAATAAAAAAAACATATATATGAACTATAGAAATGTAAAATGCTAAAAAATTCTTTTTAAATGGGTGACCCAAAAAACTCAAGTCACAGCTCACAGGCTCCGCACTTAATTAGAAGCAAAGAGTCGTAGACCTCGTAGTTTTTTCTTATTCTCACATTTGCAGTTCACGCCCTAAACCCTAAGCTAACTTCATCCCTTGAAACGAAGCCCCAACTCTTCGTCTGCATAGACTTCCATTGTCTATTTCCTCATCTTCACAGCGGCTTCTGCTGACCGCATCATATTATCAGATCATTTAACTCTTGATTTTTATGTATGTTTTATCCAATCTTATCCCTTATTAATTATTTTATGATTTATTTATTTTTTAGAATCAATATTTTGTATTGTGTGTGAAATTTGCATAAGACTTAAGAGGGTAGCTGTAGCAAAAAATTAGAAAAAACATTAAGTACTCATTTAAAACTCGTTCTTTAACTCAATTATATATTGGTTCGATTATTTCAAACAAATCAAGTACAAATCAAGTTTAGGCATAGGTAAAATTAAACAAGCCAAGTTGGAACATCTATATATAAAGCTCAGCTCGAACTTGAACCGAACATGAACAGTTTTTAATTTGTCCAAGCCAAATCCAATCCTATAAGTACTCAGCTCGGCACGATTACAATCCTACCTACCGTTGTCATTACCCACAACCTTCAAAACTTTACATTACAATTTTTTTTACCAAATAAAAAAAAATAAACTCATGTATTTATAGAATTTTCAACCAAATAACTTAAAGTAATCAAAATACATTGCATTTCTTTTTCAAGCAACTTAATAGCCCCATAATTTTTAGTAAACAAATTATTGTATGATCTTGAGATAATTTGTTAATTGAAATGTCACATCAATATTATTCATCCTAAAATCTGCATTTTTCTTGCAATGATTCAAATGATTTTTGTTCAATATATCTAATGACCTTAAAGATCGATTGAAAACATACATTATAAAGATATGATCTGATGATAATTTATCTTATTAAAAGATTCGGAAGTCTTTATAAGAAAATGTTCATATGCCATAATACTATTTTTAATCACATAATTTCCAAGCTGTTGAAACTAATATTAATTTTATTTGTTAGTATAGAAAATATTAAAAGAATTTTGTATGAATGTTATAAAAATTTTAACGAAGCCACTGCCTTGACCCGTAATTGTTGTTGTGTTTACAAAATTATTGTCTCTTATCTCAAATTTTTTTTTTGTTTGGTCATATTTATATTTCCCCTCACTCTTGTTTTTTTGCTTTATTGATTCGAAAACCAAGAATCACATGTATTTTAAATGCCCCATACTTATAAGCTTCTAGTGATTATTTTATCGTGAGATTTTAGTTTTCTTCTTGAACCTAAAATGCCTAAACTTGTACTGTTTATAAAAGATATGCCCTACTTTTTTAAAGAAAATTAAGATTAGTATATCTCTCTAATTGTTGCATGGTTTATTTTGTTTAGAGAGAATGAAAAAATAACATATTTGGGAATTCTATGACAAGCTTTTATGCTCTATTGTTCAACATTAAAAAGGGCAGTTATGTTTATCGCATCTTAACCTAGTGATTAAGAGCTTAGATTTTTAACTAAGAGCTCATAAGTTCAAACTCTTGCATATATATTATGAGTATGAATTTGTGATTAAATTCACTCAAATATTCAAAAAAAATATATAAAAAAAGCATTCATAGTAAGACCAAATGTTGAAATCAAGTCCAAGATTTACGGAGTTAATTTCTTTAAGCTTCTCTATATGGCTGATATGGCTCTCAAAATACCACTAGTCAAAGCACAAATCTTGATGTCGAAAGCGATATGATTTTGAGTCAAAATCGAGATCAGACTTGAAATATCATTGGAATCTTTGGGACATCAATTAAATCTCAAAGCTCTCTCAAATATGGAGTAATAATCGAAGTCTCGACGAGCGGATCTAACGAGCCTAAGATCTCATAATTGGCGTCATTTGGGCATCCAAATGCTCAAAATACGCCAAATGATCAAGGAATCATCGAGCCGTCCGATCGAGGGGAGTGGTACGGGCTTTACATGAATTTACAAAAATGCCCCTCCTCCCATCTATAAATAGGCCTTCATTTCTCACATGAAGGGGAAGCCAAGGGAAGCCAAGCCAGGCCAAAAGGAAGCCAAGTGAAGAGGAGCTGAAACAAGTGAAGAAGAGGAGCCGCCGATTCGTCCACCACCGCCGCCACCGCTGTCACGATCCTTGCCGGCCACACCGCCAAGCAAGAAGAGGAAGAGTCCGAAGGGAGAAAAGAGGAGTGAGGAGGAAGAGAGCTCAAGCTTGAAGATCCTTCAAGATCGCCAGAAGATCGCACTCCGCTACGGCCATCAACCATCGCCACCGCCACCGTCACCATCAGGCCCCTGTATTCTCAGGAAGTTACGCATCTCCAACAACAATTACAACCCGATCATCATACGTTGTTATTCCTCTCATACGCATCGTAATCGTTATCGGGAAGATTTTGTCAAAGATACATAGGAAGCTTTTATTGCAGTGGCCCCTCTTTTGAGGTTTTCCACGTTAAAATTCCTGAGGTGTCTCTTGTTATTTTAATTACTGTACGGCTTGACTTCACAAGCTAGTAACTTTCACTCTATGGTTTTCTAAAGACGCAACAATGGCTATTCTTTCTCTTCGGCTTTAGCTGGAATTAAGTACTTTTTTTAATCCGGATTGTGTACTTTTTTTCTTTGGATCATTTGAGCTATTTTCTGATAAACTCACACATTTCTGTCTTCTCCAAAATTCAAACTCAAGATTTTCAAAAATGAAGCAATTCGTGGATCTAATAGCTAAGATAAAGAACAAGAATTAGGTACTTTCTCTCTTCATTATGCAAACTTGTACGAACAATGATGAGTACATTATTATCTTCAGATACGACACTTCTATATCTCTATGATGTTCAAGCTCAGGTTTTTTTTTTTTTTTTTCTCACCGAATGGACTGCTCTTAACAACATAGAAGAAAGTTTTAGATGCCTGCTGAATTAATTCAGTGTTTTGCTGTCACTTGGATCCACCGCTGCCTACCGTTGAAATTGGGTATAAATCTTTGTACTTTTAAATAAATATGCTTAAGTCATATAAGCTATTAAAAAATAGGGGCGGCGGCATGCGATTCATGCTAAAAGAGTGGATTGTTTAAGTGGGTTTGAGGGCGATTGCATTGTCACATTCTTGTTTTTTTTTTTTTTATTAATAATGTGTAAATACACAAACAACCAAAAAATTAGGGTGGCAAAAGAACCGAACTGAGTTCTAGTTTGTTTAACATTATTGAGCTCGAGCTTGAGCTCGATCTAGATTAGAATTATTTAGGATAGCGTTCAAGTTTAAGTTTGTTTACTATTATCAAGCTAGAGCTAGATTCTAGTTTGTTCACGAACTTAAGATTATCGTTCAGTAGCAGCTCATTTAATGAAATAAATGAGCTTTTATCAAACTTTAATCAAGCTTATTCGTGAGCAGCATGTTGAAAAATAAACATAAGCAGTATCAATTAAAGTTTATTAAGCATAAAAATTATAATTTTAAACAACACCGTTCACAAACAAGCCTTAATTGATTCATAATTGAACTCCTTAACAAATTTGTTCAAGAGTTTTAAATGATATTAGTCAAGAACATAAATAAACCGAAAGACAAATTGTTCAAGCTTATTCATTTAGCAATCGAATAATTATAAAAATATTCCAGTATGTTCGATTAATAAATCAAACGATCATGAATGAGCTCCAATCGAGTCATGAGTAACTTGTCGAATGCTCAGCTCATTTGTAACCCTAGAAAAAGATTTTAGGCAATAAAGTGAAAATGTATAATAATTAGAAATATTTGTGTGAGTGAATCTTTTTTAAGTTATAAGACCAACAATCAAATATTTTAATAAATTGAATTAATAACATAATTGTAAAATTAATAAATCATTGGGAATACAAAATATTAAAATAAAATATAAATATTGAGTGTCACTTTTTAAATATTAAAAAAATGAAATAAAACACGGCACTCAGATATAAAGAAAGTTTAGTAAAAGTGGCCTAAGAGCTTAATCGATCCATCTTTTTTATTGTCTTTAGAAACGATACCATGAGTCAAAATTATGACTTTGATGGGACAATAATAGGTTAATAATAAAAAAGAATATTTATAAACTCAATAAATATATATATAATTTAATCACTCTTTTTTTTTCTTAACAATCAGATTCATATATTTGTATAGACCATAATTAAATTATTAAAAATTTACAAAAAAAAATTAGTTAACATTTTGTTATAAATTTTAATATTTGAAAGTCAAACTGAAATATTAAAATTGAAAATGATTAATTTATAAATATAAAATAATAAAATAAGTGTGTACCTAAAACCTTTTTAAAAAAGAGAGGCTATTACATACATAACTTCCCATTCATTATTATTTGCAAAATTAGCACATACTATATCCATTTTTGCAAAATTTTGCAGAACTATGTTTAAATTTTTGCCCAACTATCAAAATTTATATAAAACCCAACCTGCGTTTCTTATTTTAATCAAATTTCTAATAATTTGATCATAAAATACATAAATATATGCATTTGGAGTTCTAAAAAAAGACATGAATACTAATTTTATAAATACGTAAATTTTAATTTCTATGCATATAATTATCTTATTTAGAGTCACAAATCTCAAATAAGCAACTCATGCATCACTTATATATCATTTCATTCCTTTCCTCAAATCAAAACAGTCTGTCATTAATACTCTAATTAAATTTTTAATCATGAAAAGCCTCAAGAGAATTATATTTGCTTTGAAAGAAAAAATTACAATAAAAATCTTAAATATTTTTTTATATATTTTACGTTTATTTCAAAATAAATCTAACACCTTTGAGATTAAACCGGAGCTAATATTTTTTTTTCATAAACATAATTATGATCAATAGATTTGCAAGGTGTGGCCAGCCTAAGTAAAATTTAACATTAATATTTACTAATGAGTAGTAAACCCACTTAATAATCCGATACTATCAACCAAACATTAAATCACCCACTCAGATGAACAATCTATTGGACCACGATTAATTAGTTTCTTAAGGGCCATTTCTTTTTCTTTTTTTTTCCTTTTTATTTTTTTTGCTTATGATTTTATTCAAAATAAAATATAAGTGATAGGTGATTATTGTTTTTAAACACTCAAAATACCAAACTGTTATTTTGAGAGTTTTTTTTTATAATATAATTTATTTTTAAAAATAAAAAATAAAAATAATTAAAAATTACATTAAACAAACGTATTGTTGAAAATAACATAAAAAACGAAAAATACAAAATAAAAAATAAAATTGATCCAAAATAGGGCCTTAGATATTGGAAACCAAAATCAAACTAATTTAATCAATGAAAAAAAAAATTTGTTAGAATATCCTAATATAAAATATATATCATAACAAAATTAAAATTATTAGATCTATTTTGAAATTAATGCAATACAAAATCTCCATACATAACACTATCTTCAAACAAAATCCCGTTCTAATATAATATATATCAGGATATCCTGATATAAATATTTATTTTCTTAATAAATAGAAGCTCAAAACATAAGATTTTTTATTTTTTTTATTTAGTGAAGAATTACAAATGTTTAAAAAATGAGAAGTTTTAGATAAGCACGAAACATATAGTGGATATATTTTGATGAAACAGTGGAAAGTGATGTAAAAAAGGAAGTCCATTTACCTCAAAAGAAAAAAAAAAAAAAATGATCCCAATAGAACGAGGTTCTTCCAAGCTGCACTGAACATGAAATCCCCATAAGACCGCACTAATGTGGCGACCACTACACAGGAAAGAAAATATTAACAAATAAATGCAGAGCTAGCAAGCATATCTAAAAGCAGTTAGCTGCTGAAGTTAAATAAAAAAAAAATAAAAAAATAAAAGAGGTGAGAGAGTGGTGAATATGAGGTGTTAGAATCAGAAGAAGATGATACAATTATAGGAGGTTAAAAGTAAAGGATTACCAAAAAATAATAATAATGTCAGTTGGAAGTTCATAATTGATATCACTATTTGCAAAGTGCAATTACTGAAAAAAAATAATTAAAAAACACTGATTGTTAGGTAGAAATAAGACATTGATGTGAAATAAAAAAATACAAAGATTTGTGGGTGGCAAATTAGAAATGATAGTTTGAAAAATAATCAATATTAAATAAATGAGAGGAGTAACATCTATTGAAGATAAAATAATGAAAAATTGATTTATAATATAGGCTCAACTCATTACTTGATGTAAGGAAATAAGACTTGATAAATGATAAAATATTGAAAAAATAAATCAAAAATATATTTTTTTTTTACTTCCACAAATTCTTTTAAAATTCTCTTAAATGTTAAGATTTAGATTTCACATGAAAAATAAGTAAAGATGAAATTATCAATTTAAAAAACAAGTTTACAAGCAAGCCCTTATGTTGCTACTTATATATCAGACTAGTATTGAAGGATTGAAAACGAAGAGGTAAACCAAAAATAAATTGAATTTAAGTTGTGTAAAAAAAATTCTGAATAAAATCAGGTCCAAAGACCTCATACGGCACTCGAAAGGGTTAAATGGAGAATAAGAATTCATAAAGTTGGGGGGTAAGCAAATTAAAGATGATGAATCAGCAAAAAGCAAAGGCACTTTGAAGAAGAAGGCGTCTTGGTTTACTTACACCTGCACAACCCCACGTCCTAACTTTATCGCTATTTATAATAGCCCAAAATTATGAATCCGAATCCCTCAGTAGCTTACACTTGCTGCAACCTACCACAGGATTCAATTCAATCATGTCACTGAAACCAGTCGAAGATCACTGGCAGGGATCCATGCATGGATCTTAAGGTGTTGGAAATTGTTATGGAGTGATCTGGAGGGATGATTAGAAATCTACGAAGTATTTCCCACCCTCCAGGCTCTCCTGTGTTGTGTTCTGTTCATGCTGCAGCTGCTACGCTTTGCCTAACTTGGCAAAAAGCTTCCAGCCCAAAGCATGGCAGACCGGCAAGTCACATAACGGCGATGGTAAGCCCCATGTAGGGCTTGCTTTTACTATCCATCTATAGTATTTACAGCAACGTAATAATTGTCCCTGCTCTCACTTGTTCCTTAAGGGTTTTGTTTTGAAATGTCCGGTACTGTTACCAATAACGAGGTTCATATGATCAAGGTTCTTCTAATGCTTTCAGCATAATCTCTGCTTAATCTTGTGTAATAGAATGAACTTAAATGGAATAGTGGTCATGTTCATTGTGGGATATTAACACTAAATCATTTTATTGATGCTTAATTGTTTATCACATGTTCCGTTGATTCAATATCATAAATAACTGCAACATGAATCTGAAAAACAAAAAAAAAAAAAAAAGATATACCTGCTGCAAAGTGTTATTTCCTCCATGATCCTTTGCCTTCCATCAACAAAGAAGCATACAGGAGCTCATTCCAGGTATCAGGAACCCCAGGCAAGCACCAGTGGCTGCAGTCCTGGATTTTCTCAGCTGCTATAAGCTCTTCTTCTGAGTTGTACTTCTTTCTATATATAGAAGGGTGGCCATCCTTTCTATAGTCTGTGAGTCTACTGACATTAAGGTAGAGCACTGGTGTTTCCATTTTTCGGAGTACTCCCTCTAAAGCAATCATTTTTTTGGGGTACTTTTTGATGAAAGTCTCATTGTAGATTGGCTCAATCTCCTTGTGGCACTGACCACCAGAGTTCCACTGTCCACCTCTATCATCAAATAAGAAGAGAGAACAAGTAGGTTACTATTAGAGAATTTTGATTACCAACAGCTAACTGTTTCAAAGAATAAGGAACTCTGCATGAGTAAAAGTGTATTGGAAGCAAAATCAATTTGGCGTAAGTAGCAAATTTAAGTCTCAGATGCACCATTATACAAGAGAGCAATTTTTATAAATCAAGTGAAAGTATGCATGAAAATAAACAGCATCAAAAATCAGATGTGCAACTGGATAAAGCAACATTTTTTCATGTTCAATGTACTACAAAGGAAACCCTCAAACCTGGGCATTGTAAAGGGTATTAACTGCCAAAAAAAAAATAGTAAAAACAAACCAATTAATATGAACAGTTCTAATAGTTGTAATATAAAATTATAAATTAGTTACCTTGTCATACAACTGCATAAAAAATTAAACCAGTGTATTTCAATGAAGAATACCAAGGATAAAATCAAGGATGCATTCCAGCTCCACCAGGGTTTATATAAAGCTTTTAGATGAACTAACGAAAGGAAATTTTCCAACAGAATTCAACGTAGAAATGATCAGATCTGACACATCTGATTTCTTTGGTATACCATTTCCAAACAGCAGTAGAAACCAGTCACATGAACGATCCATGCAAATGGTAAGCATTAACACATTTCCATATGTAAATTGTGAGCTTCCTTCATATAGCGATCAAAGCCAATGCATAGTTTTTCAACAATCATTTAAAAGGAGTAAATTAGTAAAAGGTGAAGTTCAGTTAGTTATGAAGACAACCGCACATATACCTATGCACAATATTTCGTTAATTCTATAAATTACATATAGCAAAGTTTGCCATCAAAATACGATGCAATTAATCCTAGGATGAAAAGAAAGGAATGAAAATACCAGATACAATTGCCGAGCAATTCGCAATACACGTGACCATTAATTTAAATAAAGAAGTAAAATACAAGATGTACAATACTCATTGTTTGAAGAGGATTTGGAACTGAAAAATAACCGTTTAGTCCTAGATTTTTTAGCTTATCATAATTACATATCATTAAACAATCTTAAAAGCCCAATACACTAAAAAAATAGAGCTACAAAAAAAGGCATGTGTTAAACATAAATAAATGGCAAAAGCTAGGAGATTGATAGCAAAAGGTGAGTGACCAATCAATCAATTTGAGGTTGGTTTGCATTGGATGCAACATTCTTCCGGAATAATGAAGCCAAAGCCTCTAATGTTTCATAGCATGACAGAATGTTTTGCAATAAAGAATAAAAAATATTGAAATAATGCCAAAAACTAGTGGTTTGACTTTCTTGGATCATTTATAATTTGAGACAACATTTAGATTTAAGCTATACAATAGATTCGTTAATTGTGATAACAAATAACACTAACTGCAGTCTGAATTGTTGTTTTACCTGAAGTGGGTGAGAGAATACCCTCTGAAGACAACTTGAGTTTTGCTGGAATCAAGATACCTATCTACCCAACCAGACCAGGTGGTAAGAGCCTTTTTGTATGCCTTCATGACCTCAAGAACTGGGTACACATGATTGCCTTCTTGATAGTAGTTTATCCTGATGATTCCAAACAAAAGCACATCAGCATCTCATAAAAAAACAATGCAAATAGGCACTTTCAAAAATTTTAAAATTGTTAAAATAAGATACACAAAACAAAAAGAAAGAGAACATCTTAGATCTTATTTTCTTGCTTCATCCTGTAGAAGAGGTACAAATTTATAAGTAATAGAATATACAAATATTTTGTCCTATGATTAAGGAATAATCAACAGGAGCCATAAAGAAAATGAATGGTAACGGATTGCTGAAGTGAATTATCATCCTACAGTTGATTTAATCGAGCACATGGATTGCCGATGAGAAGCAAGCGTGATCAACAAAAGGACTTTTCTTATAGGATTTTCACACTCCTCAAGTTAGAAATATACGTTGATCATTTCTAGCTTAGGTTCTAGGAATTATAATTGATAAAGGTCTATAGTTAGGATATTTTCTGTCAAAATTTTTGTCAGTGGATTGTCTTTGAATGATCCCTTAACAGATTTTTTTTCCCCCTTATATAACGTCTATCAATTTAACAAACTTAATTCTAATATGGTGGACCATCTAAAAGCCAGTTAAAAAAAATGAACTATCTCGATTTAATAGAACTGATGAGACAATGCTGCCTATCAATAGAGAAGGGGTAGGAGATTAAGCAAGAGGAAGAAAGAATGAGGAAGGGAGGAAAGGCAAGAGCTAAAGAATGTGTGTGCGTGTGTGTGTGTGTGTGTGTGAGAGAGAGAGAGAGAGAGGCGAACATAAACTTACTAAAGTATGCCATGGAAGGGACCATATGCCACGAATGCTCGAGCATGAGAGGAGGTCAAGCAAGGCATACCTTAATTTTCTCTAGTTTATGTTTAAAATGAAATACATCTTGGTTGAAGTATCCCTTAAATGGGTTATTAAAAATTAGCCATAAGAATTGATTAGGAATTTCATTATGTGAAGTTTTGATTGATATTTAAAATTATGAGTAAGAAAATAATATATATAACTTTATCTACAATAACAACAACAACTTTTATCCCACAATGTCGGGTCGGCTACATGAATTCTTTTTTTTCTATTGTTTCCTATTAAGTGTCAAATTCACATTTAATTCTAATAAACTAAGGTCATCATTTATACATCCTAACCAAGTCTTTTAAGGCCTACCTCTACCTTGCTTAATATAAGGACATCTAATACATCAACACTCCTAATTGGGTCATCGGACAGCCGATGTTTTATGTGACCAAACCATCTACGATGCTTCTCTCTAATCTTATTTGTCACTGAAGCTCCTCCAACCTTATCACGTATATATTCATTTCGCATTTTATCTTTAACAGTAAAGTCACTCATTCACGAGAGCATTCTCTTCTCTGTAACACCTAACATACAACTTGAATTCTACTAATAACATCCTCATCTATTTCACCATCATTTTGAACAATAGACCTGAGATATCTTAAACGTTCACTCTTTTTAATGACTTGGTTACCCAATGTCACAACTAACAACCCCACTAATAGATCTACTACAACCAAAATTACACTCCATATATTCAATTTTAGATCTATTTAAATGAAAAGCTTTAAACTCTAAGGTTGACCTCCATAAACTCCCTCTCTAGTCTTATCAACAAGAAGAATACCATCAGCAAAAAGCATACACCAAAGTACATCCTCCTGTAAATGTCTAGTAAGAACATTCACAACTAAAGCACAAAAATATGGGTTTAAAGCTGATGCTTGATGTAATTCAACTGAAATAGTAAAATATTTTTTCAATCTTCTTTGTGTTTGAACACAAGTAACAGCTATAGTATAAATACCCTTAATGACTTGAATATAGCCAATAATAAATCCTATCTTTTCTAGAACTCTTCAAAGCATTTCTCTTGAAACCTTATCTTTCTCTAAATCAACAACTATCATATGTAGATCCTTTTTCTATACTTCTCCATCAAACGTCTCAACAAATGTATAGCATTCATAGTAGACCTACCTGGCATGAAACCAAACTGGTTTTAAGAAACTTTTGTATCACATCATAACTTATGCTCAATTACTCTCCCATAATTTTAATGTATGACACATTAACTTAATTCCTCTACAATTTACATACTCTTGTGCATCACTTTTATTTTTAAAAATAGAAACTAATAAACTCTTTCACCACTCATCTGACACCCTTTTAGTCTTCAAAATAATATTAAAAAAATTTGTAAGTCAAGAAATTCCTTGATCTCCTAAGCATTTTCACACTTCTATTAGAATATCATCAAGTCCTACTGCTTTTTCACACTTTATTTTCTTTAAGGCCTCTGTGGGCTCCGAAAATTCGTCACCGACCTCTCGATGAAGAGAATATGATTTATGCGTCGATGAAATTTTCAGAAGACAGATGAAATAGTAAATAAGACAATACCCAGAGATTTCGTCCTCATTTTCTGAGGACTTTAAATCTGATTTCAGGTTTCCTATAAGCGCAAGCACCTAGAGTTAATTACCCCTCCCAATGCTGAGAGGAACTTTCGATTAAGACTAGTCGTTAGATCGCTGAATTCATAGCATATAGTAGCAGCATGTGGAGTATAAAATTATAAATTTATGAAATTCATCATTTTAACTTAAAGCATATGGTTGGTGGAATGATGATGTCGCCCATCCATGGTTTCCCGGTATCGTGGTCACAATTCTAGTCGGAGGAGGTGTCGACCCAACTTGAAAGATCTATCAGCCATGGGTTGCTCGTCTAAATAATCCTTGTAGACTATTGGTGTTTGTCAAAGAATATTAAGCCCTTTAGACAAAAGGCTTTGTGTCATCAAATATACGATTCATAACTTAAAAGGAGTCGTTGAGGAACATACAATCTGATATTGATCGTAATATAATGGTGTCATTTAAGCGTCCCACGATCGAGGACTAGTCATCCGCATCATATGTAGCTCTTGGAAATCACGACAGAGGACACAGGTCACGTTCTTACTGACATGAGATTTATTTGAATTTGAATATAATGATTTATTTGATTTAACATTAGCTCTTTTGTCAGCTATAATTTTCTTAATCTGTCATCTCTAACAAACGATGATGGATGGGTAGATGAATTGTTTGCTTTAAGTATTTAAATAATAAATTTTATTTAGTTCAAATATTTACTTAGTTAAAATTTAGTTTTGTGATGAATTAGTTTAAAGCTCAAGTATCTTTTAATGATAATATCCCCTCCGGTTGAAATTTTTAATCAACACAGTCATCATCAGGATATATAAATTTACTTAATCATTTAGTTTATTGTTTCAGATCCTGTCGGCTCTATTAATTTAATAATAGAGGATCAGATCTAAATTTATATTTCAAGTATTTTGAATTTGAAAAAAACTGAATATAATATCATAAATATTTTGATAATAATTACCCCTCCAGTTGATATCTTCAATCAACTCAACTATCATTAGGGTGGATCTTGTCAACTATACTTATTTGCTAATAGAGGATCGAATCTATGACTTATGTGTAATTTAAATTCTTTAGAAAATTGATATCATAACAGACCTTATCAACTTTATTGTGAATATAAAGGATTGGGTCTAATAATCTATTGTAATTTAAGTTCCTTTAGAAGTTGATCATTTAATATACCTAATCATCTCTATTTCAAGCATAGAGGATAAGGCCTACTGTGATCACATTCTATGGAGTTGAATATTTATCTCTTTCATTGATTTGAATTAGCGTATGGCATTCATTACTACATGCGTATAGTCAAATAAATTGAATCGATTTCATCATTCTTCCTCATTTTCTTTAAAAGCAACGCAAGAACCTGAAGTTTAGATGCATTGTATAAATGTCGGGCTCATGCGGGTGTTTAATAATTTAAGTGATTTTATTTCTAAATTATGAGACTAATTTTATATTTATTTAATCTCAACTTAGCCTGTACAGTATTTTCAGACATTAAAATTTGCACTTTAAATCTCTATGTCCAAGCACATGTAGGTGTTTATAACTTAAACAATTTCATCTAATTAATGAAATCATTGATTTTGAAAATTATAATTAAAATAAATTTTTTTTTATTTTTGAATTGAAAGAAACTACATAATTAGTGTAGCATTTAATTTAGTATTCTTTCTACTTATGCAGATCATTGGCGTAATGTGATCTAAAGCTCCTTAGAGGACCTGATTATACTTAAATATAATATAAATCTTCACATAAATTATGGTTAAATTGTATCCATATTTGAATATTATATTTTAATCACATTGTAAATCCTTGAGAATCTAAACATATATTCAATTGAATTCATTTTTTGATCATTTGAAATGAAAGGTTGCAAAGTCATGTTTGTATTCATTGATAGACTATCAAATTCATTGCAGTTGCTATATGATCAAGTATTCAAATATTTCATAAGTTTCTTATGCTTTGATCATATAATCAATTAAAGACTTCTAAATCATTTTATTATGAGTTTTAAAATGATTTTAATGTTTAACAAGAGATTTTATCTCATGCAATTTCAATTCTAGTTAAACTTATATATATATTTTTTATAAATTCAACTATTTCAAAACTTGATAAGCTCAAATTGAATATTAGAATTATCTTAATATTCAATTTAGGCTTAGAAATTTCTATTTAAATAGATTTCTTTAAGTCATTGTCACTATAAATTTCGGTAGCATTTTGTGATATTCAATGTCATCTCTCAGTAGGGTCGCATCAGGCTGTTTTTGGCTTACGCTTCTATTAAGCATAGCGGACGGTGTCTTTGACATGTGTAGAGTCTTCATACCTACTAAGCCCTATTGAATATTAATGGGGTCTTCGATCACCTGCATGTACCAAACATATATATGCAACTTCTACACATTCAAATTTCATTTTTTTTTTATGTGTTTGATTTCTGTTTTTAAATGAATCTTGATTATTCTCCATTTTTTTCAATCTTGGTTATTCTCCATTTTTTTCTAAGTCTAAAATTTAGTCAAAATTTGAACATTCCGATATGGGGCATCGCTTTTACTCGATCATATTGAGCATAGGGGCGTGTCTTGCGACCCCAGCGTCTTTGCACCTGGCGACTTATTGGGCATTAGCGGGGTCTTGAAACCTTTAGATCGAGCGAGTGGTTGTGACGGGAATGAATGCGGGATCTCTGTTTCGGGAAGGGTATGCCGAAACTTCTTGATCGAGAGCAGCTTGAATCAAACGAATTTCTCTCCTCTTGTCGCTCGATTAGAAGGATAATAGGGTTGAAATTATGGGATTTGACAACCCTAATTACCGCTTAATTACCCTTCCAAATTAAGTTGAGCGAGATTTTCAAAATTGGAATGCATCTTCGAACGTGACTAAAGAGCATTTATGAGAAAAGTATAATATGATTACCAATTCCTATTCATGCGAAAATTCTGATTTAATAATTAAGATTAAATTGAATTGTATTTAATTAAATTGGGTATCTAATTTTCATAATATCACATCAAAGTTCCTGTGAATTTTGCCTAAATCAAACCCACATAATATAGATGTCGTTTCTAGGTAAATTCGACGTTCAATTCAAATGCGTAATCCGCTTTTCGCGATCTGATTGAGTCGGCCGAATCGAGTCAATTTGGTTCAAAATTGCGCATCGTCGCTTCCAATCGCTCGACATTCGCGCAAACTCGTCCGAATTGAGCGCGGATAGCCTCGTTTGATAGGTTTCATCGTTTCGAAGCTATCGGCGTGATCAATTTCGCGAACGACAGTCATTCAATTAGTTTCAACGATGTCCAATGCATTTCAACTCCGATTTGCGCGATGTTGCATCTAATTCTTGTTGATTTCAACATATTTGATTAATTAAGCATATGTAAGTTATTTATAGGTCAATAGCCTCAACTTTAATTTTACTAATATGATAATAAAAATAAATTCTCTATTTTTATTTATGGTACGAAGATCGCTAAAATCAATCATATTCTCACAATATTCATTGAAAATTTTATCAAAATATATCATCCACCTATGATTAATATCATCTTCTAAGAATAGCACTTTATGATTTTCAACCTTAATGCATCTCATTTAAACTAAATCTTTACTTCTCCTATATCTTTGTTTGACTAATTTATATATACATCTTTCACCCTCTTTGGTATCCAAGCTATAAATAAATCACTAAAAATTAATTTTTTTTACCTCATATATTATTTTCCTAGAATCTCCACGGGCAACTTTATCTTTCTCAATTCTCCAAGATTTTACATTTAAACCAAATTTTATAATAAAGCTTCTTATTTTTTATCTTATCTTGCACATTTTGACTCCACTACCAACTATTTTTATTAAAAGAATATTTTTCTCACATGACATTAGCATTCTCATAAACATCTCAAATTCTAAGATTTTGTAGTTTATTCTTAAAAATATTGTTAATTGTGTTATTTAAGTACTCTCATCTAATCCTAGGAAAAGGTTTCAATTTATTTTTCATTTTTTAATCATTCATCTTAAAATCTAAAACTAATAGTCGATACTAGATACTTAAACATTAACCTTGAATGACCTTACAATCTTTACAATCTAAATAATTTATTTTTCTTATCAGAAAATAATCAATCTGTGTTTTACTAGGTCCATTATTATAGGTAATAATATGTCCATCTTTTTTCTTAAATAAAGTATTAGTAACTACAAAATCATAAATTAAAACAAAATGTAATATAGACTTACCTTATTTATTAATCACTCCAAACTCATAGCCACCATGAATGCTTTTAAAATCTTCTACCACTTTTCCAACATGTTCATTTAAATATCCTCCAATAAATGATATTTCTTCAAAAGATATTCTTTGTATTAATCCCGCAAAATCATTCCAAAATTTTTCTTTGAGGCTACATCGAAACCCACTTGAGGAGCATAAACACTTATAACATTAATAATCTTAATATGAATAATAATCTTTAAAGCTATAACTATTTCTAATTTTATTAATATCTAACATTATTTTTCAAATTTTTATCTATAATCACAACTACATTATTTCTAGCTCGACTCTTACCTGAATACAAAATTTTAAAACCTAAACTATCAATCTTTTTAACCTTCTTCCCAACACATTTAGTTTCTTGAATACATAAGATATTTATCTCTATTAACCGTAATATCTAGTAATTTCATTAATTTACTTATAAGAGTATATATATTACAAGCTCCTAACATAATTCTATTTTTATGGACTAACTTCTTTGCCCACATTTATCCAAAATGTGTGAACCCTTGCTTATTTAACACTGCACCCGGGCATCGATACAGCAGCCTTTGTACACTTTTTCACTATATTCAGATCATAAAGTGCATTGCTTCCAGGGAACGCCCTAGTATTAACACAATGCATTAAAGAATTCATGTAATGATTTTTTTGATAAATTTATGCTAATTATGTGCTTAGTGCAACCCTCTACTTTTCTCATTCGAGACTTAAGACCCGACAAAGGCAATGTTAATATATAACTTTATCTTATGAAAATAACATATATTGAGTAATTAAGCATATGATCAATACAATTTTATCAATTACATTTAACTTTATGATCATAATCGTCGAATATGGATAATGATTTAGTTCAAGGAGATGTGAGTTTTAAAACTAGATAAGGATCATCTACGTTAAGAATAATTTTTAAATATGAAGAGAAATTTAAATATCACTTACAAATAAGAGAGTCCAAAAAGACAAATGATCGCAATTACATGGACATAATTTTCAGAGTAATTAAGATCCTAATTTAGAATGAAATATTAAGATATGTTAAAATATAAAAGAATTCAAGTGACTTTATTGTGTGTATTTCTTATACTTGATATTAAGGATGGTTTTTTGGAATAAATATCAAGCTGAATAATATATTTCTATTTTTTAATGAGCATCGACTGTTACATTCTTTTATATAATATTTGATACTCTTAACATTGCAGCTTATTATTGAAAATAGTTAAATAAACCTTTTGTTTAAATATCTTCATATTGTTTTAAATGTTGGATAAAATTCATCTTATTCAAACACATTAATGATCATTATAGAAGCATACATATGATATGATAAATATAATGAATAGGAAAAAAACATGTGTATACTTAATGATGTAATCCACTCATTTATAGTACTGATTGTAGACGATCATACCAGTACATAAAAGTATTTCTTATTCTCAGGTTGAAACAGGCTATGAAAAGGATTTACCTTAAGTTATACAAATTAGATATGCTCCTGTGACAAATGTATTCTATTAAAAGATAAGTTATATAACAAATTTTCTTTTCAAAATCATATTATGGATGTTTTATTCTTGAAAAGATTATAAAGATTCATTTTAAAACTCTTATCAAAACGAAATGTTAATATTTATTTAATGACATTCATACATATTATTTAAATTCTTAAAACAGCTATATCATAGTAACTATAATTAACCACAAAAATGTTCAATGACTCACGCCATTGATTGGTATTTGATTTTAAGAAAAGATCATTTAAGTTTTAGAAAAATTGTATATAACAGAAGAGGAGAAACTGAGTGCATATATATATATATATATATATATAAATATAAATTTATGTCTTGTTTTAGATGCTTTGTTTTCAAATATATAAAAAATTATTTATATTATGATTTGGGCAAAAACAAAATAGTATTGTTTTGTAGCTCTTTAATTTTGGAAGATATTATCATAACAAAATTTATAATGTTAATAAAAATAAAATAACTATCATCCGATTGTCTGTTTTCGACTTGGTATTCATAACTTTTAGGCAAGGTTATGACAAACTGGGTCTTTACCAATGCTAATGGAACGTTGGTTATCACATTATTATCATTACTTCTTTAATATTGATGTCTAGATCTTCCAAAAATCTTTTTAGCCACATTACTTCATAAATTCCTTGAACCATGTCCATGAATTCTACTTCAGCATTACTTGTAGCAGTCATTGCTTATATTTTACTTGAACAAGTGACTAGGTTTCCCATATAAATGAGCAGCAGATAAAGATGAATTAGCGATCAGTTATGGAACAAGCTCGATCAACATTAACGAAAGTTTTTAGACTCTTATCTGCTTTCCTAGTGAACAATAGACCTTTCCCTGAAGACTTTTTTAGGTTTCTTAATATTTTGTAGGCTGCATCAAAGTGTTCCTTAATGCATGTATTCATAAATAGACTAAGAACACTAATAGACCAACAAATGTCAAGATAAGTATAGAAGAGATAAATAAGTTTTCTGACCAAACATTAGTAACTTTCTTTATCAATTTTGAGATTGTCACCATTGATCCTATTTTATTGATAGGATCCATAAAGGTATTGCCCTCATTATCCCAATTTCTTTTAAAAGATTAAGAATATGGTTTTGTTAAAAAATAGATATACCTTTCTTTGATCTTATAATTTTAATATAAAGAAAATATTTTAAGACTCTCAACGGTTTAATCTCAAATTCATTTTCAAAGAACCCCTTTAATCTCATAATTTCTTCAATATTATGATTAGTTTAGATAAAATCATCAACGTAGATAATCATGATAATGATTTGACCAATGAGTGATTTCTTTATAAATAAAGTGTGAACAACGCACCCTTGAGGATATCCATGATTTTTTAATCATAGTAGTGAATCTCTTAAAGCATGTTTTAGAGATTGCACTAAGCTATACATGAATTTCTCAAGTTTACAAACTTTACTTCTACTGTTAGTGATCTAAAATGTAAGAGGTACATTCATATATACTTCATGTCCAAGATCTCAATGAAAAGGCATTTTCTACACCTAGTTGGTAAAAAGGCCAATCAAGTTTAGCAGTGAAAGAGAATGACCCAAAAAAGTTAATCTTAACAATTGGAAATAAATTCTTGATAATCAACACTATACATTTGAGTAAACTCTTTTGCAATCAAATTAATTTTTTACAGTTCAATGCTCCAATCTGTAATATCCAAAAAGCAGCTACTCTAAGCTAATCCTAATTAATTTATTTTATTTTATTTTATTTAAGTAATCTCTTGTTACTGTAGCACCTTAACATGCTGGCTGGATTAAGGATTTTGCCGCGTATTTGGCTGAGATCTATCGAAAGCTATACCCGTTTCTTTTTATTTCATTTCCTCCAGGCCGCAGCGGTAATTTCTCTCCTCGCCGGTTCGGGTTCGTCACCTCCGCGGCTAATCTTTCCCTCTCTTTGGTCGGCCAGAGCTGCTCCGTGACGCAGACGCGTCTGGCGAGGATTCAGCGTCGGCTTCGGCCGAGAACTACCGCTTGTGACGCAGAAGCGGGGTTCGCGCTCGCCTTTCCTCGTGTCGCGTCCTTCTTCTGTCGCCGACGGCCAGACTGAGGTAAGACACTAGGAGTCCGTGAATCATCGGGATTGGAATTCAGTCCCGGCGATAAGAGGAAGCTTTGGGGAGTTCTGACTTAATTTTCTTTCTTTCCTTTTTTTTCTTTCTTGGTGCAAAAATGCGTGTTAGGGAGTTCCGTAATCTGTTAAGTGAATATGCAAAATTTTTGTGAATTAGAATGGGGGGAATTGTATTGGCATTTTTGTTAATTTTATTTTGTTAATCTAATCAGGTAATTAGTATTGGCATTAATTAAAATTACTTTGGAGTTGTGATCCTGTGTTTCGAAAGATTATATGAGGAGATTAATTTCGGTAAGAATGCAGTTTAAGGCGTGATATTATCGTGTTAAATTTATTTATGAGTTTTATGTATTAGAAGAGTAATTCAATTATAGATTGTCTTCGAAAGCGTCGCACGTCGACTTTGGCGCAAGGTGAGATATAATTGTTAATTTAAATTCGGTTTATAGTCACAGTGTATGCCATTTGTTTATCGATTAAATTGTATGAATGAAATATAGATATTCTTTATCATATTGTGCGAAATACAAATGTTTGTACTGACAGAGTATGTATTCGATTCTGATAGTATAAAGCAGTTAATTATTTTCCTTAATAGCGTATGATTTTGTTGGGCATATGAAAATATTTAAAACATATATTATTAATTGTTAAATCTGATAATATGATAAGCGAGAAATGTCGAAAAATTGTGATAGGAAGGTATGTTATAGATATCTGCGATGCAAAGTTGGAGATGAGCCTTTAGGATCTTAGTATTCCCGACTCGACATTGAGGTTGGGGCGTTGAGCGTCCTGTCGAGTTGCAAGTAGTATGGTTCCTACACCTTGTTTTAGTAGGCCGGTAGGTGATGACTTATGTATGAATTAAAACCTATCGATTATAAATGACATTTCGGAAAAGGATTTGATATAGAATATAAATTTCATTAAATAAGCGAATAAATAAATGACTCTTATGAAATGACAAATTATTGATCATTCTACTTCTGATATTGTTGATTCATTTTGATAGTTTCACTTTTACCTTTATGCAAATTTTAAATATGCATCGATTGTTTAATGTCTTTATTACTACTTTAGCGCTTATTTGTCTCTAAGCTTTGACTTATGATGATACTCGTTGATAATTTCAGGCAAGGACGAGGTGGGTAGAAGCTAGTCAGTTTTGTTGATTTGTATAGTTTTTGGTGTATAGTTTTGGAGGATTATAAAGACGTTTTAGGTACATACAAAATTTTATCGATGTCTTTAGTTCTTTCAGTAGTTATAACTTAAAGATATGCTTCCAATTTTGTAATATGAATTAATTAGTTATATTAGTATATAAATTTAAATTTTTTGATGATTTGATTAGACAAATTTCACTTTGCTTTCATTCCATGATATCGCGAGGTTGGAACATGTCGGTGGAATCACGGAATCTGTCAGTCGTCATTATTCTCTTGGTGACCAGAATAAGGGAAGGAGGTCATCACGTGTGACGAAAAGAGTATCGAGAATAAGGTTGATGAGCATAGTAATGGAAGCGATTTGGATTTAGAATAAGTATTGAAGCAATAATTTATAGGACAATTAATTTTGGGTTAGAAATCCATATATTCTTAACTTAAATGCATTGATATTTAATAAATATGTATCAAATAAATAATTCTTGTAATTACATTAATTTGCACGGAGAAATGCCAGAGAGGTTAGATAATTGATCCTCAGAATAGCTACAGAACCCACCTACATAGAATAATTACAGAGTGAAATATAACGTAAAGCAAGTGGTGAAGGTAGATCGATGAATTGCAGGTAGTTGATTGATTTCGGGTTGTTGATAAAGGCGGCATCTATGGAAAAATCTGACCCGGTGGGCCCGGTCGAGTTTGGTCGAAGTGGATCGGCATTTGAGAATATTTGTCGTTCAAACCAGGCATTGATGGAGCCAATGATCCTATAGTGGCGAAAGATTGGCTGCTTAAAATTGGAAAAATTCTGGATTGGATGATTTGCCCTGAAATTAGAAGAGTAGTACTGGCTACTTTTGTTTTAGAAGTGGAAAGAAAGGTGGTGGCGACACAGGAAAGGTTTGATATAATATTACAGATCAAATGAGATGAATTTGTTAAAGTATTCAAGGATTGGTTTATTCCACCATCGGACTTGCTTTTCAAGACAAATTTTTTAATCTAATTCAAGATCAAAACTATAATGCATATGAAAGCGAGTTCACCTCTTCTAGATATATACATTATATCGGTCACGAAGAAAATGTCATAAATTCTAGTCGAGATCAATTAAGGTTGCATTTAATATCATTGAGATCTCGATGTTAGTTGAAAGGGCTAGGAGAATTGAAAATGAGTTGAACTTTTCAATCAACATTGGGATTATTGAAGCAGCAAAACGAAAGAAATCGATTTCTATCGAAATTTAAATTTGATTGACGAAATCAAATTGATTGGAGAAACTATTTGTGATAAGTGTGGAAAGAAACATTTTGGACAATGTTTGGCTGGATCAATCTACGAGATGTGGTGGTTGGACATCATGCAGATTCTTCATTAGAAAGATGAAACAATTATCAGGGACAGGGTCAACAAAGAAAGTTTTTGGAAACCAGGAAGCCAGGTAGCATACAATTTATGGGAAAACCTTCAATTCAAGAAAAAAGAGAGACTTTTGAGCGTAAAACCAACCCTCCAAAAAAGCGAGTTTTCATCACGCGAAGCGAAGGAATCAAATGAAGTGGTGTCGGTATCTTAAAATTTGATCATTTGGTTGATTACATTTGATTCTGGTGCTTCGCATTCGTTCATTTCTGATTCTTTTTCCACTATGGTTTACCAATTGATATTATTTATTTCACACCTTTATTGAATGTGGTGATGCGATGATAGTTTGAGTGAAATAGAAATGTATTGTACATTAACATTCAAGATAAACAATTTCCCCTAATTATCTTGTCAATTAGACATTTGACATTATCTTGGGTATGGATTGGTTGATCAAATATTTTGCAACAATTGAATGTTGGAAGAGGAGAGTAAAATTTGGTGTCGGTGAAAAATCATTTTATTTTTTCTGATAAGAATGTGTCTTCCGATTAGTCGTGAAATTGAGTAAATATTTAAGAAGCGTTAATTATATTTCGGAATTAGATATGTTGAATAAAGTGTTTGGTGAAAAACATTCCGTTGTTTTGAATTTTCGATGTGTTTCTAAGGAATTACAGCAGTGGAGTTTAGGATCGATGTATCACCAGTGCAGCTATACATAAATCTCCTACGGATGGCTCCAGAATTGCATGAATTGAAGTGTCGATTCGAATTGGCAAAAATTTATTAGGGGAGAACTCAGCTGGAGTGCGTCAGTCTTTTGTTAAGAAAAGAATGAATTCATCGATTGTGTATTGATTACGAGTTAAATAAAAAGTGACAATCAAAACAGTATCCAGATGATTGATGATTTATTTGATCGGTTGGAGCTAATTTTCGATGATCGAGATCTGGATATTATCGAGGTTAGAGTTAAAATGCCGATATTTTAAAAGCGCTTTTGGAACGTATGGACATTATGAATTTCTTGTTATGCTTTTTCTAATGTCCTGCGGTCTTTATGGGCTTAATGTATATTTTCAAACCCTTAGTACAATTTGTTATCATCTTCATTGATGATATTCGATTTATTAAGCGATGAAAGAAAAGTATGCAAATCATCGAGTATTGTTTTAGAGTTGTTAAAGCGAGAATCTGTATGCAAATTTTCAAAATGTGAGTTTTGGATGCATGTGTCGCATTTCTTGTCATATTCGAGAAGGAGTTTACTGATCCTCAAAAGTAAAAGCAATTTTAGAATGGTGCACAAAGAATGTTCTGAGTTCGCTTTTAGAAGCGTTATTACAGAAGTTTGTCAAGAGATTTTCTCATGTCAATCTATTTGAGAAAGGATGTTAGATTTGATAGGCTGAATGTGAAGCGAGTTTTGAATTTAAGCATTTGACATTTTATTATGAGGGAGGATTCCAAATATTTAGTGATGCATCTTTAAAAGGTTTGGGTTGTATTTTAATGCAAACAAGAAGAGTAATTATTTTTTGCAATTAAAACCTCATGAAAGAAATTATCCGTCCATAATCTGAGTTAGCATGTTGTACTCTTAAAATTTGAAGACATTAATGAGTGAAATGCGATATTTTACTAATCGTGAGTCTTAAATATATCTTTACAAAGAAGCGAATAAGATAAAGAAGATGGCTCGAGTTCATTAAAGATTATGATTTAAATATTGATATTGTCAGCAAAGCTAATGTGGTAGTATTGAATGCATTAAGCAGTGAAAATATCAGTTGAATTACTCAAAAGTTAGAGTTGATCGAGAATTAGAGGCTCTACTAGAAGTTAGAAGATTGATCGGCATTTATATCATTGTGGTCTCAATCTTTATTTGTGAGAATCAAATCTCAGAAATTGGATCGTGGATATCGAAATTCATTGAACAAATCCAAAAAGAGAAGAATTTTCTTGTAGAAGCAGAAGGTGTTATTCGGAATAAATTCACAATTATGGGTATCAGTGATGTTGAATTGAGACAATTTTACAAGGCTCATCGTAGGATATACTATTCATGGTAGTTGAAAATGTATAAATATTTAAAAGCGAAATTTTAGTGGTCAGTGAAGAAAGACATAGAATATATCTACAAATGTCGACTTGTTAAAGGCGAATCAAAGACGGTGGATTATTCTGTCATTACATACCGAGTGGAAGCGAAAATTACGATGGATTTTGTTATGGGATTTCTAGATCGAGCGTGATAGTATATGGATTGTTGTGGATAAATTGACCAAATTATTTCATTTCTTATGAAACAGAATACTCAATTGATAAATTGTCAGATTATATGTTAAAAAAAAATTGTATGACTTGGTGTTCCAAAGTGATCGTCTCAGCGAGATGGTAGAATTACTTCCGATTATGGAATAAATTGAGAGGGCACAGGCACACTTACAATGCTTTCATCCCTGATGGACAATCGAAAGAACAATCAAGTCCCAGAAGATTTGTTGGTATGTATTTTAGATTTTGGAGGTATGGGAAGATCATATTCACATGATCGAGTTTTTCTGATAATAGCTACCATCTGTTAGATGGCTCTGTATGAAATTGTATGAAATTGATAACTCCATTGACTTGGGTCAAAGTAGGAGAAAGACAATGTCAAAGTTGGTTGATCAATTCTGAAAATCGATGTCGGGGATAGATTGAAAGCCAAGATCGTCGATAAGTATTACGACTTAAAACAAATTGAAGTTGGAGAATTTGTATTCTTGAAAGTCAAACATGAAAGAATTAGTAAATTTGGTCAGCGGAGGTAAATTAGTCCAGTACATGGGGCCTTTAAAATCATTGAAAGGACAATGATATAGCTTCTACTGCGATTTGAGACATTAGCGTCTTTCACATTTCAATGTTGAAAATGAATCACATATTGAGCGAAGATTCCAAATATAAAGTTTGAAATACAGATTTGACTTATGGATTGGGCCAAAAGATTTTGGAATTTGATGAAGAGATTATAAACAGACAAATTTCTATTTTAAAATTAAATAGAAATGACAATCAAAACTTGGGAGGTTGAGAGATGAGAAGAAGTTTCCCTTTGAATGATTGAGAAGAAATTTGAGCGAAATTTTTTAAGAGAAATTGTAATATCCAAAAGCATCTACTAAGCAAATCCTAATTAATTTTTTATTTATTTATTTAAGTAATTATTCTTTGTACGAATTAACATCTGGTTGGATTAAGGATTTTTCGCTGTTTTGGATCTATCAAAGCTATACGTTTCTTTTATTTCATTTCCTCAGGCTGATAATTTCTCTCGCCGGTTTGCGGCCAGTAGGTAATCCTTTCCCTATTTGTTGTCGACCGATAGAACTGCCGCTCCGTGGCCGAGCAGCGATGAAGAGGATTCAGCGTCGGCAAGAACTACCGTGATGAAAAGAGTTCGCGTCGGCTTCGCCTTCCTCGTGTCGATCCTTCTTCCCTTCACCGACCGGAGGGAACCGTCATGAGGTAAGGCATACCTAGAGTCCGTGAATCGGTGGCTCGATTGATTCGGTCTGGCCGATAAGAAGAGGAAGTTCGTGGCTAATTTTCTTTCCCTTTCCTTTTCAGACCTTCCTTGGTGAAGAAATGCGTTAGGGAGTTTAATCATTAAGTGAATATGCAAAATTTTTGTGAATTAGAATGGGGGGAATTGTATTGGCATTTTTGTTAATTTTATTTTGTTAATCTAATAGTAATTATTGGCATTAGTTAAAATTAATTTGGAGTCGTGATCCTGTGTTTCGAAAGATTATATGAGGAGATATTAATTTCATGTAAGAATGCAGTTTAAGCTGGTGATATTACTGTGTTAAATTTATTTATGAGTTTTATGTATTGAAGAATAATTCAATTATAAGTTGTATCTCGAGGAAGCGTCACATCACAACGGCGCAACGAGGTGGAGATAATTGTTAATTTAAATTCGGTTTATAGTCACCAGTGTATGTCTTTTATCGATTCTTATAAATTGTATGAATGGCATATAGATATTCTTTGTCATATTATATGCAAATATAAATGCTTATTACTTGAGATGTATTCGATTCTGATATATAAGCGGTTAGTTATTTTCCTTAATAGCGATTTTGTTGACATATGAAAATGTTTAAAACATGCATTATTAATTGTTAAATGCAGTAATGTAATAAACAGAGAAATGGGAAAAAATTATGGTAGGAAAGTATGTTATAGATATCTGAGGAATGAAAAAGTTCGAGATGAGCCTTAGGATCTTAGTATTCAGGACTTGAGGTTGGGTCGTTGAGCGTCCGGTGTCGAGTTATTAGGCAAGTAGTATGGTTTCGCCTACTCAACTCTTTAGGACGTGAGGTAGGGTGGCGACCTGTATGAAAGTCAAAACCTGATTATAAATGACATTTACGGGAAAAGGATTTGATATAGAATAAATTGCTTTCATTAAATAACTGAATAAATAAACGACTCTTATGAAATGACAAATTATTGATATATTACTACTCTAGATTGTTTACGCGGATAATTTACCACTTTTACCTTTATGCAAATTTTAAATATGCATGCACGATTATTTAATGCCACGAGCTTCTTATTTGTCACTAAGATTTGGCTATGATGCGTTGATAATTTGACGGGGCGATGGGTAGTCGGTTTGTTGATTTGAGTTTTGGTATATAATTTTGGAAGATTATAAAGGCGTTTGAGTTACAAAATTTTATCTTGATCTTTTAATCTGTATTTATGTGCTTAAAGATATTCATGCCTTTTGTAATATGAATTAATTAATTATGAAATTAGTATATAAATTTAAATTTTGTGATGATTTGATTATATACAAATTTCACTTTTCATTCGTGATATCCGAGGTTGGAGCGTGTCGGTGGAATCACGAAATCGTCATCGTATTTTACATTCTGGCCGACAGAATAAGGAAGAGATCATCCGGGGTGTGACAATCACTTGTACTTTATATGGAAGATCTATTTGCATCCAACAAATTTCTTTCCTTTTGATAAGGTGAGTTTTATGTGTTATTCTTTTAAGTGTTATGATTTTTTGACAAATCTTACTCACTATCAACTACATAACGTAACCCTCCATTTTCAAAGGCAATGTTTATAGGTGTTTATGCTCCTTAAGTCATATGAGACTCAACACTTTTAATGTTATAAGTGTTTATGCTCAAGTAAATTTATGTAGCTTAAAAGAAAAGTTTGAGAATGATTTAGAGATTAATACTGATACATATGAAGAAAAAAAGTTTATTAGAGGAGATCTAAATTAACATGTTGGTAGATTGATAGAAGATTTTTTAATATTCATGGTGGCTATGGAATTGAAATGACAAATGAAAAAAATAAAATTATATCAGATTTTATTTTAACTTATGATTTTGTAGTTTTTAATACTTTATTTGAGAAAAATGAACATATTATTACTTATAAAATTAGATGTAGTAAAACACAGATTGAATAAATCATTTAGATTATTCTCTAATTAGAAAAATAAATTGTTTAGATTGTAAAGATTGTAAAGTCAATCCGAGTAAAATTTAAGTACACAGCATCGACTGTTAGTTTTAAACTTTAAAGTGAATAATTAAAAAATGAAAAATAAATCGAATCATTATCCTAGGATTAGATGATGATACTTAAAGAAACTAATAAAAATATTTTTAAGAGCAAGCTATAAGATCTTAGAATTTTGGTTCATGGGGAAGCTAATATTATGTGAAAAAAAGTAGTAAATGAAATTAAGCAAGTTACAAAAAATGTACTTGAGGAATCAAAAAGAAAAATTTATTTTTAATAAAAATAGTTGATAGTAAAGTCAAAATGTGCAATAAAAGATAAGAACTAAAGCTTTATTATAAAACTTAATTTATATGTAAAAGCTAAGAGAATTAATATATATATATATAACGTGGCTCGTAAAGATTCTAAGAAAGTAATATGTGATACAAAAAATCTAAGTTTTAATAATTTATACAATAAATTGGATATCAAATTAGGTGAAAATATATGTATACAACAAAAAAAGAGATAGAAGAGTTAAAGATCTAGTTCAAGTGAGATGCATTAAGAATGAAGATCATAAAATATTTTTCTTAGAAAGGATATTAAATATATGTGGTTGAGATATTTTGATAAACCGCTTAATGAAGGATCTTAGAATCGATTGATTTTAGTAACCTTACTGACAAAAATAGAGAATTTTATTTTTATCGTCATATTAGTAAATTTAAAATTAGAAAGGCTTTAAAAAAAATGTAGTGTAAAAAAAACAATACGATCTAATGATATTCCAATATAAGTGTAAAAATTTCTTAGCTTATTAATATTTTAAATGTTATTTTAAAGACTAAAAAGATGCCAGATTAAGAAAAAAGAGTTTGTTGGTTCCTATATTTAAAAACAAAGGTGATGCACAAGAATGTGCAAATTATAAAGGAATTAAATTAATGTATCATACATTAAAATTATGAGAGGAGTTATAGAGTATAAGTTATAATGTGACATAAAAGTTTCTCAAAATCAATTTTGTTTCATGTCTGAGATCTACTATGGATGATATACATATGTTGAGAGGTTTGATGGAGAAGTATAAAGAAAGTAAGAAGGATCTACATATGAAATTTGTTGATTTAGAAAAAGCATATGATAAAATTCTAAGAGAAGTACTTTAAAGAGTTCTAGAAAAAAAAAGAGAGTTAATATTAGTTATATTCAAGTCATTAAGGATATGCATAATATAATTACTTTTATTCAAACACAAGGAGGATTGACCAAATATTTTCTATTTTAGTTGATTTACATCAAGGATCGCTTTAAGCCCATATCTTTTTCTTTAATTATGGATGTTACTAGGCATTTGCAAGAGGATGTACCTTGGTGTATATTTTTAATGATGATCTTCTTATTGATAAGACTAGAGATGAAGTCCAAGAGAAATTTGATTTATGGAAGTCAAACTTAGAGTCTAAAAGTTTTAGTTTGAGTAGATCTAAAATTGAATATATAGAGTATAATTTTAGTTGTAAAATTCTAGTGGTAGTGTTGCGACATTGGATGATCAAGTCACTAAAAAGAGTGAACATTTCAAATATCTCAGGTTTATTGCTCAAAATTATTGTGAAATCAATGGGGATATTAGTAGAATTCAAGTTGGATGGTTAAAGTGGGGGAATGCATCTAATATGTTGTATGATAGAAAAATATCACTTAGACTTAAGGGAAAATTTTATAAAATGGTGGTAAGACCTGCAATGATTTATGGTGCAGAATGTTAGCCAATAAATAAGAAGCATAAAATTAAGTTCAATGTTATAGAAATGATGATGCATAGGTGGATGAGTGGCTTTACTCTTAGAGATAAAATATGAAATGAATATATTCCTGAAAAGTTTGGAGTAGCTTCAGTGGAAAATAAGATTAGAGAGTCGTCTTAGATGGTTTGGTCACATAAAGCGTCGACCATTCGATGACCTAATTAGAAGAGTAGATGTATTTGATTATATTAAGAGGGTAGAGGCGACCTAAAAGATTTGATTATGATGTATAAAAATGACCATGTTTTATTAGAATTAAATGAGAATTTGACACTTAAGAGGACTCAATGGAGAAGAAAGATTCATATAATTAACATAGTGGGATAAAAGCTTCTTGTTGTTATTGTTTTTGTTGTATTCTTTTCAAGTGCTTGCATTTTTTCATGAATAGAATCTCTTCATTCAAGTATTTTTAATGCACCTAAATATTATTAGGGAAGTTTACACTAGAAAGATAAGTTATAAAATCATGGAACTGAAGAGATCAATGTTTGTAAGCGATGTATTCACATATAGGATACTTTGTACAACATTTTGTCATCCTAATATATTTCCTGTAAGCAAACAGGAAATCAAGATTAGAATTAGTTTTATCTTGTAAACAATTCCATGGTTCACTAATATTTGTTGAATTTTTTGACACTAATATAAATCAAGCCTTTATATTTGATTTTTTTGCATGTGAACTTAAGAATTTTCAATGTAGGGTAATGAGTTTCAAGGAGGTTAAGGAGAGATAGAGACTCAAAGAGAGCGAGATGATTACAACACTCATTCATGAAATATGTTGGAATTCTTCCCCTTGGATGTGAGTTTTGAAAAAAAAAAATAATCAGTATTAAAAAAATATATTATATCCATAGAAGTGTAGAATTTGTTATAATTAGGATTGTAACATTTGTACCCTTATTGGTTAGTAGAGTAACAAGATAAATATGCGCTTAATGACTTTTAGGTTAAGTTTACTTTGTTCATGAGATGGGAGATGAACAAAAGCAAAATAATAAAAGATTTTGAGTGAAATAGTGGAGATGAGTCTATTTGTGGGATAAGTGTTGATGAGACCTTGACGAGAGGTTTAGAATTTGAGAAGTCTTGATGGCATTCAATTAATAAGATATGCAACATTTAGGACAGCCCCTCCCCAATAATGATTTGAAATATTACTGGTAATCATGATGGATTCATCAATGTACATAACATGCATATTTTTTTCTTTTGGCAATCCCATTCCATTCTAGTGCAAGAGCTTTGGCATAAAATCTTTTATTCAAGAAGCTAGTTCCCAAGAATTAAATAAAAACATTCTTTCCTATTGTTAATCCTGAGAACGTATATTTGAGCTTTAAATTGGGTTCGTATATAGAAATAAACTTTCTTAATAATTTGACATATTTCTGTGGGCTCCAAAAATTCGCCACCGACCTCTCAATTAAGAGAGTATGATTTGATGTGTCGGTGAAATTTTCAGAAAGCAGATGGAATAGTAGATAAGACACTACCCAGAGATTTCACTCTCATTTTATGAGGACTTTAGATCTAGTTCAGGTTTCTTATAGGTGCAAGACATAGTTAATACCTCTCAATCTTGAGAACTTTCGATTAAGGTTAGTCGTTTGATCGTTGAATGTGTAGCATATAACAGCCGCATGTGGAGTATTGAAATTTAGATTTATGAAATTCACCATTATTTAACTTAAAGCATATGGTTGATGGAATGATGATATGCCTGATCTAGATCCCATGACTTCGTCATCCCGGGATATCGTGTCTATTCTAGTCGGGGAGGTAATTCGGCCCGAAGAATCCTTGTCGGCCATTAATTGTCGTCCAAGTAATCCTTATAGACTATGGTGATGTTTGTCAAGGAGATAATCTTAAGTACTTTAGGCACGAGCGCTTTGTACCTAATATATCCTATGA
This sequence comes from Cymbidium sinense, assembly GCA_021442155.1. Taxonomy (NCBI): domain Eukaryota; kingdom Viridiplantae; phylum Streptophyta; class Magnoliopsida; order Asparagales; family Orchidaceae; genus Cymbidium; species Cymbidium sinense. The sequence goes on from CM038215.1 coordinate 294,317,488, forward strand.
TTTAACTTCAAAGGTTGAGCCATTGGGAACATCTGATTCTGATCGTGGCCAATAATAATGATGTCATTTGGCAATAACCACCATCAAAGACTCGATCGTGCATTATATGTGAAGTCTAATCAAAGCAAATAGAGACGCACGTCGCTACGACATGAGATTATTTGAGTTCAAATATAGCTATTTATTTGACTTGACATTAGCTCCTTTGTGAGCTAGAGTTTTTCTAATCTGTCATCCCCAACAAACGATGGTGGATGGATGGATGAATTATTTGTTTTAAGCATTTAAATAATAGATTTCATTTAGTTCAGATATTTACTTAGTTGAAATTTAATTTTATAATGAATTAATTTAGAGCTCAAGTATCTTTTGATGATAATATCCTCCGGTTGAGATTTTTAATCAACGCCATCATCGTATATAAGTCAAGTAATCATTTAGTTTTGATCTTGTTGACTTTATTACTTTAATAATAAAGGATCAAATTTAGATTTATATTTTGAGTATTTTGAATTTGAGAATATTGAATATAATATCATAAATATTTTGACAATAGTTACCCCTCCAGTTGATATCTTCAATCAAATATCATAGACATTATCAACTCTACTTATTTGTTAGTAGAAGATCGGGTCTATGATTTTATAAAATTGATATCATTACAGACCTTGTCAACTCTATTGCAAATATAAAGATTTGGGTCTTGTCTAATGTAATTTGAGTTCATTTAGAAGTTGATCGGTTAGTACTTTCAACACTATTTCCGCGTAGAGGATTAGGTCTTTCATATCACATGGATTTGAATATTTATCTCTTTCATTAATTTGAATTAGCATATGGAGACATTCATTAGCTTATATACATATAGTCATAAAGGATTGAATCGATTTCATCATTCTTCTCTTCCTTTTTTTTTAAAAGTTCGCGCAGCATCCTCAGACACAAAGTTTAGGAGCTTGGTATAAGTGTCGGGGACCATGTAGGCGTTTGGTAATTTACGTAATTTTATTTCTAAATTATGAGATTAATTTCATATCTATTTAATCTCAACTTAGTCTGTGTAGCATTTTTAGACATTAAAATTTGTACTTTAAATCTCGTAAGAACTCATCCAGTATTTTTAACTTTAGATAATTTCATCTAATTAATGAAATCATTGATTTTGAAAATCATAATTAGAATAAATTTTCTAAATTTTGGATGAAGAAGCAGTAATTTGTGTAGAATTTAATTTATTTCTACATATCTTTACAAAAATTGCATCAGGTGACAATGAAGGCTTTTTAAATTAGTCAAATAGTCTATTAAATCACTTGAAATAACATTTAATTACTTTCTTTTATTCAAAATTGATTAGTCTTTGAATATTCAATAGACTCTTCTATATATATTGACAATTCTCAAACTTATCACAAAGTATATTCAATTTCTCATTAATCCAATTCGAGTATTTAATAAGACGAATAATATGCTTCAAATATTTTCCAAGGATTCATTAATTATGCTTATTTGCAATCATTCGATCTCATAAAAAAAAAATTTATGAATTATTTGATTTTCTCCGATTCATTTGGAGTGAATTATGATTTGAAAACTACATTCCAATTTCAAGGTCTTGCGCTTCCTCAATGGATATTCAATCATATCTTCTAAATCGATTAAAATGAGATATTGAAAAATTCGCCACTTCAAGCTCATAAACTGTTAAAGTCAATCCATTTTTTATTTGAAATATAATCTTTAAATTTATTTCAAATTCATTGTAAATTCTTTTCCCACTTGTTTTATTTGAGTTTTTTTTAAATTCATATTTATGTTTATTTTATGAAATTTGACAATTTAACATAATTAAATTTCATTTTAGATTATTATATTTTTGATATGCTTGATTTTTTTTAAATAAATCTTAATTCTTCTCATCTTTTTTTCTAAGTCCAAAATTTAGTCAAAACTTCAGCAACATATCGGCATAGGGGCTGCATCTAACAATTTTTTTTGAGTCTACACGCCTCGATGAAGATGGTTTGGTGTTTTCTGCATCTCGCCACACTCGATGGCGACGAGATTCAAACTATAAACAAATGCATATATCATATACACATTCATATATTTTATACATCCACAATCAACGACAATAATAATTTTGCATGAGTTCGACTAGAAAGAATTAAATAGGAGAGATTATCGGGTTGATTATTTGGGTTGAATAGGGAAAACGTCGAAAATCGAGATGAATCCACTTGATGACGAAGTTTTCTCGTCACAAAGGAAATTGGACTCAATCAAAGAGATATCTGAATACAGGGAGATATTCTTGAGGTTGCCGAAGCCAAGAGGGTATACGGAATAGCTGTAGGAGATAATCTGATGACGGAGTTGCCTCTCGGATGCGAAAAAGAATGGTTTTCGAGAGGAACCTGCCTGATGGCAGAATCGCCTCTCGGCTATACTCTAGGTCGCAGAAAGGGAAGGCAAGTGTTCTGCTGGATATGAGGGAGAAGAAATCAGGAAGGGCATGCTGAGAGGAACCCGCCTGATGACGAAGTTGCCTCTCAGCTGCAAAAAAAAAAGGGATTAAAACGATGTTCGGCTATAGGCTCCAGAAGGGAGACGAGACGGACGAGAGAGGGGGTTGAGAGGATCTCTGAGCAAGGAAAGAGAGAACGGGAGGAGTTCAGGATAGTCATAAGCTTGCAGGTCTATATGGCTTGCAATGTTGTCGGCACTAAATGGAAGATCTGCGTGGAGATGAGGAACGAGAGATCAAGGCTAGAGTTTTGTTCTGTGTGCTGCCACAGGGAAGGAAGAGACGGTTTCGAGGTTCGGCCGACACTAGAAACAAAAGCAGTCAATTCGGCTGCTGTAGAGGAAGAGACGAAAAGGATGGGAATCACTGCTCATTCTCTCGGGTAGGATGAGCAGCAAGGGGCTCGGGTTCTGCTCAAAGGGGATGACTGGAAGAGAGGAGGAGGCAGCAGCTCATTCGGCTAAAATGTGCGAATGGGAGGAAGGCACGGACGGGAGAGAAGGGGGGCCTCGCATGCGGCTGCTGTTCAGTTCAGAGAAAACAAAAGGGAAGGAAAATCAGAGCGGAGAGGAGAGGTCGGGAGATGCGACGAGGATCACCTGTGCGGCTCGGTGCTCGATTGGAGGGGAGTCGACAGATTGCGGCTAGCCTTCGGTCGAGAGGGAACACGAGAGGAAGAAACGTCAAGAGGGAAGAGTGGGTTGTGCGGCTGTGAATAGGAGTCGAGGGCTGTCGATAGAAAATCCCCCTAGGGTTAGGTATTATAAAAGTATTTATAAAAACAATTATTTATTTGAATAGAATCAACCCTAATTTTATTTTTTATGACGACGCTATTATATAATTAATATATATGTTGATTATAAGTTATTACGTTATTCGGCTTTATTTCACAATCGGGCGTTTGATTCACGCGTCGAATCGCCAATTCGAAAATTGGCCATCACTTCCGACCGCTACAGCATGACTCATCCAAATTAAGCGCGGACAGCCTCATTTGATAGGTTTCGACGCTGACGCTAACGGCGCAATCAATTTTGCGAACGAAGATCATTTGGGCCTCAACCTCCGACTACATGTGAGTAGCGTTGAATTTCTTTTTGATCGATCAACCGCCGAATTGTATACCGATCAATTTCGACGTTTTGAACGCAATGAAGAAGTCCGTTCATCGATCGGAGATCATTTCAATTAGTTTCAACGACGTCCAGTGCATTTTAACTCCGATTTGTGCTCTGAAGCTCGTCTAATTCATCCTATGAGCTCGACTTGACTTATGGCATATGCATGAAGAACAACAATTTCAAATTTTCCTTTCATTAAGAAAATTCCAAGTAGCTCTAACATGGTCATCTATAAAATATATGAACCACCTAACCCCAAAAATATTGGTCACATGGGCATCCTCAAGCACTGCTATGAATGATATAAAAAAGGTTAAGATTATTCATAGAGATACTTAAGATAAGTGTTCCAAGTGTGTTTTGACAATTGATATGTTTCACAATAACATAAAACTTCTATTATTGGAAGAAGATGTAATAATTTTTTGAGATACATAAAGTTCAGATTAAAAAGACAAGACTACTACAATATGATCGCACTCTCTTTAAAAAATATATATAATGAACATGTTTGATTTGTAACGTAGAATTTTCCTCACGATTAGAAAAAATAAAGTCCATCACTCTCCTTGTATTATCAATCATCCTCAAGAGATCAAATCTTGAAATTCACAATGAGTAGAAAATTTTGGAACACAATTCATCTCCTTGATAAGTTTGTTGATTGCTAAGAGATTGCAAAAAAAATTAAGAACTAATAAATGAGTTTAAGGGCATTGAATTTGAGATTTTAACTCTCCCAATGCATGTAACTAAAGAACATGATCCATCAGAAATATTTATAGATTATTCCTTGGAACAAAGATATTTTATAAAATAAAGAGATATTCCCGATCATGTAAATGATCCTAAGTCTACAATCCATGATAAAATCTTGTCGATCTTTGTATTAAATACATTTATAACCATACATTTTTAAGCGGTTAACCTAATGTTGATATTAGATGTCATTGGACTAGTTTGGAGTTGGTTAAACACCTTCTTTAGCGTCTCAATTTTCTCTTGATTGAAATTTGAGAGTGTGGAAGTAGGATGTGGCTCAGTATTCAATATTGGTTGTCAAGAAGCCATGGCCATGCTTCTTTGGTTTCTAATCAGCAAGTTTCCCAAGTAGTTTCTAGCAGGTTTCTTTTATTGTTTGGGTTTATACGATGGTTACACTAAGGCCTTTTCTTCTTTGAGATACTTTTATTTGATGTATGCATACCTCAAGAAGGGAGTGTAGAACTTTAAGAGGGTTGAAATGCCTTGGTTTTCCATCACAAATTTTTAAATTGTCCTCCCTCCAAACTTTAGAAAATATTTCTCAAATGGAAGGAAGTGTTTTTGTTCCAAGCATCCCTCCTCGAACTTCAACAATATTCTTATTTAGTTCAAGAAAAAATTTCGCTATCATGTCTTTCTCTATAACTTTTTATACTTATTTGCATCCTTGGACACTCCCAATCAAGTTCTTCAAAGACATTCAATTATTCTAGATACATTTTAAAGTATTATTATATTAGTAATGAATATATTACCTTACCAAACATAGTTGAAGCCACCTTGATTTCAAGTAATACGGTGATATTTTTATTATCCAAGTTTCTTTTGTGCATCCCTTTTTTTTTGTTCATTGGCATAAAACATGAAATTTTGACAAATATAATTTTCCATAATGTTGATGAGTTGATATGTAATCATGTCATTTTCATATTGTCATAATTAAGAATGTCAAAAAATGACTCGATCGGACAACCCGATGACCCAAGTTCTATTTAAGTTCAGGTCAAAAGAGTAACCCACTTATTATTCAGATCGACTCATTAACAAGAAATTGAAAAGCTACTATTGGAATCAAATTTATTGAGTTAAATGGCTCATATTCTAATCAATTGGACCCTGTCAATTCGAAAAAAAATTTGCATTATCCATATAATAAATGTGTTTAATTGATCAGCTTTTAGTCTAATATTTTGGTCCATATAATAAACATGCTGGATTTTGATTAAGAGGTTATTCGGTTGTCTGTATTTATAGTGTAAAGTAAACTAAATGCAGTGTATTTAGATTAATTTAACTTATTTGGTTGAAAACTGTACAAATACATGAATTTCTTCTTCTTTTTTGGTAAAATAAATATAATGTAAAGTATTTTTAAGAATATGGGTGGCAGTGGCGTCCGACGACTGGTAGCGGTGGCTGATGGTAATGGATCGGTTCGGCTGGCTACGGGCCAGCTGGAGCGGTAATAACCGGCGACCGACGGTAACTAACGGGCAGTGAAACGGCGACGTGACTAGTGGCGATGGCTAGAATGGAGCGCGGGCGATCAAATGACAATAAACGGCGACAGACGGCGGCAAATCGGCACAAAAACACTTTTATATTTCAGAATTGAATTACCAAATTAATTCCAAATATACCCAAAATGACAATTTTAATGCATTTCAAATACACTACAAATGCATTGAAATTTTACTTTGCACCATACCAAACACTCAAAAAGATATATTCCCTGCATTCGATTTACTTTACACTGTAAATACAGGCAACCAAACAGCCCCTAAGCAAATTTAAGTCGTGTCAATTTCACGTCAAACAAGAATCCAACCCGTCAACTCAAATTAGCACCCCTAGACATGATCTAAATTTTAGATCTTCCTTAAAAAAGAAATGGTTATTGCACACATAAGAAAATTATCCTTGCCTTTTGTTCTAATGAACATTGTAACTGATTGAACCTATTAGGGGTAATTTTGCCCATTCAATCTATTCCTAAAGAGATAAAATTTTGAGGAGAAACTTTCATGATTGTAAATATGACCATAAATAATTAGTTTATGACTAGAGGTGACATTGGTGAAGCTTTTATTAATAGTCATTTTTGTGTTTAACCATGATATGATTTACAATGGAGCTTGTGAGGTTGAAGTGAATTTGAAAAAAAAGAGGTGTAATCGAGGCAAGCTTTTGCAAGATCATGATTTTGAGGTTTTAACGAAGCTTGGCTAAGAAAACTTATGTGAGGCAAGGTAGGCTTTAAACATGAGGCAATGCTTCTAACAAGCAGACTCACATCAAGATCGTGAGTTCTAGTGAGGCTCGGGTGAATGAACCATACGATTTTGAAGAGGCTCTAGAGTGGGAGAACAATGCTATAATCATTATCAATAATTGACGATGAACCCTCACAACAAGGTGGGTGGGGCTAAGACAAGTGACCCTTCATGATGAGTGAGAGGCAATAATGAAATATAAATGATCTCTGATACCATGTTAAAATAAAAGATACAAAACAAAAAAGACGAACTTGAATATTATTTCCTTGCTTTTATCTCATAGAAGAAGCACATATTTATAAGTGTTAGAAAATATACAAATAATCACTCTTATGATTAAGGAATAATCAATTGGAGACATATAAGGAAGAACAAATAGTGGAATGCTGAGGTTGATTTAATCAGAGCACATGGATTACTGGTGAGAAGTAGTTGTTGTTCGTAAGGGGGCATTCCTCACTGGATTTCCACAAAAATATATAATAGTAGATTGTTTGCATCCAGCACTTATCTAAGCAACTAATTACCATTGTATATTAAAACTGCTTCCAAGAAAGAAAGAGATGCCATATCATGAAACAAATAATGGAAGGCAAATCTAACCCGCTAGATGTTTTCTCATGAGTCCACCAATGGCCCGTATTGAAAACTATAATATCAGCGTGATTATAAACAGCCATTGTCTCATCAAGCAAATCCAATCTTAGCCGCTCATTTTCTGACCCATTTGCATTTTTAACTAGCAATTCTTTGACAAGGTATGGTGACCTCACAAAATCAACAGAGCATGTGTAGTCCTACACCAACAAAGAGAAGATTATTTTAGCTAAACTGGCATATAAAAATAGATTCCAAAATTGATAAATTAACAGAATGTTTATTACCTCAAACCAAAAAGAATAATAACCTTTCATTTTGAATTTGCTTTGTCTTGATACTTCATAAACTCGACTTTTGTCCTTGATACTACTGCGTAGTATACAGATAAGAGATTCCCACATATTTCGATTGAGCGAGTCACCAACAAAAAGTATCCTTTTGTCTCTCAATCTTTCTAGAAATTCAGTTGCATTCAAGCTAATAAAAAACAAAAAATAATTAGTACCCTCCACAAAATTCTACCACAATTTGAAATTGAAACCATAAAAGAACATTTTCCTCTAAAACCTCAACCCCACGCCCTTCACAGGTGCCAACAATTTTTTGTAGTTGAACTTTAGCATGAACCCACAAGTAATCTAATATATTTCAAAACCAGAAAGGAAACCAAACTTGTTTCATGCAGAGGAAATCAAACTAATGATAATAGATTCATATGCATGCAGAATTGCATGGATAAAGATGATCATGGAACACTATTTGGACAGAGTTTTTCACGTATTTAACAAATCAATTAATGGTTACTGTTGTCTGTTGGAGTAATTGTTAGGGGAAGATGTGTCATACCATAAAATCCAAGGCGGTTGCTGCAAGAATTTTATAGCACGTCAAATTTGATATGGTTCTGCAGGATCCTGAAGTCTCCCTGACTTCTAAGGACTTGGTGGTATGGTAAAACCAGAACGATCAATAGTCAAAATGGAGTGAACAAGCACTTCCATTAAGATTTCACTCTACCAGAGAGCCTAATTTTCCTAGTTTGAGGAATCTCATGGCACATACATCATAATAATTGATTACATCTTTTATCTTAGAAGGGAACCATTGATTAAGGATGCCGCAAGGCTTATTGTTTTTAGCATTTTTAGAAGTGTTCTGTGTATTCTTTTCAATGTTCCTTCAAGATTAGAGAAAACAGTGGAGTGGTAGTAAACCAAGTCAAATGACTCAAATTCATTGCTTTTAACATTTACCAGTTTACTGGATGACCCTAAAATGGATCAAGAGGATTATAGCTACTATTTGTTAAAATTATGCAGTCAAAATTTTCTCTCATCAACTCTCTACACCATATAATCAAAGCATCATATTTATTGTAAATATTGGACTGAGATTCACAATATAGATTTAAATCTATTTTTTGTGGGCTATGAGATCTATTTTTGCATTTTTAGAGATTTGTAAAATCTTTTGGGACCTTTAATTATTTCTATCCAAACTCATGTCTTATTACCACTATAAATAATTTCTTAGGAGGGATTTTGCATTCCACAAAAGCAAGAAAATAGAGAGAAGAGGATAAACTAAGTAGCTTTCATTCAACAACACAGTAGGAGTCTGATGTGGTTCATGTCAATAGGAGGAAAAAAACTTTGCAATAGGCTTTTCCATTGGCTTCATCCTTCCTTGCTACAATCTATCTCCGACAAAAGATGTATTCTCATTGTATAGCATCAACTACAATAGGTGAATATTTTTCTCTTCATTAAGTACAGCAAGTGGATGTACTTTTGTAGGCAATTATAAATCATCTTTATGAATGAAGAAAAATCCTTAATGTACCAATTTCGAATCTTAATAAAACTATAGTCTTTGTATAATCATGGACATGAATAAAGCTCACAAAACTACATAAATTTCTATCATATATTTGTGATCTTTATTGTGTTTATTTTCTTATCTCATTTTTTTTCTCAAAATTTTATTACCAATCTAATGAGAAGATCAAAATTGATGAGATTGATGGTTGAAACTTTAGGTTCTATAAGATATAAAATAGGAAAAATTTGATATAAAATAGTACAAAATAGTTGAAACTCTAAATTATCAATCATTGAACATAAGTTTTGAAATCATAAAACTATTCACTACTACTTTAACGAAGAATTTATTTAAGAATCTCATTCTTAAAATATTATTAACTATATCAAGTTTTCTCTATAAAAAATTTTACCCTTGAATTAAAATAAAATTTAATTTAAATCTAAAAATTTATGAGAATGCAGACTAAATATATTTTAAAAATATTTCTATTATTGTATTCAAATTCATAGTAGAATGATATTTTTATCTCTCAAAATAATATATAATTCTCTACGTCGGATCTAAAAATAGTTACAAGAAAAATCATATTTATTTTAATCCTTGAATATATTGTGGAATAATATTTTTATATTATTCTCAATGTCATACTTGATCACTAAAATAAAATAAAATTTCAAAGTTTATGCGCTTCTCAAATGTTCATACAATCCAATCCCCCTTATTGGACTTATTATGTACTCAATCTCTTACAAATTACAAATGCAATACTTATCTCTACTTGCCTAAGCATCTAGCACTCTCCTTCATTGCTCTTCCTCCCTTTTCTGCCTCATCAGGCTAGTCTCAGATTCAACATACTAAAAGGTACAATGAGAGTGGTGTAGATGTCATAGATAAAAAGCCAAGTACTATGAAAAGTAAGCAACATATCAAAAAGAATTGTGTCAACATGGAATAGCAACAATCCCAACACTTTACTAATTAAGACCTGAAGGAAATAAAGGAACATGGTATCAGCAAGGAGCAATGCAACGGGTTCATCACGAGAGTCTGTGGAGCCGAGAATATGAAGGGTCCTCTGACTCTACCAACCATCGAATTAGGCACAATAACTAGGCTCTGACTTCAACTCTCAACCTGGATGGTACATCGTCCCACACCACTGATGAGGAGTCATTGCCACCCAAATAAGAAGACAATATCAAATTAGCAACACATTTTCTAAGGAAATCACTAAAGCTAGGCCACCCTCAAAGTTCAAAATCTCTCACCTGGAGTTATATAAAAGAAGGTCTAACCTGCAGACCGTGTTACCTATTTTAAGTCGACAACTCACAACTTAGGGTCTGTTTGGAGCAGTTGTAATTTTTTTGAAAAGCTGGTTGTAAAGCTATTATGGGAAAAGCAGCTTTTTGAAAAGCTGCTATGTGTGTTACAAATATTTTTTTATGTAAAACAATAACTTTCGACCCATCATACTCAATTCTTCAAAAGTATCTTTTCACCATAAAACCTTCTTAAAAAATAATCAAAAAGCTAATAGTCAAATGCAACTGTGGTCACTTTCTGGTTGCTTCTTGAAAAGCAAAGCGGCCAAAAAGCTATCTCAAATGCACCATTAATCTCAACAACACACTGAAATATCGCCTCTTCTTCACCATTTTCAAAGAGTCGACTTTGAGACAATGTTTGCACCATCCAATAAGTCTCATCACTTCATCAAGTTCAAACATACGTTCATCACCCAATTCATCAAAGCCTGACGACAACTTAAGAGCTCACAAGAATTATTGCAAGTGCGTTCGAGCCAGACATGTCCTTAAAGAAGTTCATCATACACTTCCAAAGAAAGATGCTTAAAGTGAAAGATTAGAAGCCTATAGTTGCACAAGTTGCTCTCACCCAAAGCCTGAGAGAGGGATTAGACAGATACGCCTTAGCCTTTAATAATCCAAGACTTTAACTAAGTTGCTCGAAGTTGCCAACAGCCACATCAATGTAGAAGAGCATAACAAAGTCACTCGATCTTCTAGGGCAACTCGATAAAGAGGAATGTCTCAAAGATAATATTGTCCATCACTCACCTAACATGATAAAATCAACTACTAAGGAAGAGAGTAGATAAGTAGTCACATATCACTCATAATCACCCACACCATCAACTACAAAGGAAATAGACATGCGAGATCAATGTCGAGAGCGAGACCTTCAATTCCAACCATGAGGCGACACAACCTACTCACCTTTACTAGAGTGAGTATCAGCCACCACATTATTTTCTCACAATCACGTCATTGTATGTTTCCATGGCCATTGATTGAGGCCATATAAAATAAAGATTACTTTAAGTGCCCAAGTCTCATGAAGGAAAGTGCATATGCCCAAGATCTATCAAGGTACTGCAGTTACCATCGAGATCATAGACAGACACTAAAGAGTGTGAACACCTTAGAAGTCTACATAGGGAAATTAAAATAGTTTGTAATGAATCCTGGATAGCGACTAGAAAATGAACCATAAGAAGACTAGGCAATTGTACCCACCAAGGTCATCTACATCGCAAGATAGTGCCTAGTAGTCAAATTGAGCGATCATCAAATGACTAAAGTTCGGAAAGGTAAATTAGGTAACAATGGCCTAAGTACCTACAACAGAGATCACACCAATTAGTTTTATCAAGCAAGACAGACTGGCAAGTAGTAATCCTTTCAACGACGCAATAGTCCTTACGGTGTTGATCACCAATTATAAAATTTATTGTATATTAATAAAAATTAGTACTTTTGTCAATATCATATTCAAGCCTCTTTTTGACAAGATAAATCTAATGAGTTTAATGATTATGCTATTACTAGTCTGCTCTACAGATTCTTAGGAAACCAGCAAGAACCGAAAGGAATAATCACTCTCCAAGTTATCTAAGAAGAAGGTAAGAAGCACTTCACCATCATGACCGACTACATCATAGTCGACGCACCATCTAGCTATAACAACATCAGGCGACCTCTGTTAAACACATTCCAAGCATTCTCAACTGGTGTCAACTTATCACGAAACTATCAAATTCTCAACTAAAGACCAGGAGATCACAATAAAGGGCAATCTCTTGTAGTCAAAGACTTGTTATCTCGGAGTTGTGGCGACTCACGACAAGCAACTGAAGAAGTCCTACAACTCAAGAAAAACAAAGGAATGGGGTTAAAGACCATGAAGACCAAAGAGGAAGTCATTGCAATTGAAAAAGACCCCAAGCGAGTTCTCACAAAAAACTTGTCTAAGGCTTACATAAAGATCTCAACGTGTTCACATGAACAACAGTCAAAGTGCTAGGTATTGACATCAATGTCACCTGTCACAAGTTAAATGTTAAAAAAGATGCAAGACCTATCAAATAGAAGAGGAAGAATGCAGCCTTATTCATCGAGCCAATTAAGGAGGAGTGCGAAAATTGTTAGATGCTAACTTCATCAAGGAAGTACAGTATCCTAAACAAATATATTATGCAGTAAAAGTGCAAAGGCTAATGTGAAGTGAAAAATGTGTATTGACTTAACCAACTTTAGCTCGTCACAAAACTCAATCCGAATCAAATTAGACTATGTGCAATTCACCATAAATAACTTGCCACTTTGCTAAAAAAGTCACCATAACTCATAACTCGTCCAACTTACCCACCAGAGGTACTCAATTAAGCAACTCATATGCCACTCGTCTCAAGTACAACTTAAAAAGAACTCATTCAGCACACCCCCCCCCCCCCCCCTAGTGAGTCATATTCTATAGAAGGCCATGTCAACAAAAGGTCGTCTGCATCACTATGTCAGATCACTGTACAAATGTATATATCATAGCAGTCCATCAACTCTATACTTTTTTTTTCTATTTTTATTTTTTATTTTTGGTGTAGCCTTATTTTAGTTCTCCACCTCTATAAAAAGGGGATCAAAAGAGACATTTTTAGAACCCTTTCCTTGTGTTGAGATATGCAGCCCCCCTTTTCATACTTATGATGTTTTCAATCTCTTACAAATTACTAATATAATACTCTATCTCAACTAGTCCAAGCATCTAGTACCCTCCTTTTCTTTCTCTCTTCCCTTTACCTCATCAAACTAGTCTCACAAGTAAGGTCTTGTGTCACCCACGGACAAATCAAGAATCAACAATCAACACTATAGTCACCCAGTTTCAAACATTTCCCATCAATCATTACCTAATGGCCTGCTAATAATTGATATCAAATGTCTTTCAACCATCAACATATAAGCTCCACTCATATCAAGAGTTTGGCACCTTAAGGCCTCTCCTACTATCATAATAATATATATCATCCATGCTTCATTTAAATTACATAATATTAACATTATCTCTAGTTATAGGGTTGATCTATCATTAAAAAATTTATTCAATGAAACATCAATCTTGATGCAATTCTTTAATTAAAAACTTTCAAAAATAAATTTAAGATTATTCGTTTGTAAATTTATAATCAAACTGAATGTTTAAACGAGACAAATTTAATGACACTAAAAGTAGCTCAATCTAGCCCAAATGAATCTAAATCAAACACATAAAATATAATAAGAAGCTTCAAAATATTAATTGAAAAATCAAACGATCTCAAAATCCGATATACTTATAATCTATTCAAGCGGTTGAATAAGAGGAATCTAATAAACTTAAAATCACTCAATTTTAAGAGCACTAAAGCACTTCTATATTTAAAGAATGATATATAATCAAAAAATTTAATACAATTTGTTTGATTGAGTGCTTTTAGAATTTAGTTAAATTTATCAAAAGGTCCCTCCCAAAATTCTATAAACATAAAGCGGGAAGAGCTAAAAGGTAAGCTTAAGAGCTTGAAATTGACCACCACCAATAGTTAACGTTGGCTATCACGAACGGTCATCATTAACCACCATACGGCTATTTTAGTCATAATATTTCTGGGTTATTATTACTTAACATTTATACAACTCACAACTTCATTATCTCACATTCTCTAGTTAAATAGAAGAGTGGAATTTTGTAACTTCATCTACAAAGTGAATCAATTTGACTGGATCAAAACCTTGTGAATTTTTCCCTTTTTCATAAAGGTGTGCATTCGGTCGATTCGATCGACTTTTTCGTTAAACCGAATAACTTAAAATAATTGAATAGCCCAAACAATATATAAAATCAAACTAACTGAACCAAACAATGATTCAATTTTGTTTTTAGTTAAATCGAATAACTATAAAAAATAAGATTTTTCATTTTTTATGAACTAATTAATTTAAACACAATACAATAAATTTTATATATTAAATATTTCCTAGACAAATAGAAATTTATTGATTTATATAAATAACTTAGCATTTATAACTAAAATTACATATTTCTATTTAATTTTTATAAATATTTTGATTTATTCGATTTATTTGATTTAATCGGTCTTCTTTTAAACAAGATTGAAAACCAAAAATTAAATTAGTATTTGCAATCGAAAACTAACCCATAAGTTTACAAACCGACCATAACATCAGTTCAGTTCAATTTTTTTGTTCAAACAGACTAGTGGACACCACTACTTTTCATGTAATAACCCTCATATTTATTCTTCATTATCTCTCGTGAGTGTTAAACATTGCCTTTGCTAGGTCTCAAATCCTAGATGAGAAAAGTGGAGGGTTGCGTTATGCAGTTGACAGCCAGCGTAAAACTTGTCGAAAAAATCATAACATGAATCCTTTAATACATTATGTTAATGATAGATGCCCTTGGAAGCTAATGCTTGAATAGTGTGAAAAATGGAAGAACCACCGATCGACCGGATGCGGTTAAATAAACAAGGGTTCCCACATTACAATGCAAATAAGTTAATCAATGAAACTAGAATTAGCTTGAAATATGTACTCTGTGTAAATTAATGAAATTAATAGATCATGATTAATAGAAAGATAAATTTATTATGTATTCATGAAACTAAATGAGTTGAGGAGAATGCCAACAAAATTGATAATTTAGGTTTTAAACTTTGGTATTTAGGTAGAAGTCAAACTAGAAATGGAATAGCTATAATTATAAATAAAATTTTGAAGGATAATATTGTAAATATTAATAAAATTGAAAATAGAATTATAACTTTAAAATTTGTTATTGATACTAAAATTATTAATATTATATGCTCCTTAAGTAGGTTTGAATGTAGGCTCAAAAGAAAAATTTTGAAATGATTTTGAGGGATTAATACAAAGAATATCTCTTAAAGAAAGAATATTTATTAGACGATATCTAAATGCACATGTTGGTAGAGTGGTAAAAGATTTTAAAAGCATTCATGACAGCTATGAGTTTGGAATGACTAGTTAAGAAAATAAGAATATATTAGATTTTGCTTTAACTTATAATTTTGTAGTTGCTAAATTTTATTTAAGAAAAACGATGGGCATATTATTATTAATAAGAATGGACCTAATAAAATAGAGGTTGATTTTTTTATAAGAAAAATAAATCGTTTAGATTGTAAAGATTGTACGATCATTTCGGGTGAAATTTAAAAACCTAGCATCATCGACTACTAGTTTTAGATTTGTTGACCTACAACTATGAGCCACATTAAATTAAATAAATAAGGTGGATTTTAAAATCCCTCAAATCGCGATCCGAACCGATCAAATTGCTTTTAATGACGATTCGATAACGCAAAAATATTAAAATAAATTAATCAAAAAATTTTGAATCATTAAGGATCGATCGGATAATTAAAATCAAATTATCATGAAAGGCGATATCGGTCGGGAAGCCCGACGACGCTTAAACGACCGATCACAAATTGATCAGATCATGCTCGACAACAAACAACTTAAATTGACACATATTGGGGTTTGTCAAAAGTAACAAAATCACGCAAATATTTTAATAAAAAAAACGCAATTAAAGGGACTAATTCTAAGCACTTAATCCGCCAATCCTCTTAACTGCAGCCATTTATTCTATGTAGTTGCACCAATGAAAGTACATTCATCCTAAAGGCAAAAGAGGCGTTGACTCCATTCTTCACGATTTCCTTCGACATTTTTCCTCTCGTTTCGCTCTCGGTCTCTCCCTCGGCGATTTTTTTTCTCTCGCTCTGCTCTCGAGTTCTCACAAGATACTCCTCTCTCTCGTCTCTCACGACGATCCTCCCTCTCGGCCGAAGCTCCCCGCAGCTAGTGCTCTCTCTCAAGCAAACCCCACTGAGCAAAAAGAGGACTCGATCCTTCCTGATTCCTCTTCCAACCGAAACCCCCAGGTTGAGACTTGAAGATATATGAAATGCAAAGTTTTCTTTATGATTATCTGTCAGCAAAAGATGAAATATATGCATATCTCTTCACCTTTAATCATGTTACTTGGCTTTAAGAAAGATATGTTCTCTTTATATTCAAAATGAGAAGAATGGAAGGTGTCTGTGATTTAAAGCTTATGTTACTACTATTTGAATGTTTCAAATGCAAAATTCAGTGAAATAGTGATGAAAACGCAATGCTCATTAAATCGTCTTGTTTAAGTATATATGCAAACATGTTTTATATGCATATGCGAGCTTTAAATTTCATGATATATAATTACCATGTTCTCCAACATGAAATTACGCTTATCAAATTTCTAGATGTCTCACGACAATACATGTTTCTCACATGGCAATGTGCGGCCTATAGAACCCACTCAGAAGAGGAGTAAATTTTTTTGATGCCTTAATCAAATTTATCAAAGTGCCTTCTTTTATATGAAACGCGAAATGAATTGTGATATAAGCATACCATGTTTCCAATATGAAAAATCTTATCAAAATTTCTACGGTTCACGACATACACCTATACATGTCTTTTCGACATATGGTGCCTTCAAAACCCCATTTGTGAGGGGAGAGGGGTATGTTGTAAATTTTGATGCTCTAATCAAATGTTTATGTGAGCCTTTATTTATAGCAATGAAATTTTAAATTTGTGATATAAGTCTACCATTTTTATATGGTAGGGAAATCTTATCTTATCAAAATTTGTGCGTGATCTGTCTCACGCGTATTTTCTTTCTTGACATGGTGGTGGCGGCAGTCTCTGTAGCAACCCACTTGTGGGGAAAGCCGGGAGAATTTGTAAATTTGATGCTTTAATCAAATTTATTGACTTTCTTTTTGTTTATATCAAATGTGAGCTTTAAATTTGTGATATAAGT
The DNA here is from genome assembly GCA_021442155.1 of Cymbidium sinense. Classification (NCBI taxonomy): domain Eukaryota; kingdom Viridiplantae; phylum Streptophyta; class Magnoliopsida; order Asparagales; family Orchidaceae; genus Cymbidium; species Cymbidium sinense. The sequence continues at coordinate 294,334,809 of CM038215.1, forward strand.
CTCCATGTTTTCGATATGGTAGGAAATCTTATCTTATCAAAATTTGTGCGGTGTCTCACGACATACACTCATGTCTTTCTTGACATGGTGGGCCCGATCTCTGTGTACCCTTGTGGGGGAAGCCGGGAGAATTTGTTGTAAAGAACGATGCTCTAATCAAATGTTTATCGGCGACTTTCTTTTATTTATATATGAATGAGCTTTAAATTTATGATATAAATCACCATGTTCTCCGACATGGTAGGAAATATCTTATCAAAATTTGATGTCTCCGACATACTATCGTGTCTTTCTTGACATGGTGGCGATCTCGTAAGCAACACTTGTGGGGAAGCCGGGAGCATTGTAAATTTTGATTATTTTGCTATCTTTATAAATGCCGTTCACATTGTTCCGTCGGCGGAAACTTGATAAGTCTGTTGCGTTGTTCGTGGCGAGAAATCTGATTCTTATAAATCTTTCGCGTTGTTCCGGCGTGGAGAAATCTTTATGTTGTCTGGCCCTTTCTTGGCGTGGTGGGTAAATAAATTCGGTCGCGATTCTCCACTACCCTTTCTTGGCGTGGTGGGAAAAGCCAGTAGCCATATGTGGGGATGGCCAGGGAGAACGAAATTTTAAAAAAAAAGTTGAAATGTCATATAAATGCTTATACTTTAATTTTATACATGTGAAGCAATTTATTATATCTTTATAAGTACGTTCACATTGTTCAATCGGGGAAATCGTGATAAATCTTTCTCGTTGTTCCGGCGTGGAGAAAATCTTGTCTTTGTCTGCGCCTTTCTTGGCGTGGTGGGTAAATAAATTCGGTGATTGTCTCGCGACCTACCACCGCCTTTCTTGGCGTGGTGGGAAAACAGTAGCCACATCGGGGATGGCCAGGGAGCTTAGAAATTTTCTTAAAAAAAAAAGAAGATAGAAAGAAAGGATGAAATGCTTAGGTTCACATGTTGGCTTAAGTCTTCTTTGGGTTATATATGAATACTCATCTCTCTCTACTTTCTTGTCATTCAGTGATTTACATATAAATGAGATATAGTGAAGACTTGAAGCAAAATCATGAGATAAAGTAAATCTATTATAACTTGACATATATCGAAGATAAAAAAATTGTTGAGTTAGAAAAGAAACTCACAAGTATGTGTGGCAGCTTAATCCTCTGAGGTTGAAGAACTTAAACTTGTGGCTTAAGGGAGAAGAGGAGAGTAGAAAATGTAAGTCTTTGTAAAGGAAACCCCTCTGTTATAGGCTTTCTTGGCCTTTCTTGATCTACTCTTATGGAATCGACGTATTGTCATAAATGCGTCTGAGAGCTATCTAGGTGATGCCACTTGTCGTGTTGCATCTGCATGGACATAATGGCATGCTTGTCGTCCTTATCCTTTCTTTGAAAAGGAAAGTAAAGTCTTCATTATCTTTAATAAATTTAATGAGTTTGTGTCCCCCACTTGAGTGAGGAGGTGGATTTTAATTAAACTGCATCTTTTAAATGAAATATAATATTTTTCGTATTTTTATTCATATCGAAATAAATGGGCTTGATATTTGATCGTATAGGCTCAAATCATTATTTTAGCTTTATGTTGGTGATTTTAGGGAGAGAATTTGTATAAATCAATTGTAGCGTTTAGGCATTCTTATTATGATCATATGGGCTAAATTTCAGCTTTATGTTGGGTGATTTGCATAGGAGAATTTTAGCAATCAATTCTGCTTTATTTAGGCATTCGCTTTATGATCGTATGATATCATCATTCGCCTTTTATGTTGGCTGATTTGTATAAAGAAATTTTTCAAATCAATTAAATAAATTCAAATCACATGATTGATCATATGATTCAATAATTATTTGCACTATGTTGGGTTTGCTATAAAGAATGTGGCAACAAGCCTATTCTATTTTGGGTTATCGCACATTTGATCAAATGAAACTTCAAATAATTTATTTACCTTACGTTTGATTTATAAAAGAGCTTTGCAAAATAATATGCATGTATTTCGAAAGAGCAAATCTTACATTCGGTTTGGTCTTGGGCCGGTCATTAACAAAATCAATAATTCATCTTTGCATTCTGATGTCAATCTGAAAAAACATCTTTCGGTTTGGTCTTGGGGTAGTTAGGGTTAACAAAAAAATCAAATCAATCTTATTTAACATGAAAGCAATGAATCTACGTCATTTGAATACAGATTTGAAGAAAATATCAATATATCAAGTGTTGTATCTTGAAATAATAAGTCGAATCAAAAAATAGATCTATATCATCGGTTTGGTCTTGGACGGTAAACAAAACTAAAATGTGATATTGAATTTCAAATTAATATATCGAGAAATTTAGTACGTCGTATATCTGAGATGAGCCATAACGTAAACACAAAATTCAAATTCGGGAAGAAGAAAAGTCGAGCAGATCCTCATACATGTTAGAGGAATGAGGTTTTGAAGGATTATCTTCTTGAGATAATGAATTTAGCGTCCTCTGTAGAAAGCGAGAGTGAATGAGTCTATCGATTGATATTAACAGGATCGAGAAGGGTAATTATAATTAAAATTTCAATGATAAATGATCGTATATTGAATTCGATCGTAAAATGATCAAAATTCAAGAAAATAACAAAAAAAGGAAATAAAAAAAAAATGAAATGAATTATTTAAATTAAAACTAAAAAAATAAAAAAATAATAATAATAAAATTAATCCCTCCGATTGTTTGTCTTGGGTGACAAATTAAGAAAACTTTTGCTTCCAGCGATGTCATTCATCGTAATTCTTTACTCAAATATTCTAAAGCCGTGGGGCGTGGCGTGTCCTCTGTCCGTGGTTTTCGTGATATGGCATAAATGGCGGTTCGATGACCTCGGCCGGGTGGTTGTGATATGTAGCTAAATTACGGTCCGTGGCGGCAGTATGTTCCCCTGACTTTGCTCTTTGGTGAAATGTAGAATGTATTTGGTTGGGCAAAAAAGCTATGCTAGGTTGACTTATATTTGTCCTTAGACAACTTCAGTCTGAGGACACGGGCGTGTGTAATATTCTTGTGAGGATCGCCCGGTCGGGTTGGGATTACCTCCTACATTAGCGGGATAGACGGCCGGGATGTGGAACCATGGGATCTTGATCAGGCGTCATCGTTCCCCACAAAAGTTTTAAGTTAAAATAATAAATTTCATAAGTTCACTCCCTCTGATTATATCTCGTTCTTTAACGATTCATTGGTAGCAAAGTGTCTCTCGGTATTGGGAGGGTAATTAACTATAGGGGCTTGCTTTATAGGAAACACAGAACAGATATAAAAGTTCACCAAATGAGAGCGAAATCTCACAGGTAGTGTCTTATCTACTATTCATCGCTTACATTATCACTTAAACAACTCTTTCCTTTTTTTTTCGAAAGATGTGTGGCGAATTTTTGGATCCCAATTCTGGCGACTCCGGGGGAGTTTCTCTTTCCATCTTTGGTGCAAATCTAGTTATAATTGCGATTGGAGTATAAAAAAAAAAATGAAAAGATAAATGAAATATGAAATTGAAATGAAATAGGAAGCGATAAGTTAAACTTGACAACTTAAAGTCTTAAGTTATATGAGATTTTATTTAGTGCATATCTTAGTATGCTTTATCTTATCGTATCCATATTTTTGGAAGTAAGGTGATAGTGCTTATCTTAATTGCTAATTTTTTATTTAAATTCAGAATGGCATTCTGCATTTGTCTTTACTCTCGGCGGTGGCGTACATCCGTTTAAGCGGCGTCATTATCTTTGGAAGCTGCCTACCATCAGGTTTGGTGGCGTGGATTTCGACCATCTTGAGCGAAGCAAGTTCTTGAGCCTCGACTTCTTGAAGTCTGACTTCGTCGCCTGCGGTAATGCGGCAATCTGAAAAGGCAGTTGAGGTTGTGACCCTGCTTTGTAGGGTTCAATCGATCTTTGAGAGGCTCGGCCAGACACCAATCATGAAAGAGGGTTATTCTTGCGGGACGGTCTCTTTTGTCCCTCGAATATCTGATCAATGAACCAGCTCAGGGAGGTATGATCTTTGAAGCTTCATCGAAACTTGGCGGGAGGCGAAGAAAAAAAAAAATCTTGAGCATGCTCACTTATCTTGCAATGCGGTAAATTTGTGCAACGGTGTGGAACCGGCGGTGAGTGTTCCCATCGGTTTGATAACGAAGTGGGTTAAGCGACTCTGGTCGGCTCAAGCATCGCCTTACGGACCCCTGACATCAGTTCCAGCTCCTGCGAGAAGCGGCTATATCTGCGCAGTACATGGGTTCTCAGTAGCGAGGAGAGGGGGATGAAAAGAAAATACAGTCTGTTATTAGGATCTTGGGGTACTCCTCGAGACCTCATCCATGACAATGGCGGGGCCTTGACATATTCATGTCCGGTGAACATCGGGGTGTGACACTTGGACCGTCAGGAATCCTGAAAGGTCGGTGGAAGGTAGCAGTCTGGAGGCTGGCCTCAAAAGTACTTTCAGCGAAGGCATGGCGTGACATCGGTGTGAATTCAGAGATCAGCCCCAAACTCAATCGATGGGAGCTAAAGAGGGCCCCATGATAAGATATCGGTGGTGACACGCGGAGAATCCTCAGGGATCCGATCATCAATCTTCCATAGGAGGTTAACCGATCGAAGCCCTCTGGCGAAGAAATTTCGATTCCACTTGGAATGGGAAGTTCATGGAGCGTCTGAAATTCGTGTCCGAAGGGGCGAAGAAGAAGAGGAGGCAACGGTTGAAGTAGTGTATATAGTGCAACAAGTCGGTGAGCCATCTGGTATCATGATATCAACCGTCGTGCTCCCTGACGAAGAACAAAATGTTGAATAGAGGAAGCATCCTCGAGTCTTGAGAGAGGAACAACAAGAAGAAGAAGAAAGAAAATCCCCTTCGCGTCTACTACTTTGGCGGTATGACAAATTGTCGAGATGAAAGCCGAAAGATAAAATCCTTCAGTTGAATGTGAAAATGGCGAAATGATGATCTGAATGGCTGATGATCTGATTAATGCGAGAAATATTCGGCGAGTCCTGTCCCCAAATAATCATCAAACCCGGAATGCAATAAATTTGATCTCACGCGCTTGAGGGTTCAAATTGAGCTGGCGAGATTGAAATAAATGAGTCGGCTTCGACGGCCTGCTTCCGATATACAAACTATATGGCGTGGCTCTCTCTTGATATTATATTGAATGAGAAGATCAGCATTATAGGCTGGCGGCGAAAAATTGGTGAGCAAGGTGCATATCTGCGGGTATGATCAATTCCATATCAAAGGGATATTCAATGCCAAAGTTCAATCTCTTTGGCGGAATGGTAATCCAGCGACATCCGATTCAAAGCATCTGCTTAACGGGGTGATTATTATTATTGTCATTAGTGGTTAACTTATTTCTTTGAATGGTATATCTTGAGTTATCAAATGACTCATCAAGACTTTTCGAACTTGAAAACATGTTAGTTAAAGGTTATTGTATGATCAAAAGACAACAATTCTTGATCTGCGAGAAGAGGAAGAAAGGCGAGTCGATACGATATATTACAGCGTTGGCGAAATATGAGTATGAAATGTGAAGCAACAATTAGAAGAAGAGCATGATCCAATTCTTGATGGGCATCGATGATAAGATGGCGCTTATCTTTGCGTGGCTTCAATTCTGCATTTAATTCATAGATGGTGGCTAAATTTGAGAAATTAAATTTATCTCAGATGACGGATAAATCAAGAGCAAAAGCTCAGGACCGAAAGGTGAAACACATTTCACCTCTGAAGGATCTGAAGCGGTTAGTCCATAGCGTAGACAAAGAAAGGCTACACATACATCGAAAAAAAACCAGTCATTGATCACACTCCTGACCGCTCATGGAGGTAATGATGTGCGCCGTAAACGATGAAAGGCGACCAAAGCAAACAAAGGGCGAATGACATGGCCGACCCAAAAGAAAAAGAACAAAGTATTCTTTTAAGAGGAAAGTGTGGGTGTTTAAGCATGCTCAAAGTAGGTCTCCAACTACGAGTGTAAAAAGACTGAAAGAATTTGAATGCGGATAATCTATCTGTCCATATCGTGGTGCTTTCGGCCATCTGTTGAAGATTGTTACATATTCAAAGATTGGCTGAAGCGAAAATATAAAGCGGTGAATTCACATTATGTCGGATATGTATTGGTGCGTCAGAAGAAAGAATCCAAATAATCACCATCTCCGATTATCGCAATAATAAAAGAAGAAGGCGGTCGATGATGAAGGATGGGCAGGATCTCAAAAAAGGCTAAAATGTTAAAACAATTGGAAGGCGTTCGGTATTGATGGAAATCACCACTAGCGTACTTGAGTTGAGACAAAACTAAAGTATGGGAAGGCTAGTTCATCTGAAAGAGACTGGCCAAATCTATGATGGAAGGCTAAGAAACGCCAAACAAAATAAATTAAATAAAAGAAGAAGCGATAGCAAAATATTCTTATTATGGATGGTATGCGTAACGAAGATCATGATAATATGGAAGATTATGTCAATGGCGACTATCGCTTGCGAATTCATTTCAAATCTTGGTCAGCGAAGAAGCGAGGGGAAGATCTGAAGAACTTCCTGCGAGTCTTGCTTGATGATGCATGAAGTTGATAAACTTAGAACTCTGTTTCCCGGATGAAGATGAGAGCTCATATCGAAACATAAAAATGTAAATTGGGCGGTGATTACGAATCTTAGTCATCATTAGGCGAGGCAGAATCTTTGAAAGCGAGTCATCGAAGATTGATCTGAAATGAAATAACTTCAATGCAGTTGAGAGTGGTCAGTCTTCTGTCAAGAGGAAAGAGCCGATGAATAAAGATAAAGGAAAAGAAATTGAAATCGATGAAAAGTTATCAGGATTCAAATAAGAAGCCTTCATCAAAGGGATCGACTGATATTCTATCATAAGAAAATTCGGCGCGACTTAGTGTATCTGAAGCACTTAATGTCGGAAGATCTCGTAATACACCTTTGAAACTCTCGAAGAAGGAAAGTTGAAGCATATTTCTTTGAGCATTTGTCTAACGACTTGCATGTTCAGAGCCTCGTAGTCACATTTTGAAGATGATCCCAATGCTGGGTGAGCCAAGCCTCTGTATGTTACGGTGAAAGTGATGAAATTATATCTGTGGATCTTAATTGATCCGGTTCCTCTGAATCTTATGAATTTGAGAACTCTTAGATGGTATCTACTAGATGTACAACATCAGGGCGAGATAAAGTCATGGTTCAAGGTTTCAATGAGAAGGGACGAAAACTATCGGGTCATTAGTCCTCTTAAATTTGGAGACCTCTACGAGTAAATTTCATGTGATCGATCGGTGCATTGAGCCCCAGATGACCATGGCTTCATAAGTATGGCATTGTCCATCTACATTGCATCGATGTATGAAATATACAAGGATGGAGAAGAATGCCAAATTGTGGCGTGACATCCTTTGTGCATGAAATGAAGATTTATCAAGATGCAGTTATTTCCTTAGAATCAAAGTAACAAAACAATTAGCAAATCTGCATCCAAAACCCAAGTTAAGAAGAAGGAGAAGATAAAATGAATAAAGGAAAGGAGATTGTTCCAAATATTCTAGGAATATAAAACAGTCAAAATCAATTGTCCTCATCCAGCGGTGATCTTGAAGAAGAAGATGAATGTGTTCCTTCTAAATCAAAGGTCCATGACTCTTGAGTAAAGCTCTGAAGAAGAACATTTGACTCGATTATGAGTTTGAATCACTTTTGAAGGTAAGGTGCAATGCACTACTTTAAAACAATCAAGATCATCGGCAGGTGACTACACTCGTAGTCACTCTGTTCCTCCCGACATTTTAAAGAAATCACCCTCGAGAAACTCACAAAGTCGAGGGTGACTTATGTACCTCCTCTCCACGGAAAACCGGAGCTGTTTTATAAATCAGAGGGTGTCGAAGAGGATCGATTGGGTAATCTGTTATCGAAGAAGAAGAAGCTATGCGAGAATACCAAAATATTACTCTCAAGATGCAAAATAATCATGAAACATGGGGTCAGTGGGCGAGTAAGCAAGGACTAAGCTCTTTGAAATGATGTGGTACCAAGGTTCTCAAACCATTGGTAAGAGAAATAAACCACTACCAAAGGCGGTTTTATCAAGCATGTCCATGAGGATATACACATTGTATACGAATAGAAAAGATGATGGCGAAGATGAGAATGTCATTTTAACGTTAGTCTCACGAATAATGAAGAAGTAGAAGCAGGCACGAAGAGCTTGAAGATGGTGGGGAGGCGTCTTATGGATGAACAAAGTTAATTTGGGAGGCGAGGAGGATCCTGCCCGGCGTTCATCGATCTTCTACTTCGAAGATAAAGTGGAAGAATTAAAACCTTGCTGAATTGAGGATTGCTTTTGGACATATCTTTGAAATGCGACTTATCCCGATATAGCGGTTCTTTAGCAATTAAGCGGATGTATCACCAGTAGCAAGCCTGAATGAGATTGGAGGTTGAAGAAACGGTAATTAGAAACGAAGCTCATTGAAGGCTGGTTTTATTCGAGAAGAAAAAATCTGTTGGATAGCTAATATTGTCCGTGAAAAGAAGAATGGTGATTAGTATCGTCGACTTGATTTAAACAAAGCATGTCCAAGGATGACTTTCTTATGCTCGAAGCTGTTAGTGGATAACACTTCAAACCATGTTCTCATTTAGACGGATCGTCGAGTTACAATCAAATCAAGATGGCTCACGAAGATGAAGCATACCTCATTCGGATTGGCATATATTCTTGCTCTGATCATGCCTTTCGGCTTGAAGAATCTTTGGAGCTACATATCGAAAGTATGACACGAATCTTTGTGAGTTGATTCATCAAAAGTAGAGTCTTATGTTGATGACCTCGTTGTTAGAGTATAGATCGAATCATCTCGATGATTTAAGGATCGTCTTTGAAAGAATCGAGAAAATATGATCTCAAGATGAACCTCTCTAGTCGCTTTTGGAGTTTCTTGGAAAGTTCCTTGGATATGTTGTGTAGTGGAGGATTGAAATCGATCCCAAAAATCAAAGCGTTGTCGAAATGCCTCCTCGAGGAGTCTTGACTTAACTCCATCTGAGGACATCTAGCATTCATTAGAAGATTTATATCAAATCTGTCGGTATGGACCACTCAAAATTAATGAAGAAGATACTCCTTTCAAGTGGGGCGAAGAATGTCGAGGCCCCGACGGTATCAAAAGATATCTGTTGAATCCATTCTTGCGGCTCGATCGGGAAAGCCTCTTATATTGTACGGATTTGGAAGAATCTACAGGTGCTTTGTTGGCGCAACATAATGATGAAGGAAAGGAGAATGCTCATCTTATATTAGTCGAAGTAATAGGAAGCGAGCGTTATTCTCAATTGAGAAGCATTGTTTGGCGTTAATTTTCTTTGCCCAAAGTTCGTCATTACATGTTGTCTCGTAAAATTACCCTTATCTCGAGGATCGATCGTTGAAGTTCTTGATGACAAACCGGCGTTGAAGTCGCTTTGCGCGATGAAATTCTCTGATTTGATATTACATATGTTCCCGAGCGGTGAAGGGGAATTCAGCGATTTTCTTGCTCTCATAGACTCATTGCTTAACGATGATCTTCCGATGAGCAAATCATGCACATATATGAAAAGGAAAAGCAACAAATGTGGAATTGTATTTTGATGGAGCTTCATCATTAGATACACTCAACCCTCAAATCTTCAAAGGCTCTTCGGTATGGCCTCATTCGATCACACCGGTGGTGGCATACGAGACATTCTTATAAATTAACTCAACCCAACCAACAACGCGTAATATGAAGCTGGTGGCGGTTTAGGAAGCCATTTCCATGGGAGTCCAACCGCAAATTTATGGCGATTCTCAACTCATCATTAATCAAGTTGGGCCTTTACAAAATCAACAAGCTTGAATTGGCCTACTATCACAAACGAAGTTCTCGAGCTTATGAAGCAAATTCCAAATGTCATTATGACTCGAGTCTCCGTGAGCTAAGAATAGAAAGTGATTGCTTAGCTAAATTAGCTAAAGAAATGGCGTAGTATGATCCATACATACTAATTACTTGCCGAGTCCTAGAGCCGATAAATTTAAAATCCTCGCTGGAAGAGGGGTCATCAAACGCAAATCAACAGGGTGCAGCTCATGTTGCTCCTTACACTCCCTTACAAATTATTTCTCAAAGTCAACAAGACAAGCTTCAAACCATTCCAGAAGAAAGCCTCAACCCGGGAAGCCAAAACACACAATGAAATTCTTATAAGAAGAGAGGAAGACTGAGACCTCTTCGTCGACTACTTCAAGAAGGCAAATTGCCAAGTAATAAGTCGATATGCACAACTGAGAAAAGGCTTCACTATATGCTTATGTTGGCAATCATCGTAGATCCTTCGAAAGATGGTCGCTGTTTGGGAATAGAAGAACAACAGTAATTGTTGAAATCCATCGCGACTTTGTGGTGCACCAATCAGTCCTAAAATGGCTTTCAAAATTAAAAGATTCGCCTATGGTAAAAGATTGTATCAATCATGCCAAGAGATGCCATGAATGCCGTCCACGAACATAATTCATCATCCAACCGCTGCATCCAACGATAAAGATCTCCGCTTTGAGATGGGGGATGACGGACCAATTGATCCATCATCACCGGTCACCGCTTCATCTTAGTACCACCGATTATTTCTCCAAGTGGTCCGCACCATTTTTAAAGTTACAACAAGTGACTAACTTCTTTACCCACAATATCGTCTATAGATTTGTACCACCAATCATTTGGATAATGGTTCACCAAAGTTTATAAATTTTTTCGACGATAAGATTGACGGATATTCGTCAATTTATAATCCGAGAGCAAATTTGGCATTTAATAAAACACTAGTCAAATTCAAAAAATTCTCACAAGAAATAAAAGGGAGTGGCATACCAAACTTGTGGAAGCTATGGGCTTACCGTACACTTACAAAACTCCTACAAAGTCTACCCCTATGCACTGTGTTTCAAGCGCTTTACCACTGTTGAACTACCTTCTCGAAAGTAGCCATTCAACAAAATCTTACCCAAGATGAGAATGCTCGTCTGGATGGAAGAGCTTGACGCGCTGACGAGGTCGCCCAAGCTCAAAGAAAATCTAGAAGTCTATCGAGGAATGTCCGTGAGCATTCGATCATACAAGACGCCCTCGAAGCTTTTCGTGAAGGAGAGTCGGTCCGGTAGAAGACCAATCATCCCTCATCGCAGAACAGAATTTGAACCTAATGGGAAGGACCTTTGTTATTGAAAAGGTATATCGCGGAGAGCCTATCACCTGGACTTCAAAGGTGAAAGACCAATGCCGCCAATCAACGGATTTAAAGAAATATTACACATGAAAGTGTGATTGACAACCCGCATTTGAAAATCTTTATCACAAACACTTATGAAAATTTTCATTGGAAATTCTCTTGTAACACAAGAATGCATTTCAAAATAAATAAAAAATCCTTGACAGGCATTTTTTAAATTTTATAGTAAAGTATCTGCCCTCGGTAAGACAGCCTTTCTTTCTCTTGTTGACATCGCTAGTAGATCCCCATATGCATACTCAAAATTATGTGTTCAAGCTCAAATTTAAAAGTCTTATCGACCAAAGAAGAAAATTTTCAAGTCTCAGAACTTCAACAAACCAAGTTGGATATACATTTATCATCCCACTTCAAATCTAAAGGCTCGAGTTGGTGTATAAGGTCTGACTCAACACGCCATGAAGTCAGTCAGTGTCTTACTCAACACGCCACAAAGGCCGTAGTAAGAGATCCCCATCTGCTACGAGATAAAATCCTTCATCAATTGCTCCACCGTAGTGTATAAGGTCAGACTCAACACGCCAAAATACGGCCGAGTGGCTGACAGATCTGCTTACTCAACACGCCACAAAGGCCGTAGTAAGGGATCCTCCTACTTCGTTAGTTCAAAGACAAGAGCATCCAAATCCCCAAATCTCTCCAACTTGGTGAGTTCAAGTGACCTGCATCGAAATTATCCCTATTGGTCGGTCATCTTTCAAAATTCTACAACAAACAAAGATATCCTTACTTGAGAAGGCACTAAGCCGAGTTTGGAATCAAATACAAAAAAAAAGAGGATCTCAACTCCTTCAGTAAGTCTATCAAAGCAGAAAGCAAAGACCGAAGGAAATTCTTCTTCAAGAAGTCCAATAAAGCAAAAAAGCAGAGGATCAAGAAGTTATCCCAATGTTCGATAAGCTAAATGAACCAAGGAGTTTTGTCATCAAGATTCATTACATGTGCAAAGCACAGATGATGACTCTTTGCCATTGATCCAACACAAGCTCGAGAGTTGTCGACATTTATCCTTCTACAAGCCCAAAAGCGTAAAGTTGTATGTATAATTTCAGATCACCGACAAATCTCTAAGATAATTCCAGATTTTACTCCATCAACTACAAGGCATGAAGCCAGGATAAAAGGAGGCACAAGATACGAATCCTCGAGATGAAATCTTCAACAAGTCCGTCAAAGCACAAAGCATAGGACCGAAGACATTCTCATCTCATCAACTCCATCAAGTCCACCAAGGCACAAAGCCAGGACAGGAGGAAAATACAAATTCCAAATTCAGAGGTCTTCAACAAGTCCGCACAAAGCACAAAGACAAAACATTCTCATCTCATCAACTCCATCAAGTCCACCAATGCACAAAGCCATGACAAGAGAAAAATATAAATTTCAAATTCTCAGGAAGAAGTCTTCAACAAGTCCGCCAAAGCAGAAAACATAGGGTTGAAGATGCATCAAATTCTTCGACAAGTTGATGATGACAAGTCAAATCATCTCCTTCATCTAGTCCATCAAGCACAAAGCATTAGACTAATGATAACAAATACCAGTTCAACGAGCTATTGCAGTTGAACTGATAAAATGCAAATGCTTGCCCAACCCGAGAGTTATACCCACTTCTATCAAAGGGCAACGATCAGGTATTATTAAGAGTTGTAGAAATTACAACTTAAGCGTGACATCCAAACAAATCTCTTGGAGATCCGCAAGGTCAATCTAACAAACACGGCCCGCTTCCGCGCATTCATGTTTGTTGGGGCATTTGTGACCTACAAACTATGAGCCACATTAAATTAAATAAATAAGGTGGATTTTAAAATCCCTCAAATCGCTGATCCAACCGATCAAATTCGTTTTAATGACGATTAACGCAACACGCCGAAAAATATTAAAATAAATTAATCAGAAAATTTTGAATCAATTAAGGATCGATCGGATAATTAAAATCAAATTATCATGAAATTGTGCGCATATCGAAGTCGGGAAGCCCCGACGACGTTTAAACGACCTCTGATCGCGAAATTGATCGCGTCATTGCGTTCGGCACAACTGAAACAACTTAAATTGACACCCATATTGCTTGGGTTTGTCAAAAGTAACAAAATCGCGCGAAATATTTTTAATAAAAAAAAACGCAATTAAAGGGGACTAATGGCTGTTTAAGCACTTAATCCCGCCAATCCTGCTTAACTCGCCGCCCACGCCTTTATTCCTATCGCTGACCAATGAAAATGCCGTCTAAAGGTCAAAAGAGGCGTTGACTCCATTCTTCACGATTTCCTTCGACATTTTTTCCTCTCGCTTCTGCTTTCCTCTCCCTCTCGAGATTTTTTTCTCTCTCCTCTTCCGACGAGCAGCACCAAGATACTCCTCTCGCTCTCACTGACACGATCCTCCTCTCCCGAGCTCCTCAGTCTCGGCTCCTCCTCTCCAAGACCAACCACCGAAAGCAAAAGAGGACTCGATCCTTCCCCGATTCCTCTTCCAACCAAACCCTGTTGAGACTTGAAGATATATGAAATGCAAAGTTTTCTTTATGATTATCTCGAAAGATGAAATATATGCATATCTCTTCACCTTTAATGCTATGTTATTTGTGGCTTTTAAGAAAGATATGTTCTCTTTATATTCAAATGAGAAGAATGGAAGGTGTCTTGTGATTTAAAGCTTATTCTCATTATTTGAATGTTTAAATGCAAAATCAGGAAATATGATGAAAACGAATGCTCATTAATCTTCTTGTAAGATATATGCAAACATGTTTATACGATACGCTGATTAAATTTGATATAGATACCATGTCTCCAACACATGGAAATGCTATGATCAAAAATTACATGGTCTCATACACCCATACTTTTCTTGACATGTATGCGCCCTTTCATAACCCCACTTGGGAAGATGAGGTAAGAATTTGATTTCTAAATCAAATTTATTTGAGTTTCTTTTGTTTATATGCATGTGAAATTTTAAATTTGTGATATGTTACTCACCATGTTTTCGCAAAATGCTATCATCAAAATTTCTGTCTCACGACATACATACATGTCTTTGACATGGCGAGTTTATGAATCATGGGGGGAGCCGAGGTCTGTAATTTTGATGCTTAATCAAATGTTTATGCGAGTTTCTTTTATTTATATGCAAATGTGAGCTTTAAATTATGATATATCACCATGTTTTCCAATATGGTGAAATGCTATTATCAAAATTTACCGATGTCTCACGACATACAATACATGTCTTTCGACATGGTGAGTGCCTCATGGCAAACTGGGGAAGGTGATGAGAATTTTGATGTAATCAAATTTATCATGCAGCCTTTCTTTTGTATAAATGTGATTTTAAATTGATATGCATTCACCATGTTTAATATGGAAATCGCTATCAAAATTCGGATGTCATGACATATTATACATGTCTTTCTTGACATGGTAGCAAATTTCTGGCGAACCCACTCATGGGGAGAGCGAGAAGATTTTGATTTTCCTAATCAAATGTTTATACAGCTTTCCTTTTATTTATATAAAATGATTTAAATTTATGATAAATACCCACCTCCAACATGGTAGGAATATCTATCAAAATTTTACCTGTCTCATTATACACCCATATATGTCTTTCTTGACATGGTGGGCGCCAGCTCTCATGGCAACCCCATCAGGAAGAGGATTGTAAATTTTGATTATTTGCTTATTATACCGCTCATGACGCGGAAAATGGGATAAGCTGCTGGTTCCAACGCGTGGAAATCTTGCTATAATCTGCTCACGCTGTTCCAACGCGAAATGTCGTGCAGAACCCATACACTTTCTGGCGCAGTGGTAACAATTTCGTGTCTCACGACACCTACCATACACTTCTCATGGGCGGGAAGACTCAGGCAACCTATGTGGGAACGGAGGTCAAATTTTCAAAATAAAAGTTGAAATGTCATATAAATGCTTATACTTTAATTTCATATACAGTGAATGCAAATTTACTAAAGTGCTCATCGTTAAATGCGAAATCTGATAGTATTCAC
Organism: Cymbidium sinense; assembly: GCA_021442155.1. Classification (NCBI taxonomy): domain Eukaryota; kingdom Viridiplantae; phylum Streptophyta; class Magnoliopsida; order Asparagales; family Orchidaceae; genus Cymbidium; species Cymbidium sinense. Next base: position 294,350,193 of record CM038215.1, read on the forward strand.
GCTTCCAACGCGGCAAGGAAATGTCAGGTCAGAACCCATACACGCCTTTCGGCATAAATACGGTGTCACGACACCTACCATACACGCGGTGGGAAGACCTAGTCCTCAAGTACATGCGGGACGACGGAGGTCACCAAATTTTCTTAAAAAAAAAAGAAGATAGAAAAGAAAGGATGAAATGCTTAGGTTCACATGTTGGCTTAAAGTGCTTCTTTAGGTTATATATGAATACTCATACCTCCTCTACTTTACTTATCATTCACACCGTGATTTACATACATAAATGAGATATAGTGAAGACTCAAAGCAAAATACATATGATAAACTAAATCTACCATATAACTTGACATATATCAAGAAGATAAAAATTGTTGAAGTTAAAAGAAACTCACAAGTATGTGTGGCACACCTTAATCCTCCTTAAGGTTGAAAGAACTTAAACTTTAAGGGAGAAGAGGAGAGAAAATGTAAGTACTTTGTAAAAGGGAAACCCCTCCTATTTATATTTCCCTTTCCTGCCATCTACTCTTATGGAATCGACATGTGGCCTTGTCATAAATTGCATGCGGAACTATCTAAGGTGATGCCACTTGTCATGTTGCATGCACATGCATGGACATGTGGCATGCCCTCAGGCATCCTTATCCCTTTCTTTGAAAAGGAAAGTAAAGTCTTTGCATACCTCTTTAATAAATTTAATGAGTTTGTGTCCCCCCACTTACCATGAGCTTGATGTGAGGGAGGTGGATTTTAATTAATCCACTTGCTCTTTTAAATGAAATATGACAACTACTCATATTTTTATTCCCTCCTTATCAAGAGAAATAAATGGGCGATATTTGATCATATGCCTCTAAATCAATTATTTTCAGCCCTTTATGTTCTGATTTGCAACATAGAGAGGGCTATTAGCCTAAATCAAATTGTCATTTTAGGCCCATTACCTATTTATGATCATATGCCTCTAAATCAATTATTTTCAGCTTTATGTTGGCTGATTTGTACATAAGAGAGGCTATTAGCCTAAATCAAATTGTCTAAGCCTATTTTAGGCCCATTACCTTATTTATGATCATACGCCTCTAAATCAATTATTTTCACCTTTATGTTGCTGATTTGCAACATAAAGAAAGAGTTTTAGCAAATCAAATGCCTAAACTCATTCTAAGTCCATCACTGATCATCATATGAGCATTCAAAATAATTATTTACCTTTAGATTGATTTGTAACATAAAAGAGAGGATTTGGCCCAAAACAAACGCCTATTTCTATTTTGGGTCTATTACCTTACATTTGATCAAGCTTCCAAAATAATTTATTTCACTATACTTTATTTTTACAACATAAAAAGGAGCTTTTGGCCAAAATAATAAGTATATTTCAAAGAACAAATACTACATCATCCCTGCTTGGTCTTGACCGCCCGTTAACAAAACCTAAAAAATCAGTATCAAAATTCATGCTTACATAAGTCAAATACAAAGAACGATATTATATCTCCTGCTTGGTCAGAGTCCAAGTTAACAAAACCTAAAAATCAATGATATTGTAAATCTTAATTATGTCAAAAATGACTAAAGATGAATCTATCGACATCATTAGTAAGTTCAAGATCTCAAAAGAAAATCAACCCGATCCTCAAGTATAATCTAAACAATTTGGAGAACGATAGATCTTGAAATAATTAATCTAGATCCATCCTAAAAAATAGTCAAGACAGAATGCTATCCCTTGTCTTCTGACCGTCCGTTAACAAAACCAAAAAAAATGTGATATTATAAGAATTTCAAATTAATAATATCCGGTAGTTAATCTCATATAATACACATACGAACCAACTAACATAGCTTCTAAAATTCAAATTCTCGTGAAGAAAAGTCCCAAACCCGATCCTCTATGTTCAAACTAGAGTGGACAAGGTTTTGGATTATACTTCGAGATAATGAATTTGACCATCCTCTGTAGAAAACCGACAGAGTGGACAGGTCTATCAATTGATATTACCCTAGATCGAGAAGGGTAATTATAATTAAAATTTCAATGATAAATGATCATATATTCAAATCTAAAATCAATCATAAAAATGATCAAAATTCAAAGAAAATAACAAAAAAAAAATAAAAAAATGAAATGAATTATTTAAATTAAAACTAAAAAAAATAAAAAAAATAATAATAATAAAATTAATCCACCCTCCGCAATTTGTCTTCTGACAAATTAAGAAAACTTTGCTCACAAAGACATGTCAAATTAAATACATAATTACTTTCACACTCAAATATTTCTAAAGTCGTAGGACGCGGTCTGTCCTGTCCGCTGGTTTTGCTGATATGGCACCACATAAATGGCGATTACACTGAGCTCGACCGTGGCCGCGATATGGCACCACTAAATTATTTGCCACTACGCACTCATATGTTCCCCAACGCTTTTGAGTCGTGAAATATAAATGTATTTAGTTGGGCAAAAGCCCTATGTTTTAAGGTTTATATTTGTCCCCTTAGACAAACTCCACCCCAGTCTACAAGGACACCTTGACCGTGAACCCATGTTGCCGACAAGGATCCTTCCGCCTACTACCTCCTCACTGTTTACCGTGGATCGCTGACATCGGGATGACTAACCATGGGATCTTGATCGGCCATCGCTCCCCACAAAAGTTTTAAGTTAAAATAATAAATTTCATAAGTTCTAAACTCCACTCACGCAATTATATACTCGTTTAACGATTCATTGACTAGCCTTAATCAAAGTGCTCTCTCAAGATGAGGGGTAATTAACTATGCTTGCTATAGAAACCCTCAAAACATAAAAAAAGTTCTCACCAAATGAGAACGAAATCTCTGGTAGTGTCTTATCTACTATTCATCCGCTTCCAAATTATCACCGACACTTAAACAACTCTTTCTTTCCTTTTATCTAAGATGTCGATAATTTCTGATCCCACAAGATTTTAAGATGAAAGATTAAAAAATAAAAAATAATTTGAATTATTATCTTAAAATTAAATGGCGGTACTTAAAGAACATTAATAAAAATATTTTTAAGAATAAGCTACAAAAGACTAGAATTTTATGATTTTTATGAAAATGCTAATGTTATGTAAAAAAAGTAGCAAATGAGATTAAGCAAATTGCAAAAAATGTGCTTGAAAAATAAAAAGAACAAACTTTTTTAATAAAAATAATTAATGGTAGAATCAAAATATACAAGAGCAAATAAAAAAAAAAATTTATTATAAAAATTAGTTTAAAATAAAAAACTAAGTGAGAAAGATATAAAATAAAACATTGAGATTCTAAGAAAGCAATAGGTGATGCAAAAAAATTAACTTTTAGTGATTTATACAATAACTTGATACCAAAGAAAGTGAAAGATTTATGTATAATTAGCCAAATAAAATGATAGGAGAAGTAAAGATTTAGTTCAAGTGAGATGTATTAAGAATAAAAATCATAAAGTGTTTTTGTTAAAAGAAGATATTAATCATAGGTGGATGAAATATTTTAATAAATTTTTCAATGAATGTTATGAGAGTATGATTGACTTTAGCGATATTAGTACCCTAAATAAAAATAAAAAAATTTATTGTTATCCTCATATTAGTAAAATTGAAGTTGAAGAGACCTTAAAAAGTGTGAAAAAATAATAGAACCTGATGATATTCTAATAGAAGTGTGAAAATACTTAGAAAATGAAGGAATTTATTGGCTTACTAATTTTTTTTAATATTATTTTTAAGACTAAAAAGATGTCAGATGAATAGAGAAAGAGTTTATTCATTCTTATTTTTAAGAATAAAGGTGATGGACAAGAGTATGCAAATTAAAGAGAAATTAAGTTAATGTGTCATACATTAGAATTATGGAAGTGAGTAATTAAGCATAGGTTATGATGTGATATAAAAGTTTCACAAAATCAGTTTGGTTTCATGCTAGGTAGGTCCACTATAAATGTCATGCATTTGTTGAGAGATTTGATGGAGAAGTATACAGAAAGTAAGGAGGATCTACATAAGATATTTGTTGAATTAGAGAAAGATAAAGTTTCAAGAGAAATGCTTTAAAGAGTTCTAGAAAAGATAGGAGTTAATATTGGATATATTCAAGTCATTAAGGATACGTATATTAGAGTTGTTACTTGTGTTCAAACCAAATATTTTCCTATTTCAGTTGGATTACATCAAGCACCTGCTTTAAGCCCATATCTATTTGCTTTATTTATGGATGTTCTTACTAAGCATTCATAGGAGGATGTACCTTGGTGTATGTTTTTTGCTGATGATATTCTTCTTATTAATAAGACTAGAGAGGGAGTTTAAGAAAAACTTGAATTATGGAGGTCAACCTTAGAGTCTAAAGGTTTTCATTTAAGTAGATCTAAAATTGAATATATATATATATAGTGCAATTACTGTTGTAAAGATTTAATGGTGGGGTTGTGATATTGGGTGACCAAGTCATTAAAAAAAGTAAACGTTTCAGATATATCGGGTCTACTGTTCAAAATTATGGTGAAATAGATGGGAATGTTGCTAGTAGAATTCAAATTGGATGGTTGAAGTGGAGGAATGCATCTGGCCTATTGTGTGATAGAAAAGTACCGCTTAGTCTTAAGGGAAAATTTTCTAAGATGGTGGTAAGACCTGCAATAATTTATGGCACGGAATGTTGGTCAGTAAAAAAGAAACATAAAATTAAGTTAAGTGTTGCAGAGAAGAGGATGCTCGGATGGATGAGTGGCTTTACTCTTAGAGATAAGATGCAAAATGAATATATACGTGATAAAGATGGAGTAGCTCCAGTGATAGGTAAGATTAAAGAGAGATGGTTTGGCCACATAAAATATCAGCCGTCCATTGAACCCCAATTAGGAGAGTAGATGTATTAGATGCGCCTTATATTACAAAGGTAGAGGTAGACCTAAAAAGACTTGATTATGATGTATAAAAAATAACATTAGTTTATTAAAATTAAATGAGAATTCAACACAATAGAACACAATGGAGAAAAAGGATTCATATAAACAACCCCACATAGTGAGATAAATGCTTGATGTTGTATCTGTGAGTGTTAGATCTTTGTGTAAAACAAATATATAAAATTTTACTACACCGTCATGAATTTTCTAACACGCTACAGGACAAAGCACCATTTATAATCATTAACATAAACTATTTGAATTATTTCAATCAGATAAATCTAGTGATTTTTCCATTTTTAAACTTTTAATGTAAAAAAAATGCATGTCTATTGAGTGTTGCTGAATTTATGAGTAGGATTTTCATGCAAGTCTAACATATTAAACTATTTATATCATCATAAATATTCTAGCATATAATAAAGATCAAAAATATTCATCAAAAATACTATCTTTTCTTCCACCATGAGATCGGGGTGAAGCATGTGGGAGAGAATCAAACAGTGGGAGATTATTGAGCAGTGTGACATGAGTGATGAGAGACATGCTAGCCACATGCTAGTCTTTAGTAAGTAATCACAGTAGAAATTCAGATTTTGCTGAGGTCTTCAAAAAGATCTTAAATTCAGACATTAAAAAAGCCAAAATTGAAGGCGCGTACGTTATCTAACAAAAGAATACAAGTGATTCCCGCAATACTTACACAAGCAACAGTGCAATTAGAAGCCACTGTAACTACAATGGTTTACACTAATAAGTAATAACAGCAAGAATCAAGTAACATTTGTTCTCTTAAAATTAAAATGAAGGGAAGAACGGATACCCAGAACGATCACTGACCTTGGAATGTCGCAGCCATATGGCTTCCATCTCCATTTCAAAAACTCATACTCAGGCCTCCCATTCTTATAACAATCAAAATCAATGTCGATATAAGGGCAAGAACCCGGTGGGTAATAAGGCTTGGTCAAATCCCTCACCCATCTTCCATCAAATATATCACACTTCTTCTGAGAATCTCCTGCAATTGCCTTGACTGAAACATCAGAGTCGTTGCTTTTTCTTACAGAGAAGTCCTGCAAACTCTCAACTTTTACTCTTAAATCACCATTAAGCTGCTTGGATACGTTATCTAGCCCCACCCCCAATCCTTCTGTGGCATTCTTCGAGATATTGTCAAAGGGGGGTTTCTTTATCTCGTCGAGGCTTGAACTCAATGAGTTCACACGGCTCAACTGCTGAGTTTTCTCCGAACCCAGATCGGATTGTCGCTGAGAAAAGTTGCCTTCAAGGGTTTCAGTTAAAGAAGAATAGTCTGCGTTTTCCGAAGCAACGGCATTTTTGTCGGTAAGAGAGGAACAGGAAGAAGAGTTGGAATTTTCCAAATAGGAAGCAGAGGCTGAGTCCTTTGAGCCGGGAAAGAGAAAGCGGGCGAATGGGGTATTAATGGAAGCGAGAAGGTAGACTAGGAGGATGGAGGCCACGATGCCAAGAACGAAGCCAGAGAGAACACGGCGCTTGGACGAGATAATGACTAAGATGTGATCGAGGAAGAGATGCTTCCGTGGATCCATGAACTAGGGCACTTCTTCAAGCTTTGATCATCAACCCTTTATGCTACTACTTCGTTTCGTGGATCATTCTCTCTGTTCTTTGTCGGTAGTACTGCTCGCGGAGTTTGGGTCACTTTCTACGCCTCTCTCTCTCTCTCTGCTACCAGCCTACCTCTGTCAATTTCTACTATGGTGAGGGACGACAATGACACGGAGGGAAATTAGTTGCGGGGTTTTGAATTACAAATCAGTGGATTTTGGATATGGTTCCATGTCAATATATCATTAATGCTTTGCACCGACGAAGAGGAAAATTAGTTAGCGTTTAGAAATGCAATATATGAGAGAGAGAGATGTTTTTCATAGCTGCAATGCATCGATGGAGCACTATAAAAATTTGAATCAATTAAGCTCGAATTTGAACTCAAGTAACTTTTTGGCAAATGGGTTTAAGCTCGAGCAGGTTGTTACTTGACCCAATTAGATTTATTTGCAGTTATAACTTTTTGATATACTTTTATTTTTATTTCATTTATATTTTTAATATAAAACAAAAAATATTTAATATTTTAAATATAAATTACTTTGATTTTTATTTAATATCAAATAAAATTTATTTCGTGGTGGCAGTCATAGTTGCCAGTAATACATGATGAGGTGATGGTGTGACGGTCAAGATGATGACGAAGGTCATTTTTGTTGGCAGATTAGTAATAACAAGCAGGATAATTATAATGATCTCAGATTGATCTTGGTGAAATGCTTTGATAAATATTCTAATATCGTAATCATAAGTAAAATGAGCAATAATAGAATAGTCAAAGATATATTTAATACTAAATAATATTAAAAATAAAAAAAGATAGCTGATGATAATTTTGAAAGTGGATGTTGATGATGATCATTGTTTTTAAAAATATTTAAAATACTTAAAATTTATTAAGAATATCTTTTATTATAAAATATCAAATAAAAATATTTTTTAAAAAGAAAAAAATAAAGTTGATATCAAATAATACAATAGAGCTTTGCTTGTACTAGAAGGAAGCTTGACATATGAAAAAAAAATTAAAGAGATTTTATCATAAATATAATGCAATAATTTTTTAATAATAATGAAGAAATTTAACTTTAAATGCACAATAATAACATAAATTAGAATAATATGCTCATAACTTCATTTATTGGGAAAGTATACCCGAAAGATCATTTAAGACCTAAATACCTCAAAAATTCTTACTTCCATATTACAGAAAAAGGAGATCACACCTTTTTCATGAATCGATGTTAAATAATTCATGATTTAGATATGGTATCGAATATTATTTTTCAAACTACAAGAAAATTATTCAAACATATTTGAACTATATTCAATTTATATTTTTGATTGTATTCAAATATGTTTAAATCATATTAAACTTGTTTGTATCACTATAAAATATTATTCAAATATGCTCAAACCTTACTAAATTTTTTGGCCATCTAAACAATGTTAAAATTATATTTGAATTTGGTTCAAATTATGATCAAATAATATGGTTCAGCATAGGCTTATGAATATCAAAGAAGGTTTGAATATAGTCCAATATTGATTCTAATATGGTTCTATCTTGATTCAAATATAGTTCGAACACATATTATTGTAACAATAACAGTAGATGCTAATCAATTATTTTATAAATATATGTCAGGTATCATTATTCTTACTTACACTTAAAAGTCTAGCCAACGCACGAACTGATCGACTTAATAAATTGCTCGTGAGTTGAGATCGTTAAGCTAACAAACCCAGCCTGAGCTAGCCCTAACTCGACTAGCTTGCTCATGGGCAAGTTTATTTTAAAATATTATTATAATATGCAATTATTTTTTTTTAAATTAAATAATTCTAGTACATAGTTGTTTAAAATCTTTAAAATTTATATTTAATTTTTTATATATCATGCATTTTCTTATAATTTTTTCCAATTATTATTCTTTTTTATCACTTTATTATAATACATTGCTTAAATCAAGATCATTCTAGCTCTTTCATGCTAAACGAGCCAACTCGAACTCATATAATAAATCTCAAGCTCGAGCTCGAGCTCAAACTCAATTTATTAAACAAGCTCAAACTAGATATAACTATAATAGGAGATAAATAAATTAGGAAGAGAAGTATAATACATCTGTTGCACTTCACATAATTGCTTTATGAAGCTTGCAAGTCATAAAGCTGCCAAACCGAGATATGTTTAAGATTAAAAGTCATAAAGCTGGCAAACCGAAAAATAGAAGGCATTCAAAGAGGGAGAATGATATGGTGAATATATAGGTACAACTAATGTGGAGTTAGAAGGTATACTTAATTACTTAAAATGCCAAGTGCTTATCATCTGAACAATAATTTATACTTCATTTTTTATTATATGAATATTCAATGATTAAATTTTAATACATTTTACTACTTTATAATAACTTTTTGAATGAGTTGATAAACACAGTATTGTTAAGTTTAAATAACTTGATTTATCAGTTGATGGGCATGCTTAGGACACCATAAAATACATTATTGAAAGTCATTATGTATATTTTGTTTTGTAATGTGAGTTTAGGTCACCAAGCTAAACAAGGAAGGAGGAATCAAAATAATTTAAAAAATAATTATTATTTTTTAATCAAATGGCTTACTTTTACATTTATATTTAGTAGCATTTTACATTTAGATACTAAGCACTATAATTTGATAATGATAGATGCATTAATGCATCTAAGATTTCATGCAAAGATATCAATAGCTAAAATTGTTTCACCAATTTATTCATGGTGCCTCAAAAGATCTATGATATGACATTCGAAATTCCCCTAGTCGAAGCATGAATCTTAAGGGCAAAGGCAAGCTGATCCCAAGTCGAAATCAATCAAGATCAAGCACCAAACATCGTAAACTTTGGAACATAAATTAAACCTCTGAATGATCATCAATATAGAGTATTTATAGTCAAATCGAGCATCGACGAGAATCTAACAACAACCTAAGATCTCACAATTCACCTCATTTGAGCATCCAAATGTTCAAATACATCAAATGATCAAAAGGAATCGCCCGTAACCGTCCGATGGGAGGAGTGGTTTCCATGTATTTACAAGCCACTCCTCCAATCTATAAATAGCCTCTCATTCTCCATATGAGGGGACACTTTGGAGGCCAAGTGAAGAAGGAGAGGAGGCAAGAAGGAGGAGAGAGCTCAAGCTCAAGATCCGCAAGATCGCACGACCGCCCGACGGTCATCAACCACCACCGGCCACCGCCACCGACCTCGCGCCAATCACCTAATCGTTCCTTGCATTGCCGAAGTTTTTTCCTATATTGCCAAATTGTTCCCCGCATTTCCACCAAGTTCCTACACGCAGCCCACCATCACCGCCACTCAAGAACTATTACAACTCGACTGTTATGTTCTTTTCTTGTATACCATCTTGTAATCCCGTTATCGGGAAGATTCTGTACTTCGAGGCATATACATAGTGGAACATTTTTGCTGGGCCAGGCCCCGTGATTTTTTCCCTCTTTTCGAGGTTTTCCACGTTAAAACTTCTGGAGTTCTCTCGCTCACTCTTTAAATACCTGTGTGTGTGCTGGACTAATCAACAAAGCTAAGGCGTAAACTTTCACTCTAAGAATGGTCTTCCAAGACGCACAGCTTTACCGTCGTGGGAAAGACTCCTCAATCATACTTTTTTTAAACACCTACATCATGGCTAACGCAATCTTAACACCGGAGCCTCTCGCTCTAACTCCCGCCACTAAAACCAACTTGAACTGGACGCCAAGCTTCCGCCCCACTTCCCAATGGGCATGACCATGTTGGCACAGAATCTCTTAGAAGAACGATGCAATGGAAGAGTCTCAAAATGAGATGATCCGACTTTTACGAGAACACAACAACCTCCATCACGGCAAACACACCGCCCCCAAGATCGATTATTACCTGCAGGAGGACAATATGCTACTTCTTAGACGTTCCACCACCTCCAAACCGTGATGTCGAACTTCGACACCGCTTCCACCCATCCATCACGCCAACCAATCCGCATTATGCTGGTACGATTCTCACCCTGTTGACCCTGCTCGCCATGTTATACGTGCAGAATTACAACGCTTGGTACGAGAAGAACTCCATCACAAAGACGGGAATCATATTTTCTCTCACCGCAGTTATCAAGAGTCTTCCCCTTTGGCTGAAGCTATTCTTCGACATCCCATCCCCGTAGGGTTTAAGCTTCCAAGCATTGACCCTTATGAGTTAGAATTCTACGAACACATCGACCATTACAGACCATCATGCATATCCAATGAGCTCCCGACTGCTTTGTCGTCTTTCCTATTACTCTCAAGGACAAGACTTGGTTCTACTCTCTTCCAAGGGGATCTATCCATACCTTTGATGAACTCGCCAAAATCGGTGGAACATTCATCAGAAACCAAGGATCATCAAAGACTCCTCCCATCTCTCCCAAGATTCGCCAAAATGAAGGTGAATCACTTAAGGAATACTTCCAAAGGTTTTCCTTAGAAGCTCGCCAAATCCAAGGTAGATCAATTATTAAGAGGAGTTTTCTTGGAGGACCCCGACCTTTTACTCATCGTTAATGCGATACCGGCCATATGTCGACTTGGTTCATCGTGGAAGCACAAATCTCGATGAGGCTATCAATGCCATCGCAAAGCTTGAGCAATCTACGTGAAAACGTAAGAGTGTCCCGGAGCGGAACACATCAAAAGAGGCAACAAGACAACCGGATCTCCCTCCACGCATATCAGGCGTGAACCCACGAGAGAAGGAATACTCACCACTAAATTCATCTCATGTTAACATTCTAATGGCTATTTGAGATGAAGAAATCATCAAATGGCCACATCCATTGAAACCAAATTGGAAAATGGGAGCAATATTGTCACTTTCATCGGGACATACCACTGCAAGCAACTCAAAGAAGAAATTGAGAGGCTCATTCAAGGATATCTCGCCGATTAAAAAATCAACCAACTCAAACCAACTCAGCCTTCAAGGGGCAAGACAATCATCACGAAGAACAAAACGATCATCCTGGGGAAATTGTTGGGAGGACTGCTATCTAATCGATTTCTCATCACCGCTCAAGGCCGAGTTAAAGAAATCTCGATCATCATTCCATCACTTTTAATGATTGACTTAGGGGTCCATGTTCCTCATCAAGATCCACTTGTCATCAGCGCGGGGATCGGTGACCCATGCTATAATGTTAAAAGGATTTTGGTTGATAGTGGGAGTTCTGTCGATGTCCTATTTTACTCCACGTTTCTGAGCATGGGCCTCGTTAGGGAAAAGCTCCAACCTGCTGCAGGACCATTGTATGGGTTTGACAACCGCCCCGTACGAGTAGAAGGGATGATCACTCTTCCTGTTGTTCTCGGAGAATTCCCTCGGCAAGTTACTCATTCAATCCAATTTATGGTGGTCAAGTCGAATTTATAACACTATATTTGGAAGGCCCCTCCAATCAATCTTTGGTGCAATCACTTCAATATCTCATCTTAAGATGAAATTTCCAACCCTGGAGAGTAGTGGAAATCAACAGTGCAATCATGTTACCTCGACAAGCTCACCACGCCTTCCGGACCTTTAGCATTGAAGATTTTAATTTTCGGGATGAAGGAGCACCCCACAAAGCATCACATGTAGAAGACTTACTCTTCATTACATTATCGGATGACCAACCACTACGAGCAGTGCAAGTAGGATCCCTGCTTTCAAAGGAACAAAGATAAAACTACATAGATTTCTTGCGTAAAAATCAAGACATCTTCGCCTGGAGTCCGACTGATATGCCAGGAGTTGACCCCAGTGTGATCATGCACTCCCTCAAGATTAATCCAACATCCAAACCGATCATCCAGAAGAAGCGGAGCTTTCCCGACGCTTCCGTATTGAGCATGAAGTTAACAAGCTCCTTGAAGCGGACTCATACGAAGTATATTACCCTATATGGCTAGCAAATGTTGTCATGGTTAAGAAAACAAATGGAACATGGAGGATGTGTATTGACTACACTGACCTTAACAAGGCTTGCCCAAAAGATAGCTTCCTTCCCGAATAATTAATTGGTCGACGCTACGTCGCCATCAAATGCTCGCTCGACGCCCTCCTATAACCAAATAAGAATGGACCCAATGGATGAAGAAGCCACGATTTCAAACATATAAAGGTTTATACTGGCCAAGTTACGATGGAAAGTATGTGACGGGACGGTATGTTGGTAAAAGCCCTGAAGAATCACAACATATCTCGACTTAGAACGCGTTTCAATCTTCTTCGCTATAACATACAACTCAACCCCACCAAATGTGCCTTTGAGTTACATCGGAAAATTTCTTGGGTTTATGGTAACCCATCGCGAATAGAAGCCAACCCCGAAAAATTAAGGCTCGAGATATGACCCCTCCAAAGAATATCAAGGAAGTTCAACGCCTAAATGGACGGATTTACCCTATCTCGTTTTCTTAGCTCGCTCGGGACAAATACTTGCCATTCTTCGAATATTAAAAGGAGCAAAAAATAATAATTTTCAATGGACCGATGAATGTCAATGCTTTTGAACAACTAAGAGAGGCATCTCCCCTCACCGCTCTAAGCCTATTCAAGGAGAAATATTATACTTATATCTTGCGCCTCTCCCACGCAATAAGCTCGCCTTGATACGGAAGTAAATGGGATACAACCACAATTTATTACGCCGAAAATACTTTCAGATATAGTCGTTATCCAATCGCAGCATGTGATATCATTTTTAGTTACCAAAATTGCCCATACTTTCAAGCTCATACTATGGTGTTTACACTAATCTACCATTAAGAGCTATCCTACGTAAAGCATCCGGAAGATTAATTAAGTGGTCGGAATTGGGAGAATTTGACATTCATTTTCTACCTCGACCGACATAAAGTCTCAAATACCGCAGACTTCATAGTGGAATGCACCGCCCAACTCCAAATGATATGTCTATCACACGCCCTTTATTTCCTCAATGGACTCTCTATGTTGATGGAGCTTCAGAAATCGGCTGAGAATCTTACTTATTTCCCCAGTAATACCTTAGAGTATGGACTTCATTTAAAATTTTCAACAATATCAACAGGCCCTCATCGCAGGTTGAGACTCGCCATCGATCGCAAGCAAAGACTTAACAATCCATACGACTCTCTTGTCGCTTCAAGTCGAGGGTAACTACGATACCCACAACCCTCAGTTGGCACAATACGTCGACTTGGTGAAGTCGCTCCTTGCCCATCTTAAGGCGCATCAAATCACTCACATACCGCGGGAGAAAAATACTCGAGCAGACGCCCTCGCTAAGCTTGCTACGTCCGCTACCGGAGATCTATTCAAGAGAAAGCATATTGAAGAAATATATTTCCCCAGTATTCAAGGACCGTGGGTAATACAAACGATTGATGAGGTGAAGGAACCCTCATGGATGGACCCCATCATGTCTTTCCTGCAAGAAGGAAGCCTCCCCGAAGACCCTACTGACGCCACTCGCCTCCGAAGACAAGCCGCAAACTTTGTTATTATTGGAGGTGAACTATATAAACGAGCTTTCTCTGGGCCATACCTCAAGTGTCTTCCACCATCAGAAGCTGACTATGCGCTAAGAGAGGTTCACTCGGGAATATGTGGAGAACACCTAGGAGGAAGGGCGCTAGCCCTTAAAATTATAAGGCAAGGATTCTATTGGCCTACAGTGAAACAAGATGCCCTGGAGTTCACCAAAAAATGTGCTAGTTGTCAGTTGCATTCAAACCTTCCTCACATGCCGCACACAGAGCTCTCATCTCTTCAAAGCTGGCCTTTTGCTCGTGGGAATTGATATAATGGGACCTTTTCCGATAGCATCGACAAAGAAAGTTCATCATTCTAGTACTACTTCACTAAATGGGTGGAAGCAACCACTTGCCAAAATCACGGAGGCAAACGCTAAACAATTTATTTGGAAAATATAGTGTGTCGATTCGGTCTTCTGTGATCATCACCGACAACGGACTCAATTCTTGGAAAAGTCTTTACGCCCTTTTGCAAAGATCTTCACATTCAGCTGGTGCATACGGCTGTGGCACATCCACAAACTAACGCGACAAGCTACTACCAGGACTATACTCAAAGGATTAAAATACGTTGAGAAGGCCGGGGCAATGGGATGATGAGCTTTCCAATGTTCTGGCTTACCGCATCATATTGTGCACCCCAACGGTGAGACGCCATATAACTTGTGTTTGATGTAAGCTATCATACCAGTGGATATCGGGGTTCCAAGTCCAAGAGTCCAATTTTTCGATCATGGTAGCAATGAAGAAAAACTTCGGCAGCACCTAGACCTACTCCCCGAAACTCGTGACATGGCCCTACTTCGGACTGCTTCCTATCACCAAAGGGTAGCTCGCCACTTCAACAGAAGAGTAAAACCTCATCCAATATCTGTCGGTGACTTGGTTCTACGAAGTCTCGAAGCTGCAGGCAAAGGCCCTCAACGCAATAAACTCTCACCTCTCTAGGATGGTCCATATGTGGTTATATAAATGAAGCTAGAACATTCAAGCTCAAGGATCTAGAAGGAAAAACTCAACTTGGAATGCTAAGAATCTCAAAATATTATCAAGAACTCTTATTGCATAATTATTGCAAATTTTAGTTTATCTCCTATCACTTCATCCTCGATACCGACCCCACTTAATGGGATAGAGACTTGTTGTCATTGTTGTTATTGTTGTTGTTGTCATTTTCTCTTGAAGCTCATATCCTGTCTTATGATTGTATCGTGAACTTATCAAAGTAAGTGAATTTGTAGCTTTGTTCTAACCAGATGTTTTTTCTCTTTCCCCCACTTGAGAAATATACGACTCAATTATATCTCATCGAACATGATCAATCCCAAGGGGACTTGATCGAACCTCTTCCATACGTTAATGTCATTGAGCAAAAACTCGACAAACAACCTAGGAAAGGTTAAGAGGTCCTTGGTGGACTTCCCACCACCTTTCCATACGTTAACATCATCGAGTAACACTCGAACAACCGATAGGTCAAAATCCCTGGATCCAATTGCATATATTAACAACGCCAAATGATATTCACCAATCACCCCAGATGGGTAAGAACAAGACAAGGGTGTATAAAAATAATAATCATAATAAAAATATACATAGATATCATCAACAGCATTAATACGATACTATAAGAGAGAATCAAGATCCTGATACACGCTAATAACATTACATAGAACAAACAACAAAGAAAAAGACATCTACAACTGACACTACATGATATCAACGTCCTCCTCACTACTAGGAGATCCTCCCTGGAGCCCACTCACAACTCCTTCATCTTAATCAAGGATCTTCGATGCTAGGAGATATATCCTCAATTCTAGCTCCGCGACCACACTCCTTTCGTGAACCCTGATGAAGCCCTCCTCTAAACATTGGCTCCAAGTCCTTCACTTCAACATCAAGTATATGATTACGAGCTTCCTGAACATAGTCTTCGATTGTACCACGATAAGCTGGAGTTCTTGAAGTCCTCCACCGCTTCAAGGAGATTTCATTTGCTTCCGCTTAAACTCAGAGCTCTTTCTCCAAAAGATGATCTTGTAATGCTTTTTCTCCACCGCATTGAGCCTCTTCTCCATCCTGAAGCCTCGTCCTGCCTCACTTAGCTCATCACTGTGCGCTCCACCTCGACATCAAAAGAAAGAGAAGTTGACATGTTCGCTAGCTCGCCCTACACCCGGCCAGATCCTCCAAAGTCGCCACTTCTTGGCCTTAGCATTCATCTTTCGCTCACACTCGGGTAGATACTTTACCTTCACAAATTCACTGTTCCACTCATCTAAGGCAACACCCAGATGAGCCATCAATCCTAACGATTGAGTTACCTAAAAATAAAAAATAAAAAAAAAAAAAAAGCACCAATGTTACATAAAGAATGAGGGAAAAGAAGAAAGGAAGAAAGAAGTAAAAATAATGTACCAATTCATCCGCCCGTTGATGTCCGGAGCATATGTGATTTAATACCTCTTCAGAATTTGGCTGGTAATGAACTCCCCATCGTGAGTTAAACAGTTAAACTCGAGGCCAACCAAGCAGCATCTTCTCCGCAGATATATGACGTGGTCATTTCAAAGACAAGTCTTCTTTTTCCGTAAAAGATGAATCATTGTTATCGATGATTCGCGACGGCTTCTCGAGAGAACCCTATGAGTATGAGGAAATATCTCATCACCTTTACTCACCTCTTCAACGGAAGAGTGAGATTTTCCCGGCCGGATGGAAAGACCAACCTTGAACATCCTATCTTCTTCAGTATTTATTCAATGTGACGTAACTCATGTTGCAAGCTTCCTACGCCGAATATTAAGAAGATATCATTCTCCGATATCGAATGGATCCGGAAGATCATTCAATCTCCCCATCTCGTGAAGTCCCCACTCATTCTTCAAAAAAAAAGAATCCATTGGACCAATTTCTATGAATCCCGCGTAAAATTCTATCCAATTCTTTATAGTCCGATAGAAACACCCCTCGAGCATCACATGTGAATCTACACATTCGCACAAGTATTTGATGTTCAAAGTAACACCACGCTTCAAGAAGGTAGTCAAATCAACGATGACCATTAAAGCTCGAAACGAGAATTACGACAAAGCTACGCCGCAATTTTTGAAGATCTCAATCAACTCGAGAGCCAAAGGGAATCGCACCCGCATCTAAGAGTCATCTCGTAAATAGTAAAATACCCAGGTGAACGCTCGACTTTTGGCAACAATAGCCACCAACTCATTTGGGAAGAAAAATTTTCTCGGAACACCATTGTTATCTCGATGTGAGTGGATGATATATCATCAGCCACTATGAGTTTTCTTCCGCCATCACCTGTAAGAATACATAATAAATAAAGAGGGAGAAATAATAAAATCAAAGAATTTTGTGAACCACTCACCTCAATATGCTAGCATCTTCTTGTTTTGACCCTCTCGCTCGCGCACAATTTGGGATAAAATTCTTCTCCTACGAATAAAGAAACACATACATATGAAGGGGAGGGGAAAGAGAAGAAGAAGGGATATATAGAGAGAGAGAAAGAGAGAAGCTATCCCCCTCTAATAAGGCTATGAAATTACCAAACTTTCGAAGTCGTGATGGCTCTAACGGTGCTCCTCATCTTGGCGGTTTTCAACCGAACCGCCCATCCAAGTTGAAAGAAAGCTAATTTTCTACAAGAAAAGTAGAACCAAGCTTTGATCACCTCCGACGACGACGAGGGGAACTAACCACGTATGTACCGTGGGCCTTGATCGCTTCCTAACCCGACGACGAGGTGAAACCGAACCACGATATGTACCGTGATCGCCTCTAACCCGGACCCGACGAGGTCGGTGAACCGGAACCACGACGATGTACCGTGGGCCTTGATCGCTTCCTCCCGGACGGTCCGACGAGGTAAAACCGGAACCAACGATGTACGGGCCTTGATCACCTCCAAATAATCCTAACTCAAGAAGAAGAGGAGATGAGAGTGTGCCTTTTCCTCTTAATTTTATAGACCCCATAGGGATAAAAGGGTAAAACCCCAAAATTGTCAAACCGCCAAAGCTCAAAGACTCTCAGTCGCCCTGGATAGCTGCCAGGCCAGACTGCGTACGCTGGCTGCCAAGAAGCCTCGCTTCAAGGCTCGGCGCTGCTACAGACCGACGGCTCATCGCCCGCTTTGCCCGCCGCCCCCCAGATCGCGATCGTTACCGCCGCTACACGGTTCGGACGTGGGTTCGCGCGGAACTGCCGCGACTCCACGGGCGAAACTCACCCGTATGCCCGCACCGGCTTTGCACGCACTGCCTGCTGCCGCTACCGGGCCACCGCTTTCGCTTAACCTGGCTGCGGGTCGCCCGCTTCCACCGCGCAGCTCAGGGCCAAGAATACCCGGTGGCTAATTGCATATGGGTAACTTCAAAACTCCTGCCACGCTTCGCTAACCTCCTTCTCATCCCATAATTAACCTTACATCTACTTCCATAATCATTGTACTTTTATGAAGATTTATTCTCCCAAAATGTATGATTCATGGACCGCAAGTTAAATAATTTGTTGTTTTCAAATATTTGATGCATATATTTTGAATGATCAAGATGATGCCATCCAAAAATAGGGGCAACCGATATGACATTCAAATTCTCCAAGCATGAATCTTAAGTGGCAAAGGCAAGCGATCCCAAGTCGAAATCAATCATCAAGCACCAAACATGGAAACTTTGGAACATGAATTAAACCTCAAATGATCATCAAATATAGAGTATTTATAGTCAATCGAGCATCTCGACAATAATCTAACAACCTAAGATCTCATAATTCGACCTCATTTGAGCATCCAAATATTCAAAATACATCAAATGATCAAAAGGAATCGCCCGAGTCCATGGGGAGGAGTGGTTTGATTTTCCATGTATTTACAAGACCGCCACTCCTCCAAAATAGCCTCATTCCATATGAGGGGACACTTTGGGAGGTGAAGAAGGAGGAGCCCAAGCAAGAAGGAGGAGAGAGCTCAAGCTCAAGATCCCGAGCAAGATCGCACCACCGCGCCATCAACCACCACCCGGCCACCGTCATCACCCTCGCCGCCACAATCACCTTCGTGCATTTCCGGTTGTTCCCTATATTAAATTGTTCTCAGATTTCCACTGTTCCTACACGCACACCATCACCGCCACCAGCAACTATTACAACCCGACATTGTTACATACTTGTTCTTTTCTTGTATACCATCTTGTAATTTATCGGGAAGATTCTGACTTCGAGGCATATATACATAGTGGAACATTTTGTTGGCCGCCCCGATTTTTTCCTCTTTCGAGGTTTTCCAATTAAAACTGAGTTCTCTCGCCATCTTTAAATACCTGTGGCCGGACTAATCAACAAAGTTTGAAACTTTCACTCACCAATGGTCTTCTTCGCAACAATCTATATATAATAAGATAACTTAAATAAGCAAGTTCCAAAAGAGATAGTGAAAGCATAATAATAAATTCAAATCAAATTTATCTCATACTCGAATAATATTTGATTCAATATTTATTCTAGTTCAAAATATTCTTAAATATTAATCAAATCTTGACTAATTTTGAAAAGGTTTGTTTTATCATTGATATGACACTGAAAATTTCGCTAGTCGAAGCATGAATCTTGATGTCGAAAGCAATCTGATTCTAAGTCGAACCTAGCCTAGATCAAGCACTTTAAATATCATTAGAAACTTTGAGAAATCAATTGAATCCTTAAATAATTCCTAAATATGGAGTGTTTATGATCAAATCGAGCATCTTGACGAGCCGGACCTAACAAGCCTAAGATCCCTTAATTCTCACTTGGTTTGAGTACTTAAAAATTTAAAATACATCAGATGATCAAAGGAATCATTTCGAGCCGTCCGATACAGTGATTTGCATTTTGCACGTATTTATAGAAATGTCATTCCTCTAATATATAAATAATTCCTCATTCTTCACATGAGGTGAGCTTAAGCTAAAGAGAGGAGAGAGCTTTAAGGCTTAAAGATCTTCCAAGCATAATCACCACCATGCCGAACATCCGCTCCATCGCTGCCACCACGCGCCATCGCCAAACCACCACGCCGCCATACCACCACCACTCACCGCGCCAACTATCATCGTAACCAGCTGCCAGTCAGACCACCATTTTCGCCATACAACCGACCGTCCGCCGCTGCTGCCGAATTAGGCCGCTTTGCCGCCATCGATGCGCATATCATCAACTAATGTTGCTCATCACCGCTGACCACTATCGCTGGTCACTGTTGCCGACCATCACCGCTCCGCTTGCCGACCACCATCGATCATCGTGCTATCAATTTCGCCATATCGATCACTACCGTACTTTAGCCATTTTACCAGCCACCGTTGCCGCTGTGCCGGCCGCTGTTTCACCATTATCAATTTTACCAATAACTATGTTTAACCACGCGTGATTGTTGAGCATGGATTCTGATTCCCATGTCGACTTTTCATATACAATGTAATCCCGTTATTGAGAAAATTTAAACTTTGTACTCCGAAATAGATATATAGTGAAAGATTTTCATAGGGCTAGCCTCGTGATTTTTCTCCCTCTTTCTTAGGGTTTTTTCACATAAAAATCGGAGTTTATTGTTAAATCTTCAAATATCTCGTTTGTCACAACAAGGTAAACTTTTATTCTACCCAACTGGTTTTCTAGCACACAATAATTTGATGCTATTTGTGGAAAATGAACTCCACAATCGTAATCTCTGTGAACACCTGCATTATGGCCAACAGATGTAATATTCACAACAACGGAGCCTCCCGCTCCAACTCCACTGCCACTAAACCACTGAACCAAGGACGCCAAGCCGCCTCACTTCCCCCTGATAGGCATGAACTTATCGGTGAAGGTGCAACAGGAACCTCTCTAGAAGATCGTGTTCGTCGAATGGAAGAGTCTCAAAATAAGATAATTTGACTTTTACGAGAAACACGATAGCCACTACTGCGGCAAACACATCTCCCCTAAGATCGATTGTTAGTCAGTGGAGGTCAAAATGCTAATACGGGATTTTCTCGTCATTAAGTTGAAGTTCCTCCACTTCCAAACTGTGATGCTGACCTCCTTGACACTATTAGTTTTACTAATCCATCACTTACAGCTCAACCAATTGCTAACTCACCAATTATTACTGGTAGCTTTGCACGTTCTTCCAGCCAATTCACATATATGTGCGTAATTACAAGGAGAAGAATGAAAATTATATTCCCTCTCATCACGGCTATCAGGAGTCTTTACCTTTGGATGAAGCTATTCTTCAACATCCTATTCTCGTAGGTTTCAAGCTTTCAAGCATCGACTCCTATAATGTGGCAACTGACCCATATGAACACATCGACCATTACAGGACTATCATGCATATCCAACAAGCTCCTAATACACTGCTTTGTTAGGTTTTTTCAGTCACCCTCAAGGGTTAGGCTCGTACTTGGTTCTACTCCCTTCCAAGGGGATCCACCATACATTTGACGAACTCGCCAAAATTTTTGTAGAACAGTTCATTAAAAACCGGAGGATCATTAAAGATTTATCTCATCTCTCAAGCATTCATCAAAATGAGAGTGAATCACTTAAGGAGTACTTCCAGAGGTTCTCCTTAAAGGCTCGCCAAATACCTGGAGTAGACCATGAATTATTAAGAGGAGTTTTTTTTGGAGGGCTCCGTCCCAGGCCTTTCTACTTATCACTAATATGAGATACGGTCCGCTCATATACCGACTTAGTTTATCGTATGGAAGTACAAATTTCTGCTAGTGAGGCTATTAATGTCTATCATAAATAATTTGAACACTCCACAAAAAATATAAGAGTGCCCCAGGGAACATAGATTTACAATCTCATCAAAAGAAACAACAAGGCAGTCGTGATCTCCCTCCATGACCCTCCATCACATAAACCATGACCAGAAAAGGAATACATACCATTCTTTAAAATATTAAAGGGAGCTAAATATAATAATTTTTGCTGGACTGATGAATCTCAAGCTGCTTTGAGCAGCTGAGGGAATATTTAGCATCTCCACCCTTACTATCCAAGCCTATCCAAGAAGAGATGTTATACTTATATCTCGTAGTCTCTTCCCATGCAATAAGCTTATTTTTAGTGCGAGAGAAAAATTCAATACAACGATCAATTTACTATGTTAGCAAAAGTCTCTCTAATATAGAAAGTCGTTATCCACTAGCAGATAAGATGACTTTGGCTTTAGTTTTTCAACGCAAAAAATTGTGTCCATACTTTCAAGCTCACACCATCGGTGTTTATACTCATTTACCATTGAGGGTTATTCTACAAAAACCAGAAGCATCTAGAAGGTTAATCAAATGGTCTGTAGAATTGAGATAATTTAATATTTATTTTCTACCAAGGTCAGACATAAAGTCTCAAGTACTCGCAGACTTTATAATGGAGTGCAATATCCCTACTCCAAATGAGCTATCTATTACACCCCTTTCATCTCTTCAATGAACCCTCTATATTGATGGAGCTTCAAAAAATGCTGGTGCCGGAGTATGAATCTTACTTATTTTCCCCCAACAGGATACCTTAGAGTATGAACTTTGCCTAAAATTCTCTACAACTAATAATACGGCTAAATATGAGGCTCTCATCATAGGGTTGAGACTTGTCATCGATTGTGAAGCTCAAAATTTAATGATCCACACTAACTCTCAGCTTGTTGCTTCTCAGGTTAGGGGAAGCTCATAATCCACATCTAGCATAATACTTCAGCTTGGTGAGCTCACTTCTTGCCTATATCAAAATATATCAAATCATTCACATACTTTGATTGAAGAATACTCGAGTTGATGCTCTCGCTAAGCTCGCTACCTCTACTACTTGAGATCTATTTCAGAGAAGGTGTGTTGAGGAAACATATTTTCCTAGTATCTAAGGGTCTAGAAAATACAAGCAATTAATGAGACGAAGGAAACTTCATGGATGGACCCCATTATATCCTTTTTACAAGAAGGGACCCTTCTTGAAGACCCAATTACTACAACTCATCTCAAGAAAAGCTCTAAACTTTATTATTTTTGGAGGTAAACTATACAAATGAGCTTTTTCTGGGTCATATCTTAAATGTCTTTACCATCAGAGGCTGATTATGCATTAAGAGAGGTTCACTCTGGGATATATGGAGAATACCTAGGAGGAAGGGCACTAGCCCTTAAAATTATGAAGTAATGGTTCTATTGGCCTACAATGAGGCAAGCCACTTGAATTTTACAAAAAAATATGTGAGTTGTCAGTTGCACTCTAATATCTCTCTTACACTGCATACAGAGCTCTCATCCCTTCAAAGCCCTGGCCTTTTGCTCAATGAGGAATTGATATTATGAGACCTTTTCCAGTAGCGTCAGGACAACGAAAGTTTATCATTTTAGATGTCGACTACTTTACTAAATGGGTGGAGGCTGAACCACTCGCTAAAATCATGGAGGCAAATGCTAAATAATTTATTTAAAAATATATAATATGTCAATTTGGTCTTTCTACGAAGATCATCACCAACAATGGAACTCAATTTACTGGAAAAGTCTTTACGACTTTTTGTAAAGATAATCACATTTAGCTGCTCCATACGGCTGCAACTCATCCTCAAACTAATGGATAGACTGAAGCTACCAATAAGATTATACTCAAAAGGTTAAAAATGCACCTCGAGAAGGCTGGGGGGGCAATAAGTTGAGAGGCTATCTATTGTTCTTTGGGCTTACCACACTACATCGTGAACTCTGACTGGTGAGACACCATATAATTTGTGTTTCAGTACATGCACTATTATACCATTACATATTAGGATTCCAAGTTCAATAGTTCAATCATTCAATCATAATAGTAATGAAGAGAAACTCCGATAAAACTTGGACCTACTCCAAGAAACTCGTGACATGACCTTACTTCGGACTGCTCCTACCACCAAAAGGTAGGTCATCACTTCAATAGAAGAGTGAAACCCCATCCATATCTTTGTCAGTGACTTAGTCTCGTGAAGTCTGAAAGCAAAGGCCCTCAACGCAATAAGCTCTCACCTCTTTGGGATGACCCTTATGTAATTATAGCAATGGTCAAGTCAGAAATATTTTAGCTCAAGGATCTAGAGAGAAACCTTGCCTCAAACTTGAAATAGGAGAATCTCCGAAAGTATTATTAGTAATTCCTACTGCATAAATATTATAGCTTTTATTTTGTCTCGCTTATCATTTCCTCTTCAGCTCATATCTTTGTTAAGTTATCTTATGATAATATTATATCGATGAATTTATCAAAGTAATGAGTTTATGATTTTTCTTTCAAGCTTGTTGCATATAAAAACCTTCTTCATTTAATCCTCCTACTCGAGGAATGCACAACTCACGTTGTGTCTCAGTCGATGCATGATCAATTCAAGGGAATTGATTGGACATCTTCCATATATATAAGAAGTCAAGTAATACTTTGACTAATACCTAGGATAGGTCAAAAAGTCTTTGGTGGACATTCCATGGCCTCTTCCATATAGGTAAGATGTCAAATAATATTTTGACTAATTCCTAGGATAGGTCAAAAAATTCTTGGTGGACTTCCCACAACCTCTTCCGCATAGGTTAGTGTCATCAAATAATATTCCGACCAATCACCTTGAATAGGTCAAAACAAAATGAGATCAAATTATCCAAAATTTTAATTTATTAATGTCATTGATAACTTTAACATGATGATATAAAAATAATCAAAATTTTGGATATAAAAAAAGAAAATAATAAATAATAATACATAGATAAAAGGGAAAGAAATGCATCCTCAAGTGATACTATATGATATCAACATCCTCCTCACCACTAGAAGATGTTCCTTAAACTCACTCTCAACCCCTTCATCTCCTGAATCTGGCGAAGGGTCTTCAGATACTTGGTTGGGAGATAGATTCTCAATATTAACCCTAATTTTGTGATGTACTAAGCTGATTCCTTTTATGAATCCTCAGATGAAACCTTCCTCCAAACATTGGCGCTACAAGTCCTTCACTTCAACATCAAGAATCTGATCATGAGTTTCTTAGATATGATTCTCGATAGGGTTGCAAACGAACCAAACCAAACCGAGCCAAGACCTATTCAGGCTTGAGCTCGGTAGC
Source organism: Cymbidium sinense (assembly GCA_021442155.1). Classification (NCBI taxonomy): domain Eukaryota; kingdom Viridiplantae; phylum Streptophyta; class Magnoliopsida; order Asparagales; family Orchidaceae; genus Cymbidium; species Cymbidium sinense. The sequence goes on from CM038215.1 coordinate 294,375,443, forward strand.
ACACTGGGAGCTCGAGCTCGCTGAGCTTGCTGTCCAGGTTCGAGTTCTGCTTAACAACCGAGATGTTCAAGCTTGATTTGTGTTTGGTTCATTTACAGTTAATCGAGCTCTTATCGAGTAGCTTGATTGGAATTATAAATGAGCTTAATCGAGTATCTTAACGAGCACTATTATCAAGCCTTATCGAACAATAATTAAACAAGCTTTAACGAGCTTTAACGAGCTTTAACGAGCCTTAATGAGTAGCAAGTAAACGATCCTAAACAAGCCTTAATGAGCTTTAACGAGCCTTAATAAGCAGCAAGTAAATGAGCCTAAACAAGCCTTAACGAGTTTGAACAAGCCTTAACAAGCCTAAACAAGCCTTAACGAACTTTAATAAGCCTTAAAGAGCATTAATGAGCAGCAAGTAAACGAGCCTAAACAAGTTCTAAATAATCGAGCCTTAACAAACACTAAATAAATGAGCCTAAATGAACTAATAAATGTGCATAAACAAGCATTTAACAATCATGAATAAATAAACAATATAAATTTGTAAAAGAAGAAATTTTTATTTTATTTAGGTAAGAAGAAATTTTTTTTTACATTTAAGAAAAAGAATACAAAGTCCAACAATAAAAGAAAATAGATAATAGACTAAAACTAAGTACAATAAAATAAAATTACATTAACTAATAGTCCAACAACAAAAGAAAATGAAGGAGAAAAACTGCAGCAAGGCGGTAAGGCCAACCAGCTTAATGGAGGTAGACATATCCCAACTCTCTCAGCTGCAGTTGCCAGTTGCTGAAAGTTTCCATCCTTCGGTTCCTAGAATTATACACATGAATTATGCAGGGAATTATATAGAAAATCTGAAGCAGATTACCACCTTGTGAGTAGTATAACAAGCAGATTACCACCTTTTTTTGTTTCCCATTTTAGAGCTATGAACTCAAATAAGTTCAATGGAAGAATACCTGCTTCAATCGGTCTGCTCTCCAACTCAAAGATGTCAATAAAGAGTATTAAAATACTACATTATAACAGAAAATTTAACTAGTTGTAAAGTTCAATTCTCCAGATCGAATCATAAAAAAAAGAAAATTTAAGTTGCAAAGTTCAATTCTCCGGATCACGAGCGTGAAAAAACATAAAAATTTGCAAAGTTCAATTCTCTATATAAGCGTGAAAAAATAGAATTATGGCAATTAGAATTATGCAAAGTTCAAGCTCAGAAATGCACCAGTTAGCAAAAAAATAAAAAATATCAAGGCAATCAGAATTATGGTAGTACAACCAAGTGATCAACCAATATTGGCTCGAATCGGATAAAATTATGCATCACATAGTAGCTAGATACCATCAACTCTAAAGGAAGGGCAACAAACATTACATTGAAGATCCAAATCCTATAGAGTAAGTACCATCACAAATGCATTTTCATATGACCTCAACAATGGCTACCAATACTTAAGAGAAGGGCTACTATAAATTAAGCTTCACATAATAATACCATCAACTATAGAAGAAAGGCAACAAACATTACATTGAAGATCCAAATTTTATAGAGTAAGTACCATCACAGATTCACAAATACATTTTAATAAGACCTCAACATAATGGCTACCAGCAATACTTAAAGAGAAGGGCAACTACTACTATAGTACATATCATTCATTACAATAATCACTCCCAAATAGAATCTGGAATATCATCATTGCTTTCATTGTCAATATTGGACCAATACTATTTCAAGCATAAAAGAATAATGTAAACATGCATAAATAAGCATCTAGCATTCATGAATAACAGAGATTTATAAAAATTAATGTGCATAAACTAAACTACGAAGGGAAAGCTTATGCTAAATGCTTAGTAGCACCATCTTCGATATGAAAAAATAAGTACTAATCTTATGACATTCAGTACTTCATAAAGAGTTTAAGAGAAAAAAATAATAATACATCAAATTAGTTTAAATTCAGTAGAGTTTCATTTCAAAGTTCTAAATATTGACTCCATAACATCTCAAGGTAAACGAACTTCTTTCAACTCCTATTTGCCACAATAATTTACATAGATATTAATGTCAAAATAGCTAAATTTGTAATGCATAGTAAATTAAATTTAGCCACTAACCTTTGTCTTTCTTTTAATTTCAGAAACTATAATACCTCACTCCCACATAATAAATATTGAACTATTTTTCTAAAGAAGCACGATATTGATCAATGACTACCACCTAAAAGTTGATTAGGACTGATGTTATTAGAATAGAAAGTATATCGAGGCCATCCTTGATAAAATATGGTATTTAACCGTTTGCCTTCCACCAACATAAGCAATCAAAGTTATTTGAGTTCTCATGACAACCCCTATCATCCAAATAAACATCAAGCTCAGATTTAACTGTTTGATTAGTGTAATCTTTTCTGATGTAAGTCTCATACTTCCTCTTTCCATATATTGGCCTCCACTTAAAATTACAAGCACTTCCCGGAACACAACTTCATTCACCTTCTAGACAAATCTTGTCTGCATTATTAGCTCTATAATCCTCAACATACTAATTATAAAGTTCATATAAATTTTGACGTACCTCACCAATGTGCATCACATTATTTTTTGAGTACATAGAGTTGAATGCAAAATTTATCATCTTCATTTTATTGCGGGGGTCTAAAATAGCACCTACTGAAATTAAAAGATTGCAACTTCCCCAATATTTGTCAAATTTCTCTTTTATTCAGATTGTCATTTCCTTAACATGTGGGTTCCCACTAAGAGAATTGTCATCCAACATCTCTTTGATCCCCCCAATTCGACAAAAAAATTAGAGGTGGAATATTGAACCTATGATAATTAAAAAATTAAATTAATTTAAGTGGCTATAAAGCAAATGAGTTGCAGTAATAATTAGAAAATATGCAAAGTTTAGAAGTAAAATATCAATTATGTGGCTTGACTAAAAGCTTAAGAAAAGAACAAACATCCTCTAATTTTGTCCAATCTTCTTGACTTGGACATAAAGTGTAACACGGATCTCTATCTTGAAATCTTGGGAAAACCTCCTTGAAATCTAGTGCAGAAGATAACATTGCATAAGTAGCATTTCATCTAGTGATACAATCTAAAATCAATTTCTTTTTAGGTAAATGCAACTGTTGAGCTATCTCTAACCAAATCAATTGTACTTTTAATTTCAAATCTCATCTTGAACTAACAAATTCAAGATATGTACGCGACATGAAAAATTCTTCCACCAAGAGGAAGTTTCTTGTGGAACTCTACTAGCTTTCAACATATTAAGCTATGTATTGTATGTCGTATTTATCGTTATTATTGCAACTTTATTTTCAATGCCCCAATCCTTTAAGCACTTATACAATATGTCATGTATATGTTTGTTGCTCTATGAGGGCACATCAAAATTAAGCACTCTTTTTTGCGATTCCAATCAAACATATAAAATGACATGTCAAGACCATATAATGTATGTCTTGACCGATTTTCATAGATCAGTTATGACACTAACTCTATTGACGCTATTTAATAAGTGTTTCAATCTTTTTTTTTTTCCAATTTCATAACTTGCTACACAATCATTTCTCACTACATTCCATGAAATCCTTTTATAATGTGGACTAGCGACTTTCATGTGTATTGAACATCTCATATTCTACAAATTTAAATGACAACTCATGTACCATTATCATATGAGAAATTAATTCCCTTATCTACCATGATCATATCTCCAATTAGCAACACTACAAGCACTCACGTGAGTCAATGATATGCAATCATAGATGGTTGAATTGAAAGATTAAATTGCCCTTCAGATTCATCCTCTACATGAAAAAGCAAATGTGTGTGTAAAAGCACCACCTTTGCTCTTTGTAAGTTTATGCTTATAATGATTACTGCCCTCTTGGTACCATCATTGAGTTTGATCAAAGTAAAATCATTCCATCGATGATATTTTTCTTCTTACTTTTTTAGCAAAAGGATCGACTTTCTCTATCTGTCATCAATTGGTACAATTATGTTTCCATATGCATCTCTACTCTTTGGGCTCAATGAGAACCCTACACTAAACTCTTTCATAGGCACCGATAGACTAAGAGTCCTATAGGACTGCATCTTCCTTTGATTGACTAGAAGACATACCTTCAATATAAAAAGTAAAGAAAGATGAGCATTTAAAAAAATGACATAATAGTAAAAAAAAATTTAATTTCATATAACTTTATCTCAAAATGATACCTCAATTGGGATTTTAAAAAAGGGTTACAATCACAAAAAAATGGCTACCAACCTATATAACATAAATTTTGAGTCCATTCAAATTCCACACAAAAGGGGCAAGGTAGCCACAACCATAATCCAAAAAAAGTCTAATCCAAAAGGATCAACAAAGAATCAGCCAGTACACTATAAGGGTCCAACATATTATATAATAAGCAAGAAAAGAGCAACAAGGAAAAAAACTTAGCCAAACAAGATTCTAAGGACAACTAAAAGTCCTCCAACCAAACTAGCCATAAGGCAACCATTAGAGAATAGCTCACCATAAGTACCCAACAAAGGAAGCCTTCCCAATAGGCAATAACCAAGAAAAAGTAAAAAATCCAACAAAGCACCACACAACAGATTTAAAAAAGCTCCATAGAAAGGCAATACCTACTAGCTAGGATGAGTCAAAAAACTTAATATGATTGCAATGAAAAGAAAATAATGATTGGCTCTTTAAGATTTACATTTAGTATAAAATTTTAAAGATTTTGAATGAAAATAAAAGAAGAATTGGTGGGACACAAATCACAATGGTTAAAGGAAGCATAACTTATTATAAACTAAGTGTAATAAAGACAAAATTCTTGCAATTAGAGAATAAAATAAGTTAATATTAAAATGTTTAAAAAATTAGTATATAACTTGTATAATAACAATAGCTAGAGTTATGATAAAACCTACCTAATTAACTCTTCAAGATCATAATTCATCCCCATCACACCCATTATAATAAAGCCTATCTTCACATAAGTAGGGATGCAAAACCGAACCAAACCCAGCCAAGACTTGGGGCTTGAGCAGCACAAAAAAAAAAACCAAGCCAACACAAGCTAAAAATATTGGAATCAATATCACAAGGTAATAATCACAAAATTGATTAGAATTGGTCATAACAACAACCATCTCAGCAGAAGAATCCAACCAAATATTAAAAAAAAATTTAAGTCCATTCGACTATTCACAAAATTTTGAGTCTACCAACCTAAGCACCACAACCACGAGAAGGGTAACCAAGTAAGAGCCGAAAACACCACTAACCAAATAACCACCAACATCATAACCTAAAACAGCCAACCAGAAGATAAATTGAAAGAGAAAAAGGCCGAAAATATGCAACAATATAGCAAAAGAAGCTTAGTATTACCCATGTGATTAGAATTGATCATAGAAACAACCATCTCAGCCAAATAACCACCAATAGGTTATATCATAACATAAAGCAGCCAACGATTGCCGGACAACAGAAGAAAAATTGAAAGAGGGAAAGGCCAGAAATATGCAATAATATAACAAAAGAAGCTCAGTATTACCCATGTGATTAGAATTGGTTATAGAAACAACCATCTTAGCCAAATAACCAAATAACCACCAACAAGTTACAACAGAACATAAAGCAGCCAACGATTGCCGAATAACAGAAGAAAAATTGAAAGAGGGCATAACCCAAAATCTCAAACTGACATAAACTTAACATTGAACAAAATTCCTCCAAGCCTGATTTGTCAAACAATCGAAATTATTTAGGGCATAACCGGATAACCGTAAACAATGACATAATGGAAATAAACCAATCAAACTTCTCCACAAAGATTTTTCTCTCATTACTTAGAGTTCACGATAGTAAATGACACGAACATGACTCCTCTCTCATTCATGAACTCAACATAAACCTAAAATAATAAATCACTTACCTTGACCACAAAATATAGCACAATCAAACTCTATCAAGAATCCAAAATCTTTCTCTTACGCAGCTCTAGCCTCTAGTGTTTTCTTTGCGGCCTTGCGAAGTTGCGAGGAAGAACCGAAAGGAAGAGAAATGAGGCGAATGTAAGGGGGAATTAGGGATAACTGAATAAGAGCCTAAGCCCGTAAGCCGCTTACTGGCTTAGGGTAATCAATCGCCTATCGGGATCGACCGTCAATCATTAAATGGACGGCTGATTGAAATGATCGAGCCGGAAGCGTCAAACGGACGAATCTAGAACTGGGATTGGGGTGAATCGGCTGAAAATGTTGATTAATATATATTATGTAATATTAAAATTAAAATTAAGAAATTTTTATTATAGTTTAGAGTTTAGAAACTTTTATTATATAATATTAAAATTAAATTCATATAAATATACATATATTTTTATTTAATTAATATTTACATTTTTTTTATAAATATTAAATATTTTTTCTAAACAAGTTTGAACGAGCTTGTTCGCGAGTATGTTCATGAACATTAAATGAGATTGTTCATGAGTATGTTTGTGAACATTAAACGATATATTATTCACGAGTATGTTCGTCGAGCCTTATCAAGCTTCTTAACGAGCTTATTCATGAACATTAAATGATCGTTCATGAACATAATCAAATCGAGCTATGAGTTATTGGTCTTCATTTACTAATCAGTATTCACAAAGTGTTTAAGCTTGTTTGATTAATTAATCAAACGATCATGAATGATCTCGACGAGCCGAGTAGCTTGAGCTCGGTTCATTTGCACCCCTAATTCTCGATAGCATCACGATAAGCTGGGAGTTCTTAAAGTCTTCCACTGCCTTCAAAGAGACTTCATTTGCTTCAACTTCTATCATTATAAACTCATTCTCAGAAAGACTATTTTGTAATGCTTTCTTCTCCAGTTCAAGAGCTTTCTTCTCTGCTACAAAAGCCTTGAGTCTTTTCTCTTTCTGACATATTCGCTAGCTCAATTCTATACCGGTTAGCTGATCCCTAGAGCTGTCACTTCTTTGATCTTAGCACTCATCTTTCGCTCGTACTCGCCTTACAAATATTTTACCTTTAGAAATTCAGTATTTCATTCTAGAGAGACACCCAAATGAGCCATAAGCCATAATATTTGGGTTATCTACAATAAAAAAATCACAAATACTACACGAAGAAAAAAGGAAAGAAGAAAAGAAAGAGAAAAAAATATAACATACTAATTCATCTTTGCTCGTTGACGTCTAATGCATGCATACTTTAACACCTCTTCAGGAATGTGCAGCTTCGAGAAACAAATCCCCATATTATGAGTTGAGATAGCAAAACTCTCAAAGTCCAACTGGAGGAGAACATCTTCTCCGCAAATATTTGACATGGTTACTTCGGTATATGTCTTCTTTTTCTTTAAAGAAGAAGCATTGTTGTCACTATGATTTCATAACAGGCTTCTTGAAATAATCTTGTGAATATGAGGAGACTTTTCATCACCTTTACTTGATCTCTTCAGTGGAAGAGCATGAGATCTCCCTACCTGAATGGAAATACTAACCTTGAACATTTTATCTTCAATTATATATTTGTCAATGTGACGTAATTCATTCTATAAGTCTTCTATATCAGGAATATTGAGAGTTGTTAGAATTTCATTCTCTTCAATCAATAATGGATCCAAAAGGTCATTCAATCTTCTCCATCTCTCGGGGGTCCCACTCATTTTTCACAAAAAAGAACCATTAGACCAATTTCTAGATGGATCCCATGCTAAAAATTCTATCCAATTCTTTATACCTCGATATGAAACATGTCTATGAGCATCACATGTGAATCTATACATTCGATATAAATACTTGATGTTCAAAGTCGCACCACGCTCTCTAAAGAATACAATCAAACCAACGATGATCACTAAAACTTGAAATGAAAATTGTGACAAATCTACACCGCATATTTTAAAGACCTCAATCAATTCAGGAGTCAAAGGGAATCAGAGTCCTACAAGAATAATCATCTCATAAATAGTAAAATATCATTGCGGAGGAGAACATGCCCAATTAGACTTTTTGGCAACAATATCCACCAACTCATTTGGGAAATGAAATTTCCTACGGAGCACCATTAAACTGTCAGCTGTGATAGTGGAAGATATATCGTCTGTAATTGTCATACTATTGGTTTTCTTCTGGCCATCATCTATGAAAATATATCATAAATATGAAACAAAATGAGGAGAGAAAGATAAATGTCTGAGAACTGTGTGAAACAACTCACTCACCCTAATAATTGGGCATATCCTTTCCTGCCTTTGTTGCTCACAAATAGTTTTGGATAAAATTTTTTGTCTACGATCTGACAAAAAATATACGCATACATATGAGATCAAAAAAGAAAAAAAATTATTTATCTCTAATGATACTTTGAAATTACCTACCAAATTTTCTGAGTTTTTTGAGAGATGGTTCCTAACTGACACTTGCCCGCCACTTTGACAGTTGTCAACTCCTGAACTATCTATTGGAGTTTCAAGAAATTCAATTTTCTATAAGAAAAAGTAGAAAATACGAGTCTTGATCGCCTCCAAACTTAGTCGGTCTGACTAGGATAGTTGACGTCTCTCTCTCGAGAAAATTGGAGCCTCGTCATATGAACGAGTTTTGATCACCTTCAAACATAGTCGGTCTAATGAGGATTGTTGACACCTTTCTCGAGGGAAAACTGAAGTCTCATCATATGAACTATGGGCCTTGATTGCCTCCAAACCTGGTCGGTCCGACGAGGACAGTTGACACTTCTCTCGAGAGAAAACCGGAGCATCGCCGTATGAACAACTGGTCTTGATCGTCTCCAAACTCGGTCGGTCCGACGAGGCCAGTTGACGCCTCTCTTGAGGAAAAATCGGAGCCTCGATGTATGAACTACGGCTGTTGATCAGCAAAATAAATGACCTTCTTTTAAGAAGAAGGTCAGAGCTTCGCTGACAAAAAAAATTATTTTTATTATTATCCTTAGCCCCTGAACTTCTGCTAGATAATTTTTCATACAACGCAGAAGAACACTAAAACATAATTGTGTCTCCTTACTTGACCCTAGGAGGGTTTTATAGATTTACTATAGTGACAAAAAGAGAATAAATAAAAAAAATGAGAAAAACTGAAAAAAATTGAAAAAAATACTCATCGGCATGAGTTTGTGCCGTGAGCGTCGCTGAGCCGATGATAAAGCCTCTTGGCCTCAACCCAGCCCACTCCTCCACGGTGTCTCACTTACGCCCAACATCCGAGGACCCGGGACTGGTAGCTCAGAACTTGCGCTGCATCATCCGCCCACACTCGCTTATGATCATACTCTTGTGCACCCATAAAGTTATATTCTCTTAAATTATATGTGATAATTAATATTTGACATATATTTTTGGATGAGTAATAATGTCATCCAAAATAGGGACCTTTGAAAATTTAATTAGTCGAAGCACGAATCTTGTTGTCGAAAGCAATCTGATCATAAGTTGAACCTAGCCCAGATCAAGCACTTAAAATATCATTGAAAACTTTATGATATCAGTTGAATCTATAAATAGTTTTAAATATGAAGTGTTTATGATCAAATTGAGCGTCTTGACGAGCCGGATCTAACAACCTCCAAATCCCTTGATTATGACTTCATTTGAGCATTTAAAAATTTAAAATACATCAGATAATCAAGGGAAGTATTTGAGTCGTCCGATGGAGTGGATTGGATTTTGCATGAATTTACAGAAATGTCATTAATCTAACCTATAAATAATCCCTCATTCTTCACATGAGGGGAGCTCAAACTAAAGAGAGGAGAGAACTTTAAGGCTTGAAGATCTTCCAAGCATAATCGCACCGATCGGCGGTCGCCGATCGCCGTCTCATCGCCGCTTCAACTGGCGGTGTCATACCACCATCGGTCCTCGCCCATACCGCCACGGTCATCGCCATCGACCACGTCGCCGGTCATTCTATCGCCGACGCCGGTCATTTCTGGCCGATCTCTGACGTTGGCTCTACCATCGATCATCATCATCATCAACCACTATTGCCGGTTATCACCGTCGACCGCCATCACTGGTCGCCGCCGCCGACCATCACCGGCCGCCGACCACCACCATCGATCATCGTCGTCGTCGACCACCACCGTCGGTCACCACTGATTCTAGGCCATCGGCCGATCATTCTATCGTCGATTATCGCACCAACATTCTGACCCAACTATCTGCTATATTGTTATCTGATTTTGAGATTCCATTATCAAACTTTCTCATATACAATTCTATAATCCCATTATTTGAAAAATTTAAACTTTGTGCTCTGAAATAGATATATAGTTGAACATTTTACTATGTTAGGCCCCGTGTTTTTTCCCCATCTTTCTGGGGTTTTTTCACGTAAAAATCCTCGAGTTTATTGTTCACTCTTCAAATATCTATGTGTGTGCTGGATTTCATAGCAAAACTAAGGCGTAAACTTTTATTCTACCGCAACTGATTTTTTAGCATGTAATAATCATTATTCAAACTAAGATCAAACTTTTTTTCAACCATTGCTTTAACCTTCTTTGTTCATTATTTGAATAATGGTCAAATCTTCTTTGATTTTTATTTGACCATTATTCAAATTTTATTCAAAAAAGATTTAAATAAGTTTAAATTATTTTATCATGACTCAAATATATTTTGATCAATATTAGAATAAATTTCAATGAGTGTTTAATAATTTGTCATTTAATTGCCTCTTGGGTCTAGAGCTAAGAGTACAAATAACTTTTTCATGAAAATTTGCCCATAGAATTATAACTCACAAATGTTAATGATTAGAGATGTGGATGACATTTAGAATATGAAGGATTGATGGAAAAATAAAATATTAGATATATGTTCCTGATTTTTGGTAGTATTGAGAATATATAGTCAATTTTTCTAATAATATTATTATAATAGAATAATTTTTTTTGAGATAATAATTCAATTACAAATCTTAATATCAAGAAAAATAGTTTATTTACAAAAAAAAAAAAAAACACCACATAAATTCTCATGCCAAATTATCACACAATAAAATGAATACATAAAAACTATTTATAACTAAAAAATGAATAATATGCTTTCAAATTTAATTGGTCCACATATAAAAATTGAAATTCAAATAAATTTGTATGCAAGTATTTATAAGGAGTGCAACATTACTCTAATGTGAATGGTATATATCATATTATTAGATCACATATAATGAATTATCAATTGATTTGATCCTACACAAGACACCACATAAGAGAAACAAAGGTGAAGGTAAATAAGGAGTTGAATCATATAAGTACAAATATATTTATGCATATTAGATATTTAAATTGTTCATTAGAAACCCTAATTATACAATAATTAATCACAAATCAAAACATATAAGGTGATAATAATATTGCTAAAATATAAGTATGAGCAATAAAAAAACTATGCTTATATTTGATTATTTAGCCTAAATACAAGCAAGCAAATTAATCTCATTTGATTAACAATTAGGCACAAAAAATTAAGTAAATAATTGTGATTTATTTATTTATTTAGAGTTTAGACCGCATTTGGCCGTCGATATTTAGCAATCAAAGCCATCCTTTTTTTCGGTGCTCAGTCACTTATGCCTATAAAAACTGCCGATGTTGTATTCTGCAGTAACGTGTAGGCTTCTGTTCGCCCTAATCGCCTCCATGGCGGTGATATTCTAGTTCCAGAGGTCTGGTTCTTCTTCTTCCCAATTGTTCGTAAGGGCTGTTCGTACTCTGATTGCCTAATCCCTTATTTTATTTTTCCTTTGTATGCCACAATATTTAATTTCCGTTTTTTTTTTTAAATTTTTGAGATGTTGCTTTCTCTCAAATTCGCTCAAATCTTAACGTTTCATTTTTCCTCAGTGCTTCTTAATGTTGGTTTTTTTATCGCTTATGTTCGAGCACCAATTTTTCTGTTCCTCTGAGGTTTTCCCTGATTTCTTATGACGTTTGGGGTTTTTTGAAATTCGGCCAAATCCACGATAGAAATGAGATAGGGATCCATGCAGTCCTATTTGAACTGATTTTATTTTCATAGCTGAAATATTTTCCTGCTATTGATTTTTCCAATGCTTCATCATCTGGTCGTTGAGGATGATTTCGGTTCCCAATGTACTCGTTCCCTTGAAGCCAGATTGATCGTTGTATTTCGAGTAGTAATATCTTTATTCTGTCCAAGTTGATACCTTTTGATCCTTGGGCTGTTTATCGAATTACATACACGTTAATCTTAGCTGAGCACAGTTGATCTGCCTAATGCAAAATTTACTTTTTAATCTCTTTTTAAACATTTTAATTGGTCCCTTTTTTTAAATGTTTAATGTTGTTTCCTGAAGTTCTTACAACTATGATGATCCTACAGACCTGTAATGAGTTTTGCGGATATGATCGCAGACTATAAGAACATCTAAGGGACTGAGTTGTGTTACATTCAACTGGCTATTTGATCATGAATTTGAGCTTTTTTAGCTGTTAACTTTTGGTTTCTTAGCTGTTAAATTAAATTTTGTGAATGTACTTTAATTTGAAGAGCTAGTCAAATTTTCAGCAGCGTATAATCTCCTATAAGGTTTAGATGTTATCCCCTATACATTTAATGCTAGGGGTTAATTCTACAGTACACAAATGTTAAAAATCTGTGCGACTCCTGTTCGACCAACATTATAACTTCTAGTGTGCACCAAGAGTTATTACTGACATCAAGGGTTATTCTCTTTTGCCCCTTAACGAAATTAAGACAAGCTTGAGTGTGACCTCTGATCTAAGTCTATTATATGTGCAAATAAGATGATCAGATAATAAAGTTGGGCCTTTGATCGAGAATTGCAACCTAAATAGTGCTCTAGTGTGGCTATACTATGTTTGTAACACCTTTGTACTAGAGAGATGAAGGTGTACTAAGAGGCTCTAGACTTCTTGATTGTTGTCCTGACAAGCACTACCTTAGGTTTCTCTATAGCTACTTAAATCTATATATAGAAAGCTTTGAAAGCTTAGGGAGTAAAAAAAAAGAGTTGTAATGAATCCTTATGTTCAAAAGTCAGAACTTAGCTCTATGATGAGACATCCAAAGATAATGCTAAAAAAATTATTTTGATGAGTGTAATTTTACCAATTTGATCAATATTTTTGGTTGATATGAAGTTTGGCATGGGCTAAGCCTTCACAGGTTTGAGGGGCACGAAACTGTTGCGTAGATCAGCTATTTAATACTGCATTATTAACAACTTGCAAATAGAGATATCGTTATTGTTGTGTCTCTTGTATCTATGAGAAAACAGTAATATCAGTTACTATCAAACTGTCAGTTTCTCCTTTGCTTTCGCTTCGCAATACTAGCCTGTGATTGTTACTGTTGTTTTTCCATGGGATTGAAAAGCGCGAAGCTAGAAAATAGGCTTCCCTCGCTATCCAGTACAGATGATTCTTATTCTGCATCTGGACGTTGGGAAGCTACATTGTTATTTTAAACGATAGTTTCGATTAACTATAGTTGTATGACCACTAGGCTTTGCTTTAGTGGAAAGCCCTTGAGGGAAGAAGATGAAGTTCCAACAATTGTGGCTGATTATGAACTTGTAGCCATTTATTTTTAGGGTTATTTTCCTTTGATTAGTATTCCACTGTTTGAAGAATTTTTAGGTGTGAAGTGTTTAAATCTAAGGGTGTTAGAAATATTGATGTTTGATTTGTTGAAAAATACTTTGTTTAAGTACATCTTTGGTATATCCTAAGGTCAATTTATTTGACTGATTTTTAAATATAACACAAATTGTTATCATTTTCACATTGTTCTAGCTTGTAACCTCCCAAATTATTGTTTTATGATTTTATATTTAATTCATTTTATTTTAAAGTATTAAGTAATTTTATTGATTTACATATATATTATACAATATTTATGTATTTATAGATTTAACACAAAATTGTAATATTTATACAGATATCATCTAAAATTTTAATATCACATTATATATATATAGTGTTAGATATATATATGTGTCTAGTCATAAAAATTTTGATTTGCTACAAGGTATGATTACTTTGATTTGCTATAAACTCTACCTTGCATGTTTTTATTTTGACACATTTTATTACTATTTAATTATTAGAAATATTTTTTTTTGAAAAGGCTCAAGATGTATTCATAGCTCTTTTTTCACTTATTGTAAAATCCATCAATTGTTTGTAGATTAGTATTATAAGAATGTGAGGTCATTGTTATTGTAAACATTAATTGGTTAATTTGGTTAAAAAAATTGTCCTTCTTCGTTGATAGAAGAAGAAAATTATACATTTTTATTAATTTAATTAAATTATAATCAATTTTAAAATTTAATTTAAAATCAAAATTATTTTGACTTAAGATCAATCTTTTAAATTGAATTGAGCACACTTTTATGTATCTTTATGGACATCTATAATTAATAGCAATGAACTTTAATTGATTCATCTACATAATGACCATTCTTGACGTGTTTGTTTTTCTATAATTAAAGTCTTTAGGCAAATAATTTACAAGAATCCATGTTTCTTAAGGGAATTTTATTGGGTTTTTTTTTCTATAATTTAATTAAATATGTTTAGATGGATGCTTAGTATGTTAAATTTAATCAATGATTGTCTTTATATATAAATATTAAAATTAATTAAAATAAATATATGATTTATCACTCACGCACATTTTCTTAATATTTTATTAGTTAAGATATTATTTGGCTTATATCATTAGACTTTTTTCTTATAATTCTTATGTTGAATTTTTAGCTATTATATGACACTTTAAAATATTAATAGTTGAAACATGAATCTTGACGTCAAAAGTAAATTGTTCTTAAGTTAAAATTAGTTGAGATCAAACACTTAAAATATTATTGAAAATTTTGTGATATCAGATAAATTTTTAAATAGTTTTTAAATATAGTGTTATAGTCAAATTGAGCGTCTTGATTAGCTTGATCTAATAAGTTCAAGATCTTATAATTTTGATTTCATTTTAACATTTAAATATTTAAAATATATCAAATTATTAAATGAATTATTTTGAGTCATCTGATGGAGTAGAGTGGTTTAGATTTTGATATGTATAAAAATGTCACTCCTCTAATATATAAATAGTTTCTCATTTTTCACATGAGGGGAGCTCAAGCAAAAGAGATAAAAGAGTTCTAAAGTTTGAAAATCCTCTAAGAATAATCGTCTGCCAATCGGCGGTACGTTGGTCGTGTTGCCGCCAACATTGTCGATTCTCATTGTCGTCAATCTCCATCGATTTCATCGCTTATTTTGCCATCTTTGTCGTCAACCATCATCGTTGATTATCATCGCCGACCATCGACGTTAGTCACTGCTGTCGACTACTATTGCCGGTCATCGCCGCTGACTATTGTCGGTCATTTTTGTCGGTTATCACCACAATGACCTTCATCGTCAATCGTTGATCATCGCTGTTCACCATTATCTATTATCACAGGTAACTGTTATAACCCGGACGTGATTATATAGCTGTTATTTGATTTTGAGATTTCCATTGTCAACCTTTTTCATATACAATTCTGTAATCTCGTTATCGGGAAATTTTTGTATTCTGAAATATATAAATAGTTGAAGATTTTTATTGGGTTAGGTTTCGTGATTTTTTCTTTTTTTGAGATTTTTTAACGTAAAAATTTTAGAATTTTCTTATTAATTTCTTAAATATCTGTGTGTGTTGGATTTCACAATAAAGTTAAGGCATAAATTTTTATTCTATCGTAATTTATTTTTTAGCATGCAATAGTTTGACGTCGTCTGTGGGAAACAGTTCTCTCAATTATAATTTTCGTGAACACTCACATCATGGCTAATAGGCGTAATACTCGTAATAATGGATTCTCCGGTTTCAACTCCCTTCACTCTCGAAATCAATCCTTGAATTAAGGATGCCAAGTTTTTGCCGCACTTTTCCTTGATAGGTGTGATCTTGTCAGTGAAGGCGCTACAGAAATCTCCTTAGAAGATTGTGTGCCGAATGGAAGAGTCTCAAAATGAGATGTTCTGACTTTTATGAGGAACACAATGACCATTATTACAACAAACATATCTTTCACAAGATCGATCGTTAGTCGTGGGAGGTCAAAATGCTAATGCGGGACTTTCTCGCCATCAGGTTGAAGTTCTTTTACTTTCAGATTGTGATGCTGATCTCCTTGATATTGTTAGTTTTACTCATCAATGTAAAGCATCGATTCTAATTTATCAATTATTGTTGGTACGCTTGTTCCGTTGATTCTCATCATATTATATGTGCATAATTACAACGCTTGGTGCGAGAAGAATTTTTTTATAAAGATAGAAATCATCTTCTCTCTAATCACGGCTATCAGGAGTTTTCACCTCTAATTGAGGTTATTTTTCAACATCGTATTTTCGTAGGGTTCAAGCTTCTGCGCATCGATTCTTATGATTGGACAATTAACCCATATGAACACATAGATCATTACAGGACCATCAAGTATATTTAATGAGCTCCTGACACATTGCTTTGTCAGGTCTTTTCCGTTATTCTCAAGGGGCAAGCTCACACTTGGTTAAATTTCCTTTCAAGGGGATTCATCCATATTTTTGATTAACTTGTCAAGATTTTTGTGGAACAGTTCATTGCGAATTGAAGAATCATTAAAGATTCTTCCTATCTCTGCGACATTTGTCAAAATGAGAGTGAATCATTTAAGGAATACTTTCAGAGGTTCTTTTTAGAAGCTCGTCAAATATTTGGAATAAATCTTGAACTATTAAGATGAGTTTTTCTTGGAGGGTTTCGTCCGGAGCTTTTTTTACTCATCATTAATGCGAGATACGATTCGCTTATATGCTGACTTGGTTCATTGTCTAGAAGCACAAATTTTTGTCAATGTGATTATTAATGTTCATTGCAAATAATTTGAACAAACTATAGGAAAATGTAAGAGCACCATAGGGAAAACGGATCGATATTTTCATCAAAAGAGATAACAAGGTAGTCGTGATCTCCCTCCACGGTCCTCACATCAACGACGTGAATCACGACCAAAAAAGAAATACACATCACCGAACATATTTTGTGTTAACATTTTGATGGTCATTTGAGATGAAGAAATTATCAAGTTATTACATCTGTTAAAACCAAATTTAAGAAAACATGAGCAATATTGTCACTTTCATCAAAGTCGTGAACATATTATTGTTGCGTGCAAATAACTCAAAAAATTGAGATGCTCATTCAATAAGGATATCTACATCGATTTGTGAAGAATTAATCGACTCAAACAAGTATAATTTCAATTGGGGACAATCATGATAATCATCACATAAATAATAAGATAATCATCAAATAATTGGGAAAATTGAAACAATTGCAGGAGGATCAATACTATCTAATCAAGTTTTCATTGTTACCTTTGAAGAATCAGACTTAAAGAAATCTCGTACTCTATTATTTTTAATGACTCGGACTTAGAAGGTGTCCATATTTTTCATCAATATTCATTTGTCATCAGCGCAGAGATCGGTGATTTATGCGATAATGTTAAGAGAATTTTGATTGATAATGAGAGTTTTGTTGATGTCCTATATTACTCTATCTTTCTTAGCATGAGCTTGGTTAGAGAAAAGCTCCAGTTCACTGCAGGATTATTATACGAGTTTGATAATCGCCCTGTGTGAGTAGAGAGCATAATCACATTTTTTGTTGTCCTTGGAGAATTCTCTCGACAAGTGACTCATTCTATCCAATTCATGATGGTCAAGTTAAATTTAACATATAACACTATCTTTGGAAGGTTCTTCAATTAATTTTCGGTGTTAGTTATTTCAGTATCTAATTTTAAGATGAAATTTTTAACTCATGTTGGAGTTAGCGTGGTCTGTGGAAATCAATAGATATCATAATCATGTTATTCGCAGACAACTCAACTCTTCGTGACTTCAATTGAAGATTTAATTTTTTTGAGAAAGAAGTATAAAGCTTCCGTAAAAAAATTTGCTATTTGTTATTATCGGATGACCAACCACTACGAGCGATTAGCGAGATATCCGCTCTCAAAGAATAAAAAAATACATAAACTTTTGCGAAATCAAGACATCTTTCGCTTGAGTCCCAGATATCGAGTCGACCCCAATATGATCATGCACTCCCTCAAGATTGATCCAACATATAAACCAATCATCTAAAAGAAGTGGAGTTTTGCATCTGATCATCTCTAGACTATTGAACAAGAAGTTAACAAACTCTTATAAGCAGGATTCATATGAGAGATATATTATCCTACATGGCTATCAAATATTATCATGGTTAAGAAAATAAATAGAATATGAAGAATGTGTATTCATTACATTAATCTTAATAAAGTTTGTTCGAAAGATAATTTTTCTCTTCCTCGAATTGATCAATTGGTCGACGCTACGTTTGGATATTAAATGCTCAATTTTTTGGATGCTTATTTTGGTTACAATCAAATAAAAATGATTTCAACGGATGAATAAGCCTTAATATTTCAAACATATAAAGGTTTATACTGTTACCAAGTTATGTCATTTGGGTTAGAAAATACTGGTGTTATCTATCAATGTTTTATAAACAGTTTTTAAAGATCTATTAGGCTGCACAATGGAGGTATATATGGATGATATGTTAGTAAAAAATTTGAAAAAATCATAGCATATTTTTGACTTAAAAATATGCTTTAACCTTCTTTGACGTTATAATATGTGACTTAACTTGACAAAGTGTGATTTTGAGGTTATGTCGGGAAAATTTTTTGGGTTTATGGTAACAAATCGTGGATAGAGGTCAATCCCGAGAAAATTAAAGCTCTCAAAGATATGACTCCTCTAAAGAATATCAAAGAAGCTTAACGTTTGAATGAACAAATTGCTGCTTTATCTCGTTTCCTAGCTCGTTCTGGGAATAAATACTTGTCATTTTTTAAAATATTAAAGGGAGCTAAAAATAATAATTTTCAGTGAATTAATAAATGCCAGTCTATTTTTGAGCAATTAAAAGAATATTTAACACTTCCACTCTTACTATATAAGCTTATTCAAGGAGAGATGTTATACTTATATCTCGCAATTTCTTCAAATGCGATAAGCTCAATTTTAGTGCGAGAAGAAAATGTGATATAATGATTAATTTACAATGTAGGCAAAATTCTCTTTGATATATAAAGTCGTAATTCACTAGCAGATAAGGTGGCTATGACTTTCATTTTTTTAGTGCGAAAATTGCATCTATACTTTTAAGCTCATACTATTGACGTTTAAACTCATTTACTATTAAGGGCTACTCTACAAAAATCAGAGGCATCTTAAAAGTTAATTAAATGGTCTGTAGAATTATGAGAGTTTGATATTCATTTCATACTTTGGCCTAATATAAAGTCTCAATACTCGTAGTCTTTATAGTGGAATGCACTGCCTTAATTTCAAATAAGTTATTTATTACACGCTTTTCATCTCCTTAATGGACCCTCTATGTTGATGGAGTTTCATGAAATACTGGTGCCGGAGCAATAATCTTACTTATTTTCTCCTAACAGAATATCTTAGCGTATGAACTTCGTTTAAAATTTTCTGCAATTAATAATATGGTTGAATATGAGGCTCTCATCGCAAGTTGAGACTCGCCATCGATTGTGAAGCTCAAAACTTAGTGATCTACATTGACTCTCAGCTTGTCGCCTCCCAGGTTGAGAGAAATTTTAATACTTATAATCTTCAGCTGGCGTATTACTTTAACTTAATAAAGTCACTTCTTGCTCATTTCAAGATACATCAAATCATTCACATATTGTGAGAGAATAATATTCGTGTTGACGCTCTCGCTAAGATTGCTACATTTGTTATTGGAGATTTATTTAAGATAATGCATATTGAAAAAATATATTTTCCTAGTATTTAAGGGTCATGGGTAATACGAGTAATTAATGAGATAAAAGAACTTTCGTGGATGGATCACATCCTGTATTTTCTACAAGAATGGACCCTTCCTGAATAATCAATTGTTGCAATTCGTCTCCAAACATAAGCTTCAAATTTTATTATTATCGGAGGTGAATTATATAAATGAGCTTTTTCTGGGTCATACCTCAAATGCCTTTTACCATCAGAGGCTGATTATGCATTAAGAGAGGTTCACTCGGGATATGCGGAGAACACTTAAGAGGAAAGACGCTTGCCCTTAAAATTATAATACAAGGGTTCTATTGGCCTACGATGAAACAAGACACTTTGGAGTTCACAAAAAAATGTGCAAGTTGGCAGTTGCACTCTAACCTCTCTCACATGCCTCATACGGAGCTCTCATCCCTTCAAAGCTCGTGACCTTTTGCTCAGTGAGGAATTGATATCATGAGACATTTTCCGATAGCATCAGGGTAACAAAAGTTTATCATTTTAGCAGTCGACTACTTCACTAAATGGGTGGAAGCCGAACCACTCGCTAAAATCACGGTGACAAATGCTAAACAATTTGTTTGGAAAAATATAATATGTCGATTTGGTCTTTCTACAAAGATCATCATTGACAATGAAACTCAATTTACTATAAAAGTCTTTACGTCCTTTTGCAAAGATCTTCACATTCAACTACTATATATGACTGTAACACATCCTCAAACTAACGGACAAATTGAAGCTATTAGACTATACTTAAAAGGATTAAAAATACGTCTTGAGAAGGCTGGGGGGCAATGAGTTGATGAGCTTTCTATTGTTCTTTGGGCTTACCGCACTACATCGCGAACCTCGACTGGTGAGACATCATATAACTTGTGTTTCGGCATAAAAGTTATTATACTAGTTGATATCGGAGTTCTAAGTCCAAGAGTTCAATTATTCGATCATAATGGTAATGAAGAAAAACTGCGACAGCATTTGGACCTACTCCCCGAAACTCATGACATGACCATACTTCGGACTGCTTTCTATCACTAAAGGGTAGCTCATCACTTCAATAGAAGAGTAAAATCTCGTCCCATATTTGTCAGTAATTTGGTCCTGCGAAGTCTCGAAGCTGCAGACAAAGACCCTTAATGTAATAAACTCTCACCTCTTTGGAATGACCCATATGTAGTTATATCTATGATCAAGTCAGGAACATTCAAGCTCAAGCATCTAGAAGAAAAAACTTTACCTTGAACCTGTAACACTGAGAATCTACGAAAATATTATCAATTATTTTTACTGTATAATTATTGTAACTTTTAGTTTGTTTCGTTTGTCATTTCCTCTTCAAACTTATATCTGTATTAAAATCATTTTATGATTGTATCACCAATCTTATCAGAGTAATGAATTTATAATTTTTTCTTTCAAGCTTGTTCCATATAAAGAATCTTCTTCATTTAATCCTCCCACTTGAGAAATGCGCAACTCACGTTGTATCTTAGTCGGGGCATGATCAATCTCATGGGGACTTGATCGGACCTATTCCATACAGATAATAAGTCAAGTAACACTTTAGCTAATACGTAGGATATGTCAAAAGGTCTTTGGTGGATATCTCACAACCTCTTTCATACAGATAAGATGTCAAATAATATTTTGACTAATACCTAGGATAGACTAAAAGATTTTTGGTGGACATCCCACGACCTCATCCGTACAGACTAGCGTCGTTGAATAATATTTCGACCAATCACCCCGGATAGGTAAAAATAAAACAAGAGCATATCAAAAAAAAAAAAAAAGTTTTTTTCATTGACATCACTAACATGATGATATAAGAAATAATCAAAATTCTGATACAAAATAATACCAATAGATAAAAGAAAAAAAAAATGCATTCTCAAGTGATACTACATGATATCAATGTCCTACTCACCATTAAGAGATGCTCCCTTGGACTCACTCTCGACTCCTTCATCTCTTGAATCTGGCGAAAGATCTTCAGATACTTGACTGAGAGATAGATTCTTGATACTAGCTCCGATTTTGTGATGTACTTAGCAGATTCCTTTTAGGAACCCTCAGATGAAACCCTCTTCTAAACATTGGTGCTCCAAGTCCTTCAGTTCAACATTAAGAATATGATTACGAGCTTCCTAGATATGATACTGGTCTTCAATAGTATCGCGATAAGCCAGGGAGTTTTTAAAGTCTTCCACTATTTTCAAGAAGATTTCATTTGCTTCCGCTTCTGATATTATAAGCTCCTTCTCGAAAAACGATGTTGTTGCTTTCTTCTTGATTCGAGCTTTCTTCTCTGCAGTCTTCTTTTCTCAGAGTCTACCCTCACTTCAATCATCACGGTGCTCATCTCCTAATCGAGAGAAAGATAAGTCAACATGTTCTTCTTTAGTTCTACACCGTGATCCTCAGTCGTCACTTCTTTGGCCTTAACATTAATCTTTCGCTCATACTCGCGTTGCAGATATTTTACTTTCAAAAATTTTGTGTTCCACTCGCCTAGAGCGACACTCAAATGAGCCATCAGCCCTAATATTTGAGCTACCTAAAAAAAAAAATCATCACAAATGTTACACAAAGAAAAAATGAAAAGAAGAAAAGAAGGAGAAAGTGGAGACAACATATTAATTCATCTGCTCGTTGACGTCCAATGCATACGTGTTTTAACACTTCTTCAGGAATGTGCAGCTTCGAGAAATGAACTCCCCCATTATTAGTTGAAACAACTAAACTCTCAGAGGTCAATTGGGGGCAAACATCTTCTCCACAGATATTTGACGTAGTCACTTCGGCATAACGCTGCCGCGGGCTTCTTGAAACATTGCTACTACCATGATTTCGTAACGAGCTTCTTGAAAGAACCATATGAATATGAGGAGACCTTTCATTACCTTTATTTGACCTCTTTAGTGGAAGAGCATCAGATCTCCCTGCCTGGATGGAAAGAGCAACCTTGAACATTCTATGTTCAATTATATATTTGTCAATGTGACGTAACTCATATTGTAAGCTTCCTGCATCATGAATATTAAAGGTTAAGATTTCATTCTCCTCAATCAGCAATGGATTAGGAAGGTCATTCAATTTTTCCCTTCTCTTAGGGAGGTCTCACTCATTTTTTACAAAAAAGAATTCATTAGATTAATTTTTAGATGGATCCTGTGCTGAAAATTCTATACAATTTTTTATAGCCCAATAAGAAACATGTCCCTGAGCATCACATGTGAATCTAAACATTTGACACAAGTATTTGAAGGTCAAAGTAACACCACTCTCTCTAAAGAAGATAGTCAAACCAACGATGATCACTAAAGCTCGAAATAAAAATTGTGACAAAGCTACACCACATTTTTTAAATATCTCAATCAACTTGGGAGCCAAAGGAAATCACAATCCCGCATGAAGAATCATCTCAGAAACAGTAAAGTATCCTGGCGGAGGTGAATGAGCTCGATCAGACTTTTTGACAACAATAGCCACCAACTCATTAGGGAAGTAAAATTTTTTGCGGAACACTATTAAACTATATGATGTAACAATGAATAGTATATCATCTGTAGCTATCACACTATGTGTTTTCTTTTGACCATTACCATAATATATAATAAATAAAAAAAGTGAGAGAGAAATGATAAAAATTTGAGAATTTTGTGAAACAACTCACTCACCACAATACTTGGACATATCCTTTTCTGACTCTATCGCTCACGGATATCTTGGGATAATTTTTCGCATACGATCTGACGAAAAGTATACACATACATTTGAGATAAAAAAAGAAGTTATTCCTCTTTAAGGATGTTTTAAAATTACTTTTTAATTTTCTTGGCGGTTGTGTGAACATCCATTGAAGTTTCAAGAAATCCAATTTCCTACAAGAAGTAGGAACTACGGGCCTTGATCGCCTCCGAACCAGCGGTTGGGCGAGAGTTGGCGCCTCTTTCGAGGGAAAACCTCGTCGTATGATGAGCTGCCTTCAAACCCGGTCCGGCGAGGACGGTTGATCTTTGAGGGAAAATCCCTACCGCCCTATCTACTTGCCTCGCGCGTGATCAGGCTGACATTGACACCTCTTTCGAGGAAAAATCGCAACCTCGCCGTATGTATCACGAGCATTGATCGCCTCTGAACGATCTTCTTTTAAGGAGAAGAGAAACACTCGAGCATATGAGGAGTGTGCCTTCTCCCTTGGCCCTAGGGGGTTTTTATAGACCTCCTATAGAGGCAAAAAGGTAAACAATTCAAGAAAAATGGCTGAAAATCGTGGAAAATTGCAGAAAATGGACAAAAAACCCTCATATGGTTTATGCATGCGTGTCGAGCATCTGGTGAGCTCGCAGCTGCGCCCGTCCAGCGCGCAGCTTCATCGCGCTGCCCTCACCACCAGCGCGCGCCACCGCGATCCATGCTTCCGCCGCCTGTGTGCTTCGCTCGCGTAAATGTTCGATGGTTCCATGACCCGAAATTTTGCCAGCGTGCATACACTCGCGACCATTTACGTGATCATAATTTTTGTGCTCATGAAGATCTTTCTCTCAAAATGTATGGTTAGTGAACCCGCAAATTTCATTGATGAATTTGCTATTTTCAAATATTTGACGTATATATTTTTGGATGATTGAGATAATGTCATCCAAAAATATGGGGTCAACTGATGTCACTTAAAATAGTACTAGTCGAAGCACGAATCTTGACATCAAAAGTAAATTGATCCTAAGTTGAAACTAATCAAGATCAAACACTTAAAATATCATTGAAAACTTTGGGATATCAGTTAAATTATTAAATAACTCTTAAACATGGAGTGTTTATAATCAAATCGAGCGTCTTGACGAGCCAGATCTAATAAGCCCAAGATCTCATAATTATGACTTCATTTGAGCATTCAAATATTTAAAATACATCAAATGATCAAAGGAATCATTTTGAGCCGTCCGATAGAGTGGAGTTGTTGGTTGCGTATATCTACGTAAAGCGTTCTTAATATAAATAGTCTCATTCTTCATAAGAGTCCAAAAAAAAGGAGAGGGCTCTAAAGCTTGAAAACCCTCCAAGCATAATCGTGCATTTTCGGCGTCGCCATCACCCGTTGGTTTCACCGCCGTTGCCGCCGCCGACCGCTGTCGATCCTCATTATTCGTCAGTCGTCGGTCCGGCGGTCACCACCCCTTATTTCTAGACTATGGAAAAATGTAAGGAAATGAATTAGCAGAAGTAAGAGGGCTCACAGATTGATCTAGAATTCTTTCATTATGGGGTGGTCAACTTTGATTAATTTATAGAAAAAATTAATTGAAATTTGTCACTTTTTTTGTTGTATTACAAGCTAAAGGGACCAACTATGCAAAAAGAAAAAATGGATTGGTTCTAGAAGTGTCATATTTAATGATCATGCTCTTTAATTAAGAAGGTGATTATTAATTATAATAATGATTTATAATCTTGATGTAATTCTTTTATTATTGTAATAATCTTGTTTTATATTGTGATAATTCTATTGCACCTTTGAGAACTTTACTACATGTACTTAAAAGTTAAAATCATTTAAATGATTTAGAGAAGTATGCTCTATATTAGTAAGTGATTGGTATGTTTATTGATGGAGGAGCTTCATTTGGTATTGTAATTATAGTGGTTAAAATGGCAAGTAAGGTTTACTTGGTTTTCTTGGAACATCCAATTGTCTATTAAAGGTGGAGTTTCTAACTATATGGTTGAATAACTATTAATGTCAAGAAACTCGTGTTTGGACACACATGTAAGGATAAATCTTTATCTTTTCTAAGTGTTAATCTATTAATTCCAATGTTTTATAAATTATTGAAATTGTAAGGTGTCAAATGTAATAAAAATAGGAATAGAGAATATATCAACCAAATTATTTAAGGTTTTTAAATTTCATATTTCTTTTTGTGGTTGTAAAGCAAGAGGAATGAATTTAAGATATAATGTAATAAATATATGTTATAGTTTAGTACCTTTTAAAATAGCTTTAACAAATATATTAATATTTATATCAATTGATTATATCATGTGAATGTCTGATGATTGAATATAAATTATTAATGAAAATTAAATAAAATATGATAAATGAATCTATAAGATTTGAAAGTCTTAAAATACAAAATTTCATTGGTAGTGTTAGAAAATAAGGCTTTTGAAGTGCAATCAAGATCATAAGCAAAATTTTGTGGAGAAATAATAGATGAATGGATATATCAGAAAAGTATTAATATAAAAAATTAGACATTAAATTTTATGTGAAAAATCTTTTAGAAATAGAAAAATTATGGATAATGGAGAAAATGTATTAATCAAAGAGGAATTATAAAGGAGAAAGTGATAACTTAAGAATGAACAAAAAAATATTCTCTTAAAAATTAAAAATAAATTTTATGCTTTGACTATAAATCTCATAAAGAAAGGATTAAATTTTTTTTTGCACAAGTAAAGGGATATTTATAGTATTTTGTAAGGCCTCTTATATGGAAATATTTAGAAAGAATTTTAATAAAGTAAGAGCACATAAATTGTTATTTAAATGCTATAATGAAATTATTCTATAGGTAGAGATTTTTAATCTACGTGCTTTATTTTTTAACCACATGTATTATAATGTAAAGGATATAAAAAATAATTTAATGATTGATATGACACTTAAAATACTACTAGTCGAAGCACGAATCTTTAGAAACTTTGGACATCAGTTAAATTCCTAAGAAGCTCTAAAATATAGAGTATTTATAGTCAAATCGAGCGTCTCGACGAGCTGGATCTAACAAGCCCAAGATCTCATAATTCACTTCATTTGAGCATTCAAATACACAAAATACATCATATGATCAAAGGAATCATGAGTCCGTCGATGGAGAGGGTGGTCGGATTTTGCATGTATTTACGCCACTCAAATCTATAAATAGCATTCGTTCATGTATATGGGGAGCAAAGAGAGGAGAGCCCAAAGCGAAGATCCCCAAGCACTGTCGTGCCACCACTGACGGTCGTCAACCACCGCCACGGTCGCGTCGGCCCCGATCCTCAGCGTCCCTTTCTGCCGGTCCTCAACCATTCGCCGTTCTCGGTCGATATTCGCCGTTGTTCTACTCGCATCTTGTTACACGCTGACTACATTGTTGTTCGCTCTAAATTCTGTAATCCAGTTATCGGGAAGATTTTGTACTCTGAAACAGATACATAGTAGAAGCTTTAAATACCCATGATTTTTTTCCCTCTTTTCGAGATTTTTCATGTGAAAATTTCTAGAGTTTTTTCTTGTTCACTCTTTAAATCACGCGTATTGTCTTTGTATTTACAACAAGGCTGTAAATTTTTTTCTACCGGTTTCTAGCATGACGCAATGATAATGGATTTTAATTCGTGAGTTTTTATTTTCCTATTAAGGTGAGTAATATTTATAGAAATTAGGGTTATTAATTTAATAATCTTCATCTCGAATATTTAATATAATGATTTGTCTTCTTTCATATAGTTTTGAAGAAGTAGTAATAAACATGTAATCTAAGAAATGTTGAGACTTAGTTTTATTAGTTTATTAGTGTATTAGTTTTATTAGATTTTTATTAGTTAGTTATTTATTAGTTAGTTTATTAGTTTATTTAATTATTAGTTTATTAGATTTTTATTAGTTTATTATTATTATTATTATTAGTTATTATTATTAGTTATTAGTTTATTAGGTTTATTAGTTTAGTTTATTAGTTAGTTATTAGTTAATTTTACTTTATTAATTTATTAGTTATTTAGTTATTAGTTTTATTAGATTTTTATTAATTAGTTATTTATTAGTTAGTTTATTAATTTATTTAATTATTAGTTTAATAGGTTTTATTTAGTTTAACAACAAAAGTAAACATTTTTTTTGAATGATCTGATTATATTAGATGAATCACTAGGACTTCTTTTGTAATAAGAACACTCCAATCAGATCTAAATTTCTATTACTTCTCTGAAAAGTTGCGCTTACATACCTAAGGAAATAAAATTTTTCTTTAAATTTGAGAAATACCCATCAAACATTTTTACCTTGATTATATCAACATTAACTAATTTACAAGATGTATTGTTTCCTATAAGCATCTTGTCTTTAGCTATAGTTTTAATCAAGGATCAAATTTTCATAAGACTTACAAGCATCAATACTAGCAACAAAAATGTCACCATCACAAAGATTTTCTATAAAATTAGTTTCATCAATTTTTTTTTCTTTTTGATTAGCCATGATTTACTTCTTATTTTGTGATTTGAAGCACTTAAATTTAATGTGCCCTTTTTATATAATATCGTTAAATATTATCTTTATTATTTGTATTAGATATCTTTGATATTTCATTGTTAAAATTCAACTTGTGAGTTCTCTAATGAACAAGAAGACTCTCCCCTTGCGGTTCAAATTTAATAATTAGAGAGTTCAACCTTTTATTCTAAAACAAAGTCTTATATGCTTCATTCAACATTAATGAGGATTAGTCATAAAAGATAATATTTCTGAATGTTGAATAGTAGAAAATAGTGAATATAGGAGAATTAATTTTAAATCTTTGTCATCACATTTGACTTCCATTGCTTTTAAATTTAAGATGATTTTTTTTTTTGAAAAATAGTCAAATGATCTTCTAGATAATCACCTTATGACAAACAGTAAGAATAGAGTTATTGTTTTAGATGAAACTTGCTTGTTAAGATTTTCATCATGCATAATTGCTCCAATTCCTCTTAAAGCGTGTTAGCAATTTTCTCTTCTTTAGAATATCTTGTAAGGTCTGATTTGAGAGATACAAATGAATAACAAAAAGTATTTTTTTTAATAATTCAATTGTTTATTTTATGGAGGCCAACTTAAAAGTATATCATCAAACCCCAATAAAACATCATCCAAATTCATTTGAGCAAGAATTGCTCATATTATCACTTGCCATATTAAGGATTTAGTGCTACAATCCAAAAGTGTAACATCATATTTTATAGTGGTCATCATCTTCAAAATTTTAAAAGCAAGGAACCCGATGAATAGTAAAAAATAGTGAATATAGGAGAATTAATCCTAAATCTTTATCATCACATTTGACTTCCATTGCCTCTAAATTTAAGATGATTTTTTTGAAAAATAGTTAAATGATCTTCTTCTAGATAATCACCTTATAACAAATAGTAAATAAAGTTACTGTTTTAGATGAAACTTGTTTGTTAAGATTTTTATCATGCATAATTGTTTCAATCTCGCTTAAAGCGTGTTAGCAATTTTCTCTTCTTTAGAACATCTTGTAATGTCTTATTTGAGAGATGCAAATGAATAACAAAAAGTATTTTTCAATAATTCAATTGTTTATTACATGGAGGCCAATTTAAAAGTATATCATCAAACCTTAATAGAACATCATCCAAATTCAGTTGAGCAAGAATTGCTCACATTATCACTTACCATGTTAAGGATTTAGTGCTACGATCCAAAAGTGTAACATTGCATTTTATAGTGGTCATCATCTTCAAAACATTAAAAGCAAGGAACCCGATGAATAGTAAAAAATAGTGAATATAGGAGAATTAATCTTAAATCTTTGTCATCACATTTGACTTCCATTGCCTTTAAATTTAAGATGATTTTTTTTTTGAAAAATAGTAAAATGATCTTCTAGATAATCACTTTATGACAAAT
The DNA here is from genome assembly GCA_021442155.1 of Cymbidium sinense. Taxonomy (NCBI): domain Eukaryota; kingdom Viridiplantae; phylum Streptophyta; class Magnoliopsida; order Asparagales; family Orchidaceae; genus Cymbidium; species Cymbidium sinense. The sequence continues at coordinate 294,405,102 of CM038215.1, forward strand.
AGTGAGAATAGAGTTATTGTTTTAGATGAAACTTGTTTGTTAAGATTTTCATCATACATAATTGCTTCAATCTCGCTTAAAGTGTGTTAGCAATTTTCTCATCTTTAGAACATCTTGTAATATTTGATTTGAGAGATGCAAATGAATAACTGTGGGCTCCGAAAATTGGCTACCGACCTCTTCGATGAAAAGAGTATTTTAAATGTGTCAATGTAATTTTCAGAAGGCAGATGAGATAGTAGATAAGACACTACCCAGAGATTTCGTCCTCATTTTGTGAGGACTTTAGATCTGGTTCCAGGTTTCTTATAGGCGCAAGCTCCTATAGTTAATTACCCCTCCCAATAAGTGAGAGAGAACTTTCGATTAAGGTTAGTCATTTAGATCGAATCGTGGCTAGTAAAGACATATATAGAGTTTAGAATTTGATATATGAAATTCATCATTATAGCTTAAACCGGATGGTTGGGGGAATGATGATGTGCCCGATCTAGATCCCATGGTTCCGTCATCCACGGTCACTTTATCTACTTAGTCGAGGAGGTAATGACCCTGATAGAAGGATACTCATCGTGACACATGTGTTACGTCGAGAAATTCTTGTAGACTTGGGGTGGTGTTTATCTAAAATGACTTAAGTCCAATTCGACATGGGAAATGCTTGTCTCCATCAAGCATATACCCATGATTCACAACCCAAAGGGCGAGCCATCGGGAGATATCTGCCACGCATCATGATCGTGAATATATCAGAAATCGATCGACTAAAACCAACTGATCGAGGACTCGGTCGAATCCGCTCATCTATGAATCGGCCAGTTTCACGCAAGCTACCGAGGATACCGCCACATCCTTATCGACAAGAGATCGATCAGAGTGAACATAAGTAGAAAACTTGATTTGACATCAATTCCTTTACGAGCTGAAGTTTTCTTAATTTGTCACTCCATAAATGCTACTGGAAGGATTGGGAGTTTGATTTAAGTTTTAATGATAGAGTTTCATTTAAGTAGTTTCAGATTGATACTTAATTTGATTTGAAAAATTGATTAATTTGAATATGTTTAAGAAATTTAGATCATGTCAATTTTGTTTAGCTGCTAATAGGGGATTAGATCTAATGTCACTTGACATAATCAATTTATCAGATATTTCACTATTTTGAAACTCTTTTTTATAGGTTTTTAAGTTTTGTTAACCCGAACCCAATCCTAAGACTAAACCGGAAAGCAACCTGCGCAGCATACTCAGACACTTGAATTTAAGCATTCAACATAATATCGAGGCCCATGCGGGTGTATTTAAAAATTTAGGCAATTTTTATTTCTGAGTTATGAGATTGATTTCAAATTGATACTTAATTTGATTTTTTAAAAAATTGATTAATTTGAATATGTTTAAGAGCTTTAGATCCTGGCAACTCGCGCTAACAGAGGATTAGATCTACGTCATCACGTAATCAGCCGAGATATTTCATTGATTTGAAACTCTTATTATAGGTTTTTAGGTCTTATTAACCCAGACCCAATCCTAAGACTAAACCGGAAAGCAACTCACATAGCCTTTTCAGATATTAAAATTTGCATTTGAAATCTCTGTCTGAGCATATGTATGTATTTATAGCTTAGCTAATTTCATCTAATTAATGAAATCATTAATTTTAAAAATCATAATTAGGTTGAAATTTCTTGATTTTTGATTAAAGGATGCCTCATGATTTTTATAGATTTTGATTTAGTATCGCCTTCTATCTGCTTATACAATGGATTGCAGATCTAATGGCGAAGAAGGCATTGTAAATTGATATAATATCTTATTAGATTTTTCAGAATAATATTTAATATATTCTAATTTAGCCTGCCCAGCCTTTTAAGACATTAAAATTTATACTTGAAATCTCTATGTTCGAGCACATGCATGTATTTATAGCTTAGCTAATTTCATCTAATTAATAAAATCTTGATTTTGAAAATCATAATTAGAATGAAATCTCTTAATTTTTGATCAAAGGAAACCCTATTATTTTTATAGATTTTGATTTAGAATCGCCTTCTGTATGCTTGTATAAAAGGTTGCAGATTCGGTGGCGAAGAAAATATTTGAAGCTATAGGTTTAAAAGATAATTTAATTTGTTATTTTAAGAAGAAGATTTATTCATCGAAGTAATTCTCATTTTCTCCTTCTTTTTATTCAAACTTGTTTTCCCCTTTTTTTATTCAAATTTATTTTAAGTCATTTGTGATGTATATCAAAGGAATTCAAATTTATTTCAAAATTTAAGGTTCACTTGAGTTTTATCTCTATTTTCTTATTTGAAATATGATTTTTAATTTTATTTGTACTCAAGTCTCTTTCAAATTCATTTCCAGTTCATTTATATTTAATTTTCACTCGATTTCTTTAGGACTTTATATTTTATATATTTTTTTGTTAAGTCCTGAAATTTGGTGAAATTTCAGCTCTTCCGTCATCCCCATGCGTAGACGGAGTGTTTTAGTTCACGTCCGGCATGAGGCGGTTGGTGTTTAAGACCTTAATTTCAATCTTATTACGCGAGCATAACGAGACCTTCGATCACTGCATAAAAGCAAATATATAGCAGATATTCTTAATTTCGCAAAGATTGACAATACTGTCTCCATGGACTACAATTTACCAACTATCATGCCTGGTGTGACAATGGTTTTTGAGACACCTCGATTTTCATCTCGCCACTCGATGAGCATAACGGTATTCAATCACTCGACGCTGATGTGCGCAGCGGGTCTTGACACCACATCGATTTTCATCTCGTGATGAGCATGACGAGGCCTTCAATCACTCGGTACGTCTTAATGAGCATAGCGAGCGGTGTCCTGGAACACTACGATCGAATTTCATCTCGTCACACCCTGATGAACATGACGAGGCCTTCAGACATGCATAACGACAAACATATGCATATATATTTTTTTTTCTTTCAGACATTTAATCAAACACCTTCCTTGCCTCTTCTACAACACTGTTTTCAACATACATCTTTATCAAAGGGTAGACTTACTCAGATGTCGACGAAAATAAATGTTGCCTCATGCTATAGGAGTGAGCTGTAAGGTGGATTGTGCAGAACCGGTCGAGTTTGCGGGCTGATTTGCTCAGAACGGGCCGGAACAGTGGGTTGGGCTGTTTGAAGGGCTGGCAGGCCGTGGGTGCAGCGGGCCATGGGCTTGCAGGCTGAACGGTGTAAGCGGGCAGATTTGTTTTTTCAGGTTGTGGGCTTTTGCGGGAGACGGTTTGAACAAAGGAGGGCCGGCGGCAGGACCGGCGACGGGCCGGCGGCGGAACGGCGGACGCGGGATCGCGGGCAGGTGAGCGGGATAGCGCGGGTCGACAGCGGGTCGGCGGGCGCGAAGCGGGTCGCGCGGTTCGGCCGGCAGGTCGCGGTCGCGGGAGCGGGTCGGAGCGGGAGCGGGCTAGTGGGTCTCACTTCTCAGGACATGCGGTGCTGGCTAGGGATGTGCGTTTGATTGATTTGAATGAATTGAATGATAAATTTTTAAAATCGAATAGTTTTGAATTCCTAAAAATATTGAATTAAATTGATCAAATAAAATACAAAATCAAATAAATCGAATAATAATTTGGTTCGATTATTTTGATTTGATTTTGGATAAACCGAAGTTGACTATATTTAACAATTATTTGCATAATTTTTTATTGTATAATAAATAAGTATAGGCAAAATAATATAAATCTAATCAAAATTCATGCGCTAAAAAATATTTAAAACTAATTTTTTATAACCACGTTAAGCAAGATTTAAAACCATATTACCATTATGACTAAAATATTTTGAAAAATTGTATAATGATCCTCCAAAAAAGCATCTACTAAATATTCAAAAATAAATAAAATAAGTGTATAATAGATAAACCTATTATATATAAATTAATAATATCGTATTACATATAATTACTTTAATTTATTTAATTCCATCCAAAATATTATTTAACAAACTGATTCAAAAATCAAAAATCAAAGTTTTTATTAATTAAAACTAAAATTCAAATTACTAAGTTAAAAACTGAATTAAATTACTAAAAAATTTTGGTTAGATTTGATTTTTTTTTGATTAAAATCAAATAATGCACACCCCTAGTGCTGGCTGTGGGAGCGGGCCAGCGGCGGGTCACGCGGTTCGGTCGGATCGCGCGGGTTGCGATTTCGGTGCGGGTCGACAGCGGCAGTGCGGGTCGGGTCTTGAGGTATGCGCGGGACCGGCGGGTCGCGGGCCATGCCGCGGGACGCGTGAAGGAATGGACGGAAACCGAGAGAATTTTTTACCTTGCGTTTTTTTTTTTTTTTTTTCCCTTCCGACGGGAGAGAGAGGCCGGAGAGAGAGGAGAGTGGGAGAGAATCAATAAGCTGCTGTAATCGTTTCGTCAAATTATCTGTCGGGATAGGTTTTGCAATCTCAGCAGTTAAAGATCCCTTTTGCTTTGCTAAATCTTTCACCGTTTTAAGAACAGTAAGACTAGCCACCCTCCCATGATTAGCAGACACTGACGATTCTACATTATTAGTAGTTCCAGCAATTTTTGCAACTTTATTAGCCAAAACTGATGGGTTTGCATCCTCCAGTGTATTAGGAGTTTTTTTTTTCATCCTTGCAAAAAGATGAAGTATGGCACGGCTGAAATTGTATAAGCACCTGAAATATCCGGTTGCTCCTCTGCGTCTGACTAAAAAAACTTGGAATTTCCTATGGTTTGGGAAAAACCGAGCTTCCCTCTCCATTTACTTCTCCATATTCCACCCAAACCCAGTTCAATATCGCTAACCTCAGGGCTATGACAGCAGGAACCACCAATCATCTTTTCTCTGCTCAAACTCCTCTTCAAAGATTCCCCATTTAACCTCGCCGGCGATCTACCAACCTCAAACGGGGATGTAATTTCCTCCACTTGAGACGTACTCGATGTTAACGGCGACAAAGACAACTGGAACATCCCAGTCGACCGATCTGGAGTCGAAATAACCAGCATTCCGTAAGAAGAGAACGTGAGAAAAATTAGAGCAAAGATGTGAGAAAACTTGATTCATCTGCTTCGTTTCTGCAGATAATCGGCCATCCGATTTTCTCCAAGAAGGAACGAACTCCGTCGATGGATTCCACTTCATTCACGTCAACATCTTCCAACTTCGGGGGATTCCACTTGGGCTTCTGCTCTTTGTCCACCAAGAACATTCGGATGCCACTTGGGAGAAAATGTCTCTGAGTAAGGAAAAGAGAAAAAAAAAGGATCTTGCGTGGGAACGGTTGCGAGAGAAGGCGGGATCGGTTTTAGGAGGAACGAACGAACGCCGAAGTGGTTTTGAAAACCAACAGGGGGCGGTTGAGGAGGCCGACTGAGTGGAGGGAATATTACGTGCGGTGCGGAGTCCGCATCACAGCCCTCCAATTTTTTTTATAAAAAAAAAAAAAAAAAAAAAAACGGAGCAATCTCAGCGGACTCCTGATGCATCAGGAGTCCGCACGTAATATTTTTTCGATTGAGTGGATTTTAAATTTTATTATAAATTTCAAGTTAATTAATATATGGATATAAATCAAGCATCTAATTAACCTCAATTTGAATTTTATAACGACAAAATCATATGGTTAATATATATATATCAATTCAAGATTATTCCGACGTTAACGAACTTCCGTGCTTCATAACGGATTTGGTTTCGGCAGATCAATTGAAAATTTCACCAAAATGCGTCACCGCTGGCCGATTTTTCGACGCACTCAATTCAATCGGTAACGATTTTACGATAGATTTCGACGCTTCAACGACACAATCAATTTCACGAACGGAGGTTGTTCGACTTGCTTCAGTGCCTCCTGACCTCGATATGCGTGCAAATGTGTTGACGACTCGAGCGCTTGATCGGTTGCTCATCAGGTCATGCAATACTTATATCATGACCAATTTCGACGTTCTGAACGCGATGGCGAAGTCCGTTCATCGATTGGAGGTCATTTGGATTGATTTTGGCAACATCTCAGATTTCGCCTGATTGGTTACTTTCAAATCATTCGACATTTGCACATACTCATCCGAATTGAGCGTAGACAGTCTCATTTGATAGTTTTCGACGTTTTGAAGCTAACAGCGTAATCAATTTTGCGAACGGTCGCTTTGGCTGCCTCGACTTTGATATACGGATGCATGACGACTGGCCATCGATCATTAAATTGTGCAATATTTATATCCCAATTTTGATGTTAAATGCGAAAGTCCGCTTTATCAATCGAGGTCGTTCCATTTTCGAGACGCAAGACGCTCCATTTCAATTTGATTGCCACGCCGATTATTCGATATAGACACAAATTTATCCGAATTAATCGTGAACAGTCTCATTTGATAGTTTTTGATATTTTGAAGCTATCGGCCCAACCAATTTCATGAACGGAGGTCATTCGGACATCGTTGTAGCTTCCTGACATGCATGCAAGTGACTGACATCGTTGATCATTAAGTCGTACAATATTTATATCCTGACCAATCTCGACATTTTGAACGCAATGTCAAAGTCCGTTCATTAATCAGAGGTCGTTTCGACTATTTTCAGTGACGTCCAATGCATTTTGAGCCCCGATTTGTGCACTATCTCTTCCAAAGTCTATCGAATTAGACTTATGGGCTGACTTCGAATATACATGAAGGTCAACAATAACAAAAAGTATTTTTCAATAACTCAATTGTTTATTTTATGGAGGCCACCTTAAAAGTATATCATCAAACCCCAATAAAACATCATCTAAATTCATTTGGCACGAATTGCTCACATTATCACTTACCATATTAAGGATTTAGTGCTACGATCTAAAAGTGTAACATCGTATTTTATAGTGGTCATCATCTTCAAAACTTTAAAAGCAAGGAACATGATGAATAGTAGAAAATAGTGAATATAGGAGAATTAATCCTAAATCTTTGTCATCACATTTGACTTCCATTGCCTCTAAATTTAAGATGATTTTTTTTTGAAAAATAGTTAAATTATCTTATAGATAATCACCTTATGTCAAATAGTGAATAGAGTTACTGTTTTAGATGAAACTTGTTTGTTAAGATTTTCATCATGCATAATTGCTCCAATCTCGCCTAAAGCGTGTTAGTAATTTTCTCTTCTTTAGAACATCTTGTAATGTCTGATTTGAGAGATGCAAATGAATAACAAAAAGTATTTTTCAATAATGCAATTGTTTATTTTATGGAGGCCAATTTAAAAGCATATCACCAAACCCTAATAGAACATCATCCAAATTCATTTGAGCAAGAATTGCTCACATTATCACTTACCATATTAAGGATTTAGTGCTACGATCCAAAAGTATAACATCTTATTTTATAGTGGTCATCATCTTCAAAATTTTAAAAGCAAGGAACCCGATGAGTAGTAAAAATAGTGAATATAGGAGAATTAATTCTAAATCTTTGTCATCATATTTGATTTCCATTGCCTCTAAATTTAAGATAATTTTTTTTTTGAAAAATAGTCAAATGATCTTCTAGATAATTACCTTATGACAAATAGTGAGAATAGAGTTACTGTTTTAGATGAAACTTGCTTGTTAAGATTTTCATCATGCATAATTGTTCCAATCTTGCCTAAAGTGTGTTAGGAATTTTCTCTTTTAGAACATCTTGTAATTTCTGATTTAGAGATGCAAATGAATAATAAAAAATATTTTTCAATAATTTAATTGTTTATTTTATGAAGGCCAACTTAAAATTATATCATCAAATCCTAATAAAACATCATCCAAATTCATTTGAGCAAGAATTGCTCACATTATCACTTGCCTTATTAAGGATTTAGTGCTATGATCCAAAAGTATAACATCGTATTTTATAGTAGTCATCATCTTCAAAACTTTAAAAGCAAGGAACTCGACACTTTGATATCACTTGTTATAAAATAAGGCAAGAGAGATGTAATTAAGATCATGAGCAAAGCTTCTTGGAGAAATAACGAAAAAAGTGATACATTAGAAAATACAAATACAAAAGTCACACATTAGATTTTACTTGAATTTTTTTTGGAAATGATAAAAATTATAGATAAAAGATAAGAATACATTATTCAAAGAGGAATTATAAAAGAGAAAAGTGATGGCTTAAGAACATATTCAAAAATATTCTTTTAAAGATTAAAATTAAATCACCCACTCTTACAACAAAATCTCATAAGAAAGGGTTAAATTTTTTTTGTACTAAGGGTATTGATAGAGGTCTAGAAGACATCTTAAATGGAAATACTTCGAAAGAATTAATAAAGTAAGAGTATATGTATTGTAATTTAAATGCCATAATAAAATCAATCAATCTAGAGGTCTTTAACTGTAGACATATTACAATCTAAATATTATTAATGTGTTTGCATTTTCTATTAAGATGATTTAAAAGTTTTATAATGGTGCAATAGATCTAGATGTTAAAAGCTAAAGTTTTCAACTATTAGATTAAAATGTCTTGTCTTTTTGGTAGCATTTAATAAAAAGATAAATGCATGTACGACATGATGGTGTTTTATGTTTGATGTAATCTATCACATAAAGAGAATGACGACTTGAGTTAACATGGCTAATCCAAGTGAATTTTGAATGGATGTCAAGGAAATTGAATCTAGTCTAGATATGAGCAAAAAAAGGCTTCTAATGGAAGATTCTTTGTAAGCAATAGAATGACCATAAAAATTAGGATGTTAGAAAAATATTTTTCATACAAAAATGTAAATGATCTCGTAACTTTGCATACAAAATTATGTAAAAAACACCTCTTTCATTAAAATCATTATGGCGTCCTCAACATTTTAATAACATTTTGGTAATTAGCTTGTATCTTGATTGATTTCAATGATTAGTCATGTATTTTAGTTTATTTAATTAATTAATTTAAGGTAAATAGCATGTATAATTGTGTCTATATGATGGTGATGCACTTATTTTCTTAGGGGTTATTTGTGAATAATTTTATTTTATTTATGTTTTAATTTAAAATAAAACTAATTTGATAGCAATAGTTGTTTTTAAAAATATTTAAAATATTTAAATATTATTTTGAATATTTGAAAAAAATTTGAACATGTCTATTTGAATATGCTAGCTTCTCTCCTTTTGTAACACAGGGTACTTTATAAATTTAGAAATAAGATTATTAGGTTAGCCGTATCACAAAATTTATATTAATGGGAGCTCCATGCATCAAATATATCTTTTCTTCACTATGCTATTTGTTCATTCTTGCACAATTTTCTCATTTGATGCCCAAAATATAAACTTTTATTAATTGAATATATATATGTAGAGCTCGAGTAAAGTTCAAGCCTCTTCTTGCTAACAAGAAGTTTCACCATAATAAGCTATGCAAGTGATCACAAAGAATGTTATGTCTATATATATAAATAAATAATTAATCTAAAGAATTTTTTTTTTATATTGTTAGTTGGTTTTCCTTCAAAATTATTAAATTACAACTAGGAAGTTATAATTATCATCAACTATACACAAGAAAATTTACGAAGTTATCATCATCAACTCAAATTGATGCATTTCAATTTAAAAGGGATATTGCATGACACTTCATTGTTAACTTTTTAAGTGTAGTCCATTCAAAAAAATGCAGAAAGATACATTTAAAGAAGTGAAGCTTGGAGCATGCAAAACATCCCCAAGGCGACAAATTCAAAACTCTTTACTAGGCTATGAAGATGCCAACCATCAAACAACTCGCCAACTTGCCAACCTAAACAAAGAATTTAGTGGCCACTCGTCAAACCTCACAAATGACAATTCAGTTCCACTATGCATAACAAGGAACTCACCACTCGCCCTGAGCGACTCGGACTTGCCCAACACAACAAACAGCAACCTCTATAAGATAATTTATCAAGAATTTCTTACTTGTCCTATCTATCCTCAAAGCACAGACAAGTGGTTCCATACAACACACCATATAGGTCATATCGCTATATGATATTCTCATCTATATATTATTAGTCTTGATATGACACTAAAAATTCCACTAGTTGAAGCACGAATTTTGCTATCGAAAGCAATCTGATTTTGGATCGAGACTAGCCCAGATCAAGTGCTTAAAATATAATTGAAAACTTTGAGATATTAATCAGATCCTTAAATAACTCCTAAATATAGAGTGTTTATAGTAAAATTGAACGTCTTGATGAGCCGGATCTAATAAGCCCAAGATCTCTTGATTCTGACTTTATTTGAGCATTCAAATACTTAAAATATATCGATGATCAAAGGAATCATTTTGAGCCGTCCGATGGAGTGGTTTGGATTTTGCACGTATTTATATAAATGTCACTCCTCTAATATATAAATAGCTCCTCATTATTCATAGGGGTCCGTAAAAGTAGAGGAGAAAACTCGAGGCTTGAAGAACCACGGCATAATCATGCTACCGCCGATGATCGAATTACCGCCATCGCCGCCGTCTCACCACGCCGTCTCGCCATCGTTAATCACCGCTGCCGCCACCATCCTCGGTTACCGCACATCGCTGTTGAATTATCGCTGTCACCGCACCGATCGCTCACCGACCACCGCCGGCCTGCATCATCCACCATCGCCATCACGCTGCCGCCACCATCATCATTGTCATCACCATCGCTGCCGCTATATCGCTAACGACTACTGTTGCCGGCCGCCGCCGCTAACCACTCGTGCTGCTACTGCCATCACTCCCACCGCTACCACGAAAGTCAAATCATTACGATCGCCGCTGATCCGCAACAATCAGTTTCAACCACTGCTAGATAGTTGTAATTTTATTCTAAAATTTTCATTGTCGTTTTCACATATACAATTCAATCCTGCGATCGGAAAATTGAACTTTAGTAAAAGCGGACATGAAACATTTTTCTTGGCTAGTCCGTGATTTTTCTCTTTTGGGGTTTTCACGTAAAAATCATGAAATTTCTTGTTCTCTCTTCAAATATCCGTGTGCTTTCAACAAGGCTAAGGCGTAAAAGTTTTATTCTACCATAACTCATTTTCAAGACGCATGAGCCATGGAATCTTTATCCCACAATCGCAATATCTATGAACACTTGCATTATGGCCAATAGGCGTAATACTCGCAACAACGGAGTCTCCCGTTCCAATTCCCGTCACTCCTGAAACCAATCCTTAAACCAAGGATGCCAAGCTTCTGCCTCACTTTTCCCTAATAGGCATGACCCTATTGGTGAAGGTGCAACATGAACCCCTCTAGAAGATCGTGTTCGCTGAATGGAAGAGTCTCAAAATGAGATAATTCAACTTTTATGAGAAACACGACAATCACTACTGCGGAAAATGCATCTCCCTCAAGATCGATCGTTAGCCAGGGGAGGTCAAAATGCTAATACGGGGCCTTCTCGCCATCAGGCTGAAGTTCCTCGGCTTCCAAATCGTGATGTTGACCTCCTTGATATTGCTAGTTCTACTCATCCATCACTTGTAGCTCAACCAATTTCTAACCCACCAATTATTATCGGTGGCTTGGCACGTTCTCGTCCTATTGATTCCACCAGTCATGTTATACATGCGGAATTACAATGCTTATTACGAGAAGAATTTCACCTTAAATATGGAAATCATCTTCTCTCTCATTGCGACTATCAGGAGTCTTCACCTTTAGCTGAAGCTATTTTTCAACATTCTATTACCGTAGGTTTCAAGCTTCCGAGCATTGACTCCTATGATGGGGCAACTGACCCATATGAACACATCGACCATTACAGAACCATCATGCATATCCAACGAGTTCCTGACATACTGCTTTGTCAGGTCTTTCTAATCACTCTCAAGGGTTAGGCTCAAATTTGGTTCTACTCCCATCCAAGGGGATCTATCCATACCTTTGATTAACTGCCAAGATTTTGTAGAACGTTTATCGAACGGAGGATCATTAAAGATTCCTCTCATCTCGCATTCATCAAAATGAAGGTGAATCACTTAAGGAGTACTTCCATAGGTTCTCCTAGAGGCTCGTCAAATACTTGACTCAATTACTAAAAGGAGTTTTCCTTGAGGGGCTCCATCGTCTTTTACCTATTACTAATGCGCGTGATACGCCCGCCATATATCGACTTGGTTCATCATGTCGAACCACAAATTTCTGCTAATGAGGATATTAATGCCCATCAAAAATAATTTGAATAATTCATAGGAAAATGTAAGAGTGCCACACGGAACATAGATCAACAATCCCATCAAAAGAAACAACAAGACAGTGATCTCCTCCATGGCCCCACCAACGCAACAACCACAACCAGGAATACAATAATAATCAACACATCTCGTATTAACATCTTGATGACCATTCGAGATGAAGAGACTATTAAGTGGCCACATCCACTGAAATTAAATTTAGAAAATCAGAACAATATTGTCACTTCCATCGAAGTCATGGACATACTGTAGAGGAGTGTAAACAACTCAGAGAAGAGATCGAGAGACTTATTCAACAAGAATATCTACATCAATTTATGCAGAATCAATCAACTCAGGCAAACATAACTCCAACTGGGGGGCAACTAGGATAATCATCACAAATAACAGAATTGTCGTCAGATAGTTGGATAAATTGAAACAATCGCAGGAGGACCACTACTATCTAATCAAGTCTTCATTGCCACCTCCAAAGAGCTGGAGTTAAAGAAATCTTGTATTGATCATTCTATCACTTTTAATGACTCGTACTTAGAAGGAGTCCAAGTTCTGCATCAAGATACACTTATCATCAGTGCAGGAATCGGTGACCCATGTTATAATGTTAAGAAACTTTTGATTGATAACGGGAGTTATGTTGATATTTTATTTTACTTCACATTTCTTAGCATGGGCCTAGATAGGGAAAAGCTCCAACTTGTTGTAGGACCATTATATGAGTTTGATAATCACCCTGTGCGAGTAGAGGGGGCATTCACCCTTCCTGTTGTCCTCAGAGAATTTTCTTGACAAGTGACTCATTCAATTCAATTCATAGTGGTCAAGTCAGATTCAACATACAATGCCATCTTCGGAAGACCCCTCCAATCAATCTTTGATGCTATTACTTCGGTACCTCATCTTAAGATGAAAATGAAATGTGAAAATCAATAAATAGCCCAATCATGTTACCTCAGACAAGCTCAACCACGCCCTTCGGTGACCTTCAACATTGAGATTTTTAACTTCGAGATTAAGAAGTACCACTGAGGGCTTTGCTTGTAGAAGACTTGCTCCATATTTCATTATTAGATGACCAACCTTTATGAATAGTGCAAGTCAGATCTCTGCTCTCAGGCGAGTAAAATATATAGACTTCTTGCACAAAAATCAGGACATCTTTGCTTGGAGTTCGATAGATATGCTTAGGGTCGACCCTAATTTGATCATGCACACCCTCAAGATTGATCCAACATTCAAACCAGTCATTCAAAAAAAAAAAAAAAAAGAGTTTTGCACCTGATCGCCTTCAAGCTGTTGAACAAGAAGTTAACAAGCTCTTAGAAGCGGGATTCATATGAGAAGTATATTACCCTACATGACTAGCAAATATTGTCATGGTTAAAAAATCAAATGAAACTTGGAGAATGTGTATTGATTACACTGATCTCAATAAAACTTGTCAGAAAGATAGTTTTTCTCTCCTCTGAATAAATAAATTGGTTGATGCTACGTTTAGGCATAAAATGCTCAATTTTTTAGATGCTTATTCAGATTACAACCAAATAAAAATGGACCTAGTGGATGAAGAAGCCACATCTTTCCAAATAGATAAAGGTTTATATTATTACCAAGTTATACTGTTCGGGTTAAAGAATGCTGATGCTACTTATCAGCGCCTTATGAATAAGGTTTTCAAAAATCTCTTAGGTCACACAATGGAGGTATGTATGGATGACATGTTAGTAAAAAGCTTGGAAGAATCACAATATATTTATGACTTTGAAATATGCTTTAACCTTCTTTGACGTTATAACATGCGACTCAACCCAACCAAGTGTGTCTTTGGGGTTACGTTGAAAAATTTCTTGGGTTCATGGTTACCCATCGCAGGGATTGAAGCTAATCCCGAGAAAATCAAAGGGCTCAGATATGACTCCTCCAAGAAATATCAAGGAAGTTTAACGCTTGAATAGATGAATTGCTGCCTTATCCCATTTCTTAGCTCGTTATGGAGATAAATATTTGCTATTCTTTAAGATATTAAAGAGAGCTAAAAATAATAATTATCAATGGACTGATGAGTGCCAAGCTGCTTTTGAGCAACTAAGAGAATATTTAAAATCTTCGCCCTTATTATCCAAACATATCCAAGGAGAGATGTTATACTTATATCTCGCAGTCTCCTCCCACGCCATAAGCTCAATTTTAGTGTGAGAGAAAAATGCGATACAACGATCAATCTACTATGTTAATAAAATTCTCTATGATCTAGAAAGTCATTATCCACTAGCAGATAAGATGGCTTTGGCATTAGTTTTCTTAGCGTGAAAATTACGTCCATAATTTCAAGCTCACACCATCAGTGTTTATACATATTATCGCTGAGGGCCATTCCATAGAAATCAGAGGTATCCAAAAGGTTAATCAAGTGATTTGTAGAATTGACAGAATTTAATATTCATTTTTTGCTCAGGCCACACATAAAGTCTCAAGTACTCGCAGACTTTATAGTTGAGTTCACTGTTCATACTCCAAACAAGCTATCCACTACACCCATTTCATCTCCTCAATGTACCCTCTATGTTAATGGAGCTTCAAGAAATGGTAGTGCCGAAGTAGGAATCTTACTTATTTTTTCCCAACAGGACACCTTAGAGTATGTACTTCGCTTAAAATTCTCTGCAACTAATAATGTGGCTGAATATGATGCTCTCATCGTAGGGCTAAGACTTGTCATCGATTGTGAAGCTCAAAACTTAATTATCTACACTAACTCTCAGCTCATCATATCCCAGGTTGAGGGAGATTTTAATGTTTATAATCCCCAACTATCACAATACCTCAACTTGGTGAGGTCACTTTTTGCCCATATCAAGACACATCAAATCATTCACATACTTCGAAAGAAGAACACTCAAACTGATGTTCTCGCTAAGCTTGTTACCTTTACTATTGGAGATATATTTAAGAGAACGTGTGTTGAGAAAATATATTTTTCTAGTATCAAAGGGTCATGAGTAATATAAGCAATTAATGAGACAAAAAAACCTTCGTGGATGGACCTCATCCTATCCTTTCTACAAGAAGGGACCCTTCTTGAAGTCCCAACTGCTACAACTCATCTTCGAAGACAAGCAACAAACTTTATTATTATTGGAGGCAAACTACACAAATAAGCTTTTTCTAGGCCATACTTTAAATACCTCTCACCATTCGAGGCTAATTATGCATTAAGTGAGGTTCACTCTGGAATATGTGGAGAACACTTAGGAGGAAGGGCGCCAGCCCTTAAAATTATGAGGCAAGGGTTCTATTGGCCTACGATGAAGCAAGACACCTTGGATTTCATAAAAAAAATATGCGAGTAGTTAGTTGCACTCTAAACGCTCTCATACACCACATACAAAGCTATTACCCCTTCAAAGCCCATGGTCTTTTGCTCAATGGGGAATTGATATCGTGAGACCTTTTCCAGTAGCATCAGGGCAACGAAATTTTATCATTTTAGTTTTCGACTACTTCACTAAATGGGTAGAGGCTGAGCTACTCGCTAAAATCACAGAGGGAAACACTAAATAATTTATTTGAATGAATATAATATGCCTATTCGGTCTTCCTGCAAAGATCATCACCGATAATGGAACCCAATTTACTGAAAAAATATTTACATCTTTTTGTAAAGATCTTCATTATTTGCATGGTTGTGTAACCCATCCTCAAACTAATATGGGCGAAGCTATGGGACTACTCAAAGGGTTAAAAATGCACTCGAGAAGGAAGGGGGGCAATGGGTCGAGGAGTTCTCTAGTGTTCTTTGGGCTTACCACACTACTTCAAGAACTCTGACTGGTGAGACACCATATAATTTGTGTTTCAGCACAGAGACTATGATACCGGTAGATATCAGAATTCTAAGTCCAAGAGTTCAATCATTCAATCATAATAAAAATGAAGAAAAACTATGATAGAACTTGGACCTACTTCCCGAAACTCGTGACATGACCCTACTTCGGACTCCTTCCTACCACCAAAGAGTAGCTCATCACTTCAATAAAGAGTGAACCCCATCCCATCTCTATCGGTGACTTGGTACTGTGAAGTCTTGAAGCTGTTGGTAAAGACCCTCAACGCAATAAGATCTCACCTCTTTGGGATGACTTTTATATGATTACAACTATGGTCAAGCCAGGAACATTTAAGCTCAAGGATCCAGAGGAAAAAACTTTGCCTCGAATTTGAAACACGGAGAATCTCCAGAAGTATTATGATGATATAAGAAGAAAAGAGAGAAAATCACCCAAAATTTTTAGTTTACTAATGTCATTGATAGCTCTAATATGATGATATAAAAATAATTAAAATTTTGGATATAAGTGAAATAAAAAAAAATAAAAAAAAAATAAAAAGAAAAGAAATGTATCTTCAAGTGATACTACATGATATCAATATCCTCCTCACCACTGGAAGATGCTCCCTTAAGCTCACTTTCAACTCCTTCATCTCCTGAATCTAGCGAAGGGTCTTCAGATACTTAGTTGGTAGACAAATTCTCAATACTATCCCTAATTTTAAGATGAACTAAGCGAATTCCTTTTAGGAATCCTCGAATAAAGCCTTCCTCCAAACATTAGCTCTAAATCCTTCACTTCAACATCAAGAATATGATTACGAGCTTCTTGGATATGATCCTCGATAGCATCACGATAAACTAGGGAGTTCTTAAAGGCTTCCATTGCCATCAAGGATATGACATTTGTTTCCGCTTCTTACATAATAAGCTCCTTTTCAAAATAAAGATCCGGTAATACTTTCTTCTCCAGTTCAAGAGCCATCTTCTCTACTGGAAATTCCTCGAGTCTTTTCTCTTTATGGCAAGTCTTTACCCTCACCTCAATCAGCTCATCGCGAGCATGCTCAACCTCTTGACGCTAGAGAGAAAGAGAAGTTGACATGTTCACCAGCTCAGTTCTACACCCAGTTAGTTGATCCTTTAGAGCTGTCACTTCTTTGGCCTTAACACCCATCCTTCGCTCGTACTCGCCTTGCAAGTATTTTACTTTCATAAATTCAGTATTTCATTCATCCAGAGCAACACCCAAATGAGCTATAAGCCTTAATATTTGGGTAACCTACAATAAAAAAAATCACAAATATTACATAAAAGGGAGATAAGAAAAGAAAGAGAAAGAGAAGATAACATACTAAATTGTCTACTCGTTGACATCTAGTGTATACGTTCTTTAACACCTCTTCAGGAATATATGGCTTCGAGAGACGAATCCCCCCATTATGAGTTGAGATAGCCAAACTCTCAGACGCCAACTGGGAGAACATCTTCTCCGCAACCTCCATAATTATTTGACATAATTACTCTGACACATGTCCTCTTTTTTTTTTAGAGAAGAAGCATTGTTTCATAATGGGTTGAATGGAAAGACCAACTTTGAATATTCTATTTTCAATTATATATTTACCAATGTGACGTAACTCATACTACAAGCTTCCTACATCAGGAATATTGAGAGTTGTTAGGATTTTATTCTCTTCAAGCAGTAATGGATCAGGAAGGTTATTCAATCTTTCCCATCTCTAAGAGAGACCCCACTCATTTTTCATAAAAAGAACCCATTAGACCAACTTCTAAATGGATTTCGTGCTGAAAATTTTATCAAATTTTTTATACTCGATATGAAACACGTCCCTGAGCATCACATGTAAACCTGCACATTTTGCATAAGTATTTGATGTTCAAAGTCATACCACGCTCTCTAAAGAAGACGATCAGAGTAACAGTGATCACTAGAGCTTAAAATGAAAATTATGACAAAACTACACCGCATATTTTAAAAACCTCAATCAATTCAGAAGCCAAAGGGAATCGCAGTCCCGCATGAAGAATTATCATAGAAATAATAATGTATCCTTGCAAAGGAAAGCGTGCCCGATCAGATTTTTTTGCAACAAGAGCAACCAACTCATTTAGGAAATAAAATTTTCTACAGAACATCATTAAACTATCAGCTGTGATAGTGGATGATATATTATTTGTAGTTGTCACCCTAAATAAAGGTTTGAGAAATATGTATCTCACTTACCTTAATACTTGAGCACATCCTTTCTTGATCTTGTTGCTCACGGACAGTTTTGGATATAATCTTTCCCCTACGATCTGACAAAAAATATATGCATACGTATGAGTTCACAAAGGAAGCTATTTCTCTTTAATGATACTCTGAAATTACTTGCTAGATTTTCTGAATTTTTTGAGGAATAGTTCCTAATCGATGCTTCCCCGCCACCTTAGCATTTGTCAACTATTAAGCCATCCATTGGAGTTTTCAAGAAAATCAAATTCCTACAAAAAAAGTAGAAATTATGAGCCTTGATCACCTCCAAACCCAGTCAGAGTGACAATACGGGTAAAATTTGAATAAATTTTGAGAAGAAATTTGAAAATATTTAAATAGATTTCAAGATTTCTGCACTCAAATATGTATTTCTTTTTATAAAAGTGAAAAAAAGAAAAGATAATAATAAAAATTCAAAAATAAAAATAAAAAACCCAAAATTTTCGCTCACCAAGACGCGTTTTGCGCTTGTCACAGTTTGCTCACAAGCCCAGGCCACGTGCTCGCCCCCGCCCTGACCCGCAGCTTATGATTATAGTCCGTGCTGAAGATCTATTCTCTCAAACTATATGTGACACAAAGACTAAGGAAAGTTGTTATTTTCAATTATTTTTCATGTATTTTTGGATGATTGAGGTAATATTATCCAAAAATAGGGGAGCAGTCGATATGACACTGAAAATTCTACTAGTTGAAGCACGAATCTTGATATCAAAAGTAATCTGATTCTGAGTCGAGACTAGCACATATCAAGTGCTTAAAATATAATTGAAAATTTTGAGATATCAGTCACATCCCTAAATAGCTCATAAATATAGAGTATTTATAGTCAAATCGGCGTCTTGTGGCGGATCTAATCTAAGATCTCTTGATTCGACTTTTGAGCATTCAAATACTTAGAATACATCAGATGATCAAATGAATCATTTTGAGCCGTCCGATGGAGTGGTTTGGATTTTGCACGTATTTACAAAAATGCCACACCTTTAATCTATAAATAGCTCCTCTTTCTTCATATGAGGGGTCCCATAAAGTAAAAGAGAGGAGATATCTCTGAGGCTTGAAGAATCTCGAAGCATAATCGTGCCACCAGTCAATGGTCGCCGACCACCATCGGCCCGTTCGACCACCGTCGGTCCTTTACCACCACCGGCTGCCGACCATACCGATCCTCGCCATTGTTAGCCATTCACATCGCCGACCATCATCGACGCCGCCGGCCATTTACCACTGCGTCGTTGCCACCATCATTGTGCCGTTACCGGTCATCACCGCCGTCGCTCCATCGATCATCGCCGGCGATTCTTTGTGGCCATGCTGTTCGTCGGCCGTAGTCATTATTGAGTCGCCTGCCTTGTCACCGTCACCCGCGGTTGCCACCACTCGGCCGCCAATCATCCGGCCGTGTAGTTCACCATCGGGTTATACTAACAAATTTGTTACACCTAGCGCGCTTCACTGCCATTTTGAAATTTTCATTGTCGTTTTTCACATCTGATTATGTAATCCGTTATAAAACTTGAACTCTCAAAAACAGAAAGTAGAACATTTTTATTGGGCTAGATCCCGTGATTTTTTCTCTTTTTTTGGAGTTTTTCATATAAAAATCCTGAAGTTTTTTGTTCTCTCTTCAAATATCTGTGTACGTGATAGATTTCTCAACAAGACTAAGACGTAAAATTTCATTCTACTACAATTGATTTTCTAGCACACAACAAGTCTCTAGAGCTTGTATATTTCTTTATTCATTTTGAGTGTATAGCAATATATATATATGTATATATATATATATATATATGTATATATATATATATATATATATATATATATATATATATATATATATATATGTATATATATATATATATATACTCTTGACTCTGTAAATATTGGGTCAAGAGACATTCTATTATTTTTTTTTTCTGGGGACCTAAAATCCTGAAGCATATTTTCTAAGCTATTTGAAATTTTTATTATGTACTCGCATTTTATTAATTTCTCAAATTTTAAGTCTTCATATTCTACTCATCACTATGCTTTTCTTATATTTGGCCTATACTTTGCCTTTTTTGACCTCCTCTAGCTACTTTTTAGTGGTTAGACTCATTAGTAAGATCTAATATCATTCTATGAATAGATTTTGATCCAAAAGAATATTATTGACAAGCAAATTTCAATCAGGAGGATTTGAAAATCATCTTCATTTTTTATATTTATTAACTTTTTTGATAAAATAATTATAAATACAAAAAATGAATTAAATCTATAAAATTTATAGGATTAAGAGAAAGGAATAACTTCATACAAAATTTTATTTTAAAGAAACTCCTTTTAAAGTTAAACTCCCAACCTCTTTCGAACACATCATTTCAAACCATTCAATCAAATTAGCTCAAGGGACGTCAGCTAGGAGCCTAGGAGGCAAGAGAGAGGCAACTTCTGACTCACCTTCTCTTCCCTAATTACTACTATATGCCAAAACCCTAGTAATTCTACCCTTTTCCTCTTATTTTTTTATCACTCAACAAACAGTGGATTAGAACAACTGCATGCTTAATAGATACTGATGTATATTTACAACAGTCCTCAGTAGGCAACAGAAGAGAGAACAACCGCTTCATCAGACATCAAAAAACGAAGATTTTCAATATTATTTACAGATCTATAACTTGTTTTGACTTGTTTTGCAGAAGAATAAGATTAACGTATCAGAAATATATCAAGAACTTGGTCAGGTTCTCAAAGCTTATCCAGAACAAAAGCTAACAATCTGTCAGCTCAGCTCTTCTAAGTTCACAGTTCTACACTAGCAAATAAAAATATTAAAAATAATAAATAAATAAATCAAGAACAAGATTAGTTCAGAGCCATCAGGCTACCTTTTCAAAATTCATTTCTATCAATTTCCTTATGTACAGAGATAAAAACAATTGTAAAACCAAAGCAACTGCAACCAACACAAACAATTAGCTTTCTCTACCAAAAATGAGCAACCACAGCATCGGATCTCCCAGAAGAAATGTACAATTGAAAGCTATAAATGCCTATGAAATTGTCATCTGGGACCGGATAGCTCGATCGCTTCGATTTCAACTGATGATGACTCCACAAAGTTCATGTACTTTGGTGGTGGAAGTTGTTGTTCACAGGAGCGATTGGTCGGCGTGTCGAGCCTCTGTGAAGCCTCCCATCTCTCAGCAAGGCCATCTCCTTCAAGCATTCGCACCACTTCGGACATCTTTGGTCGGTGTGCGGGTTGGCATTGAGTGCAAAGGAGGGCCACCTGAACCATCTCCTCGAGCTCGACCTTGTCGTAATTGTTCTTCAGGTCCTTGTCCACAATCATGTTTAGTAGTTTCTCCTGTTGGAGTTTCTTCACCTGCAGGAATGCAAAATCTTCTAAGATTCATAATGCCATATGCACAAAATGGCTGGGTTAAGCCTAATGATGATAATATAATGCTCTGATGGTTCAGCAAAAGCTTACCCAATGAAGCATTACTCCTTTCTCGGTGCCCGCTCTTCCGAATTCTATTGCTTTTTGCCCCGTAATCAACTCGAGCAGCAGAATGCCGAAGCCGAAGACATCAGTCTTTTCTGATGACTGGCCTGTGGACAAGTATTCTGGAGCTATGTGACCAACGGTGCCTCGCACTGCTGTGGTGACATGGGACTCCTGGTGATCGAGAAGCTTAGCCAGCCCGAAATCACCTACAACGGCTTCGAAATCTTCGTCAAGAAGAATGTTGGCTGCTTTTACGTCGCGGTGAATTATTTTGGGGTCACATTGCTCATGCAAATAAAGCAATCCTCTTGCAGTTCCCAGTGCTATTCTCTTCCTCCTTGACCAGTCTAAAATCGGCCTTCCATGAATGTGCTCTGGAAAGATCAGCACCATAATGGAGATGGTCATGGTGAGGAATGATTCCATGTAAATTTAGGAGCATAAGTAATGATATTTTTTTTCATCTTTATAATATATTGATTCTGATACTTCACCGATTTTCCAATCAGTATAGTCAAAAGTCTGTAGGTGTCACAAACGAAATGTTTTTGTGTGTGACAGAAGAGAGAAATAAAAAGAGAATTGAACTTATTCTCCCTAGCACTCTCTCTTGTTATTAATTAACACTTTTCGAATATTTTTCCTAAGACTATCAGCATAGCATCCTTTTCTGTCTCTCCCAAATAACACATCTTGATGAGGATGACAATGACTTTCAGTAGCCATTTTGAAATGGTTACTGAATCATTTCACTGGAGGTCCTTATGAAGCTTTAATAGCCATTGCCAATGCTTAACTAGTCAAAATGGCATCTTCCTCTGCCATCCAAAGGAAAACTAAGAGGGCGTTTGGTATCAGAATGGATTCAATTTAAGTAGAATTTAGTAAATTCAGCATACCTGAATTTAGTAAATCCTGAATTTTAAATCTGAAAAATATTTGATAATAGATTAATTAAATCCTGAGATGTTTGATAAATTATTTGAGGATTTAACTATGTTAGAATTTAAAAAAGATTTTTTTTAAAGAAAATATGAAAAAAGTCATTATCATGTTGTAATTAAGTTTAAGATATATTTAAATAATAATTATCTCTATGATACTCAGCCTATATTAAATCCTGAATTATGTTTGGTATGTAATAGTTAAATCCTGTTAAATTTTGAGAAGTTATTTGATAGGGTATTTGAGGATTTAAATTTATTAACTCAAGTAATAATTTAAATTAATTAAAATTAATTAACTATCAAATTTACAATTATTATATTTATTAAATTATAATTAACTTAAAATAACATATCAATTAATCATTAGTAGTATTAAATTAAAATGGTTAAAATTAACTTGAATTATTTTAAAAATAATATTAATTATTACATTAGTTAAAATTAATTAACTATCAAACTATAATTATATTTAATAAATATTATTTTTTAATGATAGTAATATGAAATTAAAATTAACTACTGAATACATTAATTAATCAATTGTTAGTATTAATATTAACTTAAAATAATATGTAATAATATTAACTATTATTTATTAAAATCAATTAACTATTAAATTATAGGGAAATTTACATACATTCATCTTACGTATTTACGTATTTCACGAATATTCTTACCTTCCTTCTGCATTTCACAAAAAAGTAATGGTATTTTGATGTAATAATAAAAAAATGTCTTATTTAAGTAAAATTAAAGTTTGGGTGTGAAATAAGTAAATCAAATTGATATGTATGTAAATCCATATAATTATATACTACCATGGTACCACGTCTTCCTCCCCTGTCCCTCATGGTAACCTACATCTTTCCCTCTTCGCGCACTTCAGTTTTTAAAACTCCAGTAAATTTGGCTTCTTGCAGGATTTACTAAATCCAAGATTTACGGGAATTTATAGGATTTATCGGATTTACTAAATTCAGAAAAAGCATTTAGCAGAATTTATGAGATTTAAGAGCCTAAACATGGAATAAGTCCATTACCTAACACCCCCTAAGAGTTCAAATCCACATTCAAAAGCCATCGAAAGCCCAACTGGACGAACCAACATGAAACATGACATTTAGTACACATTTACTTGGGTTTAACTTGGGAGTAAATATTTGAACTATTAAAACATGGCTTGTAAGTAGGCCCTTATTTACATGCACAAACAAATGTACATAGAAAACTTCTATAGAACAGCAGGATATATAATGAAGCTGAAAAAATTCAAGTTATAAATCAACGTAATGTATACCATCCCAACTATAGTTAAGAAAACTGATAAAATTTCATTGAGATTAAATAACATGAGAATGGCGATTATGTACAAACCTCTTAATTTAGAAGCAACACTTCCATTGGGCATAAAAGGGTAGACGAGCAGTCTCTCATCCTCAGCTGTGCAGCACCCATAAAGCCTAAGGAGATTCCGATGGAGAGCTAAGCAGATCATTTCAACTTCAGTTTGAAATTGGGCTTCTCCGCCAAGAGCATTATAATCTTTCAGTCTTTTAACAGCAACAACTGTTCCATCACGCAGGTATCCTTTGTAAACAATCCCATATCCACCTTTTCCTAATACGTTTCTCGAATGGAAATTATTAGTAGCCAAGCGAAGCTCCTTAAATGAGAACCGCTTCAAATGACCATAATGTGTTTCTGGATCATATTGCTCTGAGAGAAAGATAACATTCAAATAAAAAGGTCTTATCAAACAAGCATGACCACGTTAAATCACTTGGAAAGAAGTTAAGTTACTTTTGATTGAAAATTAATCAAGAAACAAGATTTGTATTCATGCCTTCATGGTAGAGTTAGTGTAGAAAACTGATTTATATAATTCATGCCTTCATAGTTTTGCCGTGAACAAATGGTTCTGTGTGCACAATTGAGACATTTAGAAAATGTTGAAGCAATAAAGAAAATTGCTGAAACTAAATCCTAAATTAGGATATGGCAATATTAAGATCTTGGGGACAAAGGCTCATGTTTGTGCACTCAAGAACCCTAACTTGAAGTCTTGAAGGATTAGAAATTGAGACACCTACCCTCTCCAGGATGGCAGGAAGTTTAGGTTAGCTACCCAACTGCATGGATATATTTATCTTCCTATTTTCTTTGATCCTTGATTGTAATCTCCTTCTAGATTTCTAACCTTCTCCAGCTTTGCATTCCTTTTATTGTAATAATAATATATTTATTTATTTCTTTTCTTGAAAAGTCCATCCTCTTGACCTAACTCCTGGCTTTGTTAGTCCCTTAATTTCATGAAAATAGCACTTACAATTGCATAAATTAGCTTTCTTGCATTCAAGTCATACTAGAAAAATTATAATATTTACTTTCTTGGTCATCTATGATACATTTAGGGTTTCACTAAGGGATGCACTGCACTATTAGAATATAAGATAACTGCTTTGACATATTTCATAACCTCCATTCGAACTGAAATTAAATTCTTATGAAAAGGAATGAATCTAACCGTTCAAGTCAAAGAAAATTTGTTGGTTGTATCTAAAGTGCCACCAAAGAACCACAGCAACCACAATAATTGCAATCAAGAGAGATCCAACACTAGCGGCAAATGCAACGATTATTCGACGGCTTCTCACCCCTCCATGCTGCGACTGAGCTGAGAAATCCAAGATGCCTATATTAATTAGCATAGTCATGAACATAAATTACCAAATTGTTAAGAGAAAGCTCATTATAGAGCGAAGTAAAAAAATATACAAATAATGTTATAATACCATTTAGATCATCTGAAGGGTATGAAATTGCATCCAAAGACACAGAAGAACAGTTGTCCATAGAGTTTTTCCCACATATTAAAGGATTTCCAACAATGCTGCCAAACATTCAAGAATAGTGCCATACTCAATGAGCTCATTTTATGTCTAAATATTTCGAGCAGTTCAATAAGGGTGATGATGCTGACGATGACATTATAAAATGATAATAAAAGAACTAGAAAAAAAAAAAAGAACAAGTGAAATATCATACTTAAATGTCCTAGCAGAAAATTTTGGTAATGGACCGCTCAGATTGTTGAATGAAAGATCCCTACAGAAGCACAAATAAGGGCCACTTCATGAGATTCATGGCAATAATTTAAATATATAAACTGCTAAAACGTGAGGAGAATCATACATGGAAGAGAAAAGGTTGAGAAAGAGGGTAATATTAACACATACAGCAAAGTAAGGCCTTTGATTTTGGATAATGAATCTGGGCAGGGTCCAGATAGACTGTTGTTGTTTAGCCGCCTGGATTGTTTACACAGTAGATTAATTAATTCAAAGTGTTAGATAAATAATTAGCCACCACAAACAAGCTTCACAAAGCACAATGATCCAACTGGGGAATTGAACATTGTGATGAATCTTACAGGTAATTCAGATTATTCAGATCGCCCAAGGAATCGGGAATGTTGCTGTTGAACTGATTGTTGGAGAGATCCAGTGTCTGAAGCTATCCAGCTTTCCAAAAACAGAAGGAATAGGTCCTGAAATTGCATTATTCTGCAGCAGCCTATAAGAAAAATTAAAGAAAATGATAAGTGATTACACTTTGCTAAATCTATGACTTAAAAAAAAATACGGAGATTTCAGTGGGAATGCAAGAAACAATGTATCAGCTTACACAGATTGCAGATTTGTTAGATTACCGATCCCGGGGGATAAAGTTCCAGACAAACTCTGACTGGGTAGGCCCCTGCCATGGTGAATTATCAACATATTCAGAAAGATAATGGATTTCCATTCTGCTATGAGAACAAAATACAGACGCCAAGTAACTTACAGAACAGAGACATATCCATCAGGGGAGCAGGTGACCATTCTCCAGCTACATGGATCGACTGAGTTTATATCCCAATTCTCCAGAACATTATATGGGTCTTTTAGCTCCATCTTTATAGCCATCAATGCAACAACTATGTTGGAGAAAGATAGAGGTCAGATACAAAAATGTTCTGCTACAAAAGCTGCCAGGCTCCCAAAATGCAGTAAATTGCAATGTAACAGTTCATACTACTCAAAGCAATAAACACAGTTCATGAAGAACAAAACTATTTGGTTCACCATTTAATTTGCTCTAAGAAGCAGAATTTCTAGTGATAAAGCATAAAAAAGTAAATGATTAACTTATTCATAAAAGAAGAAATGGATGGACTGGTGGAAGACACATTCTGAAGCTAAACTAATGCTTGACGCTTGTATATAAGAGATAAGAAACAGATGAAATTATGAAATGAAACTGCCACAAGGATGGAAAAGCCAACCTTAAGAGCTACCCACCTTCATAGTTTATACCAGAAGGCGAAAGAGAGGAATTAGTCACATTCAACCAAGGCATCAATGGAAGCACACTTAGCAACCAGTAGGAACAGAATCCTCGGGAAAGCTTGCTCTCTTCCATATTTATTTAACTAAACTTCCAGGACTCAAACTCCAACAACAAAAACACAAGAGTAATCCTCCAAATGCTACTGAAGTGGAATCCCGGAGAAAGGCCTGCACCACCCAATCAACTTACCGAAGAAAGAAACATAGCAAACTTTTCCTTTCCAGGAGGCGAAATCCAAAAGCGAAGTCCATATTCTCAGCAAGGATAGAAAACAAAGGAGCCCCCTTTCCAACAAAACTTCATCCACAGACCTCTCAAAAACCAAAACCCAGATGCAAAATCCAACCTTTATCCGGTTAAAAGAGTAAAATCGCACCCGAAAAAGTTCAACAGCCCAGATCAGCCAAAAGCCAGAGTAACCTCTCTTCTACTGAAATTTTAACCACTCACTACCATTCCAGTGATATCAAGGAATGGGAAAAGATCAGTAAAGGAGAAAGCTCTCGCATGAAGAAAGGGAATACTTTCTGGTTTTAGCCTATCGTTTTCCCTCTCTATTGTTAACATATTCTGGGAAGATAATAGATTCGTTTATTAATAGTTGCGATTTTGCTGATTAAATTCCTCAAATGGCGCAGGGATTACACTGCGCTCTACTTCGGCTTCCTCATCAGCAAAAGTAGCATCCCGCGCCGAAGACAAATACGCAAATGAGACAATGCAAACTGCCAAAGCGCACGCAGATGCTAATGCTTTGTTTACTCCAAAAGAATATAATAAATCGGTTAGTATATGGGGGGAATAATATACCTATCTAAACAATATACCTATCTAAACAACCAGAACTCTTGAATTTTTTTTTTTTCTCTTGCTCGTTTTATCTTTCTGCTACGCTCTGGGACAAGAGTTGACGATTACTTCAAAAATAATAATTTAGAAGACATAATTAAAATATATTATTAATAATTAATTTATTTTAATTATTTAATAATATTAAAAAATTTAGACTAATGAAATTTATTTAATATGTATAAGTATTATAATATACTTTTAACTTCTAATTTTATTATAACATTGTGTTCAATATTAATAAATGTAGAGATAGACCTAATAAGATTTGATTTAGCATAAAAATGATCTTATTTTATTAAAATTAATTGATAATTTGACACTTAATAGGACATAATAAAAAGAAATGATTCATATAATCGATACCACATAAGAGTATAAAGATTTATTATTATTATTGTATTGTGTTCAATATTAACTTGCATTTTACATTCTTAATAATAGGTATTTCATGTATTAATATTATTTTATTATATTTGTATTCATGTAAGGTACCTCTCACTTGTTAAAAAATTTGTAATAAAAAAAAATGAGTTTTACGCTTTTAGGTCTATACAAAAAACCTTCATACATAAATATCAGAAAATTTTATAAAGAAAACTCAATGAGAAAATAATCATGGGAACTAACTCCGATAAAATGATTCACTATATACATAAATATTACAAAGATTTAATCTTTATCACATTTAGAAAATAAGTGATGACTATCGTTGCACCAAAAGGCATATGGATATTTAAGAGTTTAACTTCATCCTATTCAATGAGTCTAATAATTCTCCACTTAAGTAGTAACTAACATCTATATTAGTATCATTAACTCAAAATTATTTATCGAATACAAAAGATTTTAGAGGTGGTTCAAACAATTTAACAAGGTTGCTATCACTAAAATACACTTTGTCTTAATGATGGTTCAAGAAGAAGCTCTTATGCAATTGCACTTTATCCTATATGATGCTTAGTTCTCTTATTTCACCTAATATTATGCTCTAATACCATTTATAATAACATGAAACTTTAACAAATGAGTCATTATGTTGTTCAACATAATGGTAATGTAGTTTTATTTCATTATTATGACTTTCTAGGATGGCTGCTAATCCCAGGAGTGCTCTCACATGAATAACTTAATTTTAGTGTTTCTAATACAAATTTAGCCATTATATTAAAAAAATGCCTTATAATTTAGCATTTCAACATTTTTCAAGGCTCAATGTATTTTTTTGGTAACACAAAATTTGATGTCATAAATATGGGACAAATATTACATCATCCAAAATGAATTTGATGTCAATATATTATTTCAACTAGAAGTTCTGGAATTGAATTTATAATCATTTAAATTCAATATTTTTTTAAACAAATTTATAGTTATATTGAATATCTCAATGATACAAATCAACATGACCATAAATGCTCTAGTCCAAATCCAAATAAGCCCAAATTAAGTATTATAAGAGCTATTAAAAACTTTATTATACTAATTGACGAATTAAACTATCTCCAAAATTATGTCCTCATAACCAAAAAAGAGTGTCTTGATGAGAGAAATTTAATAAATTCAAGATTAATCAATTTTAAAATTATTAAGATATTGAAATGTTAAAAGAATTTTTATGACCATGAAAATCAATATGAGTTATAATTGGGTTGTTGACCTTACTTTTACAGTGAGTATTCAACCTCCTCAGCATAGATCTAGGACTCTTATGGACACTAAGAGTTCCTCAGTCTCAAGATACTTCTAGTGATTAAGTGAACATGTAACCTAAGCCTAGTGACTTAGAAGGGTTAATCATAGGATTAGGACATGCCTTAAGACTTAAGAGAATAATCCACCCTTTGGCCTAAACCTAATCCATATGCATCTTCTCAAATCCAATCCAAATTCAAATCTCAAACCAAACCTCAAATCCCAATTCAAATCCAAATCTAAATTCCAAAACATTTGATTGAAATCCATGATCAAACTCAAATTCAAAACCCTTCTTAAGCCTTTAGATTTCATCTTATGGACTTAGCCTTAAATAAATTCAAATCAATCCCAATTCATTTGATTTTCTCAAATATCAATTCAATCCTTCAATCGAACTATCAAGTTTTAATTCAAATCCAGCTTCAAATGATTCAATCCCATGATCAAATTCAAGTCCTAAATTCTTCATAAACCTTATGATTGAATTCCATATACTTAGCCAAATCTCTACCCAATTCAACCCAAATTTGATTGATCCCTTCATGAATCATTTATATCTTCATTTATATTCACAAATATAAATGAAATATAAACCCAAATGATCAAAACTAAACCAAACTTAATCCAAATCCAACTAAGACCCTTCCTAAGCCATATGGACCTACCTCCTTAAGCTTGGATAAATCCCATTCAAATTAACCCAAAATTAATTATATATTCATTTATATTACAAATATAAATGAAACCCACATTCCAATGACCAAAATTAAATCAAACTAAATCGATTTCCTTCTAAGTTTTTTTGACCCACCTCCATGAGCTTGGTCAAATTTGCTTTCAAATCACTCCAAACTCAAGTGATTTTCTCATAAGTCATTTATATATTCATTTATATTCACAAATATAAATAAAATATAAACTCAAATAGCTCAAACTAAATCCAAAATCAAATTAAACCCAATTAAAGCCTTTTGAGCCAATTCCCTGAACAAACTCACCTAAATCAAGCCAAAACTAATAGATTTTCTCTTGAATCAATCATTCCTTCAATCATCTATCCAAATATAAATGAAATCCACAATCATGAAACCAAACTCAAGTCAACTCAAGGCAAGCCCAAGTTAGCCTTTTTAACTTGAAAACTTCAAATGAGCCAAAGTCTATTGGACTCCAAATTGATTGCAGATGAATTTATGTTTCAATTCTAGGCTCATATATAAGTTCAACTAAACTTAAATCAGCCCAAAACCAAGCCAATTGATCTACTTAGGCTCATTTGACCCAAAGTGGCCTAAAGGACTTTTTTGACCCAAGTTCTAATCCAACCCAAATTAGATTAAAACAAGCTCATCCAAGCCTCATATCATGATCAACAATCACCCTAGAGTGATCAATTGCATTGAATTGGGTCAAACCAAGTCAACTTAGCCATTTTATAAAGTCAACCCTTAGCCCATATGAAACCCAAACTAGCCAAAACTTATCATACACCAAATTGATTGAAGCCATTGGTTCACATCATCTCATAATCAATGATTAAATATGGCTTGACCATCAATTGAGCCAAACCAAACTCAATTGGCCATTTAACCCAAGTTGACCCAAATTGGCTTAAAGGGCCAAATTAGGTCAAATCATGATTCAACTCAAATTGATTGCAACCAATGGCACAAGTTCATTCCAAATTCATTGTTGAACTTGACCAAAGCTTTAATTTGATCAATTGGACCCAACATAGCCCAATTTACCAACCTAGCCCAAATTGACCTAAAAGGTCAAATTGGCTAAAATCTAAATTAAATCTAAATTGATTCAAACTAAAGCTTACAATCATCTTTAATCAACCAATTGAACTTGAACCAATACCCAACCCAAGCCAATTTGGCCAATTTGGTCAAATTGGTCAACTTAGCCCATTTGACCTATATGAATCCAAATGAGCCAAAATCAAATATATTAAATTGATTAAAACCACTTGAACCAAAATACTTCAAATCATCATTTGAACCTAACCCAAGTCTTGGTTTGACCCAATTTGACCAATTGGTCAACCTAACCTAACATGACCCAAATTGAATCCATATGACCAAATTGAGCCCAAACCCATGAAACCAACTCATACCCATTAGAGGCTGATCAAACTGACCCATCTTGGGCTAAGTTTCAAAAGCCAAGTGAATCCAATCAAGCCATTGTCTATTGGTCAAGCCCTCTTTATATATGATTACCCATAAATGATAAAGTTCACTCTCCTATCACTTGGCGGTCCTCACTCACCCCAATTGGGGTCCTGACTCTAGCTCACCCTAAAGGGGGCTAGGACCTGCCATGGACTCACCTCCCTTACAAACTGAGCACCCATTGGATCCAAGCAAGAAGATCAGACCATATCAAGCCTTGAGCTACCTCCCAAGTACTCCTCCAATCAACTGAGTCACATGGACATGATGGCTACCACTCCAGTGCCCTGACGGTGACTGACCGACTGAAAAATGGGAGACAATCCGTCCGTCCACCTTAGCAAATTGAGGGATATACCCCCTCAATTCAAACCATATTTTACTTGCATTCGATTCGTCTGAGCTCCCAAGAGTGAAATGAAATGCCCTAACACTCCTTAGAGCTTCCCCAAGGCCTCCCCATTTTGGATTTCTCCTTCCCAAGCAAGGCAAATAGGGCACTCCATCTTCGATCCAAACTTCTTGCTCTCTCAACCAAACTTCAATTACTCATCCACACACCTTCCCCACACTTCATCGAGGCTACCCAAAGCTTCCCTCGAGTTCTAAACCCATGGGTTTGATCACCGA
Source organism: Cymbidium sinense (assembly GCA_021442155.1). Lineage (NCBI taxonomy): Eukaryota > Viridiplantae > Streptophyta > Magnoliopsida > Asparagales > Orchidaceae > Cymbidium > Cymbidium sinense. The sequence goes on from CM038215.1 coordinate 294,437,625, forward strand.
GCTCTAAATGGAAGTTGGTCCACTGAGCGAACAAGAAGAAATTGGCTTGTGTGCCGCTCCACAGAGACTCGTCTCTACTAGATGAATCTATCTTCATCGATCCCACCCACCGATCTTGAGCTCCGATGAGGTAATTTCTCAAAATCGAGAATTTTTTGTGGTCTTTTGTGAAGAGAATTTGCATGAGAGTAAATCTTGACCATTGGGTGTGTGCGGATCCCTTCCCTGATGGTGTAGGATCATTTTGAAGCTCATCCGAGCTCAGGTGAGCTCAGATTAAGCGATCCATGGCAGACGAACTCTATCATTCATCGCTCACGGAAGAAGGATCATGGGCCGTCCGTTCCACGTGATTGGACGGCTTTGATCAAATCAAGCTAGATCCATTGCTTGATCCCTCCTTAGCTACGGGTTTGATCATGGAAAATGCGTCCCGCTGCCATCCGAGACAGCCACGAATGTGACAACTTTAATAGCCAATCCCGTGGTGCCACGTGAAAGCACGACACACCGCATATGGGATTGGGGCTTAATTAGGTTAATTTAATTAGTTTTTAAGGTTGAAACTTCTATAATTCATAACTAATTGTAGAAAAATCCAAAAAAATATAAATAATAGCTCATTTTAAAGGTATTTCAGAGGGGAATCCATTAAAATTCTCTTTAATTAATTTTGAACTCTAATTTTGGCTTAATTAGGGTTTAATTGAAAACTTAATTAACCTAATTGCTCCCTAATTAATCATCCAATTGGTTTCAAGTTTTCTAAGGTTGCTTAGGGGGATGACCTCTACATGCCTCTATTTTTTTTGGAATTTATTGGTTGGTTAATTAGGAAAATTGATTGATTAAGCCCTAATTACCTTCTTAACTTAACTAAGAATTAATTAAGCATGAGAACAGTAAATTAACTAATCAATTGGACTCATTTGGCACTGATTAACCATAGGGGGGTTTAGGGAATATGATTGGGGAATTTTTTCTAATATTTTTCCTAAATTTTCTTTACTTTTCAAGAGAGATTAATTAGGATTTAATTAACTAATTAATTACTTATTAGCTTAATTAAATTTTAAAATGGATCTGATTTTCCTTAATTAATTCAGGGGTAGGCCTTTAGGTGTTCAATAGCTTAAAGAGCTTTAATGAAATTATGGTTATCTCATATGTGTGAGAAAATCATAAAAATAATTAAGTAAGTTCCTTAAGCTTAATTAATCAATGATTGTGATCTAATTGCATTAGGCCCCTCTCATTTCATAGGATCATTGCTATTTACTTTTCAATTCATTTGCATATTACATTGGCTCATAATCATTTGATTAATTATCTTAAGGTAACATATGTAAGGGTTTAATTAATTGATTTAATTCATACCTTAACCTAATTAATCCATCAAATCAATCTAATTACTTTTCATTAAATCAAATTAACTCATAAATATGGAATGGAATTAGGATTAACAAACCTCTTCTCATGTTTCTTAAATCAAATCAAACATGAAATTAAAAATGACATTAAGAAGCATTGGTTTATTTTAAATGAGTTTATTTTGTATGATTGTCCTTAGGAGTTAATTGGATTGAATGAAATCATGTGCTTATGTTCCTTTATTTCTTTTCAATCATATTAAATGTTGTAAGTCACTTGTAATCATGCAACATCTTTTTCAAAAATTAATTCAATGAAATAATTTTCTTTATGTCAAGCGTGCATGTGTTGAATTAAATTTACAATATGTGTGGCTATTATCACTATTAAATCAAAGTTATTTTCAAAAAATTTATAAGTCAACTATAATATTTGGAGTGACAATAGTTATAAATATTCCTAAGCTTGCATGTGCCTATAGCTTAGAACATGTGATATGGAGTTCTCTTTTTTTAATCTTCATGGATTTACATAAAGTTTGAATGTTAACAAGTGTATAGTTTATTTGAAAGGGACATAATATTTGTTTGGATTCATTCATATATACATCTATGTTAGAACTTAGATAAAAACTTTAGCTCACATGTATAAATAATTCAATCAAATTAAATACAACCTTTTGCATGATTTTTTCATTATTGTAGTTGTTTGTACATTCATGTGTATTTAAGAGTAGTGGATATATCTAGTCTGGATATTCTGGGGACGCAAGGCTTTAAGTAACCCCAATGAGTTCTTTACCTCACTCCCCTAGTTTAACAATGGCGAAGTATCCGCTTAAAACTTTTATACACTTATGTGTGTATTTAGCCAATGAATAAAAATCTTCATTCAATTAAATCAAATACAACTTTGGCATGATTTTTCCATTATTATAGTTATTTATACATTCATATGTATTTAAGAGTAGTTGGTATATCTAGTCTGGACATTCTGGGGATGCAAGACTTTAAGTAGCCCTAAGGTGGTCTTTACCTCACTCCCCTGGTTTAACAATGGCAAAGTATTCACTTAAAACTTTTATACACTTGTATGTGCATTTAGATAATGAATGAAAATCCCCTTTTCTACTAAGAAAGACATTGTTGATCTCATTTTTAGAATGAGCTCTCAACCCCTCCATCTTAGACATATGACTTCTCTTATACTTTAAGAGCTCCTTAGTCTTAAGACACATCTAATGATTAGGTGGACACTCAACCTAGCCCCAGAGACTTAGAAGAGTTAGCCATAGGAATAGGTCATGCCTTAGGGGTGTTAGGAAAATTTGCCTACCCTTAACTTGAACTATTCTTCACTTTCCTTCATCCAAGTCAAACTCCAAATCAATTCTATTTGATTTTCTCCAAACTCAAATCAACTCCATAAGATTGAAACTCATGATCAAAATCCATCAAAACTCCTAAGTCCAAATATTTCTAAGTCCTTAATCTTTCCTTAAGGACTTAACCAAAATTATGATCAAAACCAATTCAAATCTTTGAGATTTTCTCATAATTTATTTATATTCTCATTTATATTCACATATATAAATGAAATATAAATTCAAACCAATCAAACTAAACTCAAAACTCCAAATCAATTCATGATTTTTTTTCCTAAGTCCCTTTAGATTTCTCTTCATGGACTTAGCATAAATCATGTTCAAATCAATTCCAACTCATGAGATTTTCTCAAAATTCATTTATATCCTCATTTATATTCACATATATAAATGAAATATAAATATAAATCAATCAAACCAAATTCAAAAATTCAAACTTCAAACCCCAAACATTTCCTAAGTCCTTTAAATCCCTCTGAATGGACTTAGCTTAAATCATGATTAAACCACCTCAAATCCTTGAAATTTTCTAATGATCCACTTATATTCTCATTTATATTCACATATATAAATGAAATATGAATTCAAATAATCAAAGCCAATTCCAAAAATCAAACTCAAATCCACTCAAAATCCAATCTAAGCCTTTCAAGTCAAAATCATGAACTTAGCTAAATCAATTTCAAATCAAGCCAAAATCTTGATTTTCCTTCTTGATTCAATCAACCCTACAATCATGAATTCATATATAAATACAAACTTCAATCACCAAATCAAAAATCAATTCAAAAATCAAACCCCAAATCCTTTCACATTCTTCCTTTGAATATGAAATTATCAAATCAATCAAAACTCATTTGACTTCAAAATACTTGCAAATGGATTTATATTTCAATCATAAGTCCATATACAAGATCAATCAAGCTCAAATCAAACTTTGACCAAGCCATTTGTCCCACTTAGACTCACTTGACCCAAAGTGACCTAAAGTACCCTTATGAGCCAAATTCTAATCCAAACCAAATTGGATTGAACCAAACTCATATATGCCTCTCATCATGATCAACAATCATCATGGGATGATCAATCAATCAAATTGGGTCAAACCAAGTCAAACCTAAGGGTTGACCAAGTCAACACTTAGCCCAAAATGAAACATAACATGGCCAAATTCTATCATAGGCCAAATTGATTGAAACCATTGATCTACATTCACTCATGACCTATGTTTGAACTTGATCAAGCCAACATTTGAGCATAACCTAGCCCAATTGGCCACTCGACCCAAGTTGACCCAACTTGACCTAAAAAGTCAAAATATGTCAAAACTTGATCTAAGCCAAATTGATTCAAACCAATGGGTCAAGTTCATTCCAAATCAATTGTTGAACTTGACCAAAGCCTCAATTGGCCAACTAGACCTAACCTAGGCTAATTGACCTTAGACCCAACATGACCTAAAGGGGTCATGTTGAGCCAAATTTGAACTTAATCAAAATTGATTGGAAAAGATACCAATCCACATATGACTAACCTAACCTAACCTAAACCTACACTGACTCCTAAATAGGTCAAATGGGTCAAATAGGTCAACTTGACCCATTTGACCTAAATGAAGTCATATGAGCCAAATTCAAAACTATACTAAATTGAATCAAACCAAAGCCACCAAAATATTTCAAATGGTCATATGAACTTGACCCAACCCTTGGTTTGACCCAATTTGACCAATTGGTCAACTTGACCCAAGTTGACCCATTTTGACCTAAATGGTCAACATGAGCCAAACCTTATCAAATGGATTCCAAATCTCATGAAACTTGGCCAAACCTAATTTCTCCACATACCTAACATATCCAAATTGAAAAATCAGCAAAATGAACATTCCACCCCTAGGCCATAGAATAAATTTTGACCAAATCTATGGGTAATTTGGTCATACGCTCTTCATATCCACTTGATGCCATCCTAGTAGCTCAAGGGGACCTAATGAAGAGTGGTGCACCCAACCCAATAGGTTTGGGTCAGCCCAATTGGACCCAAGGCCAAATCGACCCCATGGGTCAAATTAGCTCATTTCAAATGCTTCTTCCACTCAATTTCAAGCACATGGGAGGTTGGCAATCCACTCAAGGCCTCAAACCGACCATGTGAAAACTTCTAACAACCAAAACAAACTCTCCATTATGATCAATTAGATAAAAATGGCTAGATAGCTTGTGGCCATCCAATCCTTCAAGGGGGAGATATACTCCCCTAATCCAATTCAAATTCATCATTCCTCTTCCTAAGCCCTGAGAGTGTTAGAGAGACCTTCTTAAGCATTCTAAGAGGAATAAAATGTCAATTTTCTCCATTGGAAAATGGGGAGCTCAATTCAATCCAACTTTCTCACACCAAAACCACTCCTCTTGCACACTTCTAAGGACCAATCAGCACACTGCTTCTTCCATTGAGTTCCCATAAAGAGGAGAGGAGCAATTGGATCAAGGCCACAAGGAGCTTGAAGTGGTGTTGGTCTATAGAGCAAGTCACACAACCCCAAGGCCTAACAATTTCGACAGGCTTCATCTCACTGACAAGCTACCTCATCCATCTCGAGCACCGGTGATCACCTCTAGCGAGGTATGGAATTTTTTGACCACCTAGCATAGAAGGTGTTGGTCCTTTGTGAAGAAATTTTCAATTCATGCAAACTCCACCGTTGGATGTGCACCTTATTGGTTTTAGATGGTGTGGGTTAAGATTTATTTCAATCCGAGCTCAATCGAGCTTGGATCTTCCCCTAGATCTTGGAAGGTCTCTATTGATCTAAGGGGAAGAAATAAGGAGATCTTGGCCATCCAATATTTTGGATGGACGATCGAGATTATTCTCACGTTTAGAATTTCTTTTATCCCTCTTAAGACCACATGTGATCTACCGTCGATCTGATCGGATGGCGATCAAAGCCTCGCCATCATGACCTTTTGATTTGATGTTTAAGTAAGCTCACCACGCATGCATGTAAAGCGCTACACGCCACGTGTGAGTCGAGGGATTAGTTAGGATGCTTAATTAATTAATTAATCTATGGATCTTCTAAAATCATATCTCTCTTCAATAAAATTTAGAAAAATATGAAATAAAATCTATGGAAAGATAATTCAACCTAGAATATTTTAAAATTAATATCAATGGATTTTAAATTATGTTTTTCTCTAATTTTTGGCTTTATTGGAAATTTTATTTTACTAATTACGTTTTAATTAAGCCTCTGATTAATCCCAAACTTCTTGGGTATGTTTTAGGGGATGACTTCTATCTTCCTTAATTTTCTTGGGATTTAATGAATGCTTAGTTAGGAGAATTGCATATGGGTTTCCTAATTACTCGCTTAACCTAATTAAGGATAATTAAGGTGATTAATAGTTTTAATCCATTATTAGGGTTGATTAAGTTCAAATCCAGTATATAAGAGGTTTAGGGAATAATTTTGGGATATTTTCCTAAGTTATTCTTTAAACTCCTTTTTCTTTCCTTAATCCTCTCTTAATTAAGGGTTAATTCATTAATTATCCCCTTAATTAATTTCTAAAAATTCTAAAAACTTCTAAAACATAATTAATCTACTTTTGGTAGATGTTTAGGTATTTAATAACCTAAGTTTAATTAAGAAAATCAAAACCCAATTCATATGTGTGAAAGGGTGTTTTGAAATTACTTAAGCTAAACCCCTTAGCTTAATTAACATTTAATTTTGAGCCAAATTGCATTAGGCATTTTTTTCTTATTAGGTGCATTATAAATTTAAATTACTTATAAATTTTTATGTCATCTCATTGGCTCATAATTATTTGGTTAATTATATTAAGGTGGTGTAGGTAAGGTTTAATTAAGTTATTTAATTCATACATTAACCTAATCAATACATAAAAAATGAATCTAATCATCTAAAAAAAATTAAACAAAATATCAAACATATGTGGGAATGGGTTAGGAACAACAAACTCAACTCACCTTTTCAAAATTAAATCAAATTTCAAACTAAACAAAAATCACATTGAAAACATTTTGATTTACTTATTCCATAAGAATGTCTTTAGGATTTAATTAAAGTGAATTTGTTTACATGCTTTCATTGCTTTGAGTCTTTCCCCAACATGTTAAATTTGTATGTCATGTGATTTCATGCATTCATAGTTTTCAAATTCAAGTTTAAAATAAAATTGTTTACTTTATGATGAATTTGCATGTGTTGGCTAAAGTAGAAATATGAATGGCTATTATCACTACTAAATTCAAATTATTTTCAAAACATATAAATCAAATATCAAATCTGAAAGTATGCTACTTATATTTTAATTATGATCTAGAATGTGAAAGATTATAAAGGTATGCTTAGCATAGGTTTCCCTTCTCTTTTATGTTAGCATAGCTTTGAATAGGAGTCGGTGAGATGTATGGCTCATTTGTAAAGAACCTAACACTTACTTAATTCCATATCCTATTAATCCCTATGCTATCACTTAAGAAGGGCTACCTATACTTGCATACATAAATTACATAAATAAAATGAATCCATTAATACAACTTTTGCATTCTTCTTTTCCATTTCATTTCTTTTATACACATATTTCTATTTAAGAAAAGTGGTATATTAGCCTGGAAAATCCTGAGGTTGTGAGGCTCTAAGTAGCCCTAAGTAGGTCTTGTACCTTACACCTCTGGTTAATAATGGCATTGTACTCACTTATGCCTTTCTTACTTTCATGTGTGTACGTGAAAATTTGGATAAAGAAACCCTTTTCTACTAAAGAAAATCATGCATCTGAATCTTTTAAATTTTCTTAAATGGATTACTTGGCATGCATCATAAAGTATGTTAAATATTCTCATTTGTATTTATAGATATGTTTAGGATTCATTCATATGCATGTTATAAATATTGGGAAAGAAATGAAGTAAAGTGTCTTATGTGAATTTTGATTCATTTTATTTAATCTTAAAATACCTTTTCTTTTTGAATAGGTTTGTTTAGAGTTCATCTAAACTTAGGATTAATTAAAAGATTTAATCAAAACATTCACTAAACAAAATTTAAAATGTGAATCTACTTTAGAAAATTACTTAGGTTATGGAAGGAAAGAGAAGTCTCCTTCTCTTTCCCTCTCTTCATAACTTAGTAATTAATTATAGGATTCACTTGAACTTAATCAAAACATGAAATAAAATCAACCCAAAATAATTAAACAACTTAAATGAAACCCTCCTCTAAGTTGAACATATTTTTCACACTTAGAAAATTTGAACCTAAAGCCATAGCTAAGCATACCACACAAACCTTCAAAGCACACACATTAGGATAAATCACCACTTCTAGCTTTAGGTTAGGATGATGCATGGTTTGATGTTTCATTTTATTTTGTGATATATATTTTAGACTGGATGTTAGGGTGTATGCTCGTAGAATGAATGGTAGGATGCTCTTTGTCTAATCATTATTTTTTGTAAGGGATTGTGCTTAAGGGGAGTTATCATAAATAAAAATATAAATACTTTTGCTTGCAGGTGCTTTATACCCCTAAGCATAATCCAATAAGCCAGGTGGACTTAGTCATCCATGTGTGGGGTGATAAATCCAATATATATGCTTGATATTTGTGTGGTTTGTTTTAACTAACCTCTATTTTGGAGGTGTTAGTTAGATTTTCATTCTTTTCCTTTACATGTAAATTTGTGCAATTAGGATTTTGGAATGATTGTTATGGGGATTAGGATGAGCATTGGTTATAAGATCCCATCTTATGCACCATGTAAAGCATTAGAGCATCTACCTTCCAACCACCCAAAAGAAGGAACCAAAAGAAGAAAGAAGAAAAGAAGAAAGAAGAAATAAAGCTTGAAGACCCCCATAATAATGAATTCCTTACTTAATTATAATTTAATTCATTTGTAATTCGGGTTGTATAAGGGTAGAGCTCGGCTACCCAAATTTGATATCTTTTCAGGTTTATGCAGTGGTGCCCAACCACAACGACCTTTTATTCTTTTTTGCAATTAGCTTTATAAATTGATTGATGATTTGTTTAGCTTTTGCATTAAGTGGCATCTTTTTCAAATTTCTTCCTTACTTTATGTATGGCCTGGATGTGGATTAGACTCTTAAGTAAAAATAAATCTTTTAATAAACTTAACAACTCAAATTAAAGATAAATAACTCATAACCTCACCTAAAGCTTAGGTTTAAAATCAAGATAAAAGAATTAACAACCCCTCAGCTGGATGAGCATTTCTTTTATAATATCATGCACAACAACATCTTATTTTGCTCTTGATTGGAGGGTTTCCACCTTTGTTAGAGAAACTTGGCTTGCCATTCAAGTGCCATGCTGGGAACTCACCTCCTCCCTTCTCGCTGATTTTGGCCAATAACTTTATTTCTCATGCAGCATATGAATATATGAGTCAAATTATTGTCCAAAAATGAAAATAAAATGAAAATTGAATTGCATCAGATTTAGGTCATTTGAAGCATGTCCCTACAAGATATAGTCTCTTTAGGAAGTGAGTTTAAGGACTTAGTCTCTTTCTAAATGAATAACAGCCTAGCTATCTTGTATTAGAATAAAGACTTTCCTACATGTATTTAAAATTATATGAGGAGTTAGTTGACGGTCACCTCTAGGAAGTTGTAAGTCCAAGTGTGGTTTTTTCATGTGAGGCAAACCAATTACCCATTTTGCCTTAGATTTAGGTTGTTTTTGCCCCGCCAAAGCTCCCTAGATTTAGGTTATGAGGTTGCTTCTCTCCTTTGTGGACATAAGCATAATTACTCACCTCTTAGGCATTTTCTTAATCTTGTGTTAAGGAATCCTAAGTCCTAAATTTCTAATGAAAAATTCAACTCAAATAAATTAAATCAATTTTAAAAATGTAAAGCCCAACTATAGGATAGTTTGAGATTGCTCGCTAAGTTTTTTAGCATCATGGGCATATCCTACTTATCTTCATTTGGCTTTGATAATAAATCTTTCTTTGATCGATCCCATTTGATCTTCAAAATAAAACTAATCAATTGATAGTCCTTTCCTATTAAAATCTTTTAAGAGAATGATTATTTACCTTAATTGAGAGTTTTTATAAGGAATTCACATTTCTTAGGATGTAATTAACTATGGGGGCTTACCCCTATAGAGAAGTTAACGAACCCAATTTAAAATAAATCTTGCTTTACTTTTTCATGTAAAGTAGGGGAAGAATCTTTGGTACATATGCAGACCCATCATCCTTAGGAGCCCTTGTTGAGGTGATTAGGTTCATTAAGGGGTTGTGACTGCTGTCTCTCGAGATAATACACTATTTCTTGATGATGTACTTGATCACCTGAATAAGTACATCCGTGAATCTGCATGGCATCCTAAAAAGATGAATTTTGATAGTCTCATCTTTCTTTTCTCACCACAGATTTGAAAGGCGGCTCTATAGAAATTTTTCTCCGAAGATTTTTCTAGCGACTCCGTTGGGGATGGTTCCTCTCTCCATCTTTGGTAAATGATCATTGTCTTTGAATATCGATAGTGGGTTTGTACTTTGGTATGAATCCAAGACTATCTTTCTTTCCATTGGCACTTAGCCTATTTCATCCTTAAGTTGAGTTAGCCAACATCTTTAGGTTTTAGGACCACATTCCTTGTTGGTCTTAAAACCCCCATTGGGTTCTCTAATGGGTAAAGAAATAAAAAGATCTAAGTAAAAAAAAAGAAAACATTTTAAAGACTTCCTCCTTATCATTTTTATGACAAGGAAAGGTTCATCCTAAAATAATAAAGATAAAATAAATCTTCCATAAAGAACTTTGCTTTTCAAAAATCACCTTTTCAAAATGCACTTTAATAAAATATTTTTCACAAAAAATTTATCACCCTGATTTGACAATTCTCATAATTATTACATGTAGAGATTTTCAAAAATAAAACTAACAATATTTTTTAAAAGCACAAATGAATATCTTCTTTCAATTCACTTTGATGAAGATTTCATTTTAAAATGAACAATTATCTTTCCAAAAATCAAAATCAAAAATTAAGTTTTCAAAAGTATACATGAATATTTCCATTCAATATATTCACACATATTCAATGGAAGTTTCATCTTCAATAAAACTAAACTTTTCAAAAGCACATATGAACATCCTCATTTAATATATTCAAATATATTAAATGAAGATTTCATCCCCAATTAAAAATAAATATCATTGGGAAAATCCCACTTAAACATATCTCACATGTGATTAAGTTGGAATTCCCTTTCAAAAACAAAAAGCAACAATCACACACAAAATAAAAATCTCACATTTTAAAAATAAGATTGATCTCCATTCTACATACCTAAATTTATTGAATAGAAGTCATCTTTTCAAAAACTAAAACTTAAATAATCATATTTTCAAAATTCTAAACACATTTGGAACTTCACTTAACATATCCAAATTTGTTAAGTGGAGTCTCCAAATCCAAAATAAAAAATTTTCAAATAAATTTTTAAAACTTCATTTAACATACCCAAATTTGTTAGGTGAAGTCTCCAAATTCGAAATCCAAAATTTTTTCAAATATATATTTTGGAACTTCACACACTCAAATTTGCTAAGTGAAGTGTCCAAATCCAAAAAAAAAAATCAACAATCATATTTTAAAATTTTCAAACACATTTTGGAACTTCATTTAGCATACTTAAATTTGCTAAGTGAAGTCTCCAAATCCAAATTCCAAAATCAAAATTTTCAAAGCACATTTGGAACTTCATTTAACATACCCAAATTTGTTAAGTGAAGTCTCCAAATTCAAAATTCAAAATTTTCTAAACACATTTGGAACTTCATTTAGCATACTCAAATTTGCTAAGTTAAGTCTCCAAATCTAAATTCCAAAATCAAAATTTTCAAAGCACATTTGGAACTTGCATACCCAAATTTGTTAAGTGAAGTCTCCAAATTCAAAGTCCAAAAATTTTCAAAACACATTTGGAACTTCACTTAACATACCAAATTTGTTAAGTGAAGTCTCTGAATCCAAAATATAAAAATTTCAAAAAAAAAAAAAAAAAAATGGAACCTCATTTAGCATACTTAAATTTGCTAAGTGAAGTTTCCAAAGTCAAAACCAAAATTCTCAAACACGTTTGAACTCCTTTCTTTAGCATACCAAATTTGCTAAGGAGAAGTTTCCATTTCCAAAACCAAAATAAATCAAAAATTTCGAACACACCATTTGGAGTTTCATTTAGCATACCCAAATTTGCTAAATGAATTTCTCATTTCAGAAAACCAAGTGGGACTTCATCTTTAGCATGCCAAATTTTCTAAAGTTAAGTCTCCACTTTCAAAACACATCAAAACAAAATGAAACACCTTAGGATTCCCTTAGTATAGAAAATTTGCTAAGGATCCTACCTTTCAAAATCAAAACATCAAAACACAAAAACAAAACACACTTGGGTTCTCCACTTAGCATACTTAAATTTGCTAAGTGGGAATTCCATTTTCCAAAATCAAAACAAAAAATTCATTCACAAAAGAAATAATCACTTTCTCAAAACACTTCACTTAGCATACCCTAACTTGCCAAGTAAGTAAAATTTCAAAACAATCAAACAAAAATAAAATCAATTTGACCCATACTTTAACATACCCAAATTTGTTAAAGAAAAAGGTCATCAAATCAAAAATTCAAATTCAAACAAACATGAACCTATGGAAGCATCCTTATCAAAAATTTTGAATTCATATTTCCACATATCCAAATTTGTTGAACTTGAATTCATGTTCAAAATTCCTCTTTCAATCAATCTTCTCAAATCATTTGAACCCCACTTAACACTTCCATGTTGTTGGATGTGGGCTAAATTTTTCAAATTCAAAATTAAAAAAAATAATCTATAAAGACATAAATCAAATAAACTCATTTCTCATTGTGATTCTTAGCATTCAATAGCTTCGTTTGGTCTCTTATAGTTGTTGAAATGGCAGGTTCTCAGAAGTTCATTTTTACCTTCCCCATGGTATGGATCTAGCTTTGAATCAAAGTGACTTCCCCTATCTAGACCATACACATCTGATTCACTTTGGTCAGGGATTCAAGGGAGCAAGGATTACTTATGAGGGCACTCCCCTCACTTCATTAAGACCATGGCGGAGAGGCAAAGCGGTCATCGATTGACTTACCCTCGACTCATGTCTCCTCTGAAGAGGAAAGCGTGGAAGTCCATAGCTTCAATCATAGTAGTGCCCAGTACCGACCTCGATTGCTACCCAGTTTCTCATGCTACCCAGTGGCTAGTACCATCTCATACCCTCAGTGGATCCCCTAGTCTTAGGGCTTGCCTCCCCTACATTTGAGTATGGGTCTAGCTCGCACTCCTCCCATCCTACCCGTACACAATGTAGGAATAAGAACTGCATGATCAAACGGAACCATAGCGATCATTGGAAATAGATGCTCGTTGATTGTGGAGTTCCATTGTTACTTCACCGGTTATAGAAAAGTTCCATCATCTCTGGATGTAGGCGGATGAGGAGAATTCACTCATCACATCCTCTAGTGGTGCATTATCGCTTCCAGCGAGGTTATGCGACCTCCCGTCTTCTTGCCGTAGCGGCATCACGCTCAGTCAGAATATAGTTTGATCTTCGATCCATCATACCCCATAATATGGGGAAGTAGATATCAGAGGGCCCGAGGCCCATACAACCGGGAGGAGGTTTGAGGTTAAAACTTTTTCTTATTGATTTTCCAGCTCAGCATACTACTCACGTCGACCATACTAACAATATCCTTCTCACTGGGACTAGTCACCAAGAGGGTAGTTCCTGTGCATAAAGAGTCAGTGGTGTCTCCACCCCACTGCCCTATCCCTCGTTCACCATCGCCAATTCAAATTACAACATCTCTATTCCATCTAAGGCCATGAAGGCCATATCTGGGGAAAAGCATACCATTGGTGATCCGGCTATGGCCAAGGGATCCATTCTACACGCCTATTGTGGTGGAGTTCTCCTTGACCTTTTGCCCCAGTGGTGGTGCGGAAGGAGTGGCAACCCCGAGGCATCGTGGTCATCCCTTCACCAACTTCACCCGTACAGCAGGATGTTAAGATGGTGATAGTTATTTTAGATATGGTAGATGACAGTCCAGCTACACCAGTGGTAGTGGAACATCCTAGGATTGTTTCCCCTATTGTAGCTAGTAATAGTTAGGAGTGTCATTCATCCAGTATTCACACGGATTGACTCTCCGGTGAGGCGGGTGCCTCTAGTGCATGATAGTGATCACACCTATCATTCTAAGACTGTTTATACCTACTCATATGGATCATTCTTTAGATGAGATAGTTACACATTATTTCATGGAGAAGGAGATCTTGGGTATGATTTGATGAAGATCTTGATCCCAACGAAGATGACTTGTTGGGAGACTTCGGAGTGCATGGTTGACACCAGAGGATCTATTCTTAGAGAACAACAAGCCGTGGAAGGTGATGAGGTTGATCAGGAAGACATCGTAGAATCAGCCCAACACCTCATTCAGTTGAAGGATGAGCGATGATAGGATGGCATGTCATTAGGACTTGTTAGCGGCTTAGTGCTTGAAACAAGCCCCTTTAGTTCATCCTACATCGACATAGTCACTGAGTTAGTGCATGTCTTGGACCCAACCAAGACTACCTCCTATTGAGCAAGGTAGCACTAGCAGTATGAAGATAGTGGAAAGTACCTCCATAAAAAAAAAGACATAAAATTCATGGTTGAGCGGTGAAGGAAGCTTTGGCTCAAGCTGGGGAGGATCATCGGTTCCAAAGGGTACCTAGAGGAATTTGATGCTATCCAATATCCTAAGGGTTTTTGCCTCCTTCCTTCTTTGATGGCGGTGAAACCCAAGGCACATAACATTTCAGGCTTATTGCAATGCATGTGGCGATGCTTTACTTTTTGCCTTTTGTTTTGTAGCCTAGGGTATATTTTCAATATGTGAACGCCCAATGATTCGGTAAAGACATTTGTTGAGTTAGAGCATATCTTCATCAAGAGGTTCATTGGAGCTCACAAAGGGTTATTAGGTGATCTCGTTGTAGCACAACACTATGAGTCCTTGTTGATTATATTCTTGATGGCATAACTGAGTATGAAGTGTGAACCACACTATCGAATGACATGCCATTGAGATTCTCTTGAAGAATATCCATGGTGATCCTTCATGCTTAAGGGCTTCACTATCAAGACATTTGAGAAGCTAATCAACAAGGCGGCTAATACAAGGAGAGGCCAAACAATTACCTTTTCAAGATCTTCAAGAAGTTATAGAAGGTCTAGAAGAAGTGAGCGGTAGTAGCATTGAGGGGAAGCAACAGCTAGAGATCGGTGAGACCATGACCTCATCGCCTCCACCTCCTTTACCATCGAGGTAGCCTCCTCCACAGCCTCCATGGACCCACACCACCTCATACCACCAGCGGTGACATGCATGCACCGTACTATGCTCCTACTCTTTTAGATAAGTTAAACAAACTTATTCTTTTAAGAGGGAGGTAATCAGAAGATCTTTAAGAATCTCTTAAAGAAACGATTTTCAGCTACCAACTGGGAGAGGAGGAAGTAGGCAAAGTCATGATCCAAACTTTTGCCTTACCCATATGCTAGGCCATATTTTGGAGGATTGCTTCACATTCAAGGACTAGCTTGAACAGTTTCAAGATCGTAGTTATCCCAAAGAATACCTTATGGAACAACCTTCCGGTTCATTAGGTAATCCTTGGGGATACCTGATCTAAAACTAAAGAAGGTTGGGATATTTCTCTATCCAAAACCTCTAAGAAGATCAAGAAGCTTTTCTTGCGGTACGAGTCACTCAAACCTCAACACCAAGGAAGGTTTGCAAGTTGCCTGCCAACTCTAGAAAGTGGGAGCTGAACAATAGCATGTGACTGATAGCCCTTTAGCACAACCAACTTAAGCTCCAGCTTTAGCTTCCACATGTGACTTCTTCCATTTCATCTAGCTCTTCTTTCTTATACTAAGAACTCTTGTATCATGGATAAGGGCATCAAATCCTTACTCACTCACTTTACTTACTTACTTTGTACTTATAATTCTAGAAATTGAAGAATAAAGCTAGTTTGAATTACATATGTCACTTCGATGGGTTATCTTCTTCTATTCATAATGATAACTCTTCAAGTCTAAATAACTATAATAATTGATCTTCTATTTTCGATTGAGTTGGACTTTCCAACTCTAAATACTACGGGTTCATCTCTTGAGATAGACTTGGAATCATCCAATTCTGAGGGTCCCATAGGAGAAGCTGTAGGTGAGCCTGATGTGCAGGTAGAACCTTCCATTACCTTACCACAAGAGATTATCGAAGTCAACCTCTGTAGTGGCAAGATTCTACCTCCCAGGGCACCTCAAGATAGAGGAAACAAGTCATTGGTATTTAAGATCGAGAATCCCTTCCACAGGATGCTCCACCCTTGGATATGCTTGTGGAAGACCAAGGTGGACTACAATGTTCTTTCTCATCTAAGAAAGTTATCATCTAAGCTAAGTATATAGCCCCTTATATCCAAAGAGATGAGAGAATCTAATCAAGGCCCTCGATCAAGATATGCTTAGCTCAATGACCACTATAGGTGAGGAAGCACATTATGCAAAAGAAGCTGGGGATCACCTTCAATAAATGAAGACCTTTCTTGGGACTTGGAGCACAACCATCCCTCTACATCATAGTGACATGGGCTTTAGACTTGAGTTCTCGTGGATTCAAGTGCATCGATGAATATGAAAGACCCTTGCCTATTTGAAGATTGACATCTCTACACTCCGAGGAGATCAGATGATATTGAGAGGATTCAATGATCAAGGTGAGCAGGCTTTAGGTTCTATAGTGTTATCATTAGAGATAGGTGACTGTAAGACTGAAGCTAAGTTCTACATCATTGATTCAAATACTTAGTTCAGTTCTTTGCTTGGTAGGCCTTAGATATATCAGAACAAGATCATTCCATCCTCCTTCATCAGTGCATCAAGTTCAGAAAAGTTAGAATTGAATAACATGTAAATAGAGATGAAAAGCCATTTTCAGTTAGAGAGGTTGAGATTTATGAGGATGCAACTTATTATCTTCCTCAAAACACCCTTTCTTGAACTTGGACAAAATTCAAATGTAAATACAAAAGTAAAAGAAAATGAAGAAAAAGAAAAGATAAAAGAAAATGAAAAGAAAAATGAAAGTCCAAGTGAACAAGAAAGGGAATTGAAGAAGAAATAGATCAGCATATTACATTCCACCCACAGTTCATTCCATTATATGGACATATGGGTAGGATGGCTCAACCTCCACTAGGTAGAGGCAGAGGCATTTCTAGAGGTGGGAGGCTCCCTAGTTGGCCTTCAGCCAACAGAGGTCATGTTCTAGTTCATAGGAGTACCCTTACTATTCACATAGACTTGGAATCCAGCTCAGAGGATGAGTCTAATGTGATTAGTATACCACCAACCCCTCTCAGCGGGTTCCATTGGAGGTGACTTTTGATAGAGAGAAGACCAGCCTCCAAAGCAAAGTAAAATGATCGGTTTATGTGAAACTATTAGGCAGTTGGGAACCAGCTCTTACCTCACTTACATCTCAAAGTTGAAGGTTTAGTTAAGGAAGTCCAAGTCTTTTAGTGACATGAAGCAAAATAAGTTCTTTTGGGATCATCATCCTCAAGCCCTAAAGTTATAGAGCAGGAGGATACTTTAAAGAATTAATGGAATTACCTTTGAATTTTACTGCCTTGTGTTCAAAATCTTACATAAAGGTTTAGTTCCTCACATATGATCCAAGCATAATACTTTGAAAAGCTATGGAATAATACAGTGGAAGCACAAATCAAGAGCGACTAGATTTGGTACAGGTTGGTCGATGATGAAGATTACGCTTGTTGTTACCAACCATTTGAGTCGATAGTTCTTCTCACATCCCCAACTCTTATGAGAATGTGTGTTTAGAAATCTCGAGGATCGGATGATCTCCAAGTCAAAGAGGCACTGCTAGAATTTGAAGAGGAGATTCATTTAATAATAGACAAGCTTAAAGAAATCAACCTCGGGATAGAAGAAAATACGACATACATTTGTTCATTTGAATGAAGAAGAAACCAATGACTTAGTTAAATTGATTGAGTTTAAAGGCCTTCACATGGAGTTATGAAGAAACACCATTATCTCGACATAGCGGTCCACAAGCTAGCAATAGACCTATTACCCCTATTAAGCAAGCTCCTAGCATGTGATTAGAAATTGAACTTCTGTCATTTCAAGTCAAGAAATGATCGATCTTTCATTAGGAAGAAAAATATCCACTAGCTAGTGTCATCCAAAGAAGAATGGCCAAATTCTTATTTTGTGATTTTAGGGACTTAAACAAGGCATGTCAGGATGAGTTTCCTCTTCCTATACCAGAGCTAATGGTGGACATCACCTCATCTCATGTAGTCTTTTATTTCATGAATGGGTCATTTGGCTATAACCAAATCAAGATGTCTCCTGAAGATGAAAGAAATACTATTTTTCGAACCCCGATTAGAATCTTTTGTTATAGGGTCATACTTTCGCCTTAAAATGGTGCTACATATCGGGCCATGACTCAGATCTTCAACAACTCATCATCAGTTGAGTGCTATGTTGATGATCTAGTAGTTAAGAGCGGAGGAAAGAAAGATCACCTCTTTGACTTGAGAGTAGTTTTCGAATGGTTAAGATAATATAACCTCAAAATAAATCCCCCTGAAGTGTGCATTCAGAGTAGCTTCAGAAAAATTTCTTGGGTTTGTTATTCGATATTGGGGAATAGAAATAGATCTTGAAAAGATTAAAGCTATCTTAGAAATGCCACCACTTAAGAGTTTAACTCAACTCAGATCCTTTCAAGGATGGCTGGCGTATCTAAGATGCTTTATCTCAAACCTATCGGGGGAGATGCAAGCCATTCTCAGCACTTGTCAAAAAGGATGCCAAGTTCAAGTGGGATAATAAGCATTAGCATGCTTTCGAAGACATCAAAGAGTACTTGGTGAAGCTAGTTCCTATCATAGACCTCATCCTTTACACCGCATTGGAGACTCTCTCGGCTCTATGGCAAGCCAATGATGAAAGGAAGGAGAGTGCTCTTAACTATCTCAGTCATCGTCTGATTCCCGTTGAAGCAAATTATCCACCTATTGAGAAATATTTTCTAGCTTTGATCTTTGCATCTCAGAAGCTACGACACTATATGCTTTCTCATAAGATGAACTTGATCTCTCGAACCAATCTGCTGTAGTATCTCATGACACAACCAATGCTTTTTGGATGTTTGGCTCGTTGGTCCATGATTCTTTCGTAGTTCGATATCACATTCTTCCTCCATGGGTGAAAGGTCCGACACTGTGAGGATTTCTTAGAACACACTTCCCACTTCTCCAGCTTAGTGACAATCTCTCCAATGAACAAATCATGAACTTAAGGGAGGCCGACAACTACCAATGAGAGATGTATTTTGATGCTGGTACTTTTCTCAAAGGGGAAGCACCGTAATTTGTTCTCTTAGGAAAGACAGGGGTAGGAATAGTTCTTTTAACTCCAAATCACGATGTGATGAGATTCTCATACTATCTATCCAACCCCTGCACCAATAATGAAGCTGAGTATAAGGCTTTGATTGTCGGTCTAAAGTTAGCCATCACTATCGGTGAGCATCAATATCTTTGGAGATTCTCGGATCATCAACTGTGATTGCGGGTTATCCTCATTTTTAGAATGAGCTCAACACCTCCATCTTAGACATAGGATTCCTCTTAGACTTTAAGAGTTTTTTAGTCTTAAGATACATCTAGTGATTGGGTGGACACTCTCCCCTAGCCCTAGAAGACTTAGAAGAGTTATCCATAGGAATAGGTCATGCCTTATGGGGTTAGGAAAATTTCCCACCCTTTAGCTTAAACCATTCATCACTTTCCTTCTTTCAAGTCAAACTCCAAATCAATTCCATTTGATTTTCTCAAACTTAAATAAAATTCCATGATTCAATTTCATGATTGAATTTCATGATTAAAATCCATGATTGAAACCCATGATCAAAATTCATCAAAAATTTCTAAGTCAAAATTTCCTAAGTCCTTAACCCTTTCTTAAGGACTTAGCCAAAATCGTGAACTAAAACTATCCAAACCATTGAGATTTTCTCATGACCAATTTATATTCTCATTTATATTCATATTTCTAAATGAAATAAAAATTCAAATCCATCAAATGAAATTTAAAATTCCAAAAATAATTCATGAAAGTTTTCTAAATTCTTTTAATTTTCCATTAAAGGACTTAGACAAAATCAACTCCAAATCTTGATCAAACCTATTCAAATCCTTGAGATTTTCTCAAAATCAATTTATATCCTCATTTATATTCTCATATATAAAGGAAATATAAATATAACTCAATTAAATCAAGAGAAAAAAAAATTAAATTTCATATTAAAATGCTTAAATATCCCGTAATTTTTCAGTAATGGATTCAACCTAAACTTTGATCAAACCACTTCAAACCCATGGGATTTTCTCAAAATATATTTATATCCTCATTTATGTTCTCATATAAATGAAATATAAATATAAATTAATCCAATCTAATTAAAAAATTAAATTTCTAATTAAAAATTCAATTAAATCCTTTAAATTCCCTTTGGATTTAACCTAAATCATGATTAAACTCTTTCAAACCCTTGAAGTTTTCCCATGATCAATTTATATTCTCATTTATATTCACATATATAAATGAAATATAAATTCAAACAATCAAAACCAACTCCAAAACTCAAACTCAAATCAAATCTAAGCCTTTCTAGTCAAAATCTTGAACTTAGCCAAAATCAATTCAAATCAATCCAAACTCTTGATTTTCTCCCTTGGTTCAATCAAACCTACAATCATGAGCTCATATATAAATCCAAACCTCAATCCTTCAATCAAAACCCAAATCAAAAATCAAACCCAAAACTCCTTCATATTCTTCCTTTGAATATGAAATTTTCAAATGGATCAAAATCCATTTGACTTCAAACCACTTGTAAATGGATTTATATTTCAATCATAAGTCCATATACAAGATCAATCAACTTCAAATCAAGCTTTGACCAAGCCATTTGACCTTAGGCTCACTTGACCCAAAGTGACCTAAAGTACCTTATGAGCTAACTTTTGATCCTAACCAAATTGGATTGAACCAAACTCATATCCTCTCATCATGATCAACAATCATCATGGGATGATCAATCAATCAAATTGGGTCAAACCAAGTCAACAACAACCCAAAATGAAACCTAAATTCCAAATTCCACTATAGGTCAAATTGATTGAAACCATTGATCTAAGTTCACTCATGACCTATGTTTGAACTTGACCAAGTCAACCTTTGGGCCTAACCTAGCCAATTTGGCCCACTTGACCCAAGTTGACCCATTTTGACCTAAAGGGACAAAATATGTCAAAACTTGATCTAAGCCAAATTGATTGAAACCAATGGGTCAAGTCCATCCCAAATCACTTGTGGAACTTGACCAAAGCCTCAATTAACCAACTAGACCCAACCTAGCCCAATTGACTTTAGACCCAACATGACCTAAAGAGGTCATGTTGAGCCAAAATTGAACATAACCCAAATTGATTGGGAACAAAGATATCAATCCACTCCATATGACCAATCAAACCTAAACCTACCCTTGACCTAACCCAAATAGGTCAAATGGAAGAACTTGACCCATTTGACCTAAATGAGTCATATGAGCCAAAACCTAATCAATACCAAACTGAACTCAACCAAAGTCACCAAAACATTTCAAATGGTCATATGAACTTGATCCAACCATTGGTTTGATCCAACCATTGGTTTGATCCAATTTGACCTATTTGTCAACTTGATCTAAGTTGACCCATTTTAACTTAAATGGGTCAACATGAGCCAAACCTATCAAATGGATTCCAAATCCATTGAAACTTGGCCAACCTATTTTCAACATACCAAACATACTCAAATTGAAAAAAATAGCAAAATGACCATTATACCATTGAATAAATTTTGGCCATGGGTATTTTGGTTATGCACTCATCACAAACACTTGAGGCTCTCCTAAAACCTCAAGGGACTTAGTGATGAGTGGTGCACCCAACCCAATGGGTTTGGGTCAACCCATTTGGCCCATGGACCAAACCCGACCCATAGGCATGAAATTGAAAATTCAAACTCCCCCAAACCTCAATTGGATGCACATGGGAGGTTGGCAACCCACTCCTTGGCTCAAACTGATCATGTGCACACTCTAACAACAAACCCTCCTATGATCAATTGGATCAAAATGGCACAACCATTGCACCATCCGATCCTTCAAGGGGAGATATACTCTAATTCACTAAAATCACTTCATTCACACTGGAGCCTAGAGTTAGAACCTTCAGCTTTCCCAAGGCCTCTAGAGAGATTTGAATTCATCTTTCGATTTTCAAAGTGAAAATGGGGAGCTCAATTGATTTCCAACTTCCACACTTGATCTCCCAATTCCTTTGCACATTTTCTAGTGACCAATTCAAGCTCACCCAAGTTGATTCCAAGTTTTAAAGGGGGATAATTGGATCAAAGCCTAACCAAGAAGGAGGTGACCCATAGGAAGATCCACTCCATCTCAAGTGCTTCAAACTTTAGCAAGGCTTCGTCTCAACCAAACGAAGCTTCTCCAAGGAAATCTAGAGCCGGTGATCACCTCCGATGAGGTTAGTGAATTTTAGATCACTTAGGCTAAGAGGTGTTGGTCTTTTGTGAAGTGGATTTTCATCTCAAGGATCTTGGGATTGTCCGCTTCCTTAGATGGTGTGTTGAGTCTATTTGAATGAAGGATCGTGATCTTCCCTTGATTGTGAATGGCTCACATTCCTTCAAGAACTCACCATCTACCATCCATCTGTTTTAGATGGATGATTGAGATTATTTCCATATTTTAGAATTTAATCCTTTAAAACCATGTATCCTCACCCATCGATCTTTGATGGCTGGCGGTAAAATGCAAGCCGCCGCCGCTTCTCCCAATGTGACAACTTAAGTAATGGATCACGTCGCGACGCATGTAAAGCACCACGCCACCATGCCGCATTCATGAGGGATTAAGTGGGATTAAATTTAGCTAATTAATTTAATTAATCCCTATATTTTCTAAAATATAACTCTCATAGAAAAATCAAAAAATAAAAGGAAAAATGCCTTGGATAGATAATTTCTAGAATATTTAAAATTATTTTCAATGTATTTTAATTTCCTTTTTTTATGTGAATTTAGGTTTCTTTGGGAATGTTAATTAGTTAATTATTACCTAATTAAGCCACCAATTAATCTCAAACTTCTAGGGTTCATTTTAGAGGATGATCTCTACCTCCCTTAATTTTCTTGAGATTTATTAAGGCCTTGAATAGGGAAATTACTAGCTCATTCCCTAATTACCCCTTTCATGTAATTAATGGTAATTAATATGTAATTAGTGGATTTTCCCTATGATTAAGTTGGATTAAGGTCAGATCCAGCAAATAGGGGTTTTATGGAATAATTTTTGGGTATTTCCCTAAAGCTATTCCATAAACCTCCTTTTCTTTCCTTAACCCCTTCTTAATTAAGGGTTAATCCATTAATCACATTTTTAAATAATTTTCAAAATTCTAAAATTCTCCAGAACTTAATTAATCTACCTTGGGTAGATACTTAGGTGTTCAATAGCCTAAGTCTAATTAGGAAATTAAAACCCCTTTCATAAGAAAGGGTGTTTTAAAAGTACTTAAGCTAAACCCCTTAGCTTAATTAACTTTTAATTATGAGCCAAATTGCATTAGGGCTATTCATTACTAGGTGCATTGCAAATTTATATACCTTGTGGGTTTTATGTCATCTCATTGGCTCATAATTACTTAGTTAATTTTTCTAAGGTGGTGTAGGTAAGGGTTAATTAAGTCACTTAATGCATACCTTAACCTAATCAACACTTAAAAATGGATCTAATTATCTTAAAATTTAAAAAAATCGAAAACATATGTGGGAATGGGTTAGGAATAGCAAATTAATATCACCCTTTTAAAATTAAATCAAACTTCAAACAAACCAAAATTATTTTGAAATTCACCTTGATTTATTCTAAGTTTTCTTATTCTTTAAGAATGTCTTTAGGAATTAAGTAAAGTGAGCTTGTTCATGTGATTACATTACTTTAGATCTTTCCAACATGTGAAATTGTATGCCATGTGACTTATGCATCCATGATTTCATGTTTTCAAAGTTTTAAAATGAAATTGTTTACTTTATGTCAAATGTGCATGTTGGCTAAAGTAAAATATGAGTGGCTATTATTACTAAATCAAAGTATTTTCAAAATCTACAAATAAAACATCAAATCTAAAAGTGTACTATTCTTATATCCTAATTATAAGCTTGCATGTGATGAAATTATAAAGCATGTAGTGCCTTTCTTTCCTTATATTAGCATAGTTTTGAATATGGATTAAAGATGTATGGTTCATTTGAAAAGAACCCAACACTTAAAATTAAACCCTATTCATCCATGCTTCACTTAAGAAAGATTGTTTATACTTGCATGAATAAATTGCATAAACAAAATGAAATCATTAAACAAACTTTTGCATATTCCTTTTCCACTTTATTTTATATGTGTTATGTACTTAAGGAAAGTGGTATATTAGTCCGGAAAATTTTGAGGGCTTTAAGTAGCCCTAAGTAGGTCTCTTACACCTCTGGTTAACAATGTTTTACTTATGCCTTTCTTTCATGCATGTATGTGAAGTTTTGGTGAAAGAAAACCTTTTCTACTTAAGAAAAATCATACATGATAAATCTTCCAAATATTCTTAAATGGATTACTTAGCATGCATTGTAAAGTGTGTTAACTACTTCATTTGCATGTATAGATATGCTTAGGGTCCATCCATATGCATGTTATATATGTTGGGAAAGAATTGAAGTAATGTATGTTATGTGAATTTTGATTCATTTTTCTTAATCTTAAAATGCCTTTCTTTTGGATAGGTTTGTTTAGAGTTGATCTAAACTTATGATTAATTAAAAGATTTAATCAAAACATTCACCTAAATGAAATTAAAATGTGAACTTACCTTAGAAATTACTTAAGGATTAAGGAAGGAAAGAGAAGTTCTCTTCTCTTTCCCTCTCTTTACAACTTAGTAATTAATTATAAGTTTCACTTAAACCAAATTAAAATATGAAATTAAAATAACCCAAAATCACTAAACAACTTAAATGAAATCCTCCTCTAAGTTGAACATGCCTTTCACACTTAGAAAATTTAAACCTAAAGTCTTAAACTAAGCATGTCACACAAACCTTCAAAGCACACACATTAGCCTAAGTCACCATTTCTAGCTTTAGGTTAGGTTGGCGCATGGCTTGATGTTATGTTTTATTTTATGATGAATGTTTTAGACTAAATGTTAAGGTGTATGCTCATAGAATGATCGGTAGGACATGCTTAGCCTAACTATTCTTCTGTACAGAGGATTGTGCTAAAGGGGCGCTATCATAAATAAAAATATAAATGCTTCGGTGTTTATTTTAGCATAATCCATAGGCTGTGGACTTAGTCACCCATGTGTTGGGTGATAAGACCAATATACATTCTTGGGATTTATGTGGTGTGATTTGACTAACCTTTGTTTTGCAAGCATTAGTTAGATTTATGCATTTTTTTCATGTAAAAATTTGTATATTTAGGATTTGGAATGATTTATTATGGGGATTATGATGAACATTGGTCA
This sequence comes from Cymbidium sinense, assembly GCA_021442155.1. Classification (NCBI taxonomy): domain Eukaryota; kingdom Viridiplantae; phylum Streptophyta; class Magnoliopsida; order Asparagales; family Orchidaceae; genus Cymbidium; species Cymbidium sinense. Next base: position 294,463,252 of record CM038215.1, read on the forward strand.
TAAGATTTCATCTTATGTACCATGTGAAGCCTTGGAGCATCTACCATTCAACCATCCAAAGGAAGATCCAAATAAGAAATAAAGAAAAGAAAAGAAAGAAAGAAGAAAGAAGAAAGAAGAATAAAGTTTGAAGACCTCCCCATAACAATGAATTTTTTTTTTTGCTTAATTATAATTCAATTCATTTGTAATCCGAGTTGTATAAGGGCAGAGCTTTGCTACCCACTTTGATATTTTTGAGTTAGTGCGGTGGTGCCCACCACAAATGGCCATTTATTCTTTTTGCTTAGTTTTATAAATTGAATGTTTGTTTAACTTGCATTAAGTGGCATAATTTTCCTAGTTTCTTTCTTGCTATGTATGGCTGGATGTGATTAGGCTCTTTAGGAAAAAATAAATCTTTTACCCAACTTAACAACTCAAATAAAATTAAACAACTCATAACCTCACCTAAAGCTTAGGATTAAAATCAAGATAAAAGAATTAGAAACCCCTTAGGATGAGTTCTTTTCTTTATAATATCATGCATACAACATCTTATTTCACTCTTGATTGAGGGCTTCCATCTGCCGAGAACCTGGCTTGACCTATGAGGGCCGTGGTGGAAACTCACCTCCTAAAATTTTAGCTGATTTTGGCCAATAATCTATTTTCTCATGCATTAGTAATAAAAAAATCCTATTAGCCTCAGTCAAATTGATTGCCCAAAAATAAAATAAATTGAAATTTGAAATGCATTAGATTTAGGTCATTAAAACATGTCCCTTTACATGATCTAGTCTCTTTAGGGAGTGAGTTTAAGGACTTAGTCTCTTTCTTAATAAAAAATAGCCTAACTATCTTGCACAAGCAGAAAGACTTGCCTACATGTATTTAAAATCATAGGAGGAGTTAGTTGGTGGCCACCCCTGGGCAATTGTAAGTCCAAGCTGTCGAGTGGTTTGTCCTCTCTTATGGAGGCAAACTAATTACCCATTTTCATCTTAGATTTAGGTTGGCTTGGCTCATCAAGCTCCCTAGATTTAGGTTCGGTTGCTTTGTGGGCCATAAACATAATTCCTCACCTCTTAGGCATTTCTTAATATTGTGTTAAGGAATCCTAAGTCCTAAAATTCTAATGAAAATTGCAAGTCAAATAAATTCAATCAATTTTTAAAATGTAAAGCCCAACTATTGAATAATTTGAGATGCTCGCTAGGTTTCCTAGCATCATGAGCATCTCCTACTTATTCCCATTTTGGCTTCGATAATAACGCCCTCTTTTGATCAATCCCACTTGATCTTCAAATTACAAACTAATCGATTGATAGTCCTTCCTATTGAAATATTCAAAGACAATGATCATTTATCTTAATCGAGAGTTTTCCTAAAGGATCCTATCCTTTAGGATGTAATTAACTATGAGGGCTTGCCCCTATAGGGAACTTAACGAACAAAGTTTAAAATAAAGTAGAGGAAGAATCTCTAGTACATATACAGACCCATCATCCTTAGGAGTCCTTATTAAGACAATTGGTTCTATTAAAGGGTAGTGACTTCTGTCTTTCGAGATAGTACACTATTCCTTGATGACGTACCTGATTACCTGAATAAGTATATCTACAGATCTATGTGACGTCTTACTAAGATGAATTTCTATAAGTCTCTTCTTTCTTTTCTCCATAGATTTGAAAGGTGACTCCCCTATAAGAGATTTATTCACCACATATTTTTCTAGCAACTCTACTGGGGATGGTTTCTCTCTCCATCTTTGGTAAATGATCGTTGTCTTTGAGTATCGATAGTGGATTTATACTTTGGTATGAATTCAAGACTATCCTTCTTTCCATTGGCACTTAACTCATTTCATTCTTGAGTTGAGTTAGCCAACATCTTTAGGTTTTAGGATTGCATTCCTTGTTGGTCTTAGAACCCCCGTTGGTTCCTCCAATGGGTAAAATGAAAAGATCTAAAATAAAAAAAATCCCTTTAAGACTTCCTCCATATCATCTTCATGATAAGGAAAGGTTCATCCTAAAAATGATAAATCTGTCATAAAGAACTTTGCTTTTTCAAAAACACCTTCTTCAAAAATGCACTTAATAAAATATTTTCCTAAAAAATTCTTCACCCTCATTTAACAATTCACATAATTGTTACATGTAGGGATTTTCAAAAATAAAACTAATAATATTTTCCAAAAGCACAAATGAACATCTTCTTTCAATTCACTTTGATGAAGGTTTCATTTTCAGAATAAATGAACAATCATATTTTTTCAAAATTACAATCATAATCATCAAAATTTTTAAAATGTACACATGAACTCTTCTATTCAATACATTCATAATTTTTGAATGGAAAGTTCATTTGTAAACAAAATTAAAATTTTCAAAAGCACATGTAAACATCTTCATTTAACATACTTAGGTTTATTAAATGAAGATTTCATTCCTAACTAAAAATAAAATATCATTTAGGAAATTCTACTTAAGCATATCTCACATATGTTTTAAATTTGGATTTCCCTTTCAAAAAGCAACAAGCACACACAAAAAATAAAAAAATATCATATTTCAGAACTAAAATGAATCTCCATTCTACATACTTAAATTTGTTGAATGGAGGTCCTCTTTTCAAAACATCAAAATCAATAATCACATTCCAAAATTCTAAACACATTTTGAAACGTCATTTAACATACACAAATTTGTTAAGTAAGGTTTCCAAAATCAAAATCCAAAATTTTTTTAATATTCTAAATACATTTCAAACTTCATTTAACATACACAATTTGTTAAGGGTTTCCAAAATCAAAATCAAAATTTTCAAAATTTCAAACACATTTGGAACTTCATTTAATATACAAATTTGTTAAGTAAGGTTTCCAAAATCAAAATCCAAAAAAAATTTCAAAATTCTAAACACATTTTGGAACTTCATTTAACATACACAAATTTGTTAAATAAGGTTTCCAAAATGAAACTCCAAAAAATTTCAAAAATTCTAAACACATTTGGAACTTCATTTAATATACACAAATTTGTTAAATAAGGTTTCCAAAATTGAAATCCAAAAATTTTCAAAAATTTTAAACACATTTGGAACCTCATTAACATATCCAAATTTGTTAAGTAAAGTTTCAATATCCAAATTCAAAATCAACAATCAAAATTTTCAAACACATTTGGAACTTAACACTTAAATTTGTTAAGTAAAGTTTTCAAATCAAAATTCAAAATTTTCAAACACATTTGGAACTTCATTTAACATACCTAAATTTGTAAGTAAAGTTCCAAATCAAAATTCAAAACTTTTTAAAACATATTTTTGAACTTCACCTAGCATACTCAAATTTGCTAAGTAAAGTTTCCAAACTCAAAATAAAAAAATTTCTCAAACACCTTTGGAACTTCTTCCCTTAGCATAACAAATTTGCTAAGGAGGAGTTTCTATTTTTAAAAAAAATAAAAAAAGAAATCAAAATTTTAAACACACCATTTGGAATTTCATTTAGCATACTCAAATTTGCTAAGTGAAATTTCCATTTCATAAAACTAAGTGGGATTTCATCTTTAGCATACCAAATTTGCTAAAGTTGAATCTCCACTTTCAATCATTTCAAAAATAAAACAAAAGACTTAGGATCTCCTTAGCATACCAAATTTGCTAAAGGATCCTACCCTCTTCAAAAATCAAAATTTTCCAAACAAATGAAACACTTAGGATTATCTTAGCATACTTAAATTTGCTAAGAATCCTATTTTCAAAATCAAACAAAAATACACTTGGATTCTTCACTAAGCATACCTAAGTTTGCTAAGTAAAAATTCCAAAATTTTCCAAATCAAAATCAAAACAAAATTTTTCAAAAGAAACAATCACTTTCATTTTACTTAGCATACTTAAATTTGTTAAGTAAGTAAAAAATTCCAAACATTCAAACAACACAAAATCAATTGACCTTTACTTTAACATTCCCAAATTTGTTAAAGGAAAAGGTCCTCCAAAATTCAAAACATCAACGACCCTATGGAAGCATCCTATCAAAATCATGGATCCATATTTCAGCATACTCAAATTTGTTGAAGTTTGGATTCATACTCAAATTTCTCTTTCAATCAATCTCTTCAAATTCATTTGAACCCACTTAACACTTTCAAGTTGTTGGATGTGGGTTCAAATTTTCAAAATTCTAAATTCAAGATCTATGGAGATAGAAACTGATGTAAGTTAATTTCTCATTGCTTTCAGCACAATTTTGGTTTCAATGATAATGGCAGGATCACATAAATTCATCTTTACCTTCCCTCACAGCATGGACCTAGCCTTGGACTAGGCTGACTTTCCTCATTTGGATCATACCCATTTGATCCACTTTGGCCATTATTTTGAGGGAGCTAAGATCACTTGTGAGGGCATTCCCCTCACAACAGTCACCAGGAAGAGGGTGGTCGGGCAGAAGCTGGTCATCATGGTAGACTTACCCTTGGATTTAGAGATTTCTTCACTGAAGAGGAAAGTGGTCATAACCTTCAGTTTAGTACCAACGATGATAGTTCTTATGCTGCATTTTGTCCTCGAGTTGCCCACATTGCCCTGGTGCAAGCTAGCACCCTGTCATCTGTACCCTACAAGGGTAAGGCTCCCCTAGTTTTAGGGATTGCCTCCCCTACATTTGAGTGCTGGTCTAGCTCGCACTCCTCTCACCCTACTCATAATAAGAACCATATGGTCAAATGGTTCCATACTGGATAGGGTTAGAGTTACATGCCGTCACCATAAATGAGTTCCATGATCAATCACCACCGATTATGGAGAACGCCATCCTCTCTAGATCGGATAGAGAGGATGGAGGATCGTCATCACCTCCTCTAGTGCATCGCAGCATGAGTTGAGTAGAGGTCATATGCTTTCGCTCTTTCTCCAGTAGGTGAGCATAGATGCTCAAAGTTTGGTGCTCAGTTTGATTTACAATCTGTTATCCCTTACAGCGTGGGGAGGAAGATCTGATAGTAGAGGGCCCGTGAGGCCCATACATCATACATCACTAGTAGGGAGTGAGAGGTTCCGCACCAACGCTTTTTGACTTTCTAGCTTCGCCGCCATCATACCGATAGTATCCTCGGGACTAGCCATCATGAGGGCAGCTGTATAGAGTCGGGTGTCTCCACCCCACCACTCTACCCCACATCCGCCATCGCGGTAGTTCCAGATCACCCATTCCATCAAGGCCATGAAGGCATCCGAGAAATGTACCCCGTGATCCTTATGGCCAAGGGATCCTACTCCTCCTACACCACCCATTGTAGGTGAGCCTCCCGCCGACCTTCCCCTAGTGGTGCGGAAGGAGTGGCAACCCTGGAGCATCGTGGTTGTTCCTTCACCAACTCCACCCATTAATTCGAATGCGGAGATGGTGACTACTATTATGGATATTCTAGATGACAGTACAGTGGCAATAGTAGTAAGGGATCTTCCCATGATTATTACCCTTACAAGGCATCATATTATCATTCTTCTAGTGAGTACAGTCGCAGGATTGACTCCCTTCGTGTGAGGTCCGGTGCCTCTCGCCATGAGTGATCACATCGATCAGCCCAAGCATTTTATACCTGTAGAGTCAGATTGATCCTTAGATGAGATAGTTGCACACTATTTTATGGAGAAAAAGGAGATCTTAGGGTATGCATGGTCGATGAAGAAAAAGTCGCTTTGATCTCAAGATGACTTGATGGGAGATTCATATGCATGGTCGATACTAGGTTCTCTTCTTGAGCGCCATGGAAGGAAATGAGGTTGATCAAGGAGGCACCGTAGAATCATCCCATCACCTCAATTCAGCATAAAGATGAAATTGATAGGATGGCACATAGCAGACTTGTTGAGCAGTGTCAGCTTCAAGCAAGCTCTTCCAGCTCATCCTAGCATCGATGTTAATAGCTTAAACTAGTGCATGTCTTAGATCCTTAAGACTCTACCTCCCATTGAGCAAGGTAGCATTAGCCAGATAGAAGGTAGTGGAGTACCTCCATACAAAAAAGATCTAAATCCATGGTTGAGCGTGAAGGAAGCCTTGGCTCAAGCCCAGGGAGGATCATTGGTTCCAAAGGGTAGACCCTAGTCAGAGAAATTTGATGCCATCCAGTATCCCAAGGGTTTCGTGCCTCCTTCCTTCAAGAGCTTTGATGGCGGAATAAGGCAAAGATATAGCTCACTTCAGGCCAGAATGCGTGGCATGCTTTACTCTTTAGAATCTTTGTCAGTAGCCTAGCGAGTATTGCCTTTGATTGGTATGTTGAATTGCCTAATGGTTTAGTTAGGACATTTGCTGAGTTAGAGCAACTCTTCATGAATAGATTTGCTGGAGCTTTGAAAAGGGTTACTGTAGGCGATCTCGTTCTAGCCTAACATCACTCCGATGAGTCACTTGTTGATTATTCTTTGATGGCGTAACCTGAGTATGAAGTGTGAACCACATCTATCTGAACAACATGCCATTGAGATTCTCTTGAAGAATATCCATGGCCCTATCGCCTTCATGCTTAAGGGCTTCACCATAAAGACATTTGAGAAGCTAATCAATAAGGCGGCTAGTCTACAAGGAGAGGCCAAATAGTTGTCTTTTCTAGATCAATCACCAAAGCAGAAATCCCAAAAGGTTTATGAGAAACGAGTAAGTAGTTGATTGACAAGGGAAGCCGCCTAGAGATCAATCAGAGACCATGACCTCGCCTCCACCTCCTTGCCACCACAGAGGTAGCCATACGCCTCCACCTCAGCCTCCTCCATGGCTGACAACCACGCCTCACCATACCACCATGAGTACATGCATATCCACCAAATAGCTATGGTCCACCTACTCTATTAGATAAGGTAAACAAACCTTATTCTTTTAAGAGGGAGGTAACCAGGAAAATTTTTAAGAATCTCTTAAAGAAACCTGATTTTCAACTACCCGAGCCTGAGACCGGAGGAAGTTGGCAAAAGTCATGATCCAAACTTTTCCTTACCACCATGCTAGGCCACATTTTGGAGGATTGGTTTACTTTTAAGGATTGGCTTGAACAGTTCAAGATCGGGTGTCATTATCCCAGAAAATACTTGTGGAACAACCTTCCAGTTCCATTAGGGTAATCCTTGGGGATACTAGCGATCCTACCAAAACCAAAGAAGGTTGGGACATCTCTTTGTCTAAAACCTCTAAGAAAATAATCTAGAAGATCAAGAAGCTTTCTTTACAGGTGCCTGAGTCAGCTCAAACCTCCAATACCAAAGAAGGTTTGCAAGTTGCCAATGCCAACTCTAGGAAAGTGGGAGCTCAGCAGCAGCAACAGAGTAGCTGTGTCGCACCGATAGCCTTTAACTCACCACCGTCCACTCCACCTCCTTCCACAGATGACTTCCATTTCACTAGTTCTTCTCTTCTACTAGTAGAACTCTTGTATCGGATAAGGGCATCAAATCCCTTACTCCACTTACTCACTTAACTTACTTTGTACCTCCAAATACTTCCAAGAAATTGAAGAATAAAGCTGATTTGAATTACATATGTCTCTTCCGATGAGTTATTCTTCTATTCCTAATGATAACTCTTCAAGTCTAATAAACTATAATGATCTTCCACTTTCTCTCGAATTGAGTTGATTTTTTAACTCAATACATGGTTCATCTCTTGATAGACTTAGAATCATCTGATTGAGAGTCCCATGTGAAGTCATAGGGGACCCCAAAAAAAAAACTTGCACCTTCAGAGACATGGAACTCATAAGGATACAAGGTTCTACTTCCTTAAAGCATCTAGATATGAAACAAGTTATTGGTACTAAAGATGAGAATCTTCAAAAGATGCACCTAAAGATACGCTGAAGAATCAAGGGTAAACCATAAAGCCCTTTCACCAGAAAGTTGCCATCTAACATTTAAGCTATGATGCCATTGTCTTATCAAAGAGATAATGAGTCACAGGCCTCCTTAATCCTAAGAGATGATGCTTGAGCTTGAGGGCTTTAGGTTCTATAGTGTGCCATTGGAGATGGTGGAAGATCAAGCCAAGTTCTACATCATTGATTTGAATACTTCTTTCACTACTTTGCTTGGTAGGCCTTGGATACATCAGAATAAGATCATTCCATCCTTCCTTCATCAATGCATCAAGTTCAGAAAAGATGGAATTGAGTATCGGGTCAACGGGATGAAAAGCCATTCTTAGTGAGAGAGGTTGAGATTTATGAGGATGCGACCTACTATCTTTCTCAAAACACCCTTTCTCGCAAACTTGGACAATATTCAAATGCAAAGCTAAAAGGAAAAGAAATGAAGCAAAAGAAAAGATAAAAAATGAAAAGAAAAAGAAAAGTCCAAGTAAGCAATAAAAGAGAATTGAAGAAGAAGTGGAGCCACATATCACATTCCACCCACAGTTCATTCCATCATATGGACATGTGGGTAGGATGGCTCAACCTCCACCAAGTAGAGGCAGAGAAATAGAGGCAGTCCTAGAGGTGGAAGACCCCCTAGTTGGCCTTCAGCCAATAGAGGTCATGTTCCAGTTCATGGGGTACCTATTATTCACATAAACTTGGAATCCAGCTCGGAGGATGAGTCTAATGTGATTAGTATACCAGCCAACCCCTCTCAGTGGGTTCCATTGGAGGTGACTTTTGATCCAACCAGAGACGAAGACCAGGCCTCCAAGCAAAGCAAAGTATTTGAATCTGGTTTATGTGAAACTATCAGGAAGTAGTTGGGAACCTTAGCTCTTACCTCACTTACATCCTAGAAAGTTGAAGGTTTGATAGTTAAGAAAGTTCCTAAGTCTTCCAAAGGACACAAAGCAGAAGAGGTTCTTTTGGATCATCCTCAAGTCTGAGCTCGATGGGACTTGAGGAAGATACTTTTAAAGAATTAATGGAATTACCTTTTGACTTTTACTCTTTGTGTTCAAAATCTTATGAAAGGTTTAGTTCCTCTCACTTCCAAGTACAAGTCAATATTTTAAAAAATTATGGAATAATAGCAGGGAAGCACAAAAGCAAGACTAGGATTCACACAATGGGTCCATGATGAAGATTTTTGCCTACTTGTTACCAACCATTTGGAATCTGATAGGTTCTTCTCACACATTCCCAACTCTTATGAGAATGTGTGTTTAGTAACTTCAGATGATCCAAATGATCTCCAAGTCAAAGAGGCGCCTCCAAAGTTTGAAGAGGAGATTCATTCAGCAATCGACAAGCTAAAAGAAATCAACCTCGGGATAGAAGAAAATCCTCACCCAACATTTATCAGTTCATTACTGAATGAAGAAGAAACCAATGACTTAGTTAGGCTATTGATTGAGTTTAAAGACTACTTCGCATGGAGTTATGAAGAAATGCTCGGATTATCTCCTAATGTGTAGTCCACAAGCTAGCAATAGACCCTAACGTTACCCCTATTAAGCAAGCTCCTAGATGCATGCGATTAGAAATTGAACAATAGGTCATTTCTGAAGTCAAGAAATTGATCGATGTTGGTTTCATCAGGGAAGAAAAATATCCTACCTAGTTAGCTAGTGTCATCCCAGTTAAGAAGAAGAATGGCCAAATTTGCATTTGCATCAATTTTAGGGACTTAAACAAGGCATGCCCTAAGGATGAGTTTCTCTTCCTATACTAATTAATGGTGGACATTGCCTCATCTCATGCTGTGTTCTCTTTCATGGATGGATCATCGGGCTATAACCAAATCAAGATGTCTCCTGAAGATGAAAGAAACACTGCTTTTTAAACCCCGATCAAAATCTTCTGTTATAGGGTTATGCCTTTCCTTAAAATGTGCTATACCAATGGGGCCATGACTCGATCTTCAATGAACTCATCCATCATCGTTGAGTGCACGTTGATGATCTAGTAGTCAAGAGCAGAAAAAGGAAGACCACCTCTTTGACTTGAGAGTAGTTTCAAATGGTTAAGATAATATAACCTTAAAATGAATCAAGTGTGCATTGAGTCACTGTGAAAATTCTTGGGTTTGTTGTTTGACATCGAGAAATAGATCTAAAAGATTAAAGCTATCTTAGAAATGCCACCTCCTAAGAGTTTAACTCAACTTAGATCCTTTCAAGGATGGTCATATCTAAGATGCTTTATCTCTTATCGTGAGAGATGCAAACCCTTTCGACTTGTCAAAATGCCAAGTTCAAGTGGGATGACAAGACGCATTCAAGACATCAAAGAATACTTGGTGAAGCCCGTTTGAACCCTATCTCGAATTGATCCTTTACACTATGCATTGGATGACTCTCCTCTGGGCAAGCCAATGATGAGGGGAAGGAAAGCACTCTCTACTACCTCAGCCATCGTCTAATCCTTGATGAAGCAAATTATCCATCTATTGAGAAACATTGCCTAGCTTTGATCTTTTCATCTCATAAGCTACGACATTACATGCATTCTCATAAGGTGAACTTTCTCTCAAGAACCAATCCACTGCAGTACCTCATGACATGACCAACGCTTTGCAGATGTTTGGCTCGTTAGTCCATGATACTCTCACAATTTGATATCATTTGTACCTCCGCTGCGTAAAAGGATGCACTAGATTTCTTAGCAACACACCCACTTCTTGCTGATTCTCCACTTAGTGATGATCTCCTCGATGAAAAAATCATGAACTTAGGGAGGCGAACCACCCATGGGAGATGTATTTTGATGGTTTTGCTTTTTCTTAAAGGTGAAGCACCATGATCTATTCTCCAGGAAAGTAGGGTAGAATAGTTCTTCTAACCAAATCCTGATGTGATGAGATTCTCATACTATCTTTCCAACCCCGCACCAACAATAAGCGAGTATGAGGCTTTGATTGCCGATTTGGAGTTAGCCATCACTATCGTGTCAAGAGCATCAACATCTTTGGGATTCTCGGTGATCAACCGATTAAGTCCTAGGTCCTCAAACCCAAGCTCATTACTATAAGTATACCATGAAGTTGGCCAGATTCCCAAGTCACCATCTACAAGGTTTCAGTAGAGAACAAGTAGCAGATGCTTGACAAACTTGCCAAAGAGTTGGCATAAGATGAGTCCATTTCAATAAGGGTCCAAAATAGACAAGTCTTATCCCTTATTGATTCAGAACTCATTGAGAGACTTTCTCTTGAAGGGGAGATTACTTGAACACCGATAAACTACTTCAAGAGAAATCTAAAGCCCATCAGGTGAAACAGAGAGCTCTCTCCTATGCTCTTGTTGATGGCACCCTATATCGTTGGTCCTTTGACCAGATGTGGTTGTGTTGTTTAGACAAACATGAAGCCCATGGCATTGTAACCAAGGTACACTCAGGTCTATGTCGAGCTCATCATCCAAGATGAAGATGAAGATCAAAAGACTTGGATACCGGCCTTCTATGATCACAGATTGCATGGATGTAGCTAGAGAGATGCCATCGTGTGCATGTGGTCCTCCAACCACCCAATAATCTACACCTTACATTGGCATGGGGTACTGACATTGTAGGTTTGATCGATCCTCCTTCCTCCAAGGGGCACCGATTTATCTTAGCTACTACCGACTATTTTTCCAAGTGGGCGAAGCCATCCCACCCAGAAAGGTTATAACTCACCATGTGCTTCAATTTTTCAGGAATCATATCGTATATAGGTTCAGGGTGCCTCGATGAATTATATCGATAATGGTCGCATTCAAAAGCATGAGATCAATAGCTTTTAGAAGACATGGTATAGATTGGAGATACTCCACCATCTACTACCCAGAGCTAATGGTTTTGCAGAAGCATTCAATAAAACTCTCATCCACATCAAGAAGACTCATGATAATAAATGACAAAGTGGAACGAGGTTGGTTGAAGCCTTTACCTACCACACCACATACCAAACTCCAACTCCCATTTTTTCCTTAGTATGGGTGCCATTCTTCCTTAGAAGTTCAACTCCCTTCACTAAGGATAGCATTGGGTAACAAGATCACTATAGAGCAATGCAAAGTTGATTAGAAGAGCTCAAGGTTTGAAGAAAGTCACCTATGGAACCTCAAGTTGTACAAGGCCAAAATGATTCAAGCTCACAACAAGCTGGTCCTAGGTCTTTCTGAGTAGGAGAACTTGTGTTAGTCCTAAGGAGACCAATTATTGCCCATCAAAAAATGGGAGGCAAGTTTGAACCCACTTGGGAAGGCCCCTATGTCATAGAGAAGGCCTACCAAGGAGGATCTTATCCTTATTGATTGTAAAGGGGAACACGATGCTTCCAATTAATGGGCTCTATCTAAAGAAATATTACCATGAAATAAAACTTATTTGAAAATAATTCATTAATAAAAAGAACAAAATCTGATTCCATTCATCAAATCTTCTCTTATTTCAAAATATTATTTTGCTTGTCTTGTGAATCCATGATGTGTTTAGGGTAGGTGTAAGAGTCCCCAGTGGCATCCTATCCCTCTTTCACAACACAAACACAATCTCATGTTTTAGAATAGGTGTAAGAGAACCCAGAGGCATCCTATTTGATTAGCATAACTAAGTTAGGTGTGAGAGAACCCAAGCGATCCTTTCTTAGTGGAATTCTTGTTGTCATCCGTGGTATCACTTCATAATTCCCCACCATATTTTAAGGTAGGTGTAAGAGTTCCCAAAGGTGTCCTATTCCTTTTAGCACATACATACAACAAACACAAATTTTTTGTCTCAAGCAATTTGATGTGGGAGCAAGCCCCCTTATGGCACTCACTCATTAACTGCTCTAGGTTGGGTCTACATGCTACCTCGCTAGTATATCACCATAGTGGTCATTTGTTTGGAGGATGTGAGTCCCCATGCTTTCTTCCTAACTTGATCATTGTAAACCAATGAGCACCTTGTTAGTATGAGTCCACCGCCCAGTAAGCTACCTCATATTGATTTTGTTTAAGAAGATGTGAGCCCCATGCTTTCTTCTTGAACTACCCATCATGTTCTAACTAGGTTGAGTATGTTTGAGGTTTAGGATAAGTCCCCCAGAGGCTCCTTTCCTCTTGACTACTTTTGAGCTAATATAAGTCCCCCAGTGGCATTCACTCAATAGTTGCCCTAGGTGACAACACTGTCGAGAAGACGACTATCCCGCAATCAATTGCTATAGAGGATGTGAGTCCCAGCTTTCTTCCTAGGCGATTGCAAAAATGGGCACCTTAGGTTGGTTGATGCTATCGCGACTCACCCGAGTACACCACTCTTGGTGATATGAGTCCTGTGCTTTCTCCTTGAGTTGAAATACCTATTGAATTTATGACTAGCCATGTCATTTTCCGTGGTGTTGGATTAAGCCACCCCATCCCTGTGGGCACTCTATTTGGATCAAGTCCTTTGCGACCCCATTTAGACACTACTCAGGTTACTTTTGGATTGGACAATTCCCCTTTCCTAGTAGCCACCACTGTGGTTGGAAAATTTGTTCAACGGATGTGCAAATTCTCCCTTGGTATCTCAGATATAAGCTTTTCGCTTGATCCTCACAAACTAACAGGTCCATGATAAAATAACTAAAATAAACAAACAAAATTAATTCGCTTGTGGATTAGGATTCAAACACCAAAGGGCCCCTTCCCAAGCATCCTATCAAAGGCGCAGAACTCCCTATAGGAATTTAACTACGAGTTGAGATAAATCCCGTGTACTCACTCAGTAGTCGCCTTAGTCGTTCAATCTTTTGCCACAAGCAAGTTACCCGAATCATTCTTCTTGAAAGATGTAAGACTATGATGCATTCTTTCTAGCATGATTGTCGCAACCGACGGGTCGGTTTGATTTATTTCCCAAAGCAATCGATCACCCTAGTGGTCTTTTCTAGTGGAAGATGTGAGTCCCCAAGCTTTCTTCCCTTCAATTGATCATTGCAAACCGAAAGATAGTCCTTTGGTTGGATAGTTCTCCCATCGGTAGGGAAATTACTCCCTTTGGTTCAGTAAATCTGAGATAGGTCTAGCTTCCATAAGCTCCTTCTCTATGTGATCCATCGTAAACCAATGAAATCCATCAAAATAAAATTATAATGAAATTAACCTTGAATATTCTTGAGTCGATCTAAATCCTGTGGCATTCACTCAATAGTCAGCCCTAGGTCGAGTTTGATTTGTTGCCCAAAGCAACCAATCACCCCAGTGGTTCTTGTCTCTAGAAGATGTGAGTCCCCATGCTTTCTTCTTAAGACTTGACCATGGTGTACCAAAAGAATTTCTCCTTGGTTGAATAGTCCTACCTTGTGGTTGGTAGACTACTCCCTTTGAATTGGTAAACATGAGTTAGGTCTAAGCTTCCATGGCCCCTACTCAATGCAGTTCATCACGAACCTATGAGATCCATCATAATCAAAATAAACAAACATAATTAAAAATGAAATCAATATTTGACTATCTTGATCTAAGTCCCCGCATTCACTCAATAATGCCCTAGGTTGGGTTCAATCATTGCCTTGCCAATAGATTTTCCCACAGAACCGTCCTTACTTGGAGGATGTAAGTCTCTTTCTTCCTAAACTGCCATACCGAAAGGCATTCCTTTTGGCTGGTTAGTTCTACTGTGTGTTTAGTAGACTACCCCTTTGATTTGGTAAATCTGAATTAGGTCTTAGCCTCCATGGCTCCTATTCAGTACAACCCATTGTAAACCAATAGGGTTCTTCTAAAAAAAATTCAAACATAACAAAATTTGAAATAAATAAAATCCTCTCCCCCAGTGGAGATCTCTCCTTAGTGAGATTCAAATTGAATCAAACCTTTCATCTCCTTGTAGATGACTTGAACTTGCTTCCCTAGTGGAAGGTTCACACTCTATCCTGTAGTGGATTTCTTTCCTCTCTCATATGTCTTGGACATAAGTAGAGCCACATTACACTATGCTCTGGATTCTCTCTTTTCCATGGGTCAGGGATAGATAGTTTCTATTAGTGTATGTGATCTCTTGATTTTGTTGATCATTTCGGTCAACACCAATACGTGTGATGTTCCTGGTCAATCACACCACACCTATTGGCTCCCTTTGTTGACCTCATTTTTAGAATGAGCTCTCAACACCTCTATCTTAGACATAAGATTTCTCTTAGACTTTAAGAGTTCTTAGTCTTAAGACACATCTAGTGATTAGGTGGACACTCTCCCCTAGCTCTAGAAGACTTAGAAGAGTTAGCCATAGGAATAGGTCATGCCTTAGGGGTGTTAGGAAAATGTCCTACCCTTTAGCTTAAACCATTCCTCACTTTCCTTCTTTCAAGTCAAACTCCAAATCAATTCCATTTGATTTTCTCAAACTCAAATCAAATTCCATGATTCAATTTCATGATTAAAATCTATGATTGAAACCCATGATCAAAATCCATCAAAAATTCCTAAGTCAAAATTTCATAATTCCTTAACCCTTTCTTAAGGACTTAGCTAAAGTCATGATCTAAACCTATCCAAACCTTTGAGATTTTCTCATTACCAATTTATATTCTCATTTATATTCATATTTATAAATGAAATATAAATTCAAATCCATCAAATCAAACTCAAAATTCCAAAAATAATTCATGGAAAATTTTAAATTTCTTTAATTTTCCATTAAAAGACTTAGCCAAAATCAACTCCAAATCTTGATCAAACCTATTCAAATCCTTGGGATTTTCTTAAAATCAATTTATATCCTCATTTATATTTTCATATATAAATGAAATAGAAATATAACCCATTTAAATAAAAAGCAAAAAAAATTAAATTTCAAATTAAAAATGCAAAAAAATCCCTTAATTTTTCATTAATGGATTCAACCTAAACTTTGATCAAACCACTTCAAACTCATGGGATTATATCCTCATTTATGTTCTCATATATAAATGAAATATAAATATAAATCAATCTAATCTAATTCAAAAATTAAATTTCTAATTAAAAATTCAATTAAATCCTTTAAATTCTCTTTAATGGATTTAACCTAAATCATGATTAAACTTTTTTCAAACCCATGAAGTTTTCTCCTGATCAATTTATATTCTCATTTATATTCACATATATAAATGAAATATAAATTCAAACAATCAAAACCAACTCCAAAACTCAAACTCAAATCAAATCTAAGCCTTTCAAGTCAAAATCTTGAACTTAGCCAAAATCAATTCAAATCAAGCCAAACTCTTGATTTTCTCTCATGGTTCAATCAAACCTACAATCATGAGCTCATATATAAATCCAAACCTCAATCCTTCAATCAAATCCAAAACTCCTTCATATTCTTCCTTTGAATATGAGATTTTTAAATGGATCAAAATCCATTTGACTTCAAACCACTTGTAGATAGATTTATATTTCAATCATAAGTTCATATACAAGATCAATCAACTTCAAATCAAGCTTTGACCAAGCCATTTGACCCCTTTAGGCTCACTTGACCCAAAGTGACCTAAGTACCCTTATGAGCCAACTTTTGATCCTAACCAAATTGGATTGAACCAAACTCATATATCCCTCTCATCATGATCAACAATCATCATTGGATGATCAATCAATCAAATTCAAACCAAGTCAAACTTAAGGGTTGACCAAGTCAACACTTAACTCAAAATGAAACCTTACATAGCCAAATTCCACTATAAGATAAATTGATTGAAACCATTGATCTAAGTTCACTCATGACCTATGTTTGAACTTGAGAAAGTCAACCTTTGAGCCTAACCTAGCCCATTTGGCCCACTTGACCCAAGTTGACCCATTTTGACCTAAAGGGCCAAAATATGTCAAAACTTGATCTAAGTCAAATTGATTGAAACCAATGGGTCAAGTCTATCCCAAATCACTTGTGGAAGTTGACCAAAGCTTCTTTGGCCAACTAGATCCAACCTAGCCCAATTGACCTTAGACCCAACATGACCTAAAGGGGTCATGTTGAGCTAAAATTGAACCAAACTCAAATTGATTGGAAACAAAGATACCAATCCACTCCATATGACCAATCAAACTTAAACCTATCCTTGACCTAACCAAATAGATCAAATGGGTCAAATGGGTCAACTTGACCCATTTAACCTAAATGAGTTCTATGAGCCAAAACCTAATCTATACCAAATTGAACTCAACCAAAGGCACCAAAACATTTCAAATGGTCATATGAACTTGACCCAACCCTTTGTTTGACCCAATTTGACCTATTGGTCAACTTGACCTAAGTTGACCCATTTTGACCTAAATGGGTCAACATGAGCCAAACCCTATCAAATGGATTCCAAATCCATTGAAACTTGGCCAAACCTACTTTCTCAACATACCAAACATACCCAAATTGAAAAAAATAGCAAAATGACCATTATACCCTTAGGCCATAGAACAAATTTTGGCTTAGCCCATGGGTATTTTGGTCATGCACTCATCATAAACACTTGAGGCTCTCCTAAAACCTCAAGGGGACCTAGTGATGAGTGGTGCACCTAACCCATTTGGCCCATGGACCAAACCCGACCCATAAGCATGAAATTGAATATTCAAACTCCCCCCAAACCTCAATTAGATGCACATGGGAGGTTGACAACCCACTCCTTGGCTCAAACCAACCATGTGCACACTCCTAACTGATCAAAAAACCCTCAGCCTATGATCAATTGGATCAAAATGGCATGTCCATTGCCAATCGTCCGATCCTTCAAGGGGGAGATATACTCCCCCTAATTCAAAATCACACTTCATTCACACTCGATCAGAGCCTAAGGAGAGTTAGCAACCTTCACAAAGCTTTCCCAAGGCCTCTAGGAGAGATTTGGAATTCATCTTTCTCGATTTTCAAATAATGAAAATAGGGGAGCTCATCTTGATTTCCAACTTCTTCCACACTTGATCTTAGCCCAATTCCTTTTGTAAGCATACTTAGGACCTAAGTTGATTCCCAAGTTCTAAAGGCAAGGGAAGATTGAATTGGATCAAAGCCGAACTCAAGCTAAGGAGGAGGTGACCCATAAGAAGATCAACTCCATATCAAGTGCTCTAAACTTCAGCAAGGCTTCATCTCAACCAGACGAAGCTTCTCCAAGGGAATCAAGTCTTGAGCACCGAGGTTAGTGAATTTTCAACCACTTAGGCTAAGAAGTGTTGGTCTTTTGTGAAGTGGATTTTCATCTCATAGGATCTTAGCTATTGGATTGGCCACTTTGGTCTCTTAGATGGTGTGTGTTGAGTCTTGTTTGAATCCATGAAGGATCAAGCTCGGATCTTCCTTGATTGTCTCACATTCCTCCTCGTGAAGAACTCGCCCATCTCATCCCCATCCATATTTTAGATGGATGGTCGAGATTATTTCCCACATTTTAGAATTTAATCCCCCTTTTAAAACCACGGGTGTATCCTCTGTCAACCGATCTTTGAGCAGACAATTAAGGGTAAAAATGTGTGCACCATCGTTGCCTCTCCCGATGTAACAACTTAAATAATGGCTCACGACACGATGCATGTAAAGCACGCCGATCGCCGTCACCATGTGTCACGCCGTGGGTAGGGTATTAAGTGGAGATTAGTTATTTAACTAATTAATTCCTAATTAATCTGTATAGCTTCTAAAAATCATAACTCATCATAAAAAAATTAGAAAAATAAAAGGAAAATGCCTTGGATAGATAATTTCATCTAGAATATTCTAAAATTATTTTCAATGTGTTTTGATTTCCTTTTTTATCTGAATTTGGGTTTCTATGGGAATGTTAATTAGTTAATTATTCCCTAATTAAGCACCAATTAATCTCAAACTTCTAGGATTAATTTTAGGGGCTGACCTTTGCCTCCCCTAATTTTCTTGAGATTTATTGAGGCTTTGATTAGGGAAATTGCTAGCTCATTCCCTAATTACCCTTTTCATATAATTAAGGGTAATTAAGATGTAATTAGTGGATTTTCCCTATGATTAAGTTGGATTAAGGTCAGATCCAATGAATAGGAGTTTTATGGAATAATTTTGGAGTATTTCCCCTAAACTATTCCATAAACTCCCATTTCCTTCCTTAATCCCCTTCTTAATTATGGTTAATCCATTAATTACCCTTTTAAATAATTTTCAAAATTCTAAAAATCTCCAGAACTTAATTAATATACCTTGGGAGATACTTAGGTGTTCAATAGCCTAAGTTTAATTAGAGAAATTAAAACCCCTTTCATAAGTATGAAAGGGTGTTTTAAAAGTACTTAAGCTAAACCCCTTAGCTTAATTAACTTTAATTGTGAGCCAAATTGCATTAGCCTTTTCATTACTAGGTGCATTGCAAATTTACATACCTTGTGGGTTTTATGTCATCTCATTAGCTCATAATTTCTTAGTTAATTTTCTAAGGTGGTGTAGGTAATGCTTCGTTTCAGTTACGTATTGCTCCTTAACCTAATTAGCACTTAAAAATGGATCTAATTATCTAAAAATTAAAAAAAATTAAAACACATGTGGGAATGGGTTAGGAACAACAAAGTAATCTCACCCTTTTAAAATTAAATCAAACTTCGAATAAACCAAAATCATTTTGAAATTTACCTTGATTTATTCTAAGTTTTATTATTCTTTAAGAATGTCTTTAGGAATTAAGTAAAGTAAGCTTGTTCATGTGATTACATTGCTTTAGATCTTTCCCAACATGTTAAATTGTATGCCATGTGACTTATTCATCCATGATTTCAAGTTTTCAAAGTTTTAAAATGAAATTATTTACTTTATGTCAAATGTGCATGTGTTGGCTAAAGTAAAATATGAGTGGCTATTATCACTACTAAATCAAAAGTAATTTCAAAATATATAAATAAACCATCAAATCTGAAAGTGTGCTATTCTTATATCCTAATTATAAGCTTGCATGTGATGAAATTATAAAGCATGTGTAGTGTAGCTTTCTTTCCTTCCTTATGTTAGCATAGCTTTGAATATGGGTTAGTAAGATGTAGGGTTCATTTGAAAAGAACCCAACACTTATAAAATTCCAAATCCTATTCATCCTATGCTCTCACTTAAGAAATATTTCTTACACTTACATGAATAAATTGCATATACAAAAATGATATCATTAAGCAAACTTTATATATTCCTTTTCCACTTTATTTCTTTTATTTGCATGTTAGTACTTAAGGAAAGTGGTATATTAGTCTAGAAAACCCGAGGTTGCGAGGCTTTAAGTAGCCCTAAGTAGGTCTTGTACCTTACACCTCTAGTTAACAATGGTGTTGTACTCACTTATGCCTTTCTTACTTTTATACATGTATGTGAAGTGTTGCAAAAAGAAAACCTTTTCTACTTAAGAAAAATCATACATGATAAATCTTCCAAATTTTCTTAAATGGATTACTTAGCATGCATCATAAAGTGTGTTAACTACTTCATTTGCATGTATAGATATGCTTAGGGTCCATCCATATGCATGTTATATATGTTGGGAAAGAATTGAAGTAATGTATGTTATGTGAATTTTTAATTCATTTTCTTAATCTTAAAATGCCTTTCTTTTGAATAGGTTTGTTTAAAGTGGATCTAAACTTAAGATTAATTAAAATATTTAATCAAAACATTCACCTAAATGAAATTAAAATGTGAACTTACCTTAGAAATTACTTAAGGATTAGGGAAGGAAAGAAGTTCTCTTCTCTTTCCTCTCTTTACAACTTAGTAATTAATTGTAGGTTTCACTTAAACCAAATTAAAACATGAAATAAAAATAACCCAAAATCACTAAATAACTTAAATGAAACCCTCCTCTAAGTTGAACAAGTCTTTCACACTTAAAAAATTTAAACCTAAAGTCTTAAACTAAGCATGCCACATAAACCTTCAAAGCACACACATTAGCCTAAGTCACTACTTCTAGCTTTAGGTTAGGTTGGTGCATGGCTTGATGTTATGTTTTATTTTATGATGAATATTTTAGACTAGATGTTAGGGTGTATGCTCATAGAATGAATGGTAGGACATGCTTAGTCTAACTATTCTTTTCTACAGGGGATTGTGCTAAAGGGGCACTATCATAAATAAAAATATAAATGCTTCTTACTTGCAGGTGCTTATACCCCTTAGCATAATCCATAGGCCATGTGGACTTAGTCACCCATGTGTGGGGTGATAAGTTCAATATACATGTTTGGGATTTGTGTGGTGTGATTTGACTAACTTTTGTTTTGCAGGTGTTAGTTAGATTTATGCATTTCCTTTTCATGTAAAATTTGTATATTTAAGATTTGGAATGATCTGTTATGGGGATTAGGATGAACATTGGTCATAAGATTTTATCTTATGTACCATGTGAAGCCTTGGAACATCTACCATTCAACCATCCAAAGGAAGATTCAAAGAAGAAAAGAAGAAAAGAAAAGAAAGAAAGAAGAGGGAAGAATAAAGCTTAAAGACCCCCCATAACAATGAATTCCTTGTGCTTAATTATAATTCAATTCATTTGTAATCCAAGTTGTATAAGGGTAGAGCTCGGCTACCCACTTTGATATTTTTAGGTTTGTGTGGTGGTGCTTGACCACAAATGGTCATTTATTCTTTTTGTGCTAGTTTTATAAATTGATTGATGTTTGTTTAACTTGCGCATTAAGTGGCATGCTTTTCCTAGTTTCTTCCTTGCTTTATGTATGGCTTGGATGTGGATTAGGCTCTTTAGGAAAAAATAAATCTTTTACCAAACTTAATAACTTGAAATAAAATTAAACAACTCATAACCTCACCTAAAGCTTTGGATTAAAAGCAAGATAAAAGAATTAAAAACCCTTTAGCTAGATGAGTTCTTTTCTTTATAATATCATGCACAACAGAATCTTATTTCACTCTTGATTGGAGGGCTTCCATCTTTGTCGGAGAACCCAGCTTGACCTATGAGGGCCGTGATGAAAACTCACCTCCTAAAATTCTAGCTGATTTTGGCCAATAATCTATTTTCTCATGCATTAGTCATAAAAAAATTCTATTAGCCTAAGTCAAATTGATTGTCCAAAAATGAAATAAATTAAAATTTGAAATGCATTAGATTTAGGTCATTAAAACATGTCCTTTACATGATCTAGTCTCTTTAGGGAGTGAGTTTAAGGACTTAGTCTCTTTCTAAATAAAAAAATAGCTTAACTATCTTGCACAAGCATAAAGACTTGCCTACATGTATTTAAAATCATAGGAGGAGTTAGTTGGCGGCCACCCAGCGGTTGTAAGTCCAAGCTATCAGGTGGTTTGTCCTCTCTTGTGGAGGCAAACCAATTACCCATTTTGCCTTAGATTTAGGTTGTGCTTTGCCCTCATCAAGCTCCCTAGATTTAGGTTAGTTGCTTCTCCCTTTGTGGGCCATAAGCATAATTCCTCACCTCTTAGGCATTTCTTTAATCTTGTGTTAAGGAATCTTAAGTCTTAAAATTCTAATGAAAAATATAACTCAAACAAATTAAATCAATTTTTAAAATGTAAAGCCCAACTATTGAATATTTTAGATGCTCGCTAGGTTTCCTAGCATCATGAGCATCTTCTACTTATTCCCATTTTGGCTTCAATAATAACTCCATCTTTTGATCAATCCCACTTGATCTTCAAAATACAAACCAATCGATTGATAGTCCTTCCTATTGAAATCTTCAAAGACAACGATCATTTACCTTAATCGAGAGTTTTCCTAAAGGAACCAGTCCTTTAGGATGTAATTAACTATGAGGGCTTGCCCCTGTAGGAACTTAATGAACCTGATTTAAAATAAACCTTGCTTTACTTTTCCATGTAAAGTAAGGGAAGAATCTCTGGTACATATGTAGATCCATCATCCTTAGGAGTCCTTATTGAGGTGATTGGTTCCATTAAAGGGTAGTAACTTCTATCTTTCGAGATAGTACACTATACCTTGATGACGTACCCGATCATCTAAATAAGTACTTCTACGGATCTGTGTGGCATCTTACTAAGATAAATTTCTATAAGGTCTCTTCATTTATTCTCCATAGATTTGAAAGGTGACTCCCCTATAAGAGATATATTCATCACACAGGTCTTACTAGATTCTCAAACCCAAGCTTTGTCATTACTATGAGTATACCATGAAGCTATTGCCCAGATTCTCGAAGTCACCATCTACAAGGTTCCCTGGGCAAAGAATGCAGTAGCAGATGCTTTGGCCAAACTTGCCAAAGAGTTGGCATGTCTGGAAGATGAGTCCATTTTAATAAGGGTCCAAAATAGACAAGTCATATCTCTTATTGATTCTGAACTTATCGAGAGACTTTCTCTTGAATGGGAGGTTGCCATTGCCAAAATGGACAAGAGCTGGATTGGAGACAACCATTCATAGATTACTTGAACATTGACAAACTACCTCAAGAAAAGTCACATGCCCATCAGGTGAAACAGAGAGCTCTCTCCTATGCTCTTGTTGATGGCACCATATACTGACGGTCCTTTGACCAAATATGGTTATGTTGTTTAGACAAACATGAAGCTCATGGCATTATAACTGAGGCACACTCAGGTCTATGCCGAGTGTATCAATCCAGTCTGAAGATGAAGATGAAGATCAAGCGACTTGGATACTATTGGTCTTCAATGATTACAGTACATGGATGTAGCTAGGAGATGCCATCAATGTTAGGTACACGGTGTGATCCTCCATCAACCACCCAACATTCTACACCTTACATTGGCTTCATGCTCATTTAAGTGTTGGGGTATCAACATTGTAGGTTCGATCGATCCTCCTTCTTCCAAGGGGCACCGATTCATTTTAGCTGCCACCGACTACTTTTTCAAGTGGGTGGAAGCCATCCCACTCAAAGAGGTCACAGCTCAGCATGTGCTTCAATTTTTTAGGAACCATATCATATATAGGTTCAGGGTGCCTCAAAGAATTATATCTGATAATGGTACTGCATTCAAAAGCATGAAGATCAAGAGCTTTGCCATAAGACATGGTATAGATTGGAGACACTCCACCATCTACTACCCCAGAGCTAATGGCTTAGCAGAAGCATTCAATAAAACTCTCATCCAGATACTGAAGAAGACTCTTGATGACAACAAATAATAGTGAAACGAGTAGTTGGTTGAAGTCTTGTGGGCATACCGCATCACATACCAAACTCCAACTCACTCCACCCCATTTTCCTTAGTGTATGGATTCGAAGCCGTTCTTCCTTTAGAACTTCAACTCTCATCACTAAGGATAGTATTGAGTAACAAGATCACAATAAAGTTGAATGCAAAGTTGTGTTTAGAAGAGCTCAAAGGTTTGGAGGAGAGTCGCCTACGGGCATGCAGAACCTCGAGTTGTATAAGGCCAAAATGATTCAAGCTCACAACAAGTCAGTGCCCTAGGTCTTTCCAGTAGGAGAACTTGTGTTAGTCCTAAGGAGACCAATTGTTGCCCGTTAAAGATGGAGGCAAGTTTGAACCCACTTGGGAAGGCCCCATGTCATAGAAGGCCTACCAAGGAGGATCTTATAAGCTTATTGATTATAAAGGGGAACACCCGATGCTTCCAATTAATGGGCTCTATCTAAAGAAATATTACCCATGAAATAAATCATGTTTAAAATAATCATTAATAAAAGAACAAAAATCTGATTCCATTCATCAAATCTTTTCTTCTTTTGAAGTATTATTTACTTATCTTGCGAATCCATGTGATGTGACTAAGATAGGTGTGAGAGAACCCAAGTAGCATCCTATCCCTCTTTCACAACACAAACACAATCTCTAGACGCTATTAGAATAGGTGTAAGAGAACCCGAGAGGTATCCTATTTTGATTAGCATAACTAAGATAGGTGTAAGAGAACCCAAGCGACATCCTTTCTTAGTAAGAATCCTTTTTTCCATCCATGGTATCATTTCATCAAATCCCCTAGTGTGTTTAAGGTAGGTGTAAGAGTTCCCAGAGGCATCCTATTCCTTTTGACACATGCACAACAATAAACATAAATCTTTTGTCTCGAGCTACTTTGGTGTGGGAGCAAGCCCCCTGTAGCACTCACTCATTAATTTTCTGTCAGTCTACATGCTATCTCGCTAGTATGTCACCCTAGTGGTCATTTGTTGGAGGATGTGAGTCCTCAAGCTTTCTTCCTAACTTGATCATTACAAACCAATGAGCGCCTTATTAGTAAGGTAGGCTTCACTGCCCAGCCAGTAAACTACCTCATGATTGACTTTGTTTAAGAAAATGTGAGTCCCCGTGCTTTCTTCTTGAACTAGCCATCATGTTCTAACTAGGTTGAGTATATTTGAGGTTTATGATAAGTCTCCCAGAGGCTCCTTTCCTCTTGACTACTTTTAAGTTGATATAAGTCCCCAGTGTCATTCACTTAGTAGTTGCCTAATAACACTATCGAGCACAGACTATCCCGGTCGGTTACGCTATAAGAAGATGTAAGTCCCAGAGCTTTCTTCCTAAGCTAATTATTGTAAACTGACGGGAACCTTAGGTTGGTTGATGTTTGCTATGCTGACAGTGACTCACCCAGTTGATACACCACTCTAGGCAGATGTGAGTCCCCATGCTTTCTCCTTGGGTTTGCCACCAAATACCTATTGGATATATGACTAGCCATGTCATCTTCTCCAGGGTGTTGGATTAAGCCCTTACAGGCCCCATCCCCTTCGGGCACTCTACTTGGATTAAGTCCTTTGTGATCCCATTTAGGCACTTGGGTTGCTTTTGGATTGGATAGTTCCCCTTTCCCAACCACCCCTATGGTTGGAGAATTTGTTTAGTGGATGTGCAGATTCTCTCTTGGTTCAGTAAATCTAAGACATATCTAGGCTGATATAAGCTCCTTCTTAGTTTGATCCCTCGTAAACTAATAGGGTCCACGATAAAACAAACTAAAATAAATAATACAAACAAAATTAATTCTCTTGTGGATTAGGAATTCAAGCCCCCCAAAAGCCCTTTTTCTCAAGCATGCATCCTATCTTTAGGCAATGTCAGTCAGAACTCCCTATAGGTGCGACTACGAGTTATGATAAATCCATGGTCGTACTCACTCGTAGTCACCCTTAGGTTGGGTTCAATCTATTTTCCATAGCGAGTTACCGACGTTATTCTTTGGAAGATGTAAGACTATGACACATTCTTTCTAGCATGACTCTCCTGGCGATGAGCCCTAGGTCGGTTGATTTATTGCCAAAACAGATCACCCCAATGGTCTTTTCTAGTGGAAGATGTGAGTCCCCAAGCTTTCTTCCCTTAAATTGATCATTACAAACCGAAAGACACTCATTTGGTTGGATAACTCTCCTATCGGCCAGGAAGCTACTCCCTTTGGTTCAATAAATCTGAGATAGGTCTATGCTGATATAAGCTCCTTCTTAGTTTGATCCATCAAAAACCAATGAAATCCATCAAAATAAACAAACTTAAAAATGAAATTAATTTTGACTATCCTTGAGTTGATTTAAGTCCTCAGTGGCATTCACTCAATAGTCAACCATAGGTTGGGTTCAATCTGTTGCCTTGCCAATAGATTACCCCAGCAACTGGTCTCTACTGTGGTGGATGTAAGTCTATTATGATTTGTTCCTAGTACAGTTGTTGCATATGAAAGGCATCCCCTTTGGTTGGCTAGTCCTACTATGTGCTTAGTAGACTACCCCTTTAGATTAGTAAATCTGAGTTAGGTCTTGGCCTCCATGGCTCTTACTTAGTGCAGTTAATTGCAAACCAACAGGGTTTATCTCAAAAATTCAAACCTAATAAAAATTCAACCCTCTTCCTCGATGAAATAAATCAAATCTATTTCTCCTCAGTGAGATTCAAATCAAATCAAACCTATCATCTCCTTGGGAATAACATGAACCTGCTTCCTTAGTGGAAGGTTCACACTCTATCCCTTAGTGGATTTTTCTCTCTCTCTTATGTCTTCGACATAAGTAGAGCCACATTGCACTAAGCTCTAGATTCTTTCTATTCCTTAAGTTAAGGATAGATTGTTTCTGTTAGTGCTTGTGATCTCTCGATGTTGTTGATCATTTCAGTCAACACCAATATGTGGGGTGTTCCTTGTCAGTCACACCACACCTATTGGACACCCTTTTTTGACCTCATTTTTAGAATGAACTTTCAACCCCTCCGTAGTCTTAAGACACATCCCCAGTGATTAGGTGGACACTTCCCTAGAGACTTAGAAGTTAGCCATAGGAATAGGTCATGCCTTAGGGGTGTTAGGAAAATTTGCCTTCCCTTAGCTTGAACCATTCCTCACTTTCCTTAATTCAATTCAAACTTCAAATCAATTCTATTTGATTTTCTCTAAACTCAAATCAACTCCATTTGATTGAAATCCATGATTGAAATCTATGATTAAAACCCATGATCAAAATCCATCAAAACTCCTAAGTCCAAATCTTTTTAAGTCCATAATCTTCCCTTAAGGACTTAACCAAAATCATGATCAAAACCAATTCAAATCTTTGAGATTTTATAATAATTCATTTATATTCTCATTTATATTCACATATATAAATGAAATATAAATTCAAACAAATCAAACTAGACTCTAAACTCCAAATCAATTCATGATTTTTTTCCTAAGTCCCTTTAGATTTCTCTTCATGGACTTAGCATAAATAATGCTCAAATCAATTCCAACTCATGGATTTTCTCAAAATTCATTTATATCCTCATTTATATTCACATATATAAAAAAAATATAAATATAAATCAATCAAACTAAATTCAAAAAATTCAAACTTCAAACCCCACAAATTTCCTAAGTCCTTTAAATCCCTTTTAATGGACTTATCCTAAATCATGATTAAACCACCTCAAATCCTTGAAATTTTCTCATGATCTATTTATATTCACATATATAAATGAAATATGAATTCAAATAATCAAAACCAATTCCAAAAATCAAACTCAAATCCACTCAAAATCAAATCTAAGCCTTTCAAGTCAAAATCTTGAACTTAGCCAAATCAATTTCAAATCAAGCCAAACTCTTGATTTTCCTTCATGATTCAATCAACCCTACAATCATGAATTCATATATAGATACAAACTTCAATCACCAAATCAAAATCAATTCAAAAAAATCAAACCCCAAATATCCTTCCTTTGAATATGAAATTGTCAAATGAATCAAAATCATTTGACTTCAAACCACTTGCAAATGGATTTATATTTCAATCATAAGTCCATATACAAGATCAATCTCAAATCAAGCTTTGACCAAGCCATTTGACCACTTGCTCACTTGACCTAAAGTACCCTTATGAGCCAAATTCTAATCCTAACCAAATTAGATTGAACCAAACTCATATACTCTCATGATCAACAATCATCATGGGATGATCGATCAATTAAATTGGGTCAAACCAAGTCAAACCTATGGGTTGACCAAGTCAACACTTAGCCAAAATGAAACCTAACATAGCCAAATTCTACCATAGGCCAAATTAATTGAAACCATTGATCTAAGTTTACTCATGACCTATGTTTGAACTTGATCAAGCCAACATTTGAGCTAAACCTAGCCCAATTGGACACTTGACCCAAATTGACCCAACTTGACCTAAAAAGTTAAAATGTGTCAAAACTTGATCTAAGCCAAATTGATTCAAACCAATGGGTCAAGTTCATTCCAAATCACTTGTTGAACTTGACCAAAGCCTCAATTAGCCAACTAGACCTAACCTAGCCCAATTGACCTTAGACCAACATGACCTAAAGGGGTCATGTTGAGCCAAATTTAAACTTAACCAAAATTGATTGGAAATAGATACCAATCCACTCCATATGACTAACCTAACCCACCCATTGACCTAATAAAATGGTCAACTTGACTCATTTGACCTAAATGAAGTCATATGAGCCAAATTCAAAACTATCCAAATTGAATCAAACCAAAGCCACCAAAACATTTCAAATGGTCATATGAACTTCCCTTGGTTTGACCCAATTTGACTGATTGGTCAACTTGACCCATTTTGACCTAAATGGGTCAACTGAGCCAAACCTTATCAAATGAATTTCAAATCTCATGAAACTTGGCCAAACCTAGTTTCTCCACATACCTAACATATATAAATTGAAAATTTAGCAAAATGACCATTCTACCCCTAGTCCATAGAACAAATTTTGACCTAATATTTGAGTAATTTGGTCATACCCTCTTCATATTCACTTGATGTCTTCCTAATAGCTCAAGGGGACCTAATGAAGAGTGGTGAACCAACCCAATAGGTTTGGGTCAGCCCAATTGGACTCGAGGCCAAATCGACCCCATGGGTCAAATTAGCTCATTTCAAATCCTTCTTCCACTCAATTTCAAGCATATGGGAGGTTGGCAATCCACTCAAGGCCTCAAACTGACCATGTGCAAACATCTAACAGCCAAAACAAACTCTCCATTGTGATCAATTGGATCAAAATGACAAGATAGCTTGTGGTCGTCCGATCCTTCAAGGGGGAGATATACTCCCCCTAATCCAATTCAAATTCATCATTCCTCAATTTGATTAAGCCCTAGAGAGTGTTAGGAGAGATCAGAGAGCCTTCATTCTAAGAGGAAATAAAATTTGAGAATTCTCGATTTTCTCCATTGGAAAATAGGGGAGCTTAATTCAATCTCCAACTTTCTCCACACTGAAAACCACTCCAATTCCTCTTGCACGCTTCTTCTAAGGACCAATTCGAGCACACTTAAGCTTCCATTGGAGTTCCAATAGCAAGGAGAGGAGCAATTGGATCAAGTACACAAGGAGCTTGAAGTGGGGTTGGTCCATAGAGCAAGTCACTCAACCCCAAGGCCTAAGAATTTCAACAGGGCTTCGTCTTCATAAGACGAAGCTACCTCATCGATCTCGAGTGCCGATGATCACCTATAGTGAGGTATAGAATTTTGACCACCTAACATAGGAGGTGTTGGTCCTTTGTGATAGGAATTTTTAATTCATGCAAATTCCACCATTGGATGTGATGCTTATTAGCTTTAGATGGTGTGGGTTATGTTTTATTTCAATTTGAGCTCAATCGAGCTTGGATCTTCCTCTAGATCATGGACGGTCTCTATTGATCTGAGAGGAAGAACTGAGGAGATCTTGGCCATCCATCTGTGCATTTTGGATGGACGACCGAGATTATTCCCATGTTTAGAATTTTTTTTATCCCTCTTAAGACCACGGTTGATCTCAGCGTCGATCCACGATGGACGATAGATCATCCGCCATCACCGCGATTTAACGTTTAAGTAAGCAGCTCACTGCGTGATGTGTGTAAAGCGCGTTGACCGCCACCGCCATGCGTCACGCTATGAGCTAAGGGATTAGTTAGGATGCTTAATTAATTCTAATTAATCTATGGATCTTCTAAAAATCATATCCCTCTCAATAGAACTCAGAAAAATATGAAACAAAATCTTATGGAAAGATAATTCAACATAAAATATTTTAAAATTAATTTCAATGGATTTTAAATTATTCTTTTTTTTTATTTTTGAGTTTTATTAGAAATTTTATTTTGCTAATTACCTTTTAATTAAGCTTGTGATTAATCCCAAACTTCTTGGGTATGTTTTAGGGGATGACTTCTACCTCCTAATTTTCTTGGTGTTTATTGAAGGCTTAGTTAGGAGAATTTCATATGGGTTTCTTAATTACTCCCTTAACCTAATTAAGAATAATTAAGGTGTGATTAGTGGTTTCAATCCATTATTAGGATTGATTAAGGTCAGATCCAGTAGATTGGAGGTTTAGAAATTAATTTTAGGGTATTTTCCCTAAGTTATTCCCTAAACTCCCTTTTCTTTCCTTAATCCTCTCTTAATTAAGGGTTAATTCATTAATTATCCCTTAATTAATTTCTAAAAATTCTAAAAACTTTTAGAACTTATTTAATCTACTTTGGGTAGATTCTTAGGTGTTAAATAATCTAAGTTAAATTAAGGAAATCAAAACCCATATGTGTGAAAGGGTATTTTGAAATTACTTAAGCTAAACCCCTTAGCTTAATTAACCTTTAATTATGAGCCAAATTGCATTAGGCCTTTTCTTATTAGGTGCATTGTAAATTTAAATTCCTTGTGAGTTTTTATGTCATCTCATTGGCTCATAATTATTTGTTTAATTATGTTAAGGTGGTGTAGGTAAGGTTTAATTAAATCACTTAATTTATACCTTAACCTAATCAACACATAAAAATGAATATAATCATTTAAAAAAATTAAATAAAAATATTAAACACATGTGGGAATGGGTTAGAAACAACAAACTCAACTCACCTTTTCAAAATTAAATCAAACTTCAAACTAAACAAAAATCACATTGAATACACTTTGATTTATTTTAAACCTTCTTATTACATAAGAATGTGTTTAGGATTTAATTAAAGTGAATTTGTTTACATGCTTTCATTACTTTGAGTCTTTCCCCAACATGTTAAATTTGTATGTCATGGTTTCATGCATTCATATTTTTCAAATTCAAGTTTAAAATGAAATTGTTTAATTTATGTCAAATTTGGATGTGTTGGCTAAAGTAGAAATATGAATGGCTATTATCACTACTAAATTAAAATTATTTTCAAAACATATAAATCAAATGTCAAATTTGAAAGTATGCTACTTATATTTTAATTATGAGCTTGCATGTGAAAGATTATAAAGGTATGCTTAGCATAGGTTTCCCTTCTCTTTTATGTTAGCATAGTTTTGAATAGGAGTTGGTGAGATGTATGGTTCATTTGAAAAGAACCTAACACTTACTTAATTTCATATCCTATTCATCCCTATGGTATCACCTAAGAAGGGATACCTATACTTGCATGCATAAATTTCATAAACAAAATGAATCCATTAATACAACCTTTTCATTCTTCTTTTCTATTTCATTTCTTTTATACACATGTTTGTATTTAAGGAAAGTGGTATATTAGTCTGGAAAACCCTGAGGATGTGAGACTTTAAGTAGCCCTAAGTAGGTCTTGTAGCTTATACCTCTGGTTAACAATGGCATTGTACTCACTTATATCTTTCTTACTTTCATGTGAACCCTTTTCTACTAAAGAAAGTCATGCATCTTAATCTTCTAAATTTCCTTAAATGGATTATTTGGCATGCATCATAAAGTATGTTAAATATTCTCATTTTGCATGTATATATATGTTTAGGATTCATTCATATGCATGTTATACATGTTGGGAAAGAAATAAAGTAATGTGTGTTATGTGAATTTTGATTCATTTTATTTAATCTTAAAATGCCTTTCTTTTGAATAGGTTTGTTTAGAGTTCATCTAAACTTAGGATTAATTAAAAATTTAATCAAAATATTCATTAAACAAAACTAAAAATGTGAATCTACTTTAGAAAATTACTTAGGTTAGGGAAGGAAAGAAAAGTCTCTCTTCTCTTTCCCTCTCTTCATAACTTAGTAATTAATTATAGGATTCACTTGAACTTAATCAAAACATGAAATAAAATCAATCAAAAATAATTAAATAACTTAAATGAAACCTTCCTCTAAGTTGAACATATTTTTCACACTTAGAAAATTTGAACCTAAATCCATAGCTAAGCATGCCACACAATGGTGCATGGTTTGATGTTTTGTTTTATTTTGTGATATTTGTTTTAGACTGGATGTTAGGGTGTATGCTCGTAGAATGAATGGTAGGATGCTCTTAGTCTAATCATTATTTTCTGCAAGGGATTGTGCTTAAGGGGTACTATCATAAATATAAATATAAATGCTTTTGCTTGCAGGTGCATTATACCCCTAAGCATAATCCAATAGGCCAGGTGGACTTAGTCACCCATGTGTGGGTGATAAGTCTAATATACATGCTTGGGATTTGTGTGGTTTATTTTAACTAACCTCTATTTTGTAGGTGTTAGTTAGATTTCCATTCTTTTCCTTTTCATGTAAATTTATGAAATTAGGATTTTAGAATGATTGTTATAGGGATTAGTATGAGCATTGGTCATAAGATCCTATCTTATGCACCATGTGAATCCTTAGAGCATCTACCTTCCAACCATCCAAAAGAAGGAACCAAAAGAAGAAAGAAGAAAAGAAGAAGAAAGAAGAAAAGAAGAAAGAAGAAATAAAGCTTGAAGACCCCATAACAATGAATTCCTTGCTTAATTGTAATTTAATTTATTTGTAATCTAGGTTGTATAAGGGTAGAGCTCAGCTACCCAAATTTGATATCTTTTCGGGTTTGTGCGGTGGTGCCCAACCATAACGGCCTTTTATTCTTTTTGCGATTAACTTTATAAATTGATTGATGATTTGTTTAGCTTTTGCATTAAGTTGCATATTTTCCTAGTTTCTTCCTTGCTTTATGTATGGCCTGGATGTGGATTAGGCTCTTTAGAAAAAAATAAATCTTTTACCCAACTTAACAACTCAAATTAAAATTAAACAACTCATAACCTCACCTAAAGCTTAGGTTTAAAATCAAGATAAAAGAATTAACAACCCCTTAACTGGATGAGCATTTATTTTGTAATTTCATGCACAAATGCATCTTATTTCACTCTTGATTGGAGGGCTTCCATCTTTGCCAGAGAATCTTTACTTGACCTTTGAGAGCCATGTTGGAAACTCACCTCCTCCCTTCTCGCTGATTTTGGTCAATAACTTTATTTCTCATGCATTAGTCATAAAAAACCTATTAGCCTAAGTCAAAATAATTATCCAAAAATGAGAATAAAATGAAATTTGAATTGCATTAGATTTAGGTCATTTGAAGCATGTCCCTTTACATGATCTAGTCTCTTTAGGGAGTGAGTTTAAGGACTTAGTCTCTTTCTAAATAAATAATATCCTAACTATCATGCATAAGCATAAAGACTTACCTACATGTATTTAAAATTGTAGGATGAGTTAGTTGACGGCCACCCACAAGCAGTTGTAAGTCCAAGCTGTCGGGTGGTTTGTCCTTTCTTGTGAAGGCAAACCAATTACCCATTTTAGTTTTAGATTTAGGTTGTGCCAAAGCTCTCTAGATTTAGGTTACAGGTTGCTTCTCCCTTTCCATAAGCATATTTTCTCACCTCTTAGGTATTTTCTTAATCTTTTGTGTTAAGGAATCATAAGTCCTAAATTTCTAATGAAAAATTCAACTCAAATAAATTAAATCAATTTCAAAAATATAAAGCCCAACCATAGGATAGTTTGACATTGCTTGTTAGGTTTCCTAGCATCGTGGGCATCTCCTACTTATCTTCATTTGGCTTCAATAATAAATCTTTCTGATCAATCTCATTTGATCTTTAAAATAAAACCAATCAATTGATTGTCCTTTCTTATTGAAATCTTTGAAGACAACGATCATTTACCTTAATCGAGAGTTTTCCTAAGGAATCCCCATTCCTTAGGATATAATTAACTATGGGGGCTTGCTCCTATAGGGAACTTAACGAACCTGGTTTAAAATAAACTATGTTTTACTTTTCCATGTAAAGTAGGGAAAGAATCTGTGGTATATATGGACTTCATCTTAGGAGTCCTTATTGAGGTGATTAGGTCAATTAAAGGGTAGTGACTTCTGTCTCTCGAGATAATACACTATTCTTTAATAACATAGTCGATCACCTGAATAAGTACATCTATAGATCTACGTGGCATCCTAAAAAGATGAATTTTGATAGTCTTGCCTTTCTTTTCTCACCACAGATTTGAAAGGAAACTCTATAGAAATTTTTCTCCATAGACATGCATTCATATTTGTTCAAGTGATTGAATTGATTGATCATATGGTTTAAAGTCTTCTTTCTTATGTTCATGTGTATAAACTTACATGCATTTAAATGTAATGGGTATATAGTTTGGACATCCCGGGAACACGAGACTTTAGCTAGCCCTATGGAGGTCATTTGATTACCTCACTTTCAGTTAACAATGACATGTACCTATTTAATTTCATTCTTATGTATTTTTATATAAGAATTCGGATAGAGCTTTAAGCTAATATGATAAAATAATTCAATTAAATAAAACATCTAAATTCCAAATGTATATGCTTACATCCATCATTTAAGTGTGCTAAGACATATTGCATGTATAGATATACTTAGGATTTAGTCACATGCATGTTACATATGATGGAAGGAAATGAATGAACATTTGTAATGTGATAGTAATTCATTCCAATTAATCTTAAGATGTCTCTCTTATTGAATATGATTATTTAAAGTAAATTTAAACTTAGGATTAAATTAAAATAAGTAATAAGTCATTCACTAAAGAGAATTGATTAATTAATATGCTTCAGATGTGACTTAAGGTAGGGATAGAAGAGAGTAATCTTCTCTGTTTCTTCCCTTTATAGCACTTACTTTATAAGTTTTAGTCAAATGAAATAAAAGAAAATGCTAAGTAAAATTCTCAAATCAATTAAACCACTTAAAGTGAAATTAACCTCTTATAATTAAATCCTTTTATACTTAGAAAATCATAAAAAAGCTTAGCTAAGGTATACCACACAAGCCTTAATACACACACATTAGTCTAAGTCATCACTTCTGGTTTTATGTTAGGACGGTGCATGGTATGATGTATATTTTATTTTATGATGTATTATCTTAGACTGAATGTTATGGTGTATATTTCATAAACTAGATGGTAGGTCATGATTAGCCTAATCATATTTTGTACATGAGATTATGCTTAAAGAGTTCTTAAAATAAATATAAATGCTCTCTTTTGTAGGTTGCTTAACCCCTAAGCATAATCCAAATTAGGATAGGTGGGCTTGGTTACCCATGTGCAGGGTGCTAAGTCCAAATTATACATATAACTGCTTGGGTTATATGATGTGTTTAGATAACACTTATTTTATAGGTGTAGTTAGATTTATTTTTTCTATTTTTAATATAATTTTACATTAAGAATTACTTAGTGTTATGGGGGATAAGGATGAACATTGGACAGAAGGCTTAGCCTTGAGGTTCCATGTGATGCCTTAAAGCCTACCAAATAAAATAAAGAAATGAAGGAGATATGGAGAATGAAGATAAGAAGAACCTAATAACATTTATTTGTAAATTGTAATAATTCTTTCATATTTGGGTTGTATAAGGGTAGAGCTCGGCTACCAATTTTCTCTTTTCGAGTTGTACGATGGTACTGGACCGTACCGACCACTTATTCTTTTACATTATATTTATAAAATGCTTGATGTTATGTTTAAATTACATAATAGAAATAGCATGCCTTTTTCTAGTTTCTTTGTGAATGATGATTTAATGTGTGTCCTGGATCCGATTAAGCTCTTAGGAAAAAATAAATCTTTTACCCAACTACAACTCATAACTAAAGTTTTAAATAATTCATAACCTCATATAAAGCTTAAGAATTAAATCAAGATGATTAAAAGATTTAGCAACCCCTTAGCTGAATGTTGTATGTTTAACATCATTCATATTTGTCACTCTTTCTAAGAGGGTTTTTCCATCCTTGATAAGGGAAGACTTGACCTTTGAGGGTCCTCTC
Organism: Cymbidium sinense; assembly: GCA_021442155.1. NCBI lineage: Eukaryota > Viridiplantae > Streptophyta > Magnoliopsida > Asparagales > Orchidaceae > Cymbidium > Cymbidium sinense. The sequence continues at coordinate 294,499,651 of CM038215.1, forward strand.
TGTGGTGGAAAACATCTCTTTCTCTCTGATTTAGCCCATAATCTCATTTCAATATGCATTTATACTTAAGAAATCTATGGCCTTTGTCAAAATGAAGTGTCAAAAATTAAATAAAAATTGAAAAGATTTGCATTAGACTAAGTCATTTCTTATATGCTCTAGTCTCTTAGGGAGTGGGTTTAAGAACTTTAGATTCTTTCTAAATAATAATATCCCAACTATCTTACAAAATCATAACCACATGGTTTAAAGCATATGAGGTGTTAGCTGGCTGTCACTTCAAGCAGTTATAAGTCCAGTAGTCAGGTGATTTACTCTCTCTTATAGAGATAAACCATATACCCATCTTCGCTTAGACTTTGATCATGCTTTAGCTCTTGCTAAAGATTCCTAGATTTAGGATCTGAGGTGGTTGTTTCTTTTGCTACAAGCATAAATCCTCATATATTAGACATTTTCACTATCTTGTATTGTTGGATTATAAGCCCTAGTGATCTAATAAAATTTTAACTCAAACGTATAATTATCTTCAATTTCAAATATATAAAGCCCAACTATATGGTAGATTGGAATGCTCACTAGGTCACCTAATATCATGGGCATTTCCTACTTATTCTCTTTGGCTTCCAAAATAAGTCTTTTCCTTGATCTTTTTCATTTGATTTTCCAATATAGTCAATTTATTGATAGTCTTATCTTTGAAATCTTTGGAGACAACAATTGTCTATTTTAATCGAGAGTATTCCTAAAGAATTCACTTTTCTTAAGATGCAATTAACTATGGGGGCTTACCCTCATAGGAAACTTTAGAACCCAGTTTAATATAAATCTTACTTTATTCATCCATGTAAAGTAGAAAAAATATGTGGTATATTCGAAGACCCATCATGCTTTATGAGTCCTTATTAGGTGATTAGGTCCATTAAAGGGTGTTGTCTTTATCTTTTAAGATAGTATATCATACCTTAATGTCATACCCGATTACTTCAATAAGTACACTCTCAGATTTACGTGGTGTCCCCCATATATATACTAAAAGTAAACACCACAAGGGTGTTTTGAGTATTTTGGTTAAAATTATCAAAATTATACTAAAAAATTTTAAACAAACCCCAACTCTTCAAATATGTAAAACTTTAAATCTTAAACTTAGAATTAAATGGGCTTGAAGATTTAAAAAATTATAGAGTTTTGTATAATGTTTAATGTTAATGATCATTACTAGTAATCCACTTTTGATTATCATCGCCTGATTGCCATATAGACTTTGTTATCGTCTAACCATTGTATGCCTCAATTATTGTAGCATGCATACAACTATTCAATCATCATCATCATCTGATTATCATACTTTGATTGTAGTTGCTTTATTGCTAACACTTAACATCATCTATCTATAATCATCATGTCCTTACTTTGTAATCTAAACTTCACCAATTAACAGAAAAAATAAATCACTTTAATTTTATTTACACAATGAATTATTTCATCTTGGGTTGACCTCCTAATTGTTTTTAGATTTTCCATAACAAAGATATTATATTTCCTATAACTTTTTTTTATTTGTATTGACACATCATAAAAAAAATATTATCTAAAGGATTATAAATTTTGAAACAACATATGTATTGAAAAGTTTCAAAATTAAATATAAGAATATCTAAACTTTAATTTTAATAAATTTATAGTTGAATTGAACTCTTGGTTAGATAAACTTATTGACACTATAAGTGATTTTATCTAAATAAGCTCAAATTAAATACTTGAAATATAGTTAAAGTATTAACTAATGGGTCAAATGATCTCCAAATTTAGCATAATTGTAGCCAAGTTGAGTAGCTTGATGAGAGAAATCTCATGAACCCTCAATTTTATGATTATTAAGGTACTTAAATATTGAAAAATAATATATGATCAAATGAACACAAATCATCTAAAATAATATTTTGAAACTTTGGCTAAATTTATCAAAATAGCATTCAATAAGCACTATAGAAACATGACTCCAATTTCAACACGAAAAAGAGATGAGAGTTGAGAGTTAAATCCAAAGCATTTGAAGGGTGCTTGAGGCCAACAATTACTAGCGATTATTATCAACCCCTACTAATGACTATGGCAGCATAATTATTGTCATATAACTATTGTTGCCCAGTTATTATCTCCAAGTTATTATTGCCAAATTGTTGTCACTCAATTGATATTATCATATAACAATCTCTTTTATAATAATAAAAGGATAAACAAATATTTACAATTTTGTAAATTCATCTTCTCTAATTGAGAAAATTCGTGAAACTTTGTAACTTTAAATCTATAGTTAATTATTATGATTAGGTTATGCCCAATGATTTTTTTTCTTTTAGAATTTTTCATGTTAAAAATATGATTGTTTTTTTTATATGTTGCATCTATTTATGTGTTAGACATTCCTATTGAGCTAAGACTTAATTTTTTTTATTTACGATTGAGAATTTTCTAGCTTGCATTATACATGTGTGATTAATTTTTGCACAAAATTAAGATGTTGAACTCTCATTCTTATTCACAAGTATTTTAACACATGAATTACTATATTCTTATATGATTGTGAGTTTAATTACCATTTATATACTTATCAACATCCATCTAGTGCACACATTTTTTCATATTTTTCAATAACTTTAATGACATTTTTCATTCATTGTGCAAGTTGAGAATGGAAGCAATGATAATTGGGTGTTCATATCATATAAATTAAAATATTTTTTTGCAATTAATTATTTGTGTTATATGATTTATGTTATGATTTTAAGACATATTTTACATTGGTTATCGACTTGCTAACTCAACCCTCCATTTTTCTTAGTTAAGGCTTGAGACCCAACAATAGTTGTGTTATTACTAGTTTGGTTTATTACCATCTACTATAGATGTTATATATTTGTTGAGGGGTTTGATGAAGAAGTATAAGAAAAGAAAGAGGATTCACATATAATATTTGTTGATTTAGAGAAAACATAAAATAAAGTCTTAAGAGAAATGCTTTGGATAGTTCTAGAAAAGAAAGGTGTTAATATTGCATATATTCAAGTCATTAAGGATATGTATACTAGAGCTATTATTTTTGTTTAAACAGAAGAATGATAGACCAATAATTTTCCTATTGTAGTTGGATTATATCAAGGATTACCTTTAAGCCCATTTTTTTTTTTTTTGCTTTAGTTAAGGATGTTCTTACTAGGCATTTATAGGAGGATATATCATGGTGTATGCTTTTTTATTGATGGTACTCATCTTATTGATAAGACTAGAGAGAGAGAGAGAGAGAGAGAGAGAGAGAGAGAGAGATTTAAGAAAAACTTGAATTATGGAGGTCAACTCTAACCTTGGAGTCTACAAGCTTTTATTTGGGTAGATTTAAAATTAAATACATGAAGTGTAATTTTAATAATATTAGATTTAGTGGCTAGGTTATGACAAAGGATGATCAAGCCATTATAAAGAGTGAACATTTTAAATATTTTAGACCATTGTTCAAAGTGATGATGGAATATATGGGGATGTTATTAGTATAATTCAAGTTGGATGATTGAAGTAAAGGAATACATCGAGCATATTTTGTGATAGAAAAATATTGCTTAGAGTTAAAGGAAAAATCTATAATATGGTGGTGAGACTTAAAATACTTTATGGCTCAAAATGTCAGCTATTAAAAGAGAAGCATAAAATTGAGCTAAGTGTTATAAGGATAAGAATGCTCAGGTAGATGAGTGGCTTTACACTAAGAGAAAATGTGAAATGAATATATATGTAAGATTGGAGTAGCTAGCTTCAACGACATATAAAATTAGAGAGAGTTATCATAGATGATTTGATCACATAAAATATCCGTTGTTTAATATCAATTAAGAGAGCAGTTGTATTAAATTTGGTCTATGTTAAGAAAAGTAGAGGTAGACCTAAACGATTTTATTATGAAAAATATATAATAGGACACAATTAATTATATGACTTATGAAAAATATATAATCATAAAGTATTTAGAATTATCTTTTTATTATTTCTGCATTATTGTATCCCACTCTAACTTCTACCATTTCCTATTTACTAAGTCATGGCTACTTGTATTTTTTTCGTCTCTATGCCTCTGTCCTCTCGCATCTTCAAATGCATTATCTAAATAATTCAAGCAATAAATATAACATCAAAAACAATATATAAAACAAGTTAGTTAAAGGGAGGTTTCTACAAATCATCAAATATATTAAATATCAACGTGCAGAAAGAATTCAAAAATAAATATAATATATAAAACAATATATAAAACAAATAAATAAAAAAAGTTAATTAATATGAGACTGGGGATTAAACAGAACCTGGCTTCTACTTCAGATTGTTCTATAAGAACTGTGTATGAAGGCATCAGTTACAAATTAATTCAAAACAAATTATCCATTTTTTAAAATAAATAATGAAATAATAAATACACTTCACCTGTTTTAGGATATCAAGAATTTAATCCATAAACAAAATAAAAAATTGTTAAAAAAATTTAAATTTAAGATGATGATCGGATATTTCTAAAATTCAAAAGCTGTATTTTTCAACTTGAGTTGGCTCACTGCAGTAGCAGTCAAAAAGCTGAGATTTCACTTCTAAAAATTAAAAAAAAAGTTATATATGCATCACAATTTCTTCAAATAATGATTTCTTTTGAAGCATTTTAACCACTATTTTTTCATATAATTGCAGTTGTCCCGAATATATCCTCAAATATATATTTTTTTCTAATTATGAAGAAATAGTGAATAAGATGAAAAAAAGGTCTAAGGAGATATAATTTAAAAAAAAAAAGTAAATTTACATAAATAACACACAATTCTTATGCATTTACATATCTAATACCTAAAATTTGATATTTATAAATATGGTACCTTTCATATACTTCAAAAGGTGAATTTTACTTCAAAAAATAAACAAAAGGATTATTTTTGTTGTAATAATAAAGATTTAGATGCTATATATGTAAATATTTATGTTTGTGTGTTAGATATGTAAATATATAAGAATTGTGTGCCCCTAAAAAAGGGAGATTTACATACATATCACATAATTCTTATCTATTTATATATCTAACACCTAAATTTTAATTTTTATATATATAACATCAAAATTTTTAATATCATATAAAAAATATCCCCATCGCTGACTTTTTAAAAGTGAAATACACATTTTTAAGCATTATAAATTATTAGATTAATAAATATTAAACTTTAGGTGTTAGATATGTAAATATATAAGATTGTGTGGTATATACATACATACTACACAATTCTTATATATATATAACACTTAAAATTTAGTTTTTATATATATAACTCTTAAATCTTCAATATCAAATAAAAAATATCATCATCACTCATTTTTTAAAAAAATGAAATACACATTTTTGAGCATATGAAAATATTAGATAATTAAATATCTAATTTTAAATGTTAGATATATAAATATATAAGAATTATGTGGCATGTATGTAAATCTTTTAAAAAAAATAAATATTTTACATGCTATGGAATTGTAAATTTTAATTCAACAATCAAACATGGATTTGGTTTCCTCACCTTATATATAAAATAAAATTTCTAATATTATTTTCTTAAAATTATAACTCAATCTTCATCCCATATTAATACAGTATAATATTATTTTTCTGTTTTATTTATTTATAGATAGCTTTAAATAATTTTCATGAAAAGGACCTAACCCAGCAGCCAGTTTGCCTGTTCGCTGGCTTCTTCAAATACAGCAGACGAGGTGGCGAAAAGAATTCAACAATAAAGATAACATAAAATACATTATATAAAACAAATAACTAATTCATAAGTTAATCGATGGCGGGGAATACAAGATGGGTACTGCAGACCTGGCTTCTTCAAGATGTGTATTAGTTATTAATTAAAATAAAAAATAATAATTTTTTTTGTAAATAATTAAGGATATTATGAATAATTGTATAAAAGTCTTATAAATTGGCACTTTAATACAATTTTAAATTTTTAATCGAGATTAGTTTGAAATATTTTTAATCAATGAACAAAGTAGGAACGATTTATGGATATATAAAAGACAAAATTTTTAAAATAAGTATTAAATAATAATTAATTAATATATTAAGGATGATAAAAAAATTTTAAATATAGTGCAGTCTATAGGCGTACAAAGGGTGGCATGGGTCAGTCCACTTATGGGGCATTTATCTAAAGTGGTCGCAGATAATTCGGTTATTTTAAATCGTACCGATTATCAAAGATTGACCTATATCGCCTAAATTGGCGACTTTTCTATGATTTTTTTTAAAAAAATAAGTTATCCTTTTTTACAACCTACAGGTAATGCAAACAGGTAGTGAAAAAATAATCTACAATGTAAACTGGTAGCATCAAACAGATACAGATGTACTACTAATCAAATGATACAAAAAAATATCATTCACAAGCAAAAAATAAACTCAAGTACAGATGCAGATAAAAGTGAACAATAAGAATATCCAGCAACAGCTGTACAAAATAAATACAACTCTATACACTATCGTCGACGGCGTACTATCGCAAAGACTACCGGGTATATAGTGCTCAGTGTGACGGGCGATCACGGTGATGGGAATCATGTAGTCCCCGACGGCACATCGACCCCATCTCTGGTTGCGAGTCTCGTAGAGATACATAATCCTGTGATGGTGCAATGTTCGTATAGTACTAAGATTGGGAGCTCTCTGGAAAAGAAGATGGTCTAGATCGCGTAAGTGATGGCCGTACCCATGTTCTGCCGTGTAGTCGAGCGAATCGTAGTCATGTGACATATGCTCTGCGGCGTCGCTTGTAGTGATGTGAGTCCTGAGCTCGGTCGTGACACATCGCCATACTTATTTATATCCAACGTGTCGCGTCCTGGGCGTCAAAGAGGTCCTATCGCCAAGATATATCCTATAATAAAATAGTTTAAAATGTTACTATAAAAATCTGTAGATACAATAACTAAACAAATTTGTAAATTATAGCGTTATCTCAACATATGCTCGCTCGGCAGGTGCTTTGGGGTAGTAAGTCCTTGGTGGATCAGTAGGCAGTAGCTGCCACGACTACCTAAACATGACATGTACCGAAATTGTTATGCATCGGTGTAACATCATCTGCAATGTGATTTTGTGAGCCTCCCACAAAGCGATGTTGTGTGATGCAACGATCGGTATCTTTCCCTCTACCATCAACTCTTTTAAAACTGGGATCCATCGGAGGAACATCAGTGCAAGGTAAGTGGCCAAACGGTCGAAGGATTCTGTCAGGAATGTGCCACTCCACCCTCTTCCAGCTGATCAATGGCACTCAGCTGGCAGACAGACTGCCTAGACAAATATCGAGGCGACCTCAATCAGTAGCATATGGCTCTGTAACGCTTTGTTAGTGGATGTTAGACAGTAGTATGATAAAATTAATTAAAAATATGTTATAATAATTAAGAGTAGTACCTAGCTCAGTAGCAGTCCATCTATCTCATCCCAAAAAATCGATATTCTCGAATGGCATGCCTTCCGTTCCACGACATAGGTGAAATAACTTTAGTACAAATCATTTACTAGCAACTCAGTATGTTAAAATAGCTGATATAGATTTTAGTTTTCCAACTAATCGAGAGATCTCTAGGATATGGAACATGTAGTGTTGGTCTCCCAACATGCAGCTCCCAAGACCAAATCAAGCGAAGACACCGACCATGTTGGCCCTCCTGGGTCCAGACTACTCCTGTTTAAGTGTGCTAGCACTTCACTTCCTACCAATAATGTACTGAATGTGTGCAGATCTTCTAACAACGGGGATCGCAAGTGCACCTCGAGATGTATCCTAGTAGGAAACTCCCTGAAGGAACAAGACATATGCTCGCCTGAAACTCGACAACTCGGAGGTAGGACTCGAAAACGCCCAAAGTAACCACGGCATATATGGCGTGTACGCCCCATCCGAATGTCGAATGACTGTAGGGTCATGGTATGGTGGTTCGGTATGGGATGTCCACACCAGGATGCGGGTACTCACCACCGCTTCCCACAACAACAACCGAATCGGTGGACCGTCCCAAACCTAAGATCATTACAATTGCAATGTCATCATCACTACTAAATGGAAAGTGTTGGTGGGGACCAACGCCAAATTAACAACATGTGATGGTCAAGTCGATATATCTCAACCGCTAACAGAAAGTCCAAGTGTCGGGGAGATATGAACGTAGACACTGTCAACATGTGATGACAAAATTCTGTAAATAGGTCCGGGCAGCACAAAGCATAATGAACTCATAAATAAAGCTAGAGAGCGGTATCACTCCTCCCAACTACCAAATATTCCTCTGATACTCTTACGCCTTGCATTCCAGGCCTTCATGTAAGAGACTTTTATATTAAATTTCACTTCCATCCTTCCTATGATCTCTCTAGGTTTGTTCATATATATGGTAAAATTCTTGATTGATGTGGCGGTAGAACACATTATTAAGAATTGATCAACCGCTTATTGCTGACTCTTTCTTATTTGAGAAACACATACATTCATATAACTCTACTAGAACTTCGATGTCATCTGAAAAAGTTGAACTATCAGATGGACCATCAAACACAATATCTACATCTCAATCTTTAGTGGTTTGACATATTCGGACATAGTCATTATTGGAAATCATAACATCGTGATCTGATGAATTTCGGATTGAATGACTCCGAAGAAGCTCGTGACCAACACTGATGTCACATAAATTGGCATTACAGAGAATCATCGCCGTCGCTATCATCAAATGCATTGCTTGATTCACTATTCATCATTTCATTTCGTCATCATCTACTCTAGATGAACTAGGTTGCTTTGCATTTGTGCTTGAACAGCTACTGATTTTATATAAAAAAAGCTATAATCTTTTAAAAAAGCGAAGATACCTTACACAAAAAAAAAAACACCAACACCGATGTTGAGTTAAATGCTTACATTATTTCTTGGTTGATAAGCTTCGCATTGCTGTTGCCAAGTGAACTCATGAGCGTGTAATGAGTGTACATTTTATTGCATATCATCAATATCGCCGTTTACAGATATTGCTTTATTTTCATAAAGAATTAATATGGGAAGCTTCATCTGTCATCTTGTGACTTCATCATCATCAATAGTAGAAGCTATGTATCCCGCGCCTATAGGAAAATGACACGTAATCTCCATTGCGAAGTTATCAACGTCATAACGTAGAGATCTAAACACTTTCTATTTTAAATTTCCTAAGCTTGCCTGGAAAATGGGCGATTTTACCGACACTTAACATGGAATAAACGATCATCAACGATCAGGTTGACCGTCGTGAAGAGAATTAAGGAAAGCAATTTCGTTCTACTATATGCTCAAACAAATTTCTAACAAAACCTAAAAATTCACTCATAATTCATCAAAAAAAGTTCAATCGGATGTACATTTTGGTCAGCTATTTATAAGGTTAACAATTCAAGAAAGAAAAATAAGAGCAAACAAATTAACTAATCCAAATATTTTGCAGACCCTACACACAAAAATTTTAGAAGGAAAAGTATGAAAATCAGGAAAAGGAGATGAAGCCAACCATCACCTAAGGAGTAGAATAAAGTTTTTCCCCACCTAAGGAGTACAATAAACTTCCATTTATATTATTGCCAATTGGAATGAGAAAGGAAAAAGAAAAATAAAAAGTCATTACCTTTCAATGAGTGGACGGAGCTTGCGGTGGAGCCGACGACACTATGAGTTGGATGGATCGTGAGTGTGTGGGGGAGGGGGGACCAAATTCTAACCTAAAGCGAGAGAGATTGGCGGTCGGATGTCGGGATGCCGAAAAACCGGAGGTTGCGGGGTCGAGGGATGTCGGGATGTCGAAAAACTCGATCAAATGTCGAGATAATTGCGCGGGCGAATATCTGATGAAGCCGATGATAATGTCCATCGATCGATGATTATCTGGCGCAAAAGTAAGATCGATAAGTGGGCATTACTATGCCACCGGCGGTGATGGCCAATGTCCCACATCGATATATTAAAAAAAAATTTTATCGTACTTAATATATTATTTAATTATTATTTAATACTTATTTTAAAAATTTTACGTATATAAAATTAGATTTAACAGTTTTAAACACATTATATTAATTTGCATTATTAATTTTTAAGCTTCAAAAAAATTCAATAATCAATTAATAATTATCAATATTTAAATTTAAATTGAATATTAAAATTAAATTTGGTAACATTAATCATTCTATAAAATTTTTAAACTTGAATTTTGAATTAAATAAATAGAGAACGAATTATTTATTATTATTTTAAATAAATCTGACTTTTCTTTTTTTAATAGTTTAAACCGTTGAATAGAATCCATTTGTTTCCGACTAAAAATAAAATACTTTTAATATTTGATAAAGTTTTATTTAGAAATATATAATAAATCTTTGTAAACCCGTAATAATTATTCGTATTTATAGAATGCAATAATATAAAATAGTATCGTAATTTATAATATTTTAAATCATTATTATTTCTCATAAAACATATATATATATATATATATATATATATATATATATATATATATATATATATATATATATATATATATATATATATATATATATATAAAGTTCTAAATAAATAATAAATAATAAAAAAATAAGAGAGAAAATGGCGGGAGATATTCCCGAAAATGGTTGGAGATAGAAACGGAAAAGGAGAACACGATAAGCAGTGACAGGTCATCTGTCTCAGTCTTTGTTGGCCTTTTCATCCTCTTTCGCTTTGTTGAGTTCCTGAGGGGAGCCGTTGCCGGTACGGCAGTACCATTCTCTGTTTGATGTGAGCCGATTCACACAAACGCACGCAACATTTTTCATATTTACAAAGCAAAACCTTCTTCACTAACTGCAAATAAAATTTATAAATAATCTGGCGTTCGCTTTGCTTAGATTTAATTTTTAATAAAATGAGAGAGAGAGAGAGAGAGAGAGAGAGAAATTTAGTTTGCTGAATAAATGAAGAGATTTTAAATTAATTTTGTGAGAAATTTTTGTGTGGAATGCAGCTTTATTCATTTCGCTGTATGCTTCAATCCTGGCCGTCCAAACGAGAGGGTCTCTGGCTGCGTGCACGATGGATGACAGCAGAGCATGTGGGGCCTTTCTCTCATCTCTTGTTTTTTAGTGTTTGTTTCCTGCCCAGCTGTAAGAACCCGAAGTACTACCAAAGGCGAATATTGCATCAAAGTCCCTGTACATTGGACTATTGTAGTGACCAGACAATTTGTAAAAAAAATATTACTCGTTCGGTACAGAAGAGGAAAATTAGGACGGAGCTTAAACTCACAATTTTTTAAAAACATAGATACAAGATGCATTAGAAACAGTGTTTTTCGTTATTTTATTTTTTTTAAAAAGAAGTCAAAAATCAAAATAATTTTATTTATCTATTAAATTTTTAGCTATTCTTTAGAAAATTTTATGATAAAAAAATTATTTTAAAAATTAAATCTGATTAGAATGTGATGACTATCAGAAAGTTATTTTTAAATTTTTTTTAAAAAAAATTTATAATACATACTAATTTTTTTAAAAAACTATTTTTCTAAAATAACTTTATAATCAATTTTTTAAAAAATTATAACTGTCTCAATTAGACTCATAATCTATAGCTATATATATATATATATATATATATATATATATATATATATATATATATATATATATATATATATCTACTATTAAGATTAATTTATAATCATTATTAAAATAAAATTAATACTCATTTTGAATATAGCATATATTTATTGATTTTCATGAGCATTAAACCTAAAAATCTTTCAAGTTTAGGGTAGCAATAGATATGATGACAAATAGAATTTAAAATAATTAAATGAAAATTTAATAAATAAAAAAATTAGTGGCAATGCACTGAAATTTTTTTTTTCTTTCAATATACTCCATTTTACAAATAATAAATTATTTGTGATAACGAATGACAGCCAGTTTGAGGATTATGATTTACTGTACAGAAGCGCAAAGCCCTTGTGATGTGGTGCTTACGTCCACATACACATCCTTGCATGTCAATTACCTTCTTTATGATTATTGAATTTCTCGATATATATATATATATATATATATATATATATATATATATATATATATATATATATCATTTATTTGAATATAATTAAATGTTTTTCAAATATAATTAGTTCAACTTGACACTGAAAATAAAGAATAAATTATTATTTGAATTTTTTTTTATTTGTAAACAGTGACATTAGACATTAAAATTTGCGTACAATATAATTTATATTTTATGAAGCTCAATTTATGGACTATTAAAGCTCCATTGAAATGCAATAAAGGAATTAAGTTTAAAATGGGCCATACATTTCAATTTACATTTTAGTAGTATTTATTGGTTTATTACAGAGTATTTCTTTTCTATATTATAGCACTCCATCGTAGAAACTAATATTAAAATATACGACTATAAATATTTATTGTTAACAATGAAAACGTATGATTTAATGGTCATAATACTACAGAAAAATATGATGCTCATATGAATATGTACACTATAATGACTCATGAGAGGCATAACTTAGTTGAAATGGTTTTACTATCTAAATTTATGATGATCCTCCCTCCTCAAATGTGAAAAGGAGAGAAAATTACAAATGTTGGCAATAGGTATAAACATTTGGTGACAATAGACATTTATGATGTGAGCATATTCAATATTGGTTGATGATGGACTTCAAATGCTGACAAGCTTAATTTTGTAACTCTCTAAATCTTAGAATTCTCTCTAATGGAATCCTCCTATATACAGACTCATAGCCTATTTATAAATTTTTTGAGGTGGCATTTTTTTGATCATTTATATCATAATCTCAAACATTTCGATAGATGGTTTAGAGATATCCATAGGATCATTTGGTATTGTTTCAAAATTATGTGATATATTAATGATATCAAATTAGGTGATCTTGAGTTCATCGGATTAGTCTCAAGTAGTTGTTCATTCGATTAACAGAAGATATGGGATATTAATAGTTAGGTGATGATGGGTGGTTAATAAAAACATTTTTTAACAAAAAAAGAGACTATGTGCTTTAAAATATGTGTATCAAATCTTGGTGGCTCATGGGCTTTAGACTTCGATCATTAATAGATGTTAGAAGCTTGACGATGATCTGCAATTGGCTCAATCATTCTCATGATAAGAGAAAAGACTAACAACTAGGATTATTGATTCCTCTTATTTATTGATGATGCAAGTCAATTGTTAGTAGGTGATGAGTGAAGGCCAATGATCAACATCAAAAGATAAGCAATGACCGATGATTAACTCGATCATTCTGTTAATAGAAGGAGATACTTTGTCATCAAAGTTGATAGCTGATAGGCAAAAAATATTAGATGTTAATAAGCATCAAAAGATGTTTGATGGGAATGCCAAAAGTTATAAGATAGTGGATGATCAACTTAGTCATCCTCTTCATAGGAGGGGAGCATATGCAACTAAAAATATTGGTACAAAACATTAGTGGATAATATGCTACATGCATTAACTATTTGAAAAATGTCAATAAAGACTAGTGAGAAACAATAGTAGTTATTGTTTACTATAAAATTCATGTTGGTTGAGTAAAATTTTTTTTTGCATTTTAGCGTTATACGAAGATCTAAACAAACACATAATTGAGAAAAATAAATTTAAGTACCTAAAAATACAAAAAAAAAAGGTTAGCACAAAGGAATCAGATGTTCCACTACTGTTAGTGATGATGGTTGTATGTAGACAAGGCTACGCACAACCATATGTGTAAGGTCGCTAGTAGGTGGTATAACTAAGATGGTTGAGCAGTTGCTTAGCATGTAAAAGGTTTGGGGATTGATGCTCCGCAACTTCACCAAAATAGTTGGAGGTAAAAAAATTTAGGTGAATAGACTAAATGATTTTTTTAAGTCTTAGCTTCATATAAAAATCCAACACAAAAAATGACTTAAAAGATGCACAAAGGATTCCTTAGTTTTTATATGGAAAATTCAAAAAGAGATAAACCACATGGGTTGGCCTAATTGAAATGTTTTCACTAGATGATTAGCTATAAAAATTCTCTCATCTCTAAAATTGGAGAATGTGAGATTACAAGAGTGCATTGTTTTTTTTTTAAAATATGATAGAGTAGATAAGGGGTGATCGTTCTGAAGTGGAGGTCAGATTGTTGTGTTCCACTGATAATGATTGTGGTTTAGTGATGAGGGTCAAGCAATGGCACGATGATAGCTCAATGATGGAGGTTGATTGGGTGCAAATCAGTGATGGTGGTTGGACCATTGACTTGATGATAGCGGTTGGGCAGCGGATCAGCTACGTCGATCAAGCGGTGGCTCGATGATCGTGATTGGGCAGTCAATTAGAGAGTACGGTCAAGCAGTGGTCCGAGGATGGTGGTTGAGCAGTTGTCTAACAATGTTGGTTTGATAGCATTCTGATGATGGCTATCGTGTAGTGACCTAGAGATGAAAATTAGGCGGTTATTTGGTGGTGGTATTCTAGGCTTCTCCAAGGTTTAGAGATCTCTTCAATATCCAATTTATGCCTCTTCATATGAAAAATGAAGGATTATTCATAAACTGCATGACTAACACTCTATATAAATATAGAAAAAATTCAAACCATTCTATGAGATGATTCAAAATGATTATTTCGATCATGAAATATACTTTAAATATTTAAGTGCTTAGATGAAGTAACACATAATTATATATGTTCATTGAATCTTTCCATCTTTTTCATGTTCTTAATATCTATTCATTCAAAACAAAGTTTTTTTTTTTAATTAAGTGCAAAGCAACAGAGCATTATATATATTAAGTGCAAAACAATATCTGAAGTCTGACCTCGCTATTGATTTCTGTTGCCCTTCATTTTTATTAGAGATAAATGTCAAAAATAATGTTCATTAAAAATTATAAAATTATAAATAAAATTAATAGACCACATGATGTTATAAAAAAAATAATGAGAAAACACAAAATGATGAAATAATATGATTTGACAATTACTTATTCAACGTTTATGACCGTATGATTTGACAACATAATTTCAAAGATATATAGGGCACACAGAGGACAAAATAAGTCAACTTAATTTGATTCAAGGGCTTAGCTTAGTGTGCTAGATTCAGCGTGAAAATTTTATTCATTAGTAGGGGTGTAAGCTTGTAAACTAGATCGAGTTTGACTTGATAAATGACTTATGAGTCAAACTTAAAGAGCTAATAAGCCAAGCTCAAGCCATCTCTTATTCGAACTCACAAGGTGGCTTGATTAACAAATATTAATATAAAATATATTAAAATTTAATAATTCATATATAAATTATTAAATATATTTAAAAATTATATCTCATTTTTCCTATAAAATAATTTCTTCTAATTTTTCTTCAAATTTCTTAAATTTTATCATAATGATTGCTCGTATCAAAATTTTTTTATCTCTTCTATACTAAATGAGCTGACTCGTGAATCTATTCGAACTCGTAAAATAAAGCTCAAAATTGAGCCCAAACTAGATTAATTAATCAAGCTCAAGCTCAAATTAAGAGTGACTAAATCAATTTGATACATTTACACCCTTATTCATAAGCCTTTAAAAGCCCTTAAATAAAATCAACTTCTTGAGATTCACATTAAATTGGACAGAAGATTTAAGAACTCCTTAGTTGCCCACCTTTTTTTTCTCTTTTAAAAGATATTACTTGTCAACTCTGTATGATTGAAGCTCCTTTTACTTGGTTGATAAGGGGGCATATTGCAAATTAGAATTTCCCAACTGAACCCTCTCATAAGTCATCAATGCGAAGATAAATTTTATAAGACAAATCGGGTCAAAGCATTAAGTTATTTCATTTAGTGATAATCTAGCACACATGAACACCAGATGAATTAAAACTAAGCGTCATTGGGCACGATCCTATTACTTTTAAGGGTTTTTAAATTATTATTATTTGATTAATCAAAGAAAAAAAACATTGATGTAGCACTAAATTTCGTTATTGAAATTAAGATTCGGAGTCTTGATCAATAGCTTAACCATGATATGATTGAAATATAAACTAAAACTTGAGCATTAAATGATATTGTTTATTAATGCTGTTATTTAGAGGTTATGATTATAGTTCTAGTTAAAGCTAACTGATGCAGCTGCAAGAAAAGAAAAATTATTCCACAATTTCTAAGAAAACTAACTTCATTAGTAATTAAATCATGCACACAGTGCAACAAGCAACTGCCAAATTGAAACATACGTTATAGACACCAGTAGATTATCGTCCTAAACTATTGTTTGATTGATGCAAGCTATCGGATTCACCATAAAATCATGATCTCAACAATATTCCAACTAAATGAAGAAAAAAAAAACATGATTCATTAGCCGTTTGATTTCGAAAAACCCTACAGAATGAACCTTATTTGGAGTTTTTCATCACGAATTGGATTTTTTGCACTTCTAATCGAATCATCTATCATCTATCTTTTTTTTAAAAAAAAAAATTCTTTTGATCAAAGAAAGGAGAATACGCTCTTAAAACCCAGGAAGGAAACTTCCATGGAACCACTGGGTTTTTTCAAACAGATGGATTGTGGAGCATCTTGCGGGTCCAAAGAAACGTTGGGGTTTGGCCCTGATGTCGATGAATTTCTGCAAGCTGCTGTAGTGGGATTGAACAAGTTGTCACAGAGCTCACTTTCTTCCGGTTTAATTCTAGAAGACGACAGATCATAGCTTCTTGTAGTAGAAGAGTCACTTGATAGCTCAGACCTGTGCCTTTTGCCACCGATTACCATGACATCATTAATCCAGCTATTGGCAAGCTTCCTTCTATTCAACTGATTGCTCAAACTGTGTGAGACGTCAGTGGAGATTACAGAATTCATAATGCTTGCAGAATCAGTGGAAGTCTCAATCAAATTCAGTTGGGGATCAGATGGCTTCTCCCACTTTCCAGACTGAAATACTGTTTTTGATTTGTGAATCTTTTGTTTCTGTCGAAGATAAGGGCGTCGGACTCAGCGGTATATTTTGCAGATTGATCAGATTCGGTGAAGGTATCGAATGGCTCTTTGTCAATCAGAATCACACCATCTCCTTGAGGTTTACTACTCTCAGGAACACGTTGGTCCATAGATGTCATGATGATGGTTTCAGCTGGCTCTGAATCAATCAGGATCACAATATTATCTTCTTGAGCTTTGCTGGATTCAAGCGCAGATTGACCCACGAACGTGTTTGCTTCTGTTAGAATCAGTGGTTGGTGAGAGGGATCCCTGGTCTTCAGTGTCATGAGATCAGGAAAGGCTTTAGATTTTCTACGGATATGATCAAATATCGTTTCATCCATCTTGGGTTTATTTTCCATTTCTCCAGGTTCAAAGATGGCTAAATCTGCCATTAATTTTGTTAAAAAAGGATGCTTAATTCAATGAAACAGCAATAAAATAAAATAAGAGAAAAAGAAGAAATAGACTGTTGAGATAGCATATAAAAGATATTCAGTGGACGGACGGATAGCAGTAAGAATCTTGCCTTCATTCATTTCATCTTGTAAGAGATCAAAGCTGGGCCTGAGACCATGAAATAAATAGTGTCGTCAAGGCATTCCGAAAGGAAAATATGAAAATGGGAACAAAGCATAAAATATTCTAGAAGAAGAAAATTCGATCATACTTACAATGAAGTTGTTACCATCACAGCGTTTGATAAATCCAGATTATCTTCAGTTTTGGCCAATGGGTTTGTTACCTTAGCATCATTTTTGATGTAGATCTCTTTGGGAATGGAGTAATTAGATAGCTGAACTTCATTTCTGCCCGCTTGAGTTGTACCTGAACTTACATCCCGGGAAATGACATGTTTTGCATGTACATCTAGACCAACTTCATGATACAACGCCAGGAAGAGGAATAATAAATCAGAAAAAGATGATTATAGATACCAAAATATCAGTAGAAGAACTAACAAAAGTTTATGGCCTTACCATAATTTTCAAATATAAGATCAGCTTTCACGGTTACTAGTCCATAATGGGGGCATGGGACGAGAACATTGGCAACGTAAGGACTGTATATCAATAACATTTTAAGTGAGAACTCTTTCCATGCAAAAAACATTGCAGGGAAAATACACTGAACGTTACCTACGACAACTATAAAAAATAGGTAAGCATTATCTTCTCTAAAATAAAAGGGGGAATTTACATATATGGCACACAACTCTTATATATTTGCATATATATCAATGACCTTCCACGAAACATTTTTACAAAGGCAGCTTTGTTTTTAATTAAGCTTTATACCTGCTATTGTAAAGGACCTCTAAAATTTCATAGATTTTAAGAAGCAAGCATTGTTTTTTTTCCTTGAAAGAGTATGAACCCAATTGTTAGCTGTTCTAGACTATTTGAGCCTTAGTAGAACAATATTACTTTAACAAACAAGTAAATAAGCCTCAAAATATTGGACAATATATGTTTTTCTATTATATTTTAGATGGTTCCATTTTGTCAAAATGCTCTAGTATGCATATTTTGAAATAATGAAAAAACTTTCTGACAATATTGTTTTCTAGACAATAATCACAATCCTATTTGGTTAGAACATTTGTTTTTTTTTCTAAAAATTGCTACGGTGAGAAACAACTTTTATAACCAAACCTACAAGTAAAAGTTTTAAAAAAAGATTCAGTCTGACTCTTTTATAAAAAAAAAAATTATTATAGCAACAATAGCTTTCATAAAATATATTGTCCTCATTATAATTTTTAGAGATAATCGTGGCCACCCAAAACGGGACTTTGATTCTTAAGAATATATATTTTAAAAAGTACACTAAGTTGATGAGTGCAATACTTTTATTTATATGAACATTGATATGCAATAGCTGATAATAGAGTTTGAGATCTAATCAACACCAAACAAGATCAAAACGAAAATCGGGAAAGAGAAGCAGCTAAAGAGTTATGATTGGTGAAACCATTTCATCCTCGTAGCTATGGGAGGCTTTTAGGGAGGAAAGCATTGAGGAGATCACTGATCCACATTCTCTGCTCTTCTCTCTCTAAACCTTTTCTCTCCTCCTCTATGAATTAAGATGACCAAAATGAAAATTTCTTCATAATTTCATAATTGATTAAGATTTGGCTTTGAAATAATTTAACATTAAAATTTGAGGTTTTGATAGTAATAAACCCCTCTAACTAGGGGTGTAAATGAGTCAAACCTGAAAATATATGCAAGAGGAAGGATTTAAACTTGAGCCAATTTATGCATGACAAAAGCTCTAACCACTAAGCCATTCTTGTGCCTATGAAATTATTATGTGTGTGTGATTTTTTATTTTGAGCTAAAATGAGCTTAACATAAAAGATTATTCATGTTCGGCTCAGTTATAAATCGAGCTTAAAAATTTATTTATGTTCGACTCGCTTGCCTAATGAACGAGCCGAACAAAAACTATTCACGAACAACGAAGTTTTTTGATAGCCCTACCTTTAACTGAAATTTTCAATCAACAAGGATATCATCATAATATTATTAGCTGATTGAATCTATTATATGATTCTAGATCTTATCAACTCTATTTGCTTGCTAATAGAAAATAAGGTCTATGATTATGGTTTGAAATTTGTTTAATCATTAACTATTTTAAAGACCTTGTCAACTCTAACCCGAGCATAGATAATTGGATCTAGAATTTGCATTTATAAACTTGAATTTGAGACAATTTAAGCGCAACATTTTGAAAATTTTGACAATAATCAACAAAGCTATCACTTTAACGTTAAAGATAGTCATTCCACACCATATAATGGAATTAACTTCTCAAATATTCTCTTAAAGAGATAATGTTATGACAATATCAATAAATTTTATTAACCTGGATTCAATTAGAAGACCAAATTAGGAATCAACCCGCACAACATTCTCAGACACTAGCTTCAGTAATTCAACACGTGTCGAGAAACATGCAGATATTTGATAATACTTGCACGCTCTTTGAGGCATTAAATCTGAATATGAAGTTGCCTCGTGGTCCATGCAAGATCGCATTCTTTAAGTCTTTTAACTTGCACGTATTTTCAAAGCACTTAAATTGAATGATTAAATGTCTACAGATGTATACAAGAGTTTAATGTGTTCATATATTTGCACAAATTATGAAGCATTTAAATCGCATGAATGGTTACTTCATAATGTGCGCAAGTTGAACACCTTAATCAATACCTCTTGTCTGCTTGTACACTAAGTTGTGGATCTAGTAGTGTATAAGTGTTATGAGTTTTTCGTCTAGTATTTAGGGATATTTATTCATTTGCATTCAATCTATAGTTCATTTAGTTTTAGATATTCAATTAAGTTTAATCCATGCTTGTTAATGATATGTTATGTTTTCTTTAATTATGTTACTGTAAATATGTCTCTTTTAATTCATTTAATAAAAGATGCAATACTGCCCGAATGTCCATAGGAAGGTCATGTTCATGCTCATGGGTGAACGTAGAGCTCTTTGCAAGTCTTTTTCATGCTTTTCAACAAGCTTTTATGTGATGTTTTCACTCGGAGGTAGGTTATCAGGTTTGTGCAAGTTCATCTTTCAAATCTAATTAGAATTACATTTTTTTTTTTTTTTTTTTTGAGAGTGGGCCTCCAAACTTAATGCAAGTCCCTTATATCTCATGTAAATCTCAAGTCTTATTTGCATTTAACTTGAGTTCTTTTAATTGTTTTAATACATGATGCAATATAATCCAGATGTTCATTGAGACACAAATTATGTTCATTGGTGAGAAACTCCTTTAAGTGTTCAATTCTTGTAAATCACTCTCATTTCAAAACTATGCATTTGATATTAGATTAAATAACAGCTTCACCTTTCATTTTAAATTTCAAATGTCTTCTATTTGTCCCTTACGAGTTATATGTTAGTCCAAATTTTGATCAAATCAGTAATATTCTAACATCGTCCTTGCATAAAGGGTTGTTTCGAGTATCTGGGCTTTCTCACCATACTTATAAGATGCATTCATGATCGATGTCTTCGGATATCACATTATGAGATTCTTTGCACCTACAACACTTATAAGTGGTGAATAGGTCTTCAAATACTTGCACGAAAGAAATGAGCAATTTTTTCTAACTGCATTGGACAAACGTGCATAATTATTTGATTTGTAAGTTTCCCCGCCGTGTTAGAATAACTAGCATGGATACTTAAATGTTTTGAAACAATATGAACATGTACTTAAGTTATTTTTTTTGAAATATTTTTCTTCGCACACCAATCAAAGCGATGAGTGGCTTGAATTTTGAGATACTGCAAGATAGAGAGAGGGGAGGATTCCTTTCTCTCTCTCTCTCTTTCTTTCTGATTTTGTAGAGAGAGAAAGAGAGAGATAGAGAGGGAGAGATCTCTCTCTATTTAGAAATAAAGGGAGAGAAAAAAGAGAATGAATGAGGGCTCTGCCGGTTCAATTGAGCTGGGCAATCGAAACAAGAGTTGCCTATAGGGGCATAGCCTGTGTCATGCGAGGCCAAGGGGAGAAGGAGCTGAGAGATAGATAAGAAAGAGAGCAAGGGTTGTTCGGCTAGAGAGGAGAGGTGGTCCTGGGTTGTTGGGTGGTTGATGGGGTTGGTTTAGGGCTGTAGGAGGTGGCAAGGTTTGGGTTGGCTATTTGAGCCCGACATTGGGGGGATAGCGTGAGTGGGGATGGGAGGAGATTGAACTAGCAACTTGAGTCAAGAGAAAGAGACCGACTAGGTTGAGGGAACTGGGTTCATCGGGCTTGGCTCGCTTATAGTCGGGGATAAGAGTAGTGCAAGAGAGACAGACGAAGAGGAGGAGAGAGCTCGCATGTGAAAGGCAAGGAAATGCATGGGCTTGGCTTACGTGAAAACGAAGGAGAACGAGTTGGGAGTTCGGGATTTTTGGGAGAGACGAGCCCGAGCTCAGTTTTGTGTGAATAATGGACGAATAGGAAGAAATGAAACAAAGTGGGAAGGAGAGCGAGAGATCATAACATATGGGGAGTGACATAGGCAGAGGAGATGGAGTTTGGGAGCAGGATAAGGATTAAGTATTTTCTCGAAGCATGTGTTAATTTTGATATTTTTTTTCCTTCGACAACATTTGACAATATGGGTGTCTATATTAGATAATCTCGATGTTCTGAACACAATGACATGATCTGTTTCATAACCAAAGGTCATTCGAGTGATTTTGCATCAATCGATGTAATTTCACCTCAAATCGTGCGACGTTGCATTCTCTTGCTCGACATTTACATAGACTTAGTTGATATTGACAACATAAAAAAAAATGGAAATTTCAAAACCACCCAAATTGCACAAGCAACTACCATCCTCATCAGCGAAAGGCAAGGAGAGAGCATGGGCTTGACTTACGTGAAAGGCAAGCAGAGGCGTGAGTTTGGCTTACTTGAAAACGAAGGACAACAAGTTGGGAGTTTAGGATTTTTGGGAGAGACGAGCCCAAGCTCAATTTTGTGAGAATAATGGAGGAATAGGAAAGAAATGGAATGGGTTGGAAAAAAGAGGGAGAGACCATGCCCAACATGTCGTATGGGGAGTGACATGGGCAGAGGAGGTGGAGTTTGGCGGCAAGGCAAGGATTAGGTATTTTCTCGAAGCACGTGTCAATTTTGATGAATTTTTTCATGGGACGATATTTGGCAATATGAATGTCTATGTTAGATAACCTCGATGTTCTGAACGAATGACGCAGTCCGTTTCGCGATCAATGATCATTTCAGTGATTTTGCATCAATCGATGTGAATTCAACTCGAATTGTGTGATGTTGCATTCCCTCGCTCGACATTTGAACAAGCTTGATAGATGTTGGCAACTAAAAAAAAAAGAAGTAAAAATGGGGAGGAAGTTTCAAAATCACCCTAACCGTACAAGTAACCACCATCCTCATCAGCGAAACCACTTAAGGGAGAAGTGGGAGCAGTTAGGACTTAGCCTCCAATAAAATGGGAGTAGGCATCGTCTAAAAAATTCTATGTACTCTACACACTCACACACACGAGAGAAAAAGAGAGAGAGACAAAGAGTGAAGGAAGCCCACTGAGCCTTAGCCACCGATCCTCTTCCCTGCTGACCATCCGCCCTCTCCCATCTCGAGTGAGAGAGAGCCGCACCTCTCCCTCTGTCTCGAGTGACAGAGCACTAGCCGAGCCCTTGAAATAAGCCCTAACTCCAACTTTGCCCCCCTCTTCCTAAATCATAAAAAATCAAGCAAGAGCAAAACCATCCAAATTGAAGAAAAAGTTTTTTTAAAATGACGATTTTAGATAATTTTCAAAATGAAATTTTTATAATTAATTTTTTACATCCTCAAATTAAATCAAAGGCCTCCACCTTCGAATTTGGTTCCGACATGCGATGAAATACCTTCATCCATCGATCTTAATCCGGAGCAAGGAAAAAAGACAATAAAAATTTGAGAATATAACACTGTTGAGTTAATATGCTGCCAAAATTTAGAAAACTTTATAGAACTTAAAAAGATTTTAATAAAAAATAGTCTAAAAACAAAGTATCCTGACTCGAGCGTCGAGGTGTCGCAATCCTAGTACTGGCGCATCTACCTCCTAACCCTTTTTGCACGAACTTGAGCGCAGCGACGTTGCCTTTTCTGGTTAAAAGGTCAAAATCCCTATCTGCAATGCCGCTGCACTATCCTGAAGCGTCGAGGTTCTGTTTCAGCACCGCGATACTACTTTTCTAGCGCACAGACGCAACCTTCTCTGATTTTAAACCCAAGTCCACCATCTAGCGTTGAAGCGCTAACTTTTGCTAATCTCCTAGCGCCAAGGCGCTGACTTCCCAACTTCGTTAGAATTTTTATTTAATTAAATTTCTAATTATGATACGATCTAAATTGCAATTAAATCTTAGGGGCGGTCAATCAACATTTGAAACAACAAACAATTGATATGAAAAAAAGATTTTATTACAAGTGCATCAAATAAGATTACATGAAAAGTATATAAAAAAATGGAAAAATTAAAAAATACATAAAGAAAATACAAATACCAAAAAAAAAAAAAAAAAAACAAAAGGTAAAGGGCTATCCTAGTAGTCTTCATCCTCTTCTTTTTCTAGCTCCGGCAGGGTGCTAAGATTAGGAACTTGACTTGAGCCGACATTAAAGTTATAATTTCCAAATATTTGAACCGATGCTGAGTTGAACTCAACAATATAAAAAAATTGCTAATGCTGATGACCCATTTGATAATCGAATTTCCTTTCCAATTCCTGTTACAGCATCTACTTTCGCCAATCATTTTTCTTAATTCAGAGACTTCTCCTCTAATTTCTTAGAGTTACTCATTTAAAGTTTTGGAGGATTTGAACCTCAATTAAGAAGCATGAACTATCTTCTACCTTCATTTTCGATCCAAACTCTTCAATTGCTCTCTTAGTTAGGGGAGCCTTTTGTATAAGGACTTCTTCATCAGACTCCTATGGTGCACAAGTCATAACACACAAAGAATAAAAAAGAGAAGGATAATCATAACCTAGGATAGTACTACCCTTAATATATATATAGTAAAACCCTTTTGAATTGCATAAAACAGTTTTATCCTTAGTTACCTCACTGATATTATTAGTGGGCATCAACTTAGTGAAAATAAAATAACATCAAACTTTAACCTCGATAATTAGGCCGACGGGAAGAAAAGTGATGTGTTAATGGTAGTACCATCAAAACATGCATACTTCTCCCTTACAAATAGTTTATTATCTTGTTGCTCCTTCGTGTTGACGAAGAACTCCCGCACCACAAGAACGACAAGCCTTGCTGTCGTAGGAAAAATGCTTCTAGCCTCGCTCATTGATGATCATTTCCATGCTCACACTCGGGTTGTGGAATCCCCTTTCCGGAATGAAATTCCTATGAATTAGAGCGTGTTGATACCGCTCCTACGCATCAACGCTAACAAATCAGTTAGTGTCACTCTCTTCTTGCCCTTGAGGAAGTATTTAACCGCAAATTTGCTGTCTTAGATATGAGCGAAGGCTAAGAAAGAAAGGTTATAAGAATTCCTAAAGAAACAAAGATTTTAAAATGAAAATTAGTCAACCCAAGAGTCTTATTTATAGACTGAATCCAGTGCCGCTTTTGCAGCGCATAGGCAATGATCAGCTGGCCAAGATGGTTACTATGCCTATCAAAAAGAGGCATTTATGATATTTATTACCATTAATTATATAATCGACATAGTACATTAAAGCACATCAGGCATTAATGGAGCACGTGGTGCTGATCAAAAGTTTTGTCCTTTCTGTTAAATGCTCCTGTAACCTGCCAATCATTTTGAGTGGCTTTTTGACTGGTGCCGCAGCACTACTTTGGCTCACCGAGACGCTAGTCAACTAGTAAACATGCTTTCCTTTATTTTTCAAAATTCTTGTGAGAATGCCTAGGCACTACGACGACTCCGTATAATCTACATTATCATGGGCTCTTCCTGGCGCCGGGGCGCTAATCACCCAAAAAAAAATTTTAATTAATTAATTAATTTCTAACCGTCGCAACAGTTGGCCGAGTATATGAATCGAAAGGGGGGGGCTCGGTTTCGATTTGTCGAAATTGACTTCCCAAAATAAGCGAGAGGAGCGAGAGAGAGAAGGAGATGGGGAAGACGACTTCCTTGCGTGCGTGCGTGCCCTAACCGAGTGAGGCGGCTCCAGTGCCACCGACACCGAGCCGCCGGGGGCTTCCGTGCGCCGACGACCAAAAGAGAAGGAGGAGAGCCCCTTTGCGTGACCTTGTGTGCGAATGAGAGCAAGCGATGGGAGGAAGAAGGGAGAGACCAACCCGTGCGTGCGTGCGTGACATTAGGAAGCCGACGGGTTGGGTCTAGGAAGAAAATCGAGAACTTATAACATAAGGTAAGAGTTAATTTATTATAAATTGAAATTTTACTTTTGAATTAGTCATCTCTGTTCCACCGGTGATCTTCTCCCACATGCAGGGGGCCGAGCAGTAGCTTGGTGCACTCACTTCGGCTTGAGTGCGATTTTGTATGGCATTCTGTTGATGCTTGTATCTTCCCTTCTACTTTTTTTTAGCATTTTAGATATGGACCGTGAGCATGTCGCTACGGCCTAGTCTTGTTTTTCCTTTCTAGTTTTGCACATTTTGGTGCTTTTATTTTGTAACCCTTTACTTTCCTTTTAAATGCAAAATGCAACTTTCGGGAATAAATACAAATTAATATATCATATATTATAATTTATAATAATATTAAAAGCTACTTTTCTTATGGATGTAAAAGTATAAATTTTATGAGGTTAATAAAAGAAAAATAAATAAATATAAATGATTAATTAGGAATTTAAGAAGAAAATAGATAGAGCTTCTTATAAAAGATTATGTTTCATGCATATTAGTAAATCCATAATTTAAATTTAATAATGAATAAAGTGAATATGATAATTGATAAAAAAATTAAGTAAATTAAAATATTTTAGATATAAATAGCGATCATCCAAATAAGAATGAGAAATTATTTGAAAATTTTAATGTCTCTAATGAACTAGTAGAATTATAAATATTATCATAAGAAAGATAGTTATATTTCAATACTATATATACTTAGATAGTTATGAGTATTAATCAAGTTAATGTTTCTAATCATAGGAATTTTAGTTAAGGAAAAACATTTTATAAGAAAGGAGATTCAAGATGAAGCTTCACATTAAAGTGGATAATTATGTTCTTATATGTATGGTAAAACATACTTTATTTTTCATGTGATGAGAATCAATTGTTATTATAAATTGTCTCTGTCTTTGGTGATTTATTTTATCCGATTTCTCATATTGAATAGCAATTTAGATCGTGTTATTTCTTATTATTATTTGCGGAAAAATAACTTTCTTATTTTGGGCCGATATGGATAGCTTTATAAATTTTATGTTATGAATGTGATGTATTTGAAAATGGGTTCTGCTCTTATAGTCTTGGTGGGGACCTTGATGTCCGTGCGAAAAAAAGTAATGTAAATGATTACTTTTTCTTTGATAAATTATGAAAAAAGTTTTTTATGGAAAAGGTTTTAGACGATGACTCCTGAAATGGTTGATAAATTATAAAATAAAGTTCATAAAAAATATTCATTTGCATCTACCTCTTATATGTTAGATTGTTGAATCACATGTTACTTAAAGTTTATGTTTATGTTTATAGTAAAATCTATCATGTATATTAATTTTGCTTTCTTATTTTACTATAATGTAAAAGCATAATTTACCCACTAAAATTTTATTCAATTACAAGTTATTTATATTTTTCAGGTAATATTCCTAACTATATGGAGAATAAAAGAAGAATTATGTATATCGTCGTAGAGGGAGTTCAAGAGATAGGTATTATATTAGTTTATGTTTTAGACTGTGTTTTATATGATATTTTTTTTGTGAATATTTTATATGTGTGGACAAATTTGTTAAATGTGGTTTGGATTTGTAGTGACTCTTATATGAATTGGAACAATATTGTGTAGTTTATAATTTATGTTGATGATGTTAAGTAAAATTTTCTTTTATCGTCCAGGCCGTCAGTTCTACAGTATTCTAAGGCGAGATTGAATTGTTGATCTTGATTTCCGACACAAGATGTTACCCTCTCTAACCTTGAGGCTAAACTCTTGCCTTTCGACACTGTGGCGTTGATTTCCCATCACCGAGGTGCTTTCCCTTTGGCGCCTAGGCGCTGTTTCTCTAGCGCCAAGGGTTTACCCTTTTATTGCCTAGGCGTTGCCCACTAAAGTTAAGAATTAAAAATCTATGTTTGCAAATGCAAACATTAAATATATTCATTATGCATCAGAACACTATAATTATATAATTTTCAGGATGTAAGATAAATCATTAGTCGTGTGAGAATTTTTATTAAACGACATGATCTTGAGGTACCATTTAGATAATAAAATACTTCGTTAAAGAATAAATATATTATCTCAAAAGATAAGTATATTGCCCTGTAATGGATTCAAATACTTAATAAGGACTTATAAGTTTGATGAGTCATCAATATATCAAAAATTCTTTCTCTGAACTATATAAAGAGATAGAACAAGGTTTATTTTATTACATAATTCACAATTTCCTATACAGACAAACCTCTATAATTAATTACATCTTAGAAGAAAAAAAATTTCTCCTAGGAATACTCTCAATTAAAGAAATTGACTTTCATCTCTATGGATTTCAAAGTTTATATTAAAAGGATGATTAATTTAGAAATTCAAGTGAAAATGCTTCAAGGGGAAAGAGTTCTTTTCAGAAAATAAATGTGATTAAGTAGGAAATATTTTTGGATACTGAGAAACCTAATAAATATTTCAACTATCATATTATTGGGCTTTATATTTTTGAGATTAAGTTCATTAGAGTTGTGAGTTTAACATATTTTTATAAATCCAAGGCTTAGATTCTAACAGCACAAGACTGTAGAAATGTCTAGTGATTGAAGACTTATTCCAACAGGATGACTCAAAATCTAAATCTAAAATACTTACGAAAGTCAGAAACCCAAACTAGTCTAATTTTATGAATTTGGGAATTATTAGTTTTTCTTCTCATTTGAGAGAAATAAACTTATCCCGATTATTTTGTATTACTTCCGCTTGAAAGGAGTTGCCAACTAACACTACCTAAGCGATTTGAAATCAAGTATGTTAGTCTTATACAAGTGCAAGATGGCTAGGTTATTATTAATTATAAAAATTTTAGAATTCTAAACTCACTCCCTAAGAGACTAGATCATATATAGTATGCATTCCATGGCTTAGACTAATGTAATCAAAATTTATAACTTTTAAACATTTTGACTCATCAATTTGGATTCAAGCTTGAGAGAATTTATGCCTAAATACATGATGAAAATTGGTTATGGGCTAAATCAGAGAGGAGGTGTTCTCCACAAAAAAGACTACTCTCATAGGTCAAGCATGTCCCTTATCGTGTAAGAATGAAAAACTCTTATTTACAAGATTGAAATAATATGTATGCATGATGTTGAAACATACAACCATTCAATTAAGGGGTTACTAAATCATTTAGTTTTTTATTAAGATCATAGGCTTTAAAGTGAGGTTATGAGTTAATTAAAATTATTAATTTGAATAGAAAATTCAATTTTTCTAAGAGCCTAACGCATTCAAACTTTATCGCAAAACAAAACAATCACAGAAATAAACTTTTGAAAAACATGCAGTTCTATTAGCACTCTAAAATAAATCAAGCGAGATTCAATATCCTAATTCTAGAGAATGAAATCCCCACCAAGAGGTGAAAAGTTCTAAGGGTTAAAATGAATTTGATTTAAAATTTGATAATTAATTAGGGCTCAATTTAGTTTTGTTGTATATTGAATTTAAGTAATTTTATATGTTTGAGGTTCAATGCTTAATTAAGATTTAATTAGGTTGGTTTGCTTCATACAGTTAGCTAAGTTGATTGGATAGTTTAAGATTTACTTGTTTACTTTATTTATTTGTTTAAAATTTGGTTTAGATAATTGATCAAATTAAAGTTTAGTTTTAACTCTGTCATTTTGATTAACCAAATTGAGTGTTTGCTTTGATTAATAATTTACTTAAATATGATTGAATGTTCATAACTGATTTGATTGGGTAGAAGCTTGATTAGTGATTATTCTATCTAAATTGATTCATTGTAACTTAAATTTCACTTGATTAAGCATTTGATTGACTTAGTTTATTTGGATTAAGTTTCTTTAAATGAATTATGTTTAATTTGATTACATAATTGAATCAATTATGATTTGATTTGATTTGATCAATTATGTTTAATTTGTTTAAAGTGTGTTTGATTTGTATGTTGATCGTTTTAATTTGATTTAATTATTTAATTTAATTCGATCTTTACTTATTTAATTTGACTGATTTAATTTATTTGATTTGCTTAATTAAGGTTTAATCATTGGTTGATCATAGTTTTTTTATCAAGTTAATTAGAGTTTGATTTTATTTAGGTTATTTGATTGTTGAAGCATTTAATTTAGTTTCATGTGTTTATATTAATAATGTTCATAATAATTTGATAAATTAGATTTACTTAGTTGAGTTAATTTGAAATTTAATTAATATTTAATATTTTCATCATTTTGATTTAAATTTTTCTGGTAGGTGTATTTTAAGCTCAATTTCAATCCCTAAAAGTTTCAAATCAATTTGATTAATATTTTTGGTTTAATTAGGGTTTAATTATTTTTAATTAAACTTAAATTAACTTTAAAATACCCAATATAATTTGAGAATTTTAAGTTTAATGGCTTCCTCTCACTCAGATGAATCCATAGAGACCTCATTTGCATTTTTTTGGTTGAGTATTTTATTTTTTTATGAATTTTTAAAGTTTTGAGCATTTTTCAGCATTTTTAAAATGTAAAAAACCCTGAATTTCCTACTTAACCCAGTCAACGCCACATGAAGCTGACGCGGCGGAACTTTCCGCATTTTGACCGTAGATTGTTCTGTGTAGGATTCACATGGATCACACGTGGAATAACGGTGGGGACGCTGGTTCGAGCAAGATCGTCCGATCTCTCCAATCAAAAATCAGACGGTCCAGAATTGAGCCACGGATCCTTAATAAATTAAATCAAACAGTGCTATTAGATCTCAAACGTTCGCTCGTTAGACATTTCACCTCCTATTCCTTGCCAGAGAACCAAGGATTGTCCACCGTTGGACGTTGATTTTCGACGATCCGAGCAGCAAAAGTGTGGGATTTTGATTGCAAATCGATCAGGGATCGATTTTCAAGCAATCCCTATAGTTTGATCTCAATGGGGATCAAATTCGCTTCACAAAAGACCAACATAAGCTAAGGGGGTGGTGGTTTGGAGTGATACCTCACCGGCGTTGATCATTGGCGGCCGCAACACTTCGAGCACCTTCACCACGTCGACGTGAAGCTGTGGACACAATTTGGCGCTTTGCCTCCCTCTGAATTTCCATGGAGACCAAGCTCCACCTCTAATACGTTAGCTTTGGTGGTTCTCCGCTCGCCGACAGCGAACTTCGTGGGAGTGGGTTCAGTCCAGTTCGTATTCATCCTTTGAACGTATAGGAAGGCTAATTGGGGAGAAGGGACGCTCCAACCCCATTTCCCTATTTGGACCCTTCATTGATGTCAGTTGTGATCAGATTCCGGCTTGCCGATGGCGAGGAGCTCAGGTGATGGGGAAGTTAGATTATAGAGAGAAGCTCTTTCTCTTTTCTCCCCTCACTTGACCAAGAGTTTTGCCATTAAAAGAGCTTGAGATGGCTAGAGTCCGGCCACCGATGACAAGAGACCCGACAGAGGAGTCAGCTCACCTTCTCTCTTCTTTGGGAATGTGTTGGAATCCCTCCCTTGAGGAGAGAAACTCTCCTTTTTCTTCCTCCAACTTAGCCGAACTCCTCCACATGGAAGGAGTTAATGGTGGCTAGCCATGGATGATCGGAAGCCTTAGAAGTTTGCTCCCAAAAGTCCAACTTTGTTGGCTAAGTTTAGCCTCATTTAATGGAGGAAAGAAGAGAATATTTTGGATTTTGCTTTTTTTTTTGGATTTTTTTATGTGTGTGTGTGTGTGTGTGTATATATATATATATATATTATTTTTTATTATTTTCTTTGACTTCTCTTCTCATTGGTTAAGGTTGAAATATCCATCCATGAATAGAGAGAATTGTTTGAGATCTGATGTGCCAAAATCTACCATTGATTTCACGTAAGGAGGTTTGAGTTTGGGTTGATTTAAGTTGGTTCAATTTCTTTTTGAATCTTTTTGGATCAAGATTATATTTAAATTATGTTTATTTGATCAATAAAATTATTTAGAATTATTTAATTTAAGTAAGTTTTGAGTTTGACTTTGGCTTATATGCTAGTTTGACCTATTTGACTTAAGTGGCCCAAATTAAGTGCCTTAGCCTCTTTGAATATTTTAAGATTTATATTTGGGTTCAATAGTGTTTAGTTGAACATTTGTAATAATTATGATTAATTAATTTCATTTAATTTGAGTTAAGTTTTGGCTTGAGTCCAAATTCATCCAATTTGATCTAAATGGGCTAAATTGGATTCAATTGAATCAAATGATCAATTTGAATCCATCAAAATGTGTTTAAGCTCCAATTATATTTAACTAAGCGCTTGAGATGATTTGGAGTTGATTTGAATTCAGACCCATTATGACCCAAATTGGGCTTAATGGGCTACTTTAGATTTACTTGGGCTAAATGATCAAATTGATCAAATTAAACCCAAACAATTGTTGAATTATATACATTTATGATTTTCAAATAATTTTGGATATTTGATTTGAATTAATTTCAATTTACGTTGGATTTTAGTTCAATAAGGTCCATTTGAATTTATTTGGATCAAATTACCCAATTAACCCATTTGAATTCTCATTCTCATTAAATTTAGATTTGTTTAGTTTTAGATTTAAGCATATTCATTTGATGATATTGAGTTTCTGGAGTGATTCAATTTACCAAAATTTGATTGGTTGACTTTTGACTTAGTGTGGCCTACATGGGTCAACTCTAGGTCAAATGATCTATTTGCCGCTTTGTGTCCCATTTGATTTTTTTGGTATGTTTGTGTTTATACATTGATTCTGTATTTTTGATTTGACTTAATTTTAATTTGCTTTAATTTTATTTGATTTTTCTTAGATTTATGTGATTTTGAGTTTAAATGAGCCAATTGAGTTGATCAAACCCGATTACCTCAATTCGGGCTCATTTTAATTTATATTTCAATTCAGATATATTTGGTTTTTGATTTTGTTTAATTTTATTAAGTTTGAACTTGATTTGAATTTGTCTAATTCCAATTAGACTAGTTAATGATAACTTGAGCTTCGCTTTAGAGTTTTTAAATTTGATTTTGTTTTATATTTAGTTTTGATTTTAAATTCAAATTCAATGTTTGATTCGATTTGTTATTTTATTCTGATTTGTTTACCTAGCCACTAAGCATAATGTCCTAAATGTCTAATTATGGAACTTATAATCTAATATTAGGAGATCTAATTACTAGGATTATGAATGATATTAACCTCATCTTAAAATGAGGTCAACAGTTCGCTATGCGAACACCTATAATTCTAGCATTCCAAAGGAATGTAAGTCCAATCCATATGTTCGCCATGCGAACCAACATAATATGACATTTCAATGGATGTAAGCCCAACATAAGTTTGTAATGTTGACTACTACATAAAATTAGATTATTAGGTAGACTTATTATTTTAAGTTTAGCCTAAATAATTCAATAAACATATGCACAATAACACCAACACTAAAATTCTAGTCTACTCGAGATATCTGAGACGAGACAATCCATGACTACTAATCAGATACTTTGAACATTACAACTACTAGCCCTCTAATATTGGTAGACTGAAATAATATAATCCCGGAACGATGAAATCATAAGATTTTGATCGTGACCACCATCTTTTTTTTTAGATATACATCCACATCACACCACTAAACACAAATTCATACCAGAGATTATATTTATTTTCAACCTTAATCGAGTGTACTCTCTTACTGCGATAAAAAAGGTAATTAACTATGAATGCTTGCATTCAAAAGTAGAACCCAGATCTAGATAAACCATAACATAAAGTTAAAGGAATTCTGGTTGAATATAAATCAATCTTTCTCATGAAGAACGAATTCCCTAAACTTCTCTTAGAGATGGCGGAGACTTTTCAAAGACATTTTTCCTGAGCGATCAGTTAAATCAATTGCGAAGGTCCCGTTTAATACATTTTCATATTTCAGTGACATTAGCGTAGTCAATTTTGCGAACATAATGCATTTAGAAGCTTTTGGATCCTCCGACTTTGATATGCTCAAAATCACACCGACGACCCATCTTTTCCATCAACGACTATTAGATAGCGCAGAATGTCTCTCTTAATTAATTTCAGCATTCCAGATGCATCGATGTAATCAATTTTGTGATTAGAAAATATTTCGACCAATTTCAATAACGATAAAGGAGTTTTGATTTTGATCCACACAACATCACATCCGTAGTTCGTCGATTTCTCCATATTAACCCAATTCAACTTGTGGAATATAAGCGGAGGTCAACAACACAAATCAAGATGAATTGAGGACAATATTGTTGTACATGTGCCATGGATTGATATTATAAGTTTTATAGATTAATCTAATAAAATTTTGATAGAATATATATATATATATTACAACCAAAAAATGTATAAGTTTAACAAGGAAAATCACAAAGAATTATAAAAAAAAGAGAAATACAATGATAACATGATAACCATGTAATATTCCATAAGTCGAATCAATAATAGATGGTGAAGTCGATGGAATACAAACAAATGCTACGCAGATGGAAGTTGAAATGCCTCAATCTTCATCAAAATTGATCGAAATATCCTCTGATCACCAAACAAATTCTGTCAATGCATCTGAAATGCTGAAATTTACTAAGAGACTTCTTACATCATCTGATAGCCGATCGATGCTAGAGATGAGCCGTTGGTACAGTTTCAGGCACATCGAAGTTAGGAGATCTTGATGACATCCAAATGAATTCCATTGAAATTAATTATGGTCATCAAAAAGTTGAAATTTACCAAGAGATGCTATTCAAAATAGATTAGATCAAGTACAGAGTGAATGTCGAGCTTCAAATGCGACTTTGCGCAATTCAAACTGAAATCGACTCAATCGATTTCGAAGTCACCTGAACGATCTCTGATCGAAAACGACTAAGTCGTCATGTCTAAAACGTCGAAGTTACTTTGGATAAACACCCATATTGCTTAGGATTGTCGCACAGAAAATATGTTGTCGACATGAATTTCAAGAAAGACATTAAATAATCCCACCTAATCCTTATGCAGCCCAAATCATCTCCTCAAGCCAAGAGTCATCTTATCCTGTCAACCTGTCACCCTATCCAAATCATACTCACGCACTCAGCTCTCGTCTCTCTTGTATGTAGAGCCAAACCCCTATCCCATCTCCATCTCATCTCCAATTCGCACACCCCAATCCCATCGAACTCCAGTCCATCATCCTATCCACACAAGAAGCCACCTCTCTCTGGTATGGCCCTTTCCTCTCTCTTGGATCACACTCCAAGCAATCCCCACACCCTTCCTCAGTGTCTCTCTCGCTCGATACACAACAACAATCTCTCACTCTCATTCATCCTAGCCTCGTGCTCAACCCAACTCCTTAAGTTGAGACCACCCAAGCTCCACCTTTGTCCCTCCTCTTGACTCCCTGTACTGAATCCATCTCTTATCCCATCTCAGCCCTACTCCTCCCTTTAGCCTCAACATAAAAGGCAAAACCCCAAAGCCATCATTTTCATGTTTTCCTCATAACTTCACTCTTCCTAACCAACCACACATCTCTCTCTCTCCACTTCCTCTCTCTAGAAAATCAACGAACAAATAAATGCATGAGGGAGAGAGGAAACACTCCTCCCCCTCTCTATTTCTCTTGAAATCTATGCCACCCGACTTATCCCATTGATTTGTGTGCATAGGTAAAAAAAAATTGACCTTAAATTCTTAAAATCCCAATTACAATGCATTTAGTGCAATGAGCGGAATTCGTACACATTATTCTTAGCATAACGAGAACTCATAAGTAATGCTTGTGACATAGCTAGTAAACCATGTGTGCGCTTTTCTTAGTACAACAAGAAAAATTATAAATTGCAAAATTTTTTGCAATTACCATATGCACACCTTCCTTGAAATAATAGGATTTTTGGCTATTTTGGACGAATTATCTTACGACACCTACTATACATGCTTTTCTTGGTGCGATGATAAGCCCAAACTCCTGATGCAACCATCTACGTGAGGACGATACTGAAAGGCTGCCGAAATTGTACCAAAGTCTAGACTTCAATAAGACTTAAACATGGCTTGAACTGAACCAAATGAAAGGCCTATTAAGCTTAAATTACTCGAGCCAACCTTGAAATCAAAATGAAATTGAAATAAGACTAAAAATTAAAATTACAAGAGCCTAAATTGAAAAAGAAAATTTACAAAAGAAGCATGAATAAAACTTATAGTAGGACTAAAAAGAATTTGAAACTCTTTCCCAAGTGACGAGCAAAATCTCTTTGCACTTAGAACTTTCAAAACACTCGATAGAACTGAATGAATTGAATTGGCTCATATATTTAATGTTAAAGAACGATGCCTTATGAGGTTCATTGGACAACTTTTAAGTTATATAAAAATAAAAATCTCTATCATTAAATAATAAATAAATATGGGATAAGGTTTGATTGATAAACCTACCACTGGATCATTCACCCACTCATGTGCACAAGCAAAAGAGATTATTTTGAAATTTCAAAATAAGGCTTTTAAGCGTCACTTAACAACAAAAGCCTAATGTAAAATTTTTCAATCTTGAATGATTACAAGTTTCACATGAAAAATTATTTTCAATCTAAACACCATAGGATCTGCAATACATCTATACTAGTATATAAGAGTTGATAGGTGCTTTAAATGAAACCTTACATGCATTACAAAGTAGCATAATGTTTAAGTTAAGCTCCATGTGATTTGTGTAGCATCCTAATTAGAGTAAATCCTGCATGTATTTTGAGATGATCGTAAGCTCAAACTAATTTACATCAAAATACATGCAAACAAATTAAAGAGAAAAAGTCATGCATTTGTAACAAGGCAATATTTCGAAGATTACTATATATGAATATTTTGTAAAATTCTAAGAACATCACCTAGTCTCCTTCCTATAGACTTCTTTGCATTAACATTGTTAAAACAAAGCAAACCACATACTTTTCAATTGAGATTTGCATCCAGATTTCTCCAATGAGTATTCCTTATTGAAAAATCAAGGTGTCTCAAGAGAAGTTTGAAACACAATAATTATGATGTTGATCATAAGTTGCAAGTAATATGAAACTCCCAACATCAATTTTATTTAAGTCAATGGTAATGTGTTATCGACCCCTAAGTCGAAAAGTGAAAAATAGTAAAAAATTTCTTCACATAAATGGTCGATGTTATTTCAACAATAATAAATTAAAATGAATTTTAATCAATCAATACCTGCATGGGCCTTGATACCATGTTGAATACATTAATTTGGTGTTTGAAGAAGCTACACAAGTTAAGATAAATAAATTTGAATTGTCTGCATATGCTCTGACCAGCAAATTGAATGTTCAATCATATGATCTGAGAATATCGTGCAGGCTTAAATTAAAATTAATATAAGTTCACTCTAATCTCGAGAATCATGTGATTAGTATCAATGATCAACAAATATCCTCATAAAAATGTAATGTCATCTTTTCAAAAGATAAATCTAAACTTATCGACCATGCACATTCTTGAGTAGATCATTCTACCTATATTGTGAAATTCATACGTCTCAGTTAATTATTTTGATCCTTCTCAAAAAGATTGAAATCGACAGAGCTAATTATAAAAATGAATAGTTGCTCTTAGATTAAAAATTATATTTTATATTTTCATATGACCATCGATGATATTAACAAAATAAATTTCATATTCAAAATGTAAATTCCCAACATCAACTTTAATGTCATGATGGTCGTGTTGCTTGAAGTTGAAGACTTCAACTAGAGTAGATATTATCATAAAAAATATGATTAAAATTCTAAATAAAATTTAATTGAATTAAATGAAAAAATTCAATAAGTTATTAAGCTCTGAATGTTCAAATAAGATTCACAATTTTAAAACTTAAATCAAAATCTATCCACTCATCTGTAACTATTTATCGAGGTTGATAGCTTAAGTAAACTCCTGCTCATGAATGAGCCAATATCAAATCAAACACACTATTATGTTCATTCTTAAACGATCTCATGTCATTAAGGACGTAACTCGTGCCTTCTGTTAGCGTAATTTTGCCGCCAAATGGTCCCATAAAAAGGTGTGATTATGACCACAGCCCTCTCACTTGTGATTTGCTACCCAATGACACCATTATAATGCAGCTATGGTTATAGCCCATATGTTTCCTAATGACTTTGTCCCTTGAGTTATGAACCATAGGGTGAATCTGATAGGGCATCATTCATTTAATCCATCGTCGAGTTGTCAACTAGGATGGACTCAAAATTATCCCTTCAGATAAACATCAACTCATATCTACAAGATCTTCTTGGATGAAAAAAATTACTCATGGCTACCGACAAATATCTTTCGATCATGTTGGGTCGACTATCTCCTCTATCTAAGTAGACCAGAGAACACAACAGTACGAGACGACGATCATGGGATCTTGATCGGACGCGTCATCATTTCACCAACCATATACTTTAGTTTAACAGTGATGAATTTCCTAAAATTTTAAACTTTATCTACTGCTATTATACACTAAACAATTAAAAATATGACGATTAAGCTTAATCAAAAGTTCTCTTTCAACATAGAGGGATATTAATTATAATTGCTTGCGTGTATAAAAACTTAGAACCGGATCCAAAATCCTAACACAATGAGTGAAATCTCTGGGTAATACCTTATCTATACAAAATCATTTGCTTTCTGAAAATTTGACTTCCAAACCTACACCCTCCTCATCAAGAGACCGGACACATTTTTTGAGCCCACACTATAAAACCCAAAAAAAAAAAAAAAAAAAACTCATTTGGATCATCCTACTTGAAGCCTAGTAAATATAAGAGTGGTGATAGATTTTTTTTTTCTTCATGCTCCATCTAATAAGTAGGGTTTTGAATCTCCTATCAACTATAATATCGATACTTTGAAAGCTTGCATTTAAGCCATGACATTGCTGAGAATCATGATCATCACTTAATTCACAAATTAGAGGGAAATAAAATGTACCAATAAAAGGAGGATCAATCTCAATTATAAGCATGAATGTCTTTAGTTTCAAGAGAGAGATTATAACTAGTTCTAAATTTTGAGTGCAAATAGTGTATCCACCAAAGAGGTAAAAGGTTGAATCTAGATATTTGGTTGTATCTCTTGTACTTGATAGTTAGATTTTCTTAATGCCTTTAAAATAATAGGAAATTTTATGTCCAAAAATTATGCATGAAGAATATAATAGAATGAGATGCTTTCAAATTTAATTCTACACCAATATCCAAATGATGAGGTGCCAATTTACACCTCATTTCAAAATGACGAGTCCATATCTACTAAAACTTTGACAACAAAAGATCTAGAGAGGCAAGCAGTAGCAACATCCACGTGTCAAAATTTTGCAAATATAGAATCCAAGAATATAACGTAGAATAACTGAAGTATTGTACTTAAAATCATGGGAATGCGATCCAAACAAAAGTGACAAGGTTCCTCAAAGTCAAAATGGAGGGACCACTTTAACATACATACATACAGATAATCAGTAACATAAAATAAGCAATAATAGAATGGTACAGTCTACTTCTTAAAATGGTCTTATAATGATATGAGGAGGGTTGATGAACCCAATAAAATAGTCACACATCAAAATATAAGTCAAACATAAATTTATAATTAATTATAATGATCAAAAGAGAATTTACCAACAAACAGAAAAAGAGGCTTAACAAGTATAGAGATCTCATCATCAATGAAGATGAGAGCGGGTTTCCATTGGTAAGTGGAAAGCTGCTTTTGTTGAAGTATTGTTGTGATTAGGAGTCTTCTTGGTTGTCATTGGTGAGCTGTCGAGTCCCTGAGTCCAATTTTGTATTCTACTCAGGTTCTTTTCAATTCAGTTAATGCAACAAATACTATATTTGAAGTGTTAATTTTATCTTCCTTTAAACTTTATTTTTAGATTGAATTTCTTTCAAGAAGTTCATTTTAGTTTTGTACTTTTTGGGTCTTTTCACCAAAAAATTTGGCAATCTACCAAAGATTCCCCCACATATAAGGCATTTGGGAGAGTTGGGCATGTATGGATGGTATATATTTAGACATGACAATCAGAGGTCTTCAAGTCTTCCACACTCAAAAAATAATACATAGGTCTTCATGTACTTAACATAAAAAGGACACACTACCCAAGGATAGGAGTGTCAATTCAGGTAATGAGTTAAGTTTAAGTTCAACCCGACCTGAATAGGAGTGACTCAAACTTAACCAGTTTATTAAATAGGATAAAACCCTTGACTCAAACCTGATCTGCCTTCTACCCAATGACGAGAACATGACTCGAGGGATGTGTTTGGAATGCACTTCTAGTCAAATTTGAGTTAAAATCAACTTAGATTCGAATCAATCTCGAGTTAGCAGATCAAAATTGAGATAAATTCAAGTTGAGGAGTCAAATCTAAACTCGACTCAAAAAAATAAACAGGTCTGATTTTTAAACCCGAAGTCGACCGAAAATTTATCAGGGCACGTTGAACAAATATTTTTTAGATAGATTCAGTATCGGGTTAATTATTGACACACTTACTTGATGATTCAAAAAGCATGAGGCATATGGATGGAAGACAATGAGTGGGAGTTGTAGAATTTAGCAGAGATTTGATTTTGATTTTTAAATCAAATTGAATAATTAAAAAAATTAATTGTGTGAATTGACTCATAGTGTAATTCCTCATCATTCCTACACATCTAATTTGTCTTCAAGTTAGAGGTATGTTTATGTATAGATGGAATATATTTAGACATTACAATCACAGGTCTTCAAGTCTACCACACTCAAAAAATAATACATAGGTCTTCATGTACTTACATAAAAAGGACACACACCCAAGGATAGGGGTGTCAATTTAGGTAATGAGTTAAGTTTTAAGTTTGACCCGACCTGAATTGGTATGAATCGAACTTGACCCGTTTATTAAATTGGATAAAATCCTTGACTCGAATCTGACCGCTTCTACCCAATGACTAGAACATGACTCGAGGGATATGTTTGGAATGCTTTTCTAGTCAAATTTGAGTTAAAATCAAGACAATTTAAGTCAAAATCAACTTAGATTCGAATCAATCTCGAGTTAGCGGATCAAAATTGAGATAAATTCAAGTTGACGAGTCAAATATAAACTTGACTCAAAAAAATAAATAGGTCAAGTTTTTAAACCCGAACTCAACCTGAGAATTGATCGGGTTAATTATTGACACACTTGATGATTCGAAAAGCATGAGGTGAATATAAATTAAAAAAATTGATTATGTGTGAATTGACTCCTAGTGTAAATCCTCATCATTCATGTGCATATAATTTGTCTCTAGACTTGCATGTAAGCAAATTTTTAATATTTTACTAATGGAGCTCCCAGGGCAAAATGATTGTCATTTCTAGATATTATTGTTCCATACACATCAACATAATCTGTTTTACAAAATGTGCATATTTGAGTGATTTTGATATTCTAATGCATTTTGAGCAGGAATTGTGTGACGTCACCATCTTTTCTTTGTCTTCAATCAATTTGAGTTGCAAAGCAGGTATCTAGGCCAACAGATATATTTCATATCATTAAAAAATTATTTAATCATCAGATTCGAAATTTGCATAGGCAGCAAACCTTCATGGAAATTAGCCGTACATGGAGTTACCCAAACAATCTAAGATGTATTCTTCCAAGAACCAAGGGTTACAATTAAATAATAGAAGCCAATTTTACAAATTCGGTGATTGAATAGAGACAAAAGCAGTTAGAATTGATGGAGATGATACATGATACTGATTAAAATCTTACCTAACTAATAATACAATTAAATGATTAGTGGGCAATTAATAGATTTAAATGTCTTCTAGAAGAT
Organism: Cymbidium sinense; assembly: GCA_021442155.1. NCBI lineage: Eukaryota > Viridiplantae > Streptophyta > Magnoliopsida > Asparagales > Orchidaceae > Cymbidium > Cymbidium sinense. Next base: position 294,541,604 of record CM038215.1, read on the forward strand.
GATAGCCTGAAATACCAGTACTAGCACCTTGAAGAACATAATGAACTGCAGATCAATAAATCTACAAAACAGCTACACCAAAATGGTACTGAATTTTTCTACAAGAGCACCATTTTGATTGAGAATTCACAACAACAAGCCATTGCCTTAATGAATAGTTCAAATAAGAAAGGCAAGAATAAAATGATGTAAAGTACTTTGCATAAAGTAAACTTTTCTCATTAAAGTTCCATGGATATATAGCTCCGACAGTAGCAGTCAACAAACATCATTAACTGATATTGACAGAACAAAAGAGTGACTAAAATCTTAAGCATTCACAAGTTGAATATGGTTTTGAATGAAATCGGCATAATTCTCAGAAAAAAAAACCAATGAAGATCAAAGATATAATACCTGGAAAACTCTTCAGCTCTGTTGAACAATTTCCATGAAAATGTGAGAAAACGTCAATTGCACATACAGACTCGTAGGCTATTTACTTCATTTCCAAGAATAAAGTTACCTTATTTTCTCATGAAATAGAATTGCGTTGTCCTCTTCCGAGCCTACAATCTGTAGGAGACACAAATTTTAACCATTTCATGTTAAAAATAATTATGTGGTAGGAGGGGCAATGTACAAGCTTTTTTTCCCAAAATTAAGATCCTACCAGATCGGCATAATGATGTTTTCTTGATGTAGTGGATCTAGATAAACGAGTCAACTTGATTAGCAGCTTTGATTTGCTTTGTCTTTTGTAAACGGTCTCCTCAATATGTAGCTCAACTTTTGGAGGAAGGGATAGGAGGGATTCTTTTATATGGTTACCAAATGGATACTTGCGGCCTGTTATTAGTTCAATTCTTCTTGGATCAGCTTCAAACAATGTGTCAAATGAATTAATTTCTGCTGAATGCAGCGCCTAAGGACAAAATCAAGGATATTAGATTTTGTCCTTTTAGAAGATAGTCTTAATGGAAATCAAGAAAGGAAAACCTTCGCAGTGACCATCCCAATGCCAGGTAGTTGTTTAAGCAAATAGGTACTATCATCCCAGAGCCTCTGGTGCAAACATTTGGCAAGAATTGATGAACTCAACGATCCCTTATAACTCCTCTTGAAGATAAAACACTCTTTCATGCATTTGGCAATCCTACAGCCAATGGTGCATATTGAGTTCATGTCCTGTGAAAATTATCACACCTTATTTCAAAAATTATAAGAACTTCCGACAATCAAACTACTATCAAAACTTAGTAGAAGACCTGGCTAAGAGAGAGATCATGGACTTTTGGATCACCAGTTAAGCAGTCATTAGCTAGCACAAATATCTTTTCATCTCTTGTCTGGATACGTTTCTTTTTTTTCCCATTGTCTCCATAGACATGGAAGCGCAGTCGAGCTTCTTTATCGAGGTTAATATCATTTAAAAGTTTCTTCTCATTGCGCCGCAGCTGGATCCCTGTATTTTAACAACATGGTATAATTAATTAAAACATATATGAGAATAGCGTGAACTAATAGCAAAGAAACATACACGAAATCTCTTCAGAAGCACAAATAATACACAGAGCATCGTCTAAACTGCAACTTCCAGGAGCTTCTATGATCCTTTTCATGGTAGCAAATTTCAAATAGAATTTCGTCATTAGTCTTCCAGGTTCTGCATTAAATAAAACTCATGAAACTTGTAAAGGAAAACCATACACAATCCTAAGAGAAGACAACAATAATGATTTAAAGCATCTTACCTAATGGCTTAACAAGGAAACCATCCTCATCTGTCCAAATCATCCCGTATTTTGCTAGTTCATTAATATTCCGAACACATATTTCTGGTGATGAGAGATACAAAAAAATGTAAAATAAACACAAAATATACATGATGCGAATAACAATGTTTAACTTCTTCAACATACCTCGCATGTACTTCTCTGGGTTTTGACGAGGAATTCCTCGCTTTATTCCATAGTTCTCAGGATTCTGTGCATATTTTTCAGATCAGTACCCAGGCTAACAAATGAAACTGAGATCAAATATATATGAAAACAATTGTATGCCTTCTTAATCCGAACGTATAAGTAGGAACATTTTAGCCACTCAATAGCCAAGCTTATGTCTGAAACTGTCAGCTGAACAATCTCAGCAGTAAGATGTTCCATTGCACATGCCAGTAACCTGGAATACATCAATTACATTATTGCAGAAAACAGCTGAACTGCAGAAACTTAAGCTTCAAAAAATTGAGATAAAAGACAATTAGAAGATATAATATCAATAATGGTGTAACAAGCTTACTGAGATTCAACCATTTCACTACCATTTAACAGATTTTCATACAAATGAACCTAAAGAAAAGGGCAAAAGACCATCAGACAACAGTTACAGAACCTCATCAAATCAAATCTGATACTCTCAATTTATTCATATTATTCATATTATTCATACTGCAAAATATATATATATATATATATATATATATATATGAAACTTACTGTTGCTCGCCTGGTCATTATTATAACCATTCCAGTATCATCAAATGGTGGACGGCCAGCCCTTCCACACATCTGCAAATCCTCATGCAAAACTAGTAGCAAGTTTATTGCAGCAGCAAAAAAATAGGAAAAAGCTACATTGGTCAATGTAATAGCTAATAGCAGGTCTCTGTTGCAGTAGTGAGCATGCCTAAATGACTGAGTTATTGATAGTTAGTTACCTCATTTTATTAAAAACTTTTTTGATTGATACAGATATGCATATGACATACAAGTCAGGAATAAATAAAGAGAACAAACAAGCTGATTCTAGGCTGTATTAACGGCAATGGTATAATTACATCAATTCAAAGAGATGATAGTGCGAGCAATATTAACAGCCCGCTGTTACAAGGGGCATAAATTAGCCATGAGGACGGTGTAGATCATGATCCCAGATTTATAAATGGAGAATGCCCAAAACAATGATTATATCTTCTATTTCCTTCCCTCAAAATTATTCATCATTCAAGTTAGGTTCCCTGACGGATCAGTAGTTAAAATGAATCTCTTTTAGAAAATATTTTTTACAAGTCTAAGCCCTTGAGGGTCTTGAATCTTTAATGTACTCCAAGAAAAAAAACTAAAATAATGAGTAGTAAATCTGTGAAGCATAGATTGAGTTGTCCACTAACGCAGAAACTAAAATCAAGATATGCTAATTAATGAATTAGACAAATAACTTTCTAAAAATACTATATTTGATATGTGATGGAAGGGCCACAAAAGGATAAACAAGTCCAAAGCAAGTTATAGCCCCAACTTGAATTGAACTGACCTAGGATGGCCATCAACCCTACACTTGTGGCTTGGGTAGCTGCAAGCATAGGCATCTTCATGAAAAGGTGACCCAAATTGGTTTCCATCATCACCCCTAATCCCATCAAGATGGCAAACTGACAATCCCCTATTCTTGTCGCTAATAGTGGAAAAAATTTCAGTTCGAACATGGTCCTACAAAGCATACTCTTCCCCCTCTAAACTCTCTTTGGAGGCACCCATCATGATACTCAAAGCCAGTGAGGGTAACCGAAGCAAGTCAATGACCAAGGCAATTTTGTAACCTCTAGCTATCCAACATTACCAAGGCTTCCTCCCACATTGGTCCTTAAAAGGTGGTAAGCCAAGGACATTTAGTAGGATAAGAGATGGCAAATCGCCACAAGGGAACCATCCCACCAATCAAAAAACAATAATTTTAGTAGCAATCACTCGTAATGCCAAGCGATGATTATGACTGAGAACTAGCCTCCCATCATGAGAGAACAGACCACAACCATGATGATCCAACGTTACTATAGGCATTTCTCGAATGCTCTAGAGTTACTTATCATGACAAAAAAAAACTGATTTTTTTTTTTACAATCTTCAGTTATGATTACCTCCACCACTAGTTGTACCATCTCCTAGAATTACCATATTGGATAATATGTATTAACAATTTGATAGCCATTAGTATGTGGTTAGCCCTTAGTATAAGGCAATATGAAGATGATTCAATCTTTAAAAAATTATTAGCACTCTCCAAATAGGTATTGGGCATACCATGAAATAAGGGCAAACTAAAATCTCATAGTTTGATATGGGCACTACCAACAAGATGCACACTGTTGACCTCCACATAAGTCAAAACGTACAAGCACGATGAATTCGACGGACTATGGATGTGATGTCACACAAATCAAAGTCAAAACACCTTGATCGCTATCGAAATAAATCGAAATGACTTCCGATCGACAAACAGACTTCACTGTTTCGTTTAGAATATCTTGTGCAATCCAACGGTTGATCGATCAAGAAGATAAATATTCGACGCACTCACCCGCATATCGGAGTCGGGAGACTACGACGACGCCCAAATGATCTTCGTTCATGAAATTGATCGCATTGTTAGCGTCACAACGTCAAAATGTCAAAACCTATCAAACAAGGTTGTCCGCAATCAATCTGGATGAGTCTACACGAGCATTGAGCGCTCAAATGCGAAAATGCACGTTTTGAGCTGTAATTGACCTAATTCGACCCCAAAATCAACCAACCGATCTTCGATCGTGAAACAAAGTACACCGATTTGGATATCGAAATCACTTTGAATCAACATCCATATTGCATGGCATTGGTCCACGCAAAATTTCGACGATTTGGAATGAAGTCTGAGACATTTCACATTTTTTCTCTAATCCTACTCTAATTACAGCCGCGTGTCAATCCTTGTGATGTCTCGTTGAATGTGCAACATGTCGTCTCCAGCACGTTGTACAATCTCTCCCATATCCCTCATCAAATCACAAAGAAGGCCATCACTTGCCCATTTCTGCTGGCCTCTTCCTCTCTCGCGATCCATCTCTCATCGCTCCACCCGGAATCCCAACCTTTTCCTCTCCTCGGCGACCTCTCTCCAGATCAAGACAACTTCCTGGCCATCTCACACCCACACATGAGAGGCGAGCCTCTCTCCCTTCACATGCAAGTCCCATGCAAGTAGCTCACTCCTCACTCCCGCTCGTCTTCTCTCATGTGAAACCCCTAGGCCAAATGCCTAGCCCGTCTCACCTCTCTCAAGTCCTCACAGAAACCCTCAGTCGACAACAACAGCCATATTTTTCTCCAGACCGCCGAGTTCACGACCAAGAGCTTCCCCATCCAGTCCATCCCCGCTTCTCCTCCACCTCATACCCGAGTCTATCCTTCTCTCTCTCTAAACAGAGAAAAAAAGATTCTTTTTTTTCTTCTCTCTAGGCTTCCCTTCACTCTCTCTCTCTCTAAAAATTTCACACAATAATATAATAGAGGAAGAGAGGAAAATTTCAACTCTTCTCAATACCTCAGAGAGTTATAAAAAAATTCAATCATTCATTTTATAGCTTTATTTGCATTCGATGAAAGCTATCAAGGCATGTTCTTGCTTGCAAGCGATCCATCAAGCCCTCATGTAAATCACGGTTCAAATCTAACTTGAGTTTTATTTTCATGTAGAAGATGATTTTTAAGCGTAATGTCCTTAATATATTTTGCATAAGTTCTAAGAATAGCTCATATTTGAATTGGGTCCTTCTAATTATTTGGATATAGTACAACTCAAATATTCATTGAAATCACTCTCATTCATTTGAGAGGTGTAGAGTCTCTTATAGGTCTTGCTTCACAATTTGTCTTTATCCAAGGCCAAGTTTCTAAGTCTATGATAAGTTTCATTTGTGCTCATGACGAGCTATTGAGTCACATTGTAAATATCACTTGAATTTGATTTTTGAAGCTTGATTCTTTTTATTTTGATGCATTTAGAAGTCTTATATTCAAATTTAATTTTGACTTAATATTCAATTTAAGTCCAAAGGTCTGGCTAAATTTCGGCAACCTCCCAATATCCTTTCCACATAAGGGACTACATCAGAAGTCCAAGCCTGCTCACTGTGCTACAAAGAGCATGTATGAGTGGTGTAAACCACGGACTTAGTCTTATCATTCTCTACCATGCTACAAAGAGCATGTATAGGTTATCTGCATAAAAAAATCAAAGAAATTTCCCTGTCATGCTACAAAGAGCACATAAAAGGCTTACTCAAGTTTTCCACCGCTTTTCTACAAAGAGCGCATACGGGTTTTGCTCATCGTGCCAAACACGCCACATTTGGGATCTTAGAAGTCTTTGAGTTGCACATTTTATACCTAACACACAAATCGAGGCGATGCGTCGACTGGCACGAATTTCAAGGCACAAATGTGAGGTAAGGAGGTAAGACTAGAGAGTAGAAAAGTGGAATGGTAAGAGAGAATGGGAGGAAAAGGGGGAACGAGAGCTAGAAAGAGCTTTTCTCTTTCGATTAAAAAGAGAAATAAAGAGTGAGTTGGAGAGAAGAAGAGCTAAAGAGAGGGAAGGGTTATGTTGGAGATGACTGGGAGGATGAGTGGTCAGTTTAGCATGTATCTTGGAGTAGCAAATAGTGGAGTCGTGTGAATGGCAATGAAAAGAATGCCAAAATCAGGTAGGAATGGACAACAGAGAGCAAGAATGGTTTGAACGTTGTAATTAGAAGAGTAGGTTGTGAGATAAAGGTTATGGATTTTTCTTAGGTTCCAGGTGTGATTGTGTGAATGATGGGACTATAGGAAGGATGGGAGGAGTACCAGGGAGAGCCACAATGCCATTTCTGTAAGTATAGCAGGAATGGGAGAAGAGACAGAGGATTGATTATACCGGAGACCGGATTTTGTTGAGAATTAATAGTTGTTGCTGCTGTGAGATTGCGTGGGAAGTGGGGAGGACCATGAGGTTTAGGTCGTGTAGCAGCTCGGCTGCTGGAGGTTTCAAGAAGGTGAGGAGAGATGTAAAGATGGGAGAAGCAGACTATTGGAGACGGGTTTGGATGCTAGAGTAGCATATGGGATGCCCTGAGAGAGCGAGCATGGGATGAAGGGATGAGATGGAATGGGAATGCTGGTGAGTGGAATGAAGCTGAGAAATCAAATGGAGAGAGCAGTTTCATACGTGATTGGAAGGCGGGAGGGTGAAGACTGAAGCGCGAGAATGAGGAGTCGGGTTGTTGGAGAGTTCCGCACTGTGAAGTAGTGAAGAGACGAGAGGGAGAGAATCGAGAGAGAGAGAGGGATAGGTGTGAGCTAGGGGTTAGGCACAATGAAGTGAAGAGAGGAGTCGCCTTTGTGGTTGAATTGGATGGGGATTCAGCAGCTCATGTGAGTGAGTTATACATGGCAGCCTCCAATTGGATGCTATGGGCTACTAAGTATGGGAGTGGATGGCTACAGGTTTCGAGGTGTTGGTTGGGTACGATTAGAAGGTGCTGGTTTTGCCCCTCCTAAATTTTATAAATCCTCTAATATGAGGTAGTCAAATTAGTCATTTGTACCCTCTAAAAATTATTTTTTCCCGATACTTTTGTCATAATATATAAATTTGTCCATCATAAGAATTAAGACTCGATCTGCCCTTGACGACAATCCTAGGTGATTTCAAGACTGGATGTCTATTCTAGATGATTTCAAGATTCCGGATGCAACGGCATAGTCTGTTCTCAATCGGAAGCCATTTGGTCGATTTCAGTGTCAAATCGATTCAATTTTAGTTCAAATCAAATGATGTCATATCCAATTTCTCAACACTCGCGCAGACTTATCCGAATTGAGCACGAACAGTCTCATTTGATCCGATATTTTGGCGATAACAATGCAATCAATTTATGAACAGATGTTATTTGGATGTTGTCACAGCCTCCCAACTCTAATATGCGCGCCGCAGGCACGTCGACAACTTGCTTCTCGATCGGTCGATCGTTGGATTGCGAAACATATATTTTGATTAATTTCAACATTTTGAGCGCATTGGCGAAAGTTCATTATTAATCGGAAGTCATTTCAACCAATTTCAAGGACGATTGGAATATTTTGGTTTCAATTTGCATGACATCACATTTTTAGTCCATCGAACTCATCATATTTGCTCAATTTGACTCATGCAACTTATGTGGAGGTCAATAAAAATCAATGGGAGAAAGAAAATGAAATTAGTTATGCATTAACTTAGAAATTAAACTTTGTTACTAATTTAGGGTAACATCGAAATAAAGACAAATGATTCACATGGATTCTTCTTAATATCAAAATTTCTCTAACAGAGAATAGATGAACTTGTAGATATAAATGTGATATAGATGTCCTTTTCTTCTTCTTATTCCTCTTAAAAGTTGCTTGATTTCTCCAATTTTTTTCTTGAATTCACCCATGAGATGTATAGGGATTAAAGAGAAGATTTGAGAGGTGATCAAGTTTCTTGATGAAACATAAAGAGATGAAAAATAAAAAATCCTTATTTACATAAGAACGAGAAAGACTGGGACTATGGCTGCAATCCTCTTATGAGAAAGAGAAAGGGAAATTTTTTATAAGAGAGAAAGGACTTCTTGAAGAGAGAGGAAAGAGGGGTAATGAGGAGGATCATGAAGCTTGCTTTAATTCAATTTGAAGATAATGAAAATAGCATCTATCATAACTTTATTTATAGAAATAAAATTTACAAATTTAAATTCAAACTAAATCTTATCATCTAAATTAAATTTAACAAATGATTATCCAAGAAGGATAATTCTTATTTAATTTAAAAGAAAGCAAGATTAAAAGTGAAATTAATGAGATTTTATGGACTAGTTTAATCTACCTTCAACTTGAACTTCAGTATTCTAATGAATCTTGATTCCATGTGTTGTATCAAAATCCTTAAAAATTCGACAAAGTCAAGCGGATAGGCTAACTCCTAATAACTTGATACTTGAGTTTAGTGTCAAAAGTTTTTCTGAAGGGACAATCCTTCGAGTTGGGCTTGACACTAGTTTGGTTGTATGTGTGTATGAGCCAAAGATGTGTGATGCATACATCTCACTATATTGATGCATAAAAATTGTTTTGATATGCCACCAAATCATATACACTTACTCATCTATCATTATCTCCTGGGCATTATGACCTTTTTCTCTTCTACTATTGTAGATAACCACTTCTTTTCTAATTTTACCTCTCTTCATTCCTTAATCATGAATAATAGTTGCATCTTTTTTGGTTCTGGATGACTAAAACCAACAAAAAAAGATTGGTAATCTTTATTATCTTGACTGGTAATTAACTGCACCACAAGCAACATGTAACAAGGTGGTAGCAAAATAGCAATTACTAAAAGCCAGAAGCAAGCTAGGGGCAAAGGGTAAAAAATGCAAATGCCAAAAGCATGCAACAAATACTAGTAACCCAGTAAACACAAACAACAATAAAAAAATGAAAAACAATCATAAATAATAATAATTAAAAATTAAAAAAGAGCCATATCAATAAGGTTTCGATACTACCAAAAGCAGGGGATTAGGAGTTGCATGCACGCAAGAAAAACAAAGAGAATCAAAAGATTCTCCCTAATTTTTCATTGATTTTTTTTTTGAAGAATTTGAAGCTTGTTTCTAAACAATTATACTAAGAAAAATAATTCATATCCACAGCTAAATTAACTCCACAAATAAAGAAACTTTATCACAATAATAGACCAAACCAAGTTTAATCAAAGAAATAATTCTAGTAGCAATTATCTAAATTAAATTCAAATTTAAATATAACCTTATCCAACCAAGTTTAAAAATTTTAAATCATTATAATATTGCTATAATTATTAAATGGTTTAGGCTCCAGAGCATTGATCTCCATTCTAATGATATTTATTTATGATCTAATAACCCGTATAGAATCATACTGATATTATCTTAAATCTTTACCAAGTGATTTGAGAATCACTACCATTAGCATTTTTTTTTTGAAGAAATCATAATGTTAAAACTGTGATGAAATATTTTCATGATCTAAGGCCTAAATAGGATCATAGGTGATTTGATTGATCTCCTACTATGTTTGATCCACATTTTACTAGCATGCAAATTCATGCGCACACTGTCGATCACACTTCTAGCTAACCAAGATGCTGATGTTTTTGTGCCAAAAAGATCCACTAGGCTTTGATGTAGCTTCTAACCATGATAACAGTCTTAGAAGATTTCCCTCATCAATATTCAAGTGCACACAAGTTCTTTGGTGTCACAAGACTCAACTGATGTCAAATAGCTAAACAATTATCAACAAAACCTAATCTCAACTATGTCAAGCTTTGGTGACCTTTAATGGGTGTGTAATTAAGCTAGTAATTAAGAGTGATGATAATATGATACATAAATATGTAATTGAGTGAAATAAAAAGAATGCAAGCATTTTTATATATGATTACTATCGGATAAGAACATTTCCTTAATTTTTGCAATTAAAACACAGAAACAATCTTTTTGAGATTTTGTTTAGAAATTACCAATAGGATGATAGTTTTATAAGAATAACAACCTTTTACAACCTAAATCTTAATTCCTTGGATGTCAAAATGTTAATAAAACAAAATTTTCAAACATGTAAACCAAAAAGTAACAAAGAGAGGCAAAATCAAGTTATGGTGCACCTGCAATACCATAGATCGATCGTATTCCAAGTACAGACCCTTTTCCTTGTTGCTGTAAAAAGCATGAAAATGAAAAGTTGAATGGCCCACAAAGTATGTATAACCAAACAACAAATGGATTCAAGACTTGATATAAGATTATACAAATACTGAGTTGATTTAATCACTACTGTGTGCGCAGGTAAGTTAACTCCATATGCAAGAGTATTTGTGGTGCAAAGAACTTGAAGATCCCCCTTCAGAAAAAGACCCTCAATGAGATTCCGATCTTTTAGGCAAAGTCCACCATTGTGATAGCCAACTGGTAAATAAAGCGAAGGCTTATTAGTAAGCATAGTAAGATATGGCCAAATAATCATGCAAGGATCCATTTCATCCCGCTAACAAAAAGGCAGATATCAAGTGCAAATTCAAAGAGGAAAAAAATATTAAATTATTATCAAATATTATAAGAGTGCATAAAACATATAAAATTCTTGCCACCATAGAGAATGCATGACTGCATTTGTTTGTCACCACAAGATAGAGAGGCCTCCTTTAGTTTTTCCTGCTGCTCTTTCGATCTTATGAATGGATTTGAATGTCCAAGGCTTGATACAATTTGAGAGAGGTGTTGTGCTGCTTCTTGTGCTCCCTTTCGAGTTGAACAGAATATAAGTGCTGATTTTCCTCTTGAATGTTGCATGAGGATATCTGGATTTCATCATTTTAAAAAACATTATCTAATAATAACAATCAAACAACAACAAAAATAAACATAATTTTCAAAATATTTCAGCAATGTGCTCACCGAAAACATAGTTTTGAAGACGCTGCATTAGAAGACCACATGAATAAGTTAGGACAACAATGAACTAATTATCTTCGTAATTTGCTTACAAGAGAATAGCAGATTTCATAATCACATAACTAAATATTCCCATGCAAGCCTCCTAACTTGACTGGTAGACATTATCGGTATACTAGAAATACCTTTTCAAATAGGAAATCATTTTTAGCTGGAGCATAGCCTGAAATCAAAAAGAGTAAAATGCTCAAGCAAGTAGTCAAATGCATGGCCTTAGGACATTCAAAAAACCTGAAGCACACTATTCTTGATAAAAAAGTACACATTTTAGACAAAAAAAAAAAAGAAACATATGTACTAAATGAAAGAAAAGAAAAAAGAGAAATTAAAAAATATCATAATTAGTAAACCTCAATTTACAATATTGATTATCACCACCTTTTCTATCTCCAAGGACAATAAAGTCAGTAAGACTTGTAGATTCATCAAATAACATAAAAACGGAGTATAGCCATGGTAGTACAAGAATTTATGAGAAAATAAAATTTCACCAAGCCACAAGCACTGGGCATGTCAAGAGCGGGCAGCATAGGCAGCTATCTAGAGCACTAGTTGGTGCAGACCTCCTAGAGCATGTTGTCTCATCAATGTGCCAAAGCTTCTTTGACAGATGGCACATATTGGAGTTATATTGAGGGAGGCACTAACACATTTATTTAGCCGTGATACATGTCACATCAGCAGGATAACACGCTCAATTGATGACAAGACTAATCCAAAGATTTCCCTCCAAAAGGGGGAGTGATTGTGACTTTACCTCTATAAAAGGAGATATCTATCTAGTGGGTAATTGTAGTATCTCCTCACAATGATATTATGTGATTAGATTCAATTAAAATTTTCAACTTGAGAACGAAGAGTCACATAAGGTACATAAACTGTGTTGGAGATGTTGATGGAAAAAAAGCTCATTAGACTTGCGCTTGCATAGTGCTAATTTTGGAAACATGCTATGTGAGCATCAAAATCTAGGCTCATGGAGGAGGGATAATTAGATTCTTCTTTTGAAATTTCCCCACTAATGTAAGGGAACATGAGGAGAAATATTGCCTGGAGGTTGCTCAAGTGGATCACTGGAACAACTTATTAATGACTTTGATGAGATGCCTACCAACGAGCATTGGCATGCCTCTAGGTCAGCTCCCTACCTTAGAGGGGAGTCATTAACACCTTGTGAAGAACATCAAGGACTTCATTGAGCATTCTTCGTATTATGAGAATAGAGGCCTCAAGAGAAAGTGAGCTCCTCACATGTGTTCTCAACCCCTGCAAGGTGAGGGAATACATCAAACTTCCTTATAATGGAAATCTAGTGTTTTCCACACAACTTTGGTGAGATTGATCCGTGGCAGTTGGAGCGATAATGTAAAAACATTCCCTGAAAACCCTGGCGATGGTAGGATGCAGAGAACGTTCCTCATGCATGTAAAGAGAAAAATGTAAAGTTGTTTGAGTGTTCAAATGACTTATATTGAAGTATCATTCTATGAATGTTAATGGAAAATAAAGATTGACTTTGTATGAAAATGTGTTTCAACATTGTATGTAACCACTACAACCTTATGATTATAAGGTGTGTGGAATGTTATGAATGTGAGATGCTTAGCTCATGATCATAAACAATTTGTGACACAAATAATCTAAATCGTGGCTCGAGATTGTGTGATTCTACTGCTTTGAGAAGAGATGTCTTTCTAGGAAGACACGATTATAGAATCAAGTCAAAACATAGAAGCTAGCTAAGCTATCCATCTAGACAGCGATGTTTCATGTTTTGGAGAGCTTCCCTCATTTTTTTAATTTATGGTATCTCAATTTTCAAGGTTCCCAGTGTGTGCGTGGTGATGTCTACTTAACGCAACAAGACAAACAATGTTGTCTTCTCTTCAATTCTCTAGTGGCATTCTTCTTTTAGTTTCTGTGTTACTTGGTTAACAATGGCATCTAAAAATGCAAGGAAATCAATAATAATAAGTGACAAGAGATTAGAAAAATATATCATTTCTAAATATACCAATGAATTTTCATGTTTCACCATGAAGACACTTCAGTGATTGGTGGAGAGGACAGGAAAAAAATACATCCTCCTCCAAGCTTCAAGTTGATGGATCCAAAGGTGGGTGAGAGGCCTAATGCAAGCTACAACTCAAAAGAAGTTGGCCTCTTTAAGCAATATTTTAACATGAGCCTAGAAGAGGCCGGCCAATGGGGTAGTTGAAGGTCCTAAGCATTTGCGAGTCCAATGCCGAGGTAGTTTCACTTTCGTCAATGGATGAAGCATACATTATGAACAAGCCAACCAAGAAAATATATGTCCATGTAAGCAAATCCTAAACCATATTTACGATCTTTAAAAATTCACGTCTTTGTTCTTATTGAGAGAGTTTTATAATTATTCTTGATCACACTTTCAGAAGTTAGATTAATTTATAGACAAGACACCTAGAGATTTCACCCTCATTTAATGAAAATTTTAGATCTGATTCCAAATTTCTCATAAGTGTAAGCATCTATAATTCATTACCCCTCACATCACGATTAAGACTAATCGTTAGGCGCTAAGAACTTAGCATATAGCAATAGATTTAGATTTTAAAATTTAAAAATTCACCATCTTTTACTTAAAGTGGGTTTTGGGAAAAATAATAATGAATCAAATCAACATCAAATGGTTCCATAATCCAGGATTGTTGTGATGACTAATCTACTGAGTAAGAAGAGATATTCGACCCAACTTGATTGAAAGATCCTTATTAATAACCATATATTGTATTGTTTAAGAGAATATTATAAACCTAGGGCAAGGTGAATATTTATCTAAGAGAATAACTTTAAGTTGACCGTAATTGATAATGGGTTTTGTACCCTATGATTCATCACTCAATGGGCTCTAGGCTTTAAACGTGATAGTAATATAATAGAAACTTGAGAGGCCAAACGATCCATCAATGGGTCATGCTCTAAACTGTAATATAGTAGGGTCATTAAACAGGTAAACCACCCTATCAGAAGACCATAATCATAATCACCCTTTCTATAGTTTCATTTAAGTTTAAAATCACACGATCAAAATAGACATCATGTCCTTATTTACTAAAAAATATTTGAAAATGTTCACAATGACACATTTGATATGGCATTGACTATTTTATGAGCTAATTTTTTTAAAAAATTTATTACCCATGAAAATAATTACAGAGGGTGAATAGATGTTTTACTTTTAGATGATGAATTTTACTTAATTAATTTTGCAATTTTTTTAAGTTTCATATTTTTGTTGGGATTTAAACACAAAATGAAAATATTTAGATCATAATATCCCATCCGGTTGAGATTTTTTGTTAACATGAACATCATCGAGGTACTTGAACTATTGAATTTATTTGATTGAACCTTACTAACTTTGTGCATTTAGTTACAAAGAACCAGGTTCATACCATACATAGGACTTTAATTGTGTGCTAGGCTGCCTTAAGCAAAGGTAAGGCATTAGGGTTTCCTAAAGAGACTAGCACACAAGAGCAGTTAAAGGTACACCCGAGATCTCCCTCATCCCAAGGACCCTCATTAAAGAAGTTTGCCTTATATTAAGGACCGTTTGGTCTGTATTAAACGCATAAAAAGAATAAAAGGATTCAAAAAAAAGGATTACTATTTGTTTAGTTTACAAATTCACTTGCTTTTTTTTTTGTAACAAATATAATAAATGAAAAAATTGATAATACTATATGAAATCATTAGCTTATCTATGACAATGGCATGGCATGGCAATGGTGGCGACCGGCAACTTTACTGGCCGGCGGCGGCATACGGCAGCACATGTGACAATTTGGTAGCCAGATCACTTTATTGTGATTTGAATTCGTTCAATCCCAAATAATGCGAACTAAGATTTCGAGATTTGAAATACACCTGAATTTTACTTTATTTACAACCAAACGCTGAAATGAAATACAGATTTGAAGCACAGATTCCAAATGCATACCAAACAAGAAAGAGAGAGGTAGCCTAAAAAAGACTTGGTTAAGATGTATAAAAATGATCTTAGTATACTTGAATTAAATGAGAATTTGACACATAATAGACACAATAGATGAAGGATTCATGTAGCCGACCACACTTAGTGAGATTAAGGCTTGTTGTTGTTGTAATCTATGACAAATAATGAAAGAGTCAAGTCAGACTGTGGCAATGCTAGTATGAAGATGAACAACAACCCTAATGTGAGATTTTTTTAGGTTCACCAAGAGTGGCGAGAATAAAAAAAATCATCACCACTCACTAAGATTTACCTGATTACAAGGCACAATAAATGAGCATTTTTTGGATCCTCATCATCCATCAAAAGAATAATTACTTCTAATCATCATGCTATCTTTAATTGTATATTATATTTCCTGCTTTCTAATGCAGTAATTCTTAGTGATTGCTTCTTGTCATCCAAAGATAAGTCCCTTTTTTTGCTTCTAATAATTTTCTAAGTAAATTTAAGCCCCATACTTAAGCTTTCCAATTATACAACTAGTTCAGCTCACATCCACAGAAAAGCTAAATCATTTTCACGTTGGTCCAAACCAAAGATGAACTAGGTTTCCAGAAAAGGAAGTTTTTTTTGTTGTCAGTATAAGCTTTCTCTTTATTGAAACACATGATTTGCATTAGCTAGTAGATAAAAATTAACGCAGAAATATAAACGTGCAGTGAAAATGGTGAAAATGGAGAAAGGTAGCGGAAGAGATACCAAAAACTTTTGTCACTAGCTTCACTGGCCTCATCTCCTCTCCAAATCTGCAGTTCATTTACCTATTGTATCAGATTCATTAAAAAGTTAAATATATTTTCCTTGATAAACTCACTGGAGACTACCTTTTGATACCTTCTGATGGAACCAGAAGCCATTCCGCTAGACAAATAAAGAGGTAATCATTTTCAAGGTCAAGTGCAGATGTTTAAGGGAGAGTTTTAATTTTTTTCATATGGTCAGTTTACCAAGATCCTCTATGTTTGGGATTGTGGCCGAAACTGCCACAAAACGAACATTAGCCAGAGGACTAGATGCCATCTCTTTGCTCCGAGAAAGCATCTTTATTCTGCTAACTACTGCTTCTAAAGCAGCCCCACGTTGATCATTAAGCAGATGAACTTCATCAATTAGTAAAAGTGAAATATCACTAAAGAAGCTTAACCCTCCATCCCTAACTCCGTGACGAGTCACGACATCAAATTTCTGTTACAATAACCAAGTTAAACAAAAAGTGCTGAAGAATCGAGCAAAAAGGAAATCAGCAAATCCATCTATACAAATAGATATTATCAACGACATTTTTTTATTCACCTCAGGAGTTGTTAGAATAATATCAGCATCATGTATATTCTTCACATTATAAGATTCATTGTCACCAGTCAGCTCCAAACACGTAATTCCTAATGCAGAAAGTTTCATATTCCAGTTGCGAAGCTTTTCCTGTACCAAGGCTTTTGATGGAGCTATGTAGATCTTATTTGCGTTTGTCATAAACAAAGGCAAAAGAACAAAATTAGCTGTATGGGAATAGCTGAATCTTTTCACGTTTACTGAAGTATTTAATGAACAAAGAACTTTAATTCCAAGAGTAGCAAAGCAAAATGAGATCATGATCATCATCATAGTCATTTTACCAATTATTGATGAATAGCTTAATGAATCGTTGTTCTCCATTCATTCATATAAAATGTTGAATGTAGTTTTAACATCATTTCTTACTTGTGATTTTAGTAAATTTATGTTATGATGATTCTTGTGTGGCTCCAAATAAGATATCATTCACATAAATCTGAATCACTATTCTGTCAACTCTAATCCTCCTAACAAATAGTATGATATCAATCTTATTTTTGCTAAAACCTAAACTGATCACAAAATATTCTCAAGCTCTAATACAAAGCCCTAGGAACTTCTTTTGCCCATAAAGAGCCTTCTTGAAATTGAATACATGGTTGGGATACAAATGATCAACAAACCCTAGTAATTGTTCCACATAAAAATCTCTCTAAACAATCCCATTCATAAAAGTAATCTTTATATCCATCTAATATAATTTAAAACCCTTAAAATAAGCATATACTAACAATATCCTAATCACTTCCAGTGTAGGTACTAGAGAATGACTCATCAAAATCAATCCATTCAATTTGCATGTATTCTTGGGCTACTAATCTAGTCATATTTTTAACTACAATGCATGATCATTTGACTTATTTTTTGTAGACCTATTTTGTTCAAATTACATTCTAATCATTGGGCCTAGACATTAACTCTCAAACATCATTCATCATACATTATTTCAACTCTTCTTGTATAGCAATTACCCAAAATTCATCATGCAATGCATCAACTATACACTTAGGTTCAATATGAAAAAGAAATGCAGAATGATCAACCTCTTCTCTGAGTGCGCTCTTAGTCCTAACTGCTTAAGAAAGATCTATAATAAGCTCCTCAGGATGACTAAAAATGCAGGCCATCGCTCAGGAAAAATACTTCAAAAATCTCCACCATATCTAACATGTTTAGAGAGTTCATCCTTCATGAGTCAAATTGATTTTTATTCAACTAGATTTCCCCCAACATTAATATTAGGCTTATTTAGATATGAGTCCTACTTCCTATGAACGCAAACATCCATAATTAATTACACCTCTTATCACAGTAAGAGAGCACTCTCAATTAAAGTTAAAAATAAACGTGAATATCTGGTATAAATCGATACCTAGCAATGTGTGGATGATTGTCTAAAAAAAGAACAGTCCCGATCAAGATCCCATGATTCCGTCGTCCCAAGAATGTCATTAGTTATTCCAGTCTACCAATATCAAAAAGCTATTAGCCATAATGTACAAAAATCCTAATTAGGCCATGGGTTGCCCCCTCCTATGAATCCTAAATAGACTAGGGTTATTGTGCAGGTGTTGTTGTGCAAATGTTTATTAAATTATTTAAGCTAAACTTAACTTATAAGTCTAACTAATAATTCAATTTTTATTAAGTTTGCCTTGTAAACAAACTTTGGGCTTACATCTATTGAAATACCAATATTTATTATGTTGATTAAGACTTGCCTTACAAATATACATGGGACTTACATCTATTGGAATACCATGATTTGAGTAATTGAAGTCTGCATTGCATAAATGAATAGAACTTACATCCATTGGAATGCCATATTTGGATTGATGTTTGCATTGAAAATATAAGTTAGGCTTATATCCATTAGAATGCCATTGTTTTGTATGTGTAGTTCGCCTTCCAAACAATGGTTAGACTTATATCCATTAGAATGCCATGTTTGGAATGATGTTTGCATTACAAATATAAGTTGGGCTCATATCCATTGCAATGTTGTTGTTTTATATGTAGAGTTCTCTTGCGAACAATGGCTGGACTTACATCCATTAAAACGCCATTTTGGATTGTACTTACATCCCTTTTGAATGCCATAATTTTTATATGGAAGTGAACAATGATTGAGCCTACATTTATAGGAACATCATTTTGGATTAAACTTATATCCCTTTGAATTGTTGATTTGGATTAGACTTATATCCCTTAGTCAATTTGGACTAGGTTTACATCCCTTTAGAATATCGATTTGGGTTGGGCTTACATCATTTGGAAATGTCAATTTGGATTGAACTTACATCCCTTTGGAATGTTTTTTATTAAATTATGTTTGCCTTACAAACATAGGTTGGACTTACATCTTGTTAAAAAATCAAATTAGAATAATTTATTTTATAAATGCATATTGGAATTACATTTCTTTGAAATGCCGGATTTTATATGACTTATTGAAGTCTATCTTCAGAGAAACACTGGGCTTACATCCATTGGAATGCCAATTTTTAATATGTTTGAAGTCTACCTCAAACGTGCATAGGACTTACATTCATTGGAATATTATGTTTGATATGTGGACGACCTTTGCTTTGCAAACATAGGTTGGGCATACATCTATTAAAAGCTTTGTTTAAATATGGTTAAAGTCTACATTGTAGGCAAACATTATGCTTATATCCATTGGAGTGCCAAGTTATTTAACTTTATTTCATATTAAATATAAGTCCTTTACCCCATTTTTCTTTAGTCTCGCTTTATGTTTAAGACAAATTTTTTTACTCTAATCTCACTTTATGCATGAGACAAATCTTTATTGTTTGAGATGAATTTTCAATTCAACATTGTCTTTCTCCCCCTTTTTATTATATTTAAGATGAATCTTTGATTTAATCTTTGAGGAAAATCTTTGATTCAACCTCCTTTATGTTTTGAGTTAAATTTTTAATTCAATTCCTGTGAGAAAAGCCTTGATCTTTGTGTCGAGTTATTGGATTATATCCGGGTCCTTAACACCCTGCGTTTGATCAACTGATTTGGATTTCATAAATTTTCTTCTATAAATGGAAGAAATTTGAAATTCATTAATGTATTTAGGCTTGATAAAGAAATTACCAATCTGAGTTTGGATCTTTAGACTTTTAACATACTATTAATTAAATCCAATTCTTTTAATATGAAAGAGAAAAAAATTTTATTTACTTGCATTTAATAATTTTATTATTTTATTTATTCAATTTTAATCTTATGATATATACTTTTGTTGCATTATAAAGTCCCCTCTTTCTTATTTCAATAATTTCCACAAAAAAAGATTTAAGTTTAATAATTTTAACGAAATTCCACCAAAATGACTACTTAGTAGTGCTGCAATTCATGAAATTTAAGTGAGATTGCACGCACTTTTTCCTTGCTTCGGGCCTAAGATCGACAAAAGGAGATGATCATCTCACACCAAACCTAAAATCGACGGTGGAGATCTTCATAAATTAGATCTTTACTAATTTAATTATGTTGATCGTTTCGACCAGACCTAAGATCGTCTCACACTATGTTGATCGTTTTAATTTGATTTAATTATTTAATTTAATTCGATCTTTACTTATTTAATTTGACTGATTTAATTTATTTGATTGGCTTAATTAAGATTTAATCATTGGTTGATCGTAGTTTTTGTATCAAGTTAATTAGAGTTTGATTTGATTTAGGTTATTTGGTTGTTGAAGCATTTAATTTAGTTTCATGTGTTTATATTAATAATGTTCATAATAATTTGATAAATTAGATTTACTTAGTTGAGTTTAATTTGAAATTTAATTAATATTTAATCTATTCATCATTTTGATTTAAATTTTTATGGTTTGTGTATTTTAAGCTCAATTTCAATCCTAAAGTTTCAAATCAATTTGATTAATATTTTTGGTTTAATTAGGGTTTGATTATTTTTAATTAAACTTAAATTAACTCAAAAATACCCAATATAATTTGGGAATTGTAAGTTTAATGGATTCCTCTCACTAAGATGAAACCATATAGACTTTATTTGCATTTTTTTTGGTTGAGTATTTTATTTTTTATGAATTTTTAAAATTTTGAGAATTTTTCAGCATTTTTTAAATGTAAAACATTTCTACTTAACTCAACGCCACATGGATGACGCCATTTAACTTTCCGCATGACCGTAATGCGTAGGATCCACGTGGATCACACATGGAATAACGGTGGGGAGGCAGGTTCGAGCAGGATCGTCCGATCTCTCCGATCAAAAATCAGACAGTCCAGAATTGATCCACGGATCCTTAAGGAATTAAATCAAACGGTGCTATTAGATCTCAAACGTCTGCTCGGTAGAGATTTCGCCTCCTATTCCCTGCCAGAGAATCGAGAATCGTCCACCACTGGACGTTGATTTCCGACGATCCGAGCAGCAAAAGTGTGGGATTTTGATTGCAAATCGATCAGGGATCGATTTTCAAGCAATCCCTACAGTTTGATCTCAATGGGGATCAAATTCGCTTCACAAAAGACCAATCTGAGTTTGAAATTCATTAATGTATTTAGACTTGATAAAGAAATTATCAATCTGAGTTTGGATCTTTACACTTTTAACATACTATTAATTTAATCCAATTATTTTAATATGAAAGAGAAAAAATTTATTTACTTGCATTTAATAATTTTATTATTTGATGTATTCAATTTTAATCTTATGATATATACTTTTGTTGCATTATAAAGTCCCCTCTTTCTTATTTCAAGAATTTCCACGAAAAAAGATTGAAGTTTAATAATTTCAACGAAATTCCACCAACATGACTACTTAGCAATGCTGCAATTCATGAAATTTAAGTGAGATTGCACGCACTTTTTCCTTGCTTCAGGCCTAAGATCGACAAAAGGAGATGATCGTCTCACACTAGACCTAAAATCGACGGTGGAGATCTTCATAAATTTCTCGATCAAGCCTAAGATCAACAGATGCAAGTCTTCAAATTTTAAATCCTACAAATATCACATTTATTCAATTTTTTATAAGATTACCTAAGGAAGAATTTAAGAAGTCCCAAAATAACCACCAATATGCTTTTAAAATCCCATATTAGGGCTATTAGGCCTAATTCAGCCTTTTTCACATGAGCAAAGGAGGAGGCTTTGATCTTAGGGCAAGGATCAGCTAAGTCCGATCCCCCTCTTTTCTTCACATGAGGCTGACGGCTTCAGCTTAAGCTCTCTCTCTCTCTCTCTCTCTCTCTCTCTCTCTCTTGAGCAACAACGAGGGCTTGAATCGTTGATCGGATGGATAAAGGAATCGGCTAAGGCAATCAAAAATAAGAGGGGTCGACTAGGGCAAGTTAGATAACAAGGTAGATCTGCGGCTTTGCTTGTGTGTCTCCTCCTTTGGTTGATCCTCTCCCTCTCTCCTTATAGGAGACCAATTTCCAACTATTCCCGCTCCACCTCAGAGATTCAAATCTCACATCCTAAATAATATTAGGTATTGTACATCAAATGTCACATGAGTTGACATTTCAACTACTAAGCTTTTCTTATTCAACCTTTTGCCTTACAATGATTTGAATAACTTATGAATGTTCCTTCATTTACTCTTGTATCAGAATTGGTCAGGCCGACTCTTCCATTTTTCAATATCAAGCATATACATCAAAATACAAGAAATATGCCACATTTGGCTTTGTCTATTTCAAAATCGCATTAGAATCTTCAAAATTATAGATCTAATGTTTACACTGTTGAGCAAATAACAAGTTACATTCACTGCCTTCTATTTTGTAAGCTCATTTTGCTCTAATTACATGACGATCATTGGGCCAAGGCATGAACTCTCAAACATCATTCCTCACAAATTGATTCAACTCTTCTTGCATAACAACTATCCAAATTGATAATTCAATGCATCATTTATATACTTAACTTCAATATGAAAATAAATGCAGAAATATTAATCTCCGCTCTAAGTGTGTTCTTAATCCTAACTCCATAAGAAGATCTTATATAATGAGCTCCTTAAAATGACTTAAAACGTGTTTCCATTTCTTAGGTAACTCAAGTATAAGAAAAACCTCATTAGTAGTTGCAAGCTAATCTAAACTTAGGTTTTCTAACGTATCAATCTCCTCATCCAACTCTCTCATCTTGGGTAATCATAGGACTTGTTCATCAAATGTCAAATGAATTAACTCTCTAAATCAACAAATATCATATATTATAGCATTCATAGTAGGCCAACCCGGTATAAATCCAAACTATAGAAACTTTTATATCACGTCATAGTCTATATGCCCAATTACTCTCTACCAGGATTTTAATGTATGACATATTAACTTAATTCATCTATAATTTACACTCTTGTGCATCACCTTTACTCTTTAAATAGAAACTAACAAACTCTTTCTTTATTCATCTGACATCTTTTTAGTCTTTAAATAATATTAAAAGGATCCGTAGGACAAGAAATTCCTTAATCTCCAAAGCATTTTCATACTTCTATTGAAATATCATCAAATATACTGTTTGTTCACACTTCATTTTCTCTAAGGCCTCTCCAACCTCAAATTTATTAATACGAAGATAAAAAAAATTATTTTTATTTAAGGAATTAAGATCACTAAAGTCAATCATATTCTCACAACTTTTATTGAAAAGTCTATCAAAATATTTCATCTATATGTTGAATATTCTATTTTAAAGAAATCGCTATATGATCTTCATAATTAATGTATTTCACTTAAACTAAATCTTTACTTCTCCTATCTTTTTGCTTGGCTAACTTATACATGCATCTTTCATCATCTTGAGTATCTAATATATTATATAAATCACTAAATACTAAGTTCTTTGCATCACATATTGTTTTCTTGAAATTCCTATAAACCACTTTATATATTTTCCAATTATCTAAGCTTTTACATCTAAACTAATTTTTTATAATAAAACTTCTTCTTTTTTATCTTTTCTTGCATATTTTGACTCCACCAATTATTTTATTAATTGAAGCTTTTTTTATTCTCCAAATACACTTTTTATAACTTGGTTAATCTTACTTGCTATTTCTTTTCACATAATATTAACTTCCTCATGAACATTTCAAATCCTTAGATAATATAACTAACTCTTAAAAATAATTTTATTAAATTTTAAATACACCCATCTGATCTTACGATAATACTTCAATTTTTTTTATCTTTCAAACCTTTATCTTAAAATCTAAAACTAGTAGTCAATATTAGGTGCTTAAACTTTTACCCATAATAACCTTACAATCTTTTTAATGTAAACGAACCATTTTCCTTGTAAGAAAATAATCAATCTATATTTTACTATTAACTAATTTTTTTTTTGATTATGAGAAAAATTGATTTTATTAAACGCTTGAATATTATGCTTAACCTCTTTTAGTTAAACTTTTAGAGCTAAACAAGAATTTTCTTTCTCCATTGTTTTAGAATGAAATGTCGAATTGCCCTGCTTTTACAACCACATCCATTTACGATGTCCTATCACTACTATGCAATTTCCTTAATCGATGTCACATTATGATCTTATTTAATAATAACTAATATTGAACATTCTTAATCAATATACTAATCTAAAAAAAATATATCTAATCAAATCATTTAAACTATTTCAATTCATATACTACTTAATGTTATCAAAATGTCAATCTAAACCCTAATTTAATCTAATCTACAACTCACCTAACAAAAAATTAACTCCCAATATTTCAACATAATCCCAAAGAAAGAGATAAAAGAAATTAAGAACGCATAAAATTTAATTTAACAGAAATCATTACGGTATGAGCTGACGGTTCATATTTAGCTTTCCAGTTGACATACATCTCGACGAAGGGAATTCGCTTAATTAAGTTACTACATTTGATGAGCTTAAGAAAGATACGCTCCGCCTTTCAGAGGAATCTCGCGAAGGGAAAGGAGGAAACCGAAGCTGTTTTTGCCGCTATGGAAGGAAATAAAATTACGATCGATCCGCCATACACGCTTTAAGGCTTTAATCCCGCCCATTATGCGATGGATTTGCCACGAACTTAATTAGCTTCAAAAATTAATTAGAAATAATGGATATTACACCGATGGTGTGGCCAAATCAAGCACCTCCGAACTCTCTTTTCTTCTTCTTAGAGTTTTTTGGCAGCTTTTGTCCTCACCACCCCATCCGGAGTTGTAAGCAAGACATTGTTTAGGTCTTCTTCTTCCGCTTCTTCACACAAGGTAAACAAAATTAATTGATTTTTTCTCTGTTCTTGAGTTGTATTTGTGTTATTCTACAAAAATCAAACATTCTTCTATAAAGTTGTCTGATGGTTGGAGGAAGCTGGGAATTGGAATGTAGTTCGATTAGAGAGGTGCTTGATTTGTCGATTGGAAGAGACGGTGACTAGAAGAAGAGGTGGTATTAAAGATTGTGATGAAGTTTGTGTGAGCTGTTTGAAAGGGAAAAGTTATTTCATTGAGCAGAATTAAATGATGACTGCTGTAATTAGTGAATGGGCTTAGGCATTTGTAGCCTTTTTGAGTGGAGGAATGACGAATGAAGATGCAGGGTTTAGAGAATGAAGAGAGTTTGTTTTGTTTAAGGTGAGATTGATGGTAGGGAAAGTCAGCTAAATATTTTCAGATGGTTATAGGATGGAGTCTAGTTGTAAGGGAGTTAGTAGGAGGATTTGTTTTGGTGTTAGCAGAGGGTAGTTAGTTTATGAGGTAGCAAGTTGTTAAGGGAGCTTCGATACATAGGTAAGGTGGTAGTGGGCTTCAAGATTGTTCATGATGTCAACTTGATAGAATAGATTGACGAAGCATTCAATATACTACAATCTATTAGTGAATGAACTTGTTCTGAGCATAGTTCACTCATAGTTATGGCTGGTTTATTATGAGTTGTGTAGTTTATTAGCTGCATAAGTCATATATTGGAAACGGTATTTTAGTTTCTGCTCTTGTGTCAAACAGTTGTTGTCACTAATCATGTATATGTATCTCACAGCTGCTATTATTCTTATTTGTGCTTTGATTACTTTGTTGTAAAAAAGCTATTTAATGACTGTCAAAATTATTGAATATTACGTGAGTTAACCTAATGGATTAACTGGCATTTCATCATGGTTTAACTTATGCCATTTTTATTTTTATTTTATATTTTTTTTTGTGCAAGCTAGATAGAAAGGACTGATTATCTTAGATTACCTGCATTACTGCATACGTCCTATAATTTTATGACCCTACATATATAATTAATAGATTTTGTCAGATACTTCCATTTTGTCACGGGATATAGTTAAAAAATTGGAACTAACATTGTATTGGTCTGGAGGAAATGATCCTATAGATCTTTGGTAATTTTTTATTTTTTATAGATTTTCTTTTTAACTCTTCCATAGATGAACAAAAAATTCATTTTGTTATCTTGTTTTTGGTTTTGTATAGGTTACTTGGGCATGCGTAGATGATAGTTGCAGAAAACTGAGCCATAAACAAAATTTTGATTTTTCAACATCTTAAAAATGTATCAAATCACACAAAATTCCTATTTGTAGCAGAACTCGGAAGATTCTTTGTTCATCTTCAGAATCTTCACGTGACATTTCACCAGAATCTCTATGGGAGGTACTATCAATCTCTATTTATGTTGTTCTTTTGAGTTTTAACTGGAAGATATCTAGCTAGTATTCTATGTTAAAGTAAACTAAACTTTTCAATTGCTTAAATGGCCAAATTGTGCTGCTATTTATGAACTTTGACAGTATTTTTGTATACATGATGTCATGCACCTACTTTTCTATGCTATATTTTTTAGTCATGCTTGTCTGTTATTGAATCAGAGTGGTGATATAAATTCATGTGCAATATGACATCAGATTGTCACTTTTTTAAGGTTATGTCAATCTTATTCGTTTTACTAGTTATTCCTATATAAGTTTGCTTAACTTATTTAACATTTTACTTTCGATCTTCTATAGTGACGATTAGTAAGAATCAATTTGTTTCACTGAAGTATTTGAAAGTGATTGGATCTCACTTTCAATAGTGTGGGGTTGAACCAGGGATTGTTTGCCTCTATTGTGACTTGAAGTTCATGATTTTGGATCATTGAAATAGCATCTTTGCTAGGCATTGGCAGGGTGATGTACGTTGCCCCTTCTTAGGCTTTCATTGATGAGATCTTCATGCACTAGATATGCTCTTGAATATTTGTGATCAATAATTTAGCCTAAAATAGTTTGGATGAAGTTAATGATGATAATGATGTAGTCATGATCAATGAGATCTTAATCATTAGGTTAGGGTGAGAAAATGCTTTGGAAAATAAAATTTTTCCAAAATTTATGGAAAAATATTTCTTTACTTGAAAGCATTAATTGTTAGATGGGGAAGAGTGATGAATGAGTGTTCTAGAAATGTTTACAATGCGGTATATGTTAAACAGCATAAAGGCAGATTTCATGGACTATGAAATGGCGTATTTTTTTTTTTTAATGAAGTTTAGTGAACACAAGATGCCCAGTAGTAACTCTGAATTTGGGTTCATCCCTGTGAGTTTTAGAGGAGGATTCATGTAGTTAGTTCCATGCTGATAGGATTAGTCTTTACTTCCATGTTGATGGCATAAATAATGGCAAATGAATAACGTTAATATCAAGACAAACTATTGCATGTATTTCTTGGAGAATTCAAGCTGCAATACAATGCTTATCTTTATGTTTTTTTTATCCTATGTTAAAATTTCCACATGTTTCTATCACATCTTATGTGAGAAGGTATATGTTCTTCTTTCTCAAATAGTTTAAATATTCAAGAATGCCATCTCTTGAAAGTTTGTCACATACTACATAGAAGTTGTTAAAATTGCGAAGTTATTGCTTATGTTGATTGTTCATGATTATGATTCTTATACCTTGTTATGCTTCTGCTCTTGTTTGCGTGAGAAGTAATTCCCTTGAACCCTAATGCATACCTTGTCTCTATGGAAAAAGAGTTCAAGAACTCTTGCTCTAACCGCATTGCCTGCATCTTCTAATCTGCAATAGTAATGCAAGTCAGAGAGTTTGTCCCAATCGTAATTATTGACCTTTATGATTTGCTGGCACATAAAATATGTTTTTTTAAATGATATAATTTGTTGGCCATGCGAATTACTTTCTCCCATCCACAGGAAAGTTTTATTTGAGTTTATTTCCTTTTTTTCTTATTAAGTAGATGGGAAAGCAAAAAGAAGGTGATGCACTGGCAATTTGGGAATTAGGTACTACTTTACTCTATTGTGACTTCTGCATAAGAGAAATAGAGTTGAGAAATATGCCAACTTCTCATTTCAACAAAGATGGAAAAAAATATGAACAATTTCAATAACAGAGAGAATATATGATCGTACATAACTTAAAAATAAATGGGATCATTTAAAAAAGGAGTGGAAGTTATGGAAAGAGCTACTACGTGATGAAATTGTAATTGGATGGGATCCTATCAAAAAAAAACAATAGATGATTCACCTGAATGGTGGATTGAAAAAGTACAGGTCAGTTATCTTAGTGCACAACTTTAGCATTAAATTTCAAACACATATAATTACTTCACATTTGTTTTTTGCATATAATGTAGTTAATACCCGCTGCCAAGAAGTTTAGATATAATGGTATAGTCCATGAGCTAAGAAAGGATAGGATGTTTCATATAGTAACAATCGGTGATAATGTTTGGGTTCCAAATTGGGAGTATTACAGAAATTAACAACCGCAGATTTAGACACATCTAATGATGATGAAAATCAAGATGAACCAAATTTAGTAAATTATCTTGGCAAAAGGTAAAAGTCTCTATCTCAAAAATCTCAAACAACCATTCTAATCACTAAGACAAAGAAAAACTAAAAGTTGTATGCGGTGGAAGGCAACTTCTTATAAATCATATTAATGAGCTTGAATCAGATCTATCACTCTTCTATATCTACCGTGAAATGCAGATCGTAAATTTTTTACAAGAGGCATTACATGAAGTTGCACTGATTTGATATATTTAATGATGAGGAGTTCTATGATTTCGCTACAGATTTTCTGCAAGATAAAAACCGTAGGAAGACTTTTATGAGTATACCTGTTGAACAAAAAGTTTGGTGGTTAAGGAGACGTTTCTTCAGGAGTTCTCTTTAAGTCAATGTAAAACTTCGTTCTTAGTTATTTCATTGCAATTTCGACATATATTTGCCACGTTCATGTACTTTAAACCTTTTTCTTTATGTTTTCAAATTGTTTATATGTGTGTGAGAATATCCATTATTATGTAAAATCACTTAGTTTTTCAGATATAGTTAATGATGAGGAGTTCTATGCAAGCAGAAGCTTTTTTTTAGCAATTTTGGTTATTACACGGCACAACTTTCATCTTTTCTTACAATTTTTTGGTAATGCTTTCTAGAAAAGATCCATTTAGTATCAGCCCTTTGGAAGGAATAAAAATAATTGATGTTGGATGCGGAGGTGGTATCATTTCTGAGGTACGTACCATATGGCTTAGCTTGCAAGTTAAGTTCTACCAATCCACTAACCCGCTTTAATTTCCCATTTTAACTTTTATAACCACCTCCGATGTCTTGTTTCAACCATGTGTAGATGTGTACTTACCATATGGCTCTAATAGCAATAAATTACAAGAATGTGTCATTGTGGATTAGTTATTTATTAATTATTAGTAGAAAACTGAAAGTCTGCCTTGCCCTGCACCCTTTGCTTTGCTAGATTAATGCAAAACGAAAATTTATTATTACTTTCTAATGCTATGTGCAGCCAAGTTAGATGCAGGCATATATATATAACATAAAAGTTTGGTGCAAATCACATGAAAATGCATGTAGTGGTAATGAAATTTTCATTAACATATGTAATTCATTCTGACCTTTTGCTAGATAGGCTTGCGGGATGGCCGACAAAAATATCAAGGTTGCTCAAATTCATGCGGTATGGCTATCATTATATGAATTATTATTCCATGATGAAATCTTGTAATATCATATCATATTGTTGCGCTACACGTAATGCTTTTCATAATTCTTATTGTAGTTATCAGTAATGTCCGATGAAGGAAACAATTCTCTTGAAGATGACTATGAGAATTTTGTTGAACACTGTCTTGAACAGGCAGCTCTAACTCAATTTTGTAATATTTTGGCAACATCTAGCTGTTTGATCCATGATTATCACAGACTAAGACAAGAAACCATGCATGATATGTGTCATGCGGTGATAAGTGGGTATTAGAATTATTATATGTTCATCCCATCATTCTATAATATGTTGAATGTCACAAGAAATTTTAAGGACTTGTTACTTGAAACATCTTATGGGTTGGAGGGTTCACGAAGAACAACTAGAGAAATTCTTGCTATAACTTTATATATTTTAGCACATAACGAGTCTATTAGAGAAACGTGTGAACGCTTTCAACACTCCACAGAGACAATTAGTAGATATTTTTCTCGTGGCCTTCATCTGTTAGTTATGTTAGGAATGGATATAATTATCCCAACAGATAAATTGTTTGCTGAAATCCCGTCACATATTCTAAATGATGTTCGTTATATGCCACATTTTAAGAATTGTATTAGCGCAATCGATGACACTCATGTTGATGCTGATACCATTGAAGAACAAGTTGCATTTATAAGACATCATTCACCACACAAAATATTATGGTTGTATGTGATTTCAATATGTGTTTCACTTTTTTTGTTCCATCGGATGGGAGGGCTCGCATGATGCTCAGATATTTAAACGCATACAGATCCTGGGATGCAATTTTCAGCCCGCCATCGTTTTTTTTCTTGTTTACATATTTATTACTTTTGTCTTTTTATTTTACACCATGCATAACTAATATGTTTCTTTGTTAACTAGGAAAATATTACTTAGTAGATGTTGGTTACTCTTTACAAAGGGGTTTCTTAAAACCATATCCAGAAACAAGATATCACTTAGTGATTTTATTCATGCACGCTCAATTAGAGGCATCGTGATATTCAACGAGCACATTCATTACTTAAGTGTTATTGAGCGTACATTTGGTGTATGGAAAAAAAAAATTCTGTAGATATGCCAAATTATTCTTTCAAAAAACAACGTTTTATAGTTGTGGGTTCAATGGCAATACATAATTTCATAAGAAGACATCATTCACATATTGATCCGGAGTTCGAGAAATGTGATGTTGATGAATTTTTTATTCATCCAAAAGCAGATGAGTACAGAGCAAGGGTACATTTTAAATGTTCAACCAAGAAAGTGATGTAAGTAGAGTTCCAAGTGTCAAGAGACAATAACTGAGATATCAGACTTCAATTATGTCATTCTAATGTAGCGTGATTTCCAATATGTGTATTTGATAAAATCTTTGTTACATGATGAGGCCTTTTAAATTTAGTAGTAATCAGAATGATTATTTGTAATTCTATCATTGTTTGATAAATTTGTACAATTTAATGACAATTAATTATGAAATCAAAGCATTTATTGTAAACCGTTATGGTAATGTATTTATTTGGTTTTCCCAACGTATTCATTCAAACACTTAGAATTAATTATACTTTATTGAACTTATTATATTTGTCGAGACATCCTTATCATCCCTTATTATTGTGATGTTTTATTTCTTATATATATATATATATATGTGTGTGTGTGTGTGAGTGTGTAATTGAAGGAATCAGAATTTGATATAGTTATGCTAAACCGTATAAAGGTAAACTTGGATTTCTGAAAAATATTTTAATCTATACTTTGGCTCAGAAATATATTTATGTTAACTTATAAAGTTGTAAATTATCTATTTCATAGTGGTTTGGTCATTCATATGCGAATTAACTTGTGCATCTAATTGGTGTTGTATTTTGTAGGTATTATTTGCAAGACTTGGAGTCGTGTAGGTGGATCGAGAGCTGTCGTTGAGCATAAATTTTTTTTTTACATAATTTTTAATCTTATATTTGTATTAGTTGGAGGGTTTTTCTCAACTGGCCAAATGTATCAATTTCATAATTAGTGTAAGAGAAGTATTCTCTATGTGGACTATGTAATATTCAATCATAGTAATAAAATTACTATTTATCTAATACATTTAAAAAATATAGATGATTAGAAGATGAAAATTGTTGACTTATTAATATATGTCAACTAGGGAAAAAAAGTAAAATGTGTGAGATTTTATTTTGTAATAGTATGGAAGGTAAAATGAAATTTTAATATTATTGTAATAGAGTTTGAAATATAGTTGATTCACATTAATATAAAAAAAAAATCATCATAATTAATATGCATTTGGTTTATATATTTGCTTAATTTAATGGTTAGCCAATTAAATTTTTGGGGGCTTTCTCTGAAAATTAATTTTTGAGGCTTCTGGTTAATTTTTTTGAGGCTTTGTGAAAAAAATTAATTGGAGAATCGTACATATATGGACTATTTATTCAAGCTTCCGAATGAGGCTCAATTTATAAGATATTTTAAGGAGTTTTATATATTTATAAAATTATAATTTAACTATTTTATAATAAAAATTTTGCATTACAATGATTGCTTATATTTCTAGTGTATTTAAATAATCAATTATAAAATTTTAATTTACTTAAAAATTTAGACATAATGATGATATTTAATACACTTTCTACGACTAGTTAAATATTATGATATTTATACATAATTATTAAAATGAATATAATTAAATATTGATTGGCATAAAATTTTAAAATACTAATGAAAAATATATCATATAAGTATCCAAGGTAAAATTTCTTAAATTTATGATAAGAAATTTAAAATTTTAAGATCATAATAAAGTTTTAATTACTATATTTTTATATTTATTTTTGTTAAATTTTGTTTATACAATTAAATTTTTGTTAGATATACTAAACTTTATTTCTACCATTAGATATATATATATATATCAAGTAAAAGAAAAAGAACATGCCATTTGGTTTGATGAACTAATCAAAAAAATAATTTTTTTAAAAAAATTATTTTGAGTTTGATTAAAATTTTTTTCGGCAATATATTATTATGACGCATATATTTGTGAATGTCCTAAACCTCTCAAACTCCTAAATACCGCATTTCTGGGGCTATCTCTCATAATCAGATTGGGGCGTTTTGGTCATTTCCTATTGTAATATGAATCCGGTTTAATCTAAATTTTAAAAAGCTATTTTTATTCAAACAGGTAATCTAAACTTTTCAGCCAACATATATTGAACTACGCTTCAAGAATACTTTTAAATCGCTTTTTAAGAATCCAAAAGTACCAATTTAAGTCAATTCTTACAAGTGATAATATGCTCATCTCTTTTCTTAAATAAGTATTAGCAATTACAAAATCATAAGCTAAAGCAAAATTCAATATAATTATATCTTCTTTATTAGTCACTCTATATTCATAGCTATCATAAATGCTTTTAAATTTTTCTAATACTCTTACCAACATGCCCATTTAAATCTCCTCTAATAAATACTATTTCTTCAAGAGCTGTTCTTTATATTAGTTCTTCTAAACCATTCTAAATTTTTTCTTTTAGGCATATATCCAAACCAACTTAAGAGGCATAAGCATTTATAACATTAATAATCTTAGCATCAACAACAATCTTTAAAACTATAATTATATCTCTAAATTCATTAACTTTTATCACATTATCTTTCAAATTATTATCTATAATTACACATACACCATTTTTAGCACGACTTCTATCAAAATATCAAATTTTTAACCCTAAACTATCAATCTCTTTTGTCTTCTCCCCAACCCATTTATTTTCTTAAATACATAAGACATTTATCTTCCTATGAACAATAATCTAGCTTCCTTGCCTGCATCTGTCCATCATGTAGGAACTCTTGCTTATTTAACACTACACACGGGCACTAGTGCGGTGGCTCTTACACAATTTTCACAGTATTTAGGCCATACATCACGTCGCTTCCAAGGAACGCTCTAGCAAACACAATGTATTAAAGGATTCATATCCTTGATTTTTCGATAAGGTTTGCGTGGCTACTATCAAACTACCTAACATAACCCTCCATTTTTCTCATCCGGGACTTGGGATTTCCAGCTAAAAATGTATATCATATATTTAATCTTAAAGAAAATTGCATATAAAAAATTCACCTTTTCCGATATTCCTAAGCCTCTTATATTCTAAAAGTTTTCTTCATTGTTTTAATATTTCAACTATTTCACTAAAAATTGCATTTATTAAAATCATGTCATCTACTAAACGAGAATTCTATTGAAATAAGTGAAAAAGTAGAAAATTAATAACTATTGAATGATGAAGGCTCAATGTTGAGTTAGGATTATTTAAGTGCAAACAATATAAGTTAATTAGTTTTTCCACAATATTTATAATATCATTGATGAACATAGTCCACTGGAACTAAATGATGGATAACTTACAGGGCCTAAATGCATTGATAATGGCTGAATAAAAGATTCCATTCAATTGATAATACTCTACACTCAAGTGATGGAACTGTAGTTAAGTTTACAAAACAAAAATGAAGAAGCTATTTCAAATCAGTAGCACTATCTTTCATGAAATTTGGCATCATTAGCAGGAGGGTAAACAAGAGATTTCAAATTCCAAGGAAAAAAATCCTAATAGGTGATTTGATGCCATACTGTTTTAAAAACTCCTTTCTCATGATTGAACCTTCCCTCTGGAGAAAGAAATCTTGAGTAGAGCCGAAGAATGCAAAGCTCAAAAAGCGCCGTTTTCCCACTTCCAGTTGGTGCTGATATGACCATATTTATATTGGAAAGAAAACACCCAGAAAAGCATTCACTCTGTAACGAATTAAAGTACCTGTAGGAAAATAATTAAACTTATCAGTACTTTATCTGACTTTCAGAACAAGGAATTCCGGTTAAAAGCAGTGACATTAAATGACTTGTAAAACAAGACCCTTAAGTACCTTACAAACTTAAAATGTTTGGGTCATTTAAGTGAATTTGAGAATAGTCCAACAGCTTTTGGATGACTATATCTCAATGCATAGATTATTTATTATTATCTCCTCGGTAAAGTACATTTCACAAAGCATATTGTAAAATGCATGGATTTCTAAGCTGTCAAAGAACTAATATTTATATTTATGACTCACTTTGGGCAGGTTAAATCAATCCCGACAAAACAAGATGTGATAATACAAATTCTAACACGTCACAATACAGAGCTTGAAACTACACAATCATCCATGTAGGAAGCGTAAAAAATGATTAACAAGATTTGGCTGTTATTCACAGAAAAGAAGAGAGAGATATTCTCACTACAAAAAAGGGATATTAGTACATTCAAATCTACTACCTGAAACTAAACATGGAACGAAACGGAACAGGCAACTCCAAGACAGATCTCAGAGCATACGAGTCCATGGATGATCTCATCTCACCAAAATCCTGCAAACCATAAACTAAGTTGGTTCAACTCTGACACATGATACATAGGATAAGAGGTAAAGAAAATGGGAGGCATTTATGATAACTAAACAAATTGACCCGACTGTTGGTGCACTTCTCAGTGTAAACTATGGGAGACATCTATGAAAAAAATTTAAAATAACATAGCATCATTCTTTTATCGGAAAATCAATTCTAATAATCTATATTTCAAGTCAATTCGCGAACCTCAATAGAACCTATATCTGTATCATAGAGAACTCGAAATCTAATAGAAGAGAGTTCGTCATCTAGCGTAATTATTTCTTAAAGCCCTTCAAATCGATTCAAATGCTTCGCATTAAAACACGTTGAGGCTTGAGAAACAGTAAACAGAAACTAGAAAATAGGTAAGAAACCCTAACTTCTTTCATCTGCTCCATCCAAGAGTCAACAGAGTAATGATCCAAAGTATCATTGTTAAAAATGCAAGACAGACGAAAGTGAAACTGACTTGTTTGCTTCTCGAGGGCGGATCCTCGGTCCAATGGAGGGAAGCTGACGAATCGGATGTTTCGAAATTTTCAATAACCCTGGCCCTTTTATGCTGAAGTCCAAAAGTCCGACAGCCCGAAGTCAGAAATAAAGAATTGAAGGTATGGGCAGTTAGTTACATGCATAATATTTAAAATTTTATTATTTGTATAATTATTATTATCTTATCTTCCATTTTAAAATTCTTATAATTGCGTGCTAAAAAATTAATTATAATAGAATAAAAATTTATATCTTAATTTTATTGTAAAATGTAACACACACATAAATATTTGAAGAGTGAACGATAAACTTCATAATTTTACTAAAAAATTAAAGAGAAAAATCACGGCGCTACAAGAAAATCTTCCATATATATTTATTTTAAGTACAATTTAAGTTTTCCGATAACGATCAGTATGAAAAGCGACAAGAATCGAATCGTCAACTATAAATGAACAGAATCGATGGCCGAGATGGTGAACAACGGCCACAATGAGCAATAGTCAGCGATGACCGTGAGATGACCGGTAATGATGCCGCGGCGAATACGAGGCGCGGTGATTGGCGACGATGACGATCGATGTGGGGGGCCGAATGATTGATGGTAGCAAGACAGCAATGATGGTCGGCCGGGTGGTCGAGGTGAGTACCGACGGCGATAGTCGACCGTCCGAATGGTGACACGATGCTTGGAGGATCTTCGCCTGAAGCTCTCTTCTTCAGCTCCCTCATATGGAAGAGGCTATTTATGATGAGAATACATTGTAAATACGCATAATCCAAACCACTCCATCGGGCGGTTCAAAATAATTCTCTTGATCATCTAATGTATTTAAATATTTAAATGCTCAAATGAAGTTAAAATCAAGGGATCTTGGGCTTATTAGATCCGGCTCATCAAAATGCTCAATTTGATCATAAACATTTCATATTTAGAAACTATTTAGGAATTTAACTGATATCCCAAAGTTTTTGATGATATTTTAAGTGCTTGATTTTTTAGCTTTGATCGACTTTACATCAAGATTCGTTTAATTAGTGGAATTTTCAGTGTCATATCACTCATTTAACTATTAAATTTTATAATAAAATATTTTAAGCATAATGTAAGCATACAATTAATTAAAAAATACTTAACTT
This sequence comes from Cymbidium sinense, assembly GCA_021442155.1. Lineage (NCBI taxonomy): Eukaryota > Viridiplantae > Streptophyta > Magnoliopsida > Asparagales > Orchidaceae > Cymbidium > Cymbidium sinense. The sequence goes on from CM038215.1 coordinate 294,578,466, forward strand.
TTTTCCATGAAACTAAGGAAGGAAAAAAATAATATGATTTTGTTTTATTTAACTAATTTTCATTTTTATGGTAAGATATTAGGATAGAACAAAATGGCTCTTTGCCACCATGCATTGTGAGATGAAAGGTAGGAACAAGAAAATTTCAATTATTTGGGTTCAAGTGAATCAAAAAGTCACTCAGACTATATTTATTAAAGTCATGCAAACTATACAAGTGTAACATCTAATTAAATATATAATATTAAAGATTTGTTTGGAGCAGTTATATTTTTTAATGATGGATGCATAATTATTGTGAAGAAAGTAATTTTTTTATAATTAATTTGGATATTATATATTTTTTAAGGAGGCGAAGATGATTCTAAAGGACAAAGTCTTGATATCCAATTATAAATAGTAAAAGTGCTACAACTTATCATCAATGTAAACATTATGCCTTAGGAATAGGTTAATTCAATTGTTGTTTGACTCATGAGCAAACAGAAGTGGTCAGTGTTAAAGGAAGTATTTAAGAATTAAAGAAGCGATAATGAAAGGAGTGTTTGACTCTTTGTTTTCATAAGTTGACACTTATATTGACAATGAGAGTACCAAAATCAAGTTGATGATTACCATTTTTCAAATTCAGAGGTGTAAGTACAATATAAAAAATTTTAGACTACAAGAAGTGTGTCACAATGCAATGTCATAAAAATTCTAGATATATCGAAATTTATGACCATATTTAAAAGATGGAGGGCATTGGTTGATAATGAGTGTTAAACTTCAAGCAATGATGATCGTTGACATTTAAGGGTGATCAATGTTATTATTCTTCTCAAAGGTGGGTGATAGGTTGATGAGGAGTTTTTTTTTTATGCTTAAGTGCGATTTATGTTATCATTCTCTACTATGAAGAGAGATAAAATAGCTTGGAAGGTAATAAGCAAGGTCAAGCTAGAAAAAAAATTAAAGGCAACTAGTTAAGTTTGTAGAAGTGGTAGGAACCATGGAATTCTCTATCATCTTAATATGTTGTTTTTACTAAAAAAATTATTTAAAATCTATATAAAAAAAGATAATGTTGGTAACTTTCAAGGTGAGCATTTTATCATTTTTTATTAAAATTCACCAAGATTTAACTTAAATTGGATGGTCAAAATCATTCACCCCTTGATTCAAAAAATAGTTGCTATCTTTCCTTTGGGGCAATCTAATGGATTAGGAATGTGCTTTTGATCGCTTCACACAGTTGACTTTTTTGTTAAACCAAATAACTTCAAATAATTGAATTTTTCAAATAATATATATAACCAAACCAATTATAATTTAGCCTGATTTTTTGTTAAATAGAATAACATATAAAAAATAATTTTTAATTTTTAAGAACTAATTAATTGAAACACAATCTAATAAATTTGATACATTAAAATTTTCTTTAACTAATAAAAATTTATTAATTTATACAAATAGCTTAATATTTATAATCAAAATTACATACTTATACTTGACATCTTAATTATTTTAGTTTATTCAATTTAATTAAATAGTTTTTTAAAAGTTGAGCATAGATCTGAAAACTAAATAGCTTACATTAACAATCAAAAATAGAACCAAACTAATAAAATAACATCAATTTAATTCAATTTTTGGGTTTAAGCTGACTAGTGCATGCCATTACAATAGATCAACTTTTGTATGGTAATTAGGGCAACCAACTAGAAGGCAATAGTGGTAGTCTAATGATAACCTCCACCAGGAAAGTAGGGGTGTAAACGAGCCGAGCTTGAGCGAGCTTGGTACTTGTTCGTGTTCGGCTCGTTAAGAAATTTCTTTGTTCGTTTTCGGCTCGTGAATTTGTTCGTGTTCGTTAAGAGCTCGTGTTCGGCTCGTGTTCGGCTCGTTAAGAATTTTTTATTTATTTATTAATATTTTAAAAATATTAAATTTAATAAAAAATTTAATACAAAAAATCTGACTTTATAATTACTTGTTTATAAATCGTGGAGTGTGATGACTAACAATAAAAATAATATTTTCAAAAATAAATTTAATTACAAATAAAATTACATGAAACAAACTATAATTGAATATCAAAATATGATCTAATAACATATTTTATTATTTACAAAGATTACATTACTACTAAATTGATTTACTACATTAGAATATGATTGAGTATACAAAAAATTTAGAAATTACAAATAAATAAATAAATGAGTGCATTGATATTTGATACAATCCAATCAAACACTTATATAGAAGAAATTATAACTTTAACATCTTTCAAACTCGAAGTACACTTGAATAATCTTGGCTTGATTATTTACTCTCCAGATGTCATCAACTTTGCTACATAAGATCAGTTCTTTGCCACTTTATACTTGAATACTTTTTGCTGCACTATATAAATAAAACTAAAGAAAAATTATATTATATAATTATTGAATGGGCTCAATTTGAAATTTTATATCAGATAATCAATGATGTCATCATACCTTGATGGGTCATGACTCATGGCTGCTTAAATTCTTAAAAAATACATAAATCCAAAATACGTTGAAACAACAAATAAAATGAAAGTTGCAGTAAAAAAATAATTGAAACAAACCCTACTAAACAAGATATATAAGCAGTCATTTTATCAAGCTAAGTTGCATCTCATATTAAAAAAGATTTAACATCATAGCCCTCTAAACACCACAATTCCAAGCAATTCAGGATAAAATCAAGAATTTTATTGACAAACTAAGGACCAAAATACAATGAAATAACAAAATAAATGAAAACTGCAGTCCAAAAGTAATTAAAATAAACCCAACTAAATAATATATATAAGCAACCATTTTATCAAGCTAAGTTGCATGATTACATCTCATATTAAAAAAAATTTAACATCACAGCCCTTTAAACACCTCAACTCTAAGCAATTCAGTATAAAATCAAGAATATAATTGATAAACTAAGGACCAAAATATAATAAAATAATAAAATAAATGAAATCAATAACCTGCATGTAGACAAATCCAATAATTTGAAGAATCTAGAGAACATCAAGTAGTCATTTCTCATAATAACGACCAATATTTTTTAGGTTGCCTGTATCACGAAGATTTACTTTAATGAGCATTAACTTGACAATTTAGAAAGTGGTGAAATTTGATGGCATGGTGTACATATATATATATTCCATGTGGGGTTTTCCTCAGCCTCACTAAGAAAATAGAAGAAAATAGCAAGTAGATTGATCTTAAAATAACAGTAAAGATAGACAGAAACTCTTATGCAGTAAAATAAGCTCACAGCTTACAAATATTGATGGTTGCTTTAATTCTAAAATGGGCTCAGTTTAAAATATTTTATCAGCTACTCAATGATGCCTTCATAGTTCGATGACTGCTTAAATTCTTCAAACACCCAGAAATGATAAACCAACTTATTTGATAAGGTAAAGACCAAAGAAAGTTTTCATTTTGCTCTGAAATAAAGGTTTAACATCACAAAATATCAGCTAATCAATGAGGCCATCATATCTTAACTTGATGGCTGCTATCAAATTATTAAAAACCCCATGAAAGATTGTGTGACTAAGCAACTATTTTATCAAGCTAAGTTGTATCTCATTTTAGATGAAACAACAAATAAAATGAAAGCTGCAGTCAAAAAATGATTGAAATAGACCCAACTAAACAAGATATATAAGCAACTATTTTATCAAGCTAAGTTGCATCTTATATTAAAAAAGATTTAACATCACAGCCCTTTAAAAATGACAACTCTTTAGTCTTAATGTAGTCATAATGGTGTAGCCCTATTGTTTTATAAATAGTGTCAAATGGTTCTCATGAATAAAGAATCTAAAGAGAACATCAAGTAGTCATATCTCAAAATAGCTGCAAGTACAGAAGTAGCCATTTCTCATGAATGAAGAATCTGGAGAGAACACTAAGAACAACAAGTAGTCATATCTCGAAATAGCTGCAAGTAATTATTAGCCACAAAAGTATTATGCAGTTTAGATGAATGGGCTCAGTTTGACATTTTCTATCAGCAGATCAATGAGGCTGTCATAGCTTCTTAATTCTTAAAATCCTAAAATCAAGTGTAGTACTGTTGAAGTAAAGACTAAGTGTAGTACAATGGCCAAAGGTCACCAAGAACATAAGCAACTATTTTTAGCAAGCTAAGTTGCATCTCATTATTCTCATATTACAAATGGTTTAACATCATAGCCCTTTAGAATCTAGTAACGATAAATGTCAGCTATTTTGGATAAAATAATGTGTAGTATTTATCAAGTAAAGACCAAAATACAATAAAATAGCCCAAAAAAAGTTGTATCAAAGATTCAGTTGCATGTAATAAAATAAGTAACATAGTGTAATCTAGAAACCATAACTTATATGTTGTTCCTCCATTCTCTTCATTTATTCAGGAAGTTTCACATGCAAATTTTCTCCATCCATGATCTTTTCTTTGTAATGAATGGTCATTTATTAGACGACATTTTAAAATGCAAAAGTTGAGACAATAATAAATTAATAATTAGAAAAACAAAATAAAAAAATGAAATTGATTCATACAAAGCATTCTTAATGTTGCTTTGTTCACCTCTAATCAACTAGCGGTACAAACAAGTGCATTGCCTTTTGTAGATAAATAACTATAATCATCTAAAACTCTACCACCAGGACTAAAAGCGATTCAGTGCAACGTTGTTATGGAATTGTTAAGATATCCCTAACTGGACATATTTGGATACTTAAGAGTATTCATCCTCCACCAATCAAGAACATCAAACTATTCTGTATTGCATTGATATAACCCTTCTTTCAAATATATTTACAAATCTATTTTCGAAGGCTGAACAGAACCAGATGCAACAACAAAATCAGTAAAACCTAACATGCAATCAAAATGAGATGAAAATGATGACTCTCTTCATAGTTGTGAAGACTCAAGTGTAGTTGATGTTGCTGAACTAGAACTAGAATTGTTAAAAACTGATAATAAGCTTGTGTAATTTCCAAGACTCATCAATAAAATGAATTGTTAAGCACATGTACCCCACTGCTTGATTAGAAGTTCAACAATCAGATATTAATTAGACAATAGGTATGCTTTTAATATATGCCTTCAGCTTTTCTTTTTCTGCATCATGAACTTTCATGCAATCATTTTTTATAGTATTTCTAGAAACTCTTTCATAATTATGATTTAAGACCTTCAACAAAATATTGAACCAAGTATGCTCAACCATCATAAAGGATACTCATGCACAATTATCATTTTGCAATTATTTCTCTAACCAGATGATCATAATTCTTTGGATCGTAAAATAAGAAGCAATTTCGAAATAGTATCGAGAGGGCATAAAATTTAACAATTTCTGTCTTTTATCTGGCAACTCCACAACTTGTTTATTTTTAGCTTTGATCTTATCACACTCCCTAACATGTCTGAGAAGTTGTGAAGTGGTGTTAGCCTTGTATTTATGAAATTTTGTATCACAATAGATGCATTGTAAATAGGAAGTATTGATGCCTTTTGAAGTAGAAATAGTTTCTGTAAAGTATTCCCAAACTGTAGACTTCTTTTTTCTAGTCTTCTTAGCTAGGATTCCTCAACATTACTATCAAATATAATTGCTTTTGAGGAAGGGAATGAAGAAAGATTAAGATTTTCATTACTATTTTCATCATCTATAGTAATCTCATTACCAGATGATGTAGTTTGAGATAGCTCAAAATTTGACATGATAGTACACTATATTGGAAAAAAAATGTGTCAAAACTAAAGGTACAATCCATATGCTACAAGTAAGAATATTAACATAATTTATTGTCATATTCTATATATAACTAGAGCACTAGTAAATTTGACATATTAAGCATGCAAAGTCAACCTAAACATGAAACATGAGGCTTTCCTTCTTAATCCCATCAAAGCAACACATAATTTAATGAGAAACTGTTTACAAAATAACTTATTTTATTTGATGTTTTATTGTGTTTTGGTCTTTACCTTATCAAATAAGTTGGTTTATCATTTCTAGGTGTTTGAAGAATTTAAGCAGTCATCGAGCTATGAAGGTATCATTGATTAGCTGATAAAATATTTCAAATTGAGCCCATTTTATAATTAAGGTAACCATCAATATTAGTAAGTTGTGAGCTTATTTCACTGCATAAGAGTATTTGGCTATCTTTCTTTGATCAATTTTTCTCTCCTGTTTTCTTAGCCGTGAGGCCTGAGAGAAAACCCCACATGGAATACATATTATGTACACACCATGCCATCAAATTTCAGTCACTTTATAAATTAGCAAATTAATGCTTCATTAGAAAGAAATCAAATTCTTCATGATACGGGCAGCCTAAAAAATACCGGTCGTTATTATGAGAAATGACTACTTGCTATTCTCTCCAGATTCTTCTGATTATTGGATTTGGCTACATGCAAGTTATTGCTTTCATTTAATTTTCCATTTCATTGTATTTTGGTCCTTAGTTTATGAGAAATGGCTACTTCTATACTTGCAGCTATTTTGAGGTATGACTACTTACTGTTCTCTCCAGATTTTTCGTTCATGAGAACCATTTGACACTATTTATATAGCAATCAGGCTACACCATTATGACTACATTAAGACTTAGGAGTTATCATTTTTAAAGAGCTATGATATTAAATCTTTTTTAATATGAGATGCAACTTAGCTTGATAAAATGACTGCTTATATATCTTGTTTAGTTAGGTCTGTTTCAATCATTTTTTGATTGCAGCTTTCATTTTATTTGTTGTTTCATTTTAAAAATAGTACATGAGAAATGAAATATGCATGATATTATACAATCAAAGTGAGAAAATACACTTCAGCATTTCACCACACATTCCAACCAGAAATCGAACACTACAAATCAAATATCCAAGAAATTTCAATAGCATATTAGCAAGTTTGAGTCATCTAGAACCCAGTCACTTTAGCAAGCTAGCAACTCAAAAAATTAGGCAAAAGATGGAGAAACCACAAAATAATAAAAGATAAGATAAATAGCAATTAGAAAAGCGGTTTTGCAATCAGTGATTCATTATCATGGATTAGAGCATCGCAACTCACAATAATATCAAGTGCTCATAGTAATAGAGGCTGTAAAGCCATAGAAGATGCCCAAGAAGGAAGGAGAATAGGATAGCGGTCATAGAAATAGGCGACGTCTCAAAGAGACAAAAGAAGAGTCGAGAGAAAGTCGAAAAATTAGAAGAATGCGAGCCATCTCGTAAGGTTAAGTAGTTAGGGTTTAGGAATTAGGTTAAGATTTAATAAAAATCTCGTCAAATCAAAAAATCAGCTGTTCATTACTTCAATAATTAAAATTTTCAATTAATTTTAATTATTATAATGTGCCTAATTTTATTAATTTAATATTATAAATTAAATTAATTATTCATGTAAATAAAAATTAATTAATAAATAATTTAATTATAAAAAAAATATATTATATAATTTTTATATAATTTTTTATAAATATTTATTTGTTTCGAGCCTTAACGAGCGAACACTGAACAAAAGATTGTTGTGTTGACTTTATATATCGAGCTAAAATAGTTGTTGTGTTCGCATACTTAACAAACGAACACGAGCTACTTAACGCAGCAGACTTGACAAGGAGCTTTTTTTGACCACATGAAAGTCTCTCACAAATAATTATGGGGTACCATTCAAAATCCCTCAATGCCATGAATTTTATGGAGGTGGACGATCAAATTTTCAATGGTTAGATTATTCAAAATAATTATAAGTTAGCATATTAATCAAGTCTAGGATCTCAAAAAACTCTCAATAGATCAACTTTTGTATGGTGATTAGAGAAACCAACTAGAGGCCAATAGTGGTAGTGTAATGATAACCTTACTAGGAAAGTCTCTCTCATACCTCAATGCCATGAATCCTGGAGGTGGACAATCAAATTTTCAATGGTGAGATTATTCAAAATAATTAATTGGCATAGTCATCTCAAAATTCACTCGTTCAGTTACACGTATTGCTGTGAATGACTTGCAAGTGAGATATAAGTAATTGGTGAAGTAAACTTAGACCAAAAAAATGACTCGTGAATTGGTCCTCTATAGAAGCTTATAGGTTTTGATCTAAAAAGGGAAGTTTTTGTCATTTGAGGTCATAGCATGACAATTTAAGGAAGTTTAAATCTAAAGAGTGAATTATCGGTTTCCACCCTTTACTTGATCACATATTCTACATATTGTTTATGCAAGAGAGGTGGGACCAACTGATCTTCCCGGACTTAGATCAAATTGCCTCATTTCAGTATAGTTCAACTACCCCAAGTCCTGAGCATGCATAACTTGTGTGATCTTGATGATCTTGGGAACATATGATGAAATGTTATTTGTTAAAATACAAATCTATTATGTCTTTAAATTAATTTATATAAATTTTGGCAATTTCAAGTAGATATTCGTGTTTTTGCAAAAAAAAAAAGTATGCTCAATAAGGTTTTGTTTAGACTGCAAAACTAGTCATTAAATACGGTTGCTATCCATAAAGTATTATTTCTTAACCTTAACCTTAATTATGATATTCACATTGTAATTAATTACAAGTTAGTAAACCATAATTATAGTCATTAGAGTTATGGTTTGCATATGCAATTACAGCTTATCAAAACTTTTTTTCTTCTTATAAACCACAATTATAATTACTATAGTTTAACTTAATCATTTTCTTTTCATCCTATGATTTTAATATCACATTAAAAATATAATAATCATTAAATTTTCTATGCATAAGAAAGTGTTATACATATAGAAATATGAAAAGTATAGGTATTAGATATGTAAATATATAAAACTTGACATGTGCTTCTATTTTATATTGCATTTGTTTATATTGCTAGCATATGAAAAGCTATAAATATTATGTGATTATGATAATATTATATGTATTCAAAGGATTAAGGTCCCTTTGGGGCAACTGTAGTTTTTATAAAGCTGTTGTGGAGAAAATAGTTTTTTGAAAAACTATTTTAGGTTTTACAAATATTTTCTTGTTGACCCACTCTTCCCCTCAACCGCAAAGCACATGAGCCCGCTTCCTCTCTTCCCCATTCTCTCATTTGTTCCCTTGCTCTTGTGCTCTCTTTCTTCCTTTGGCATTCACCCTTGTTTCCCTCAATCCGCAAGCCACGAGCCGAAACTCATCTCAACCGAAGGTATCTCCCTCCTTGTCCGACTCCCTCAACCGCACGCACACAAGCAAGGGCATTCATTTCTCCTTCCTCGTTCATCCTCCAAAAAGCCGTAAACCCTCGATCTTCTCTCAACCAAAGGTCAAACAACCTTCTTCTGCCAGTCCCTTTCATGATACCGAGCTGCACGTCAATCGAACTCTATTTGAACTCCAATCTAATTATTAAAAGAATTCCAACTTATTAAAATATCTGAGAAGCTAATTATGTTATATAACAGTAGATCTAATCCTCTATTATTAAACTAATAGAGTCGATAGGACCTAAAATAATAAATTAAATGATCAAGCAAATTCATAAACCCCAATGATGGCTGTGTTGAATGGTGATTTCAACCTGAGGGGATACTCCATCAAAATGTGATTCTAATTTTAAATCAAATTAACTCAAATTAAGTATTAATCTAAATACAAAATCTAACATGTCATTAAGTGATAATGTTTAAATAAAATTCAATCTTTAAAAACTTAAAATAAAATCTAACCTAATCCACCGTCATAGTTTGTTGAAGGTGACAAATTAAGAAAACTCTAGCTCTCAAAGAGCCAAAGTCAAATCAAGTGTTCTACTATGTTCACTCTCAATCAATCTCACACTAGTAAAGACGTGATCGGTGTCCTCTGACTGTGTGGCTTGGCTAGTAGGCTCCACATATGATGCATTCTGAGAGTCTATGATCGGTGGTCGCGCCAAACCATTATATTACGATCATGACTGTAGCCGTATGCTTCCAAATGACTCTGCCCTTTGAGTTATGAATCATAGGGTACACTTGATAGGGCAAAAAGCTCTATATCAACTAAGGTAGACTTAAGCTTATCTACTTAAATAAACATCACCCCAGGTCTGCAAAGATTTCTTGGACGATGCAACCCATGGCTACTCATAAGGATGCTTTGGTCAAGTTGGGTTGGCTACCTCCTCTGACTAAGTAGACTAGGGACTGCAACAGCTCGAGATGTCGAATGATGAGATCTAGATTGAGCACATTATCATTCCCCCAACCATCTGCTTTAAGCTAAAATAATGAATTTCATAATCTTAAATTTTAAACTCCACATGCTGCTATGCATTTAGCGATCTAAACAGCCTTAATCGAAAGTTCTCTCTCAGTACTAGGAGGAAACCTAAAACTATATCTAAAGTCCTCACAGAAGAGGGAGAATCTCTAGGTAGTGTCTTATCTACTTGTGGTGAAATATTTTCATCTTCATCTATCTTTTGAAAAAAAAAAAAGTGAAGATAAAAATACACATAGTGGACATCACGTAGATCCACAGATATTCTTATTAGGGTGATCGGGTATGACATTGAGAAATGATGTACTATTTCGAGAGATAGAAGTAACCATCCTACAATAGACCTAATCACCTAATGAAGACTCTTAAAGACAATGGGTCTTCAGATGTACCAGAGATTCTTCTCCTATTTTACATGGAAAAGTAAAGCAAGGTTTATTTTAAATTGGGTTCGTTAAGTTTCCTATGGAGGTAAGCCCCACAGTTAATTACATCTTAAGATATGAGATTCTCTAAGAATACTCTTGATTAAGGTAAATGTTTGTTGCCTCCAAAGTCTTCAAAGATAGGACTATCAATAAATTGGTTATTTTTAGGAGATCAAGTGGGATTGATCAAGAGGAGGGAGTTATTATCGAAACCAAAGGGAGATAAGTAGGGGATGTTCAAGATACTAGGAAACCTAATGAGCATCCCAAATTTTCCTATGGTTGGGCTTTATATTTTTGAAATTTAAGAGGAATTATGTGTTTGAGTTAAATTTTTATTAGAAATATAGGGCTTACAACTCCATAACACGAGATCGTGGAAATGCCTAAGGTGAGGATTTATGCTTGTAGCACAACATCAACCTCGGATCCCAAATCTAGGGAGCTTTGTGAGGTCAAGCAAACTAAATGTGGCAAAATGGGCATATGGTTTACCTCCACAAGAGGATAAATCACTCATTGACTTACAACCACTGGGGTGGCCAACTAACTCCTCCTATGATTTTAAATACATGTAGACAAGTCATATGCTTTTGTAAGATAGCTAGACTATTGTTTATTTAAAAAGAGACTAGATCATGTAAGGCATGATTAATGACTTAAATCTAATACAAATTTTTGTTAAGTTTTATTTTCATTTTTGGATAATTTATTTGACACAGGCTATGAGATTCATATGCATAATGCATGAGAAATTGGTTATTGGCCAAAATTAGCAAGAAGGAGGTGTGTTTTCACCATAGATCACAAAGGTCAAACCAAGTTCTTTAGCAAAGGTGGAAGCCCTCCATAAGCAAGAGTGAAGCAAGATACTTTTTATGCATGATGTGAGACATACAACATCCAGCTAAGGGGTTGCTAAATCTTTTATCTTGATTTATAACCTAGGCTTTAGGTGAGGTTATGAGTTATTAATTTTAATTTTGAGTTAATTAATTGGATAGAAAATTTATTTTTTCCTAAGAGCCTAATCACATCCAGGCCATTCATCAAAGCAAGGAAGAAACTAGAAAAAATATGCCATCTTATTGCACAAGCTAAATAAACATCAAATAATTTTATAAAGCTAACACAAAAGAATAAGAGGCCTTTGTGGTCGGGGTCCACCGCACAAACCTGAAAAGAAATGGGTAGCTGAGCTCTACCCTTATATAACTCAGATTATAAATGAATTAATTACAATTTAGAAAGAATTCATGTTATGGGAGTCTTCATTCTTCATTTCTTTCTTTCTTTCTTTCTTCTTTCTTTCTTTCCTTCTTTCAGTTGTTTGGGATGTGGTTGCTTCAAGGCTTTACATGGTGCATAAGATATAGTCTTATGACCAATGTTCATTCTGATTCCCCCATAATATTCATTCCAAATCTTAATTATAAAATTACATGAAAAAAGGAAAGTAAATCTAACTAAACTTACAAAATAGAGACTGCTAAACATACCACACAATCCTAAGCATGTATATGAATAAATTAGACTTAGCACCCCACACATGGATAACCAAGTCCATCTATCCTAATTTGGATTATGCTTAAGGGTATAAGCAACTTGCACAACAAAAAAGTATTTATATTTTTTTATTACATAAGCATAATCCTCAAAAAAATAATGATTAGACTAAGATTGTCCTATTATCCAATCTACATGCATACACCCTAACATCCAGACTAAAATATTACATCATAAAATAAAATCAGGCATCAAACCATGCATCGACTTAATATAGAGCTAGAAATGGTGACTTAGCCTAATGTGTGTGCCATTTAAGGCTTGTGTGGCATGTCTTAGCAAGGCTTTAAGGTTGGAATTTTCTAAGTGTGAAGGATTCAACTTAGGGGGTGGTTTCATTTAATTGATTTAGTCAATTTGTTAATTTTATTTGATGATTTAATTTGGTTTGAATGAACCTACACTTAATTATTAAGTGTTGTAAAGAGAGAAAAAGAGAAGAGAACTTCTCTTTCCTCCCTACCTTAAGTAATTTTTAAGGTAGATTCATTAATGATTTTTTATTTAGTGAATATTTTATTATGTGTTTTAATTAATCCTAAGTTTAAATTTGCTCTAAATAAACCTATTCAATGAGAAAGACATCTTATGAATTACTATTACAAAACACACAACCCTTTATTTCTTTCCTACACGTGTATCATGCATATGAATGATCTAAGCATATCTATACATGAAAATGAAAACCTTAGCACATGTTGATGATGAATGCTAAAAATTGTTATTTAGGAAAATTTGGATGTTTCATGATGCATGATTTTGTTAAGTAAAAAAGAGAGGGGTTCTTTTATCCATTAATCAAATGCACATTTACATGTATGAAAAATATAAGTTAGTATGACGCTATTATTTTCTACACCAAGGGTATAAGGTACAAGACCTTCTTAGGGCTACTTAAAGACTTGTAACCTCAGGATGTCCAGACTAATATATAATTTTTCTTAAATACATGTGCATGTACAAAAAGAAAATAAATGGATGAAGAATCATGCAAAAGGTTTATGTTTGTTTATTTGATTTTGGTTATTTAATTTACATGTGCAATGTGAAGATCCTTCTTAAGCCATAACATTGAAGTGTATATGAATGGATTTAAGTAAGTGTCATGTTCTTTTCAAATGATCTATGCACTTTGCAAATCTTATACAAACCCATGTTAAGAAAAGAGAAGAAAATCACATAACACATTTTAAGCTATAATCATATGCAAGCTTATAAGTATTTATAAGTAGCATACTTTCATTTATAATCTTTTATTTATAAGTTTTAAAAATTATTTTTGATTTAATAGTGATAATAGCCACTCATATTCTTACTTTAGCCAAAACATGCAATTTGACATAAAGGAAATATTTCATTTATTTTGATTTTTCAAAAGATATGAATGCATGATTTCATATGGCATACAACATTTAGCATACTTGGAAAGAAATAAAGTGATGTAAGCATGTAACTTTATTCACACTAATTAATTCTAAAGATAATCCTAAGAAATAAGCTTATTTAAAGTTAATCAATAATTTTTAAAGAGAGTTTTATTTTTATTTTGAATTTGATTTAGAAAATGTGAAAAGAGTTTGCTGGTCCTAACCCATTTCCCCCATGTGTGAATTGATTTAGTTTAATTTTAGAATAATTAGATTGATTTTATATTTTGTTTAGGTTAAAGTGTAAAGTAAATTCATTAATTACCCCACACACACCACTTTAACATAATTATTCAAACAATTGTGAGCCAACATATGATATGCAACCACATGGAATTTAAATCAATGCTCTAAGAAAGAAAGGGGCCTAATGCAATTGGCTCATAATTATTGATTAATTAAATTAAAGGGTTTTAATTAAGTACTTTCATAACCTTCCCACACATGTGAGTTGGATTTGATTTCCTTAATTTACCTTAGGCTTTTGAACACCTAAGGATCTACCAGAAGAGATTGATTAATTTGATTGGTTTTGAAATTTGATTAAAATTTAAGTATATCATTGGTGGATTAATTCTTAATTATATTTGGATTAAGGAAGAAAGGGGTTTAGAATAACTTAGGAAAATACCCCCATTCCCCCTCATCTTCTTAAATAATGTTGATTATCTTAATTAATGATTAAACCATTGTTAATTACTCTTAATTATATTAAGAGGTGATTAAGGATTCATTAATTGATTTCTAATTAACTCATTAATAAATTCCAAGAAAATTAGGGGAGAAGTCATCCCACTAAATAGAAGTTTGGGGAATTAATGAAATGATTAGGAAGTAATTAAGGTTATTAAGTTTTTAATTAAACCTAATTAAAAAATTCACTATTCAAAATCAGTTAGAAATAATTTTATTGAATTCCTCTTAGAATTATCAATAAAATGAAGTTGAGTTTGCATTTTTTAGATTTTTTACATTTAATTATAAATTTATGAAGTTTTTATGATTAATAGGTAATTAAATAACCTAATTATATAACTAATCCCATCATACATGGGCTGGATCTTTCCATGTGGCACGGATTGGTTATTTAAGTTGTCAAATATGACATCGGTGGTGCTTATCTTTCCACAGGTCATCTTCAAAGATCGGTGGTCGATAAAACATGATTATGAAGGATTAAATCATGGATCAATGATTAATCCTCCATCCAAAACATGCGGGATGGATGGTCCATGATTCATCCTTACCTTTGCCTGCGAGAGACGGAGACCGTCTGCCCTCCATGGCTTGATCCAAGCTCACTTGAGCTCGGATAAGGCTGAGATTCAACCCACACCATCTAGAAGCAATGTGAAGAACATCCAATGGTTGAATTTCAATGGGATTATAATTCCCTTCTCAAAGGACCAAGCATTTTTCAACTTTAGCTCGATTTTGAGGCATACCTCGTCGGAGGCTATCACCGACACTTTCAACGATTGAGGTAGCTTTGTCTAGTGGAGACGAAGTCATGTTGAAGGTTTTAAGGTTCAGTTTGCAGTGTATCTTCCAATTGACCAAAGCTTTCTTCAATGGCTTAGTGCTTCAATTGAACTCCCTCTTCTCATGGCTTGGAGACTTGGGAAAAGCTTTGGGTAAGCTCGACTTGGTGCTTTGATGGTGCTTGCAAGAGCAATTGGAGTTTGATTGAGATTGAGAGTGGAAATCTCACCTCCCCATTTTATTTAGAAATGAGAAAATTGGAATGAGCTTAGGAATTCTTAGGAAAACTTGGAGAAGCTTGCCTTTGATCTTCTGAGCTCAATCGAATGCAAGGAACTTTGTTTGAGTGGAAATGAGGGGAAGTATATCTTCCCCTACTTAGATCGGATGGTGGAAGCTTGCCTTGCAGTTTTGATCAAATTGAGGAGATTGAATGAGTTTTTTTGGTTGTTAGAGTGATGTGCTTGATTTTTTGGCGAGGAGTGTGGAGGTGCACATGTGTTAAAATGAGGTGGGAGGTGATCCATGTGGAGAATTTGATTGGTGATTTGGCCTTGGGTTGGGTCATGGTGACCCAAACCCATGTCATGCACCACCTCCTTGGTGTCCAAAGTTCTAGGAGGATGCCAAGTGGTCCATGAAAAGGAATTGATCAAATTCCAAGTGGATTTGGCCAGGTTACCCTTTGACCCAGGTAAAATGGTCATTTGGCTTTGATTTTGATTTGGGCATATTTGAATGATTGAAAATGGGTTGTGCCAATTTTCAATAAATTTGGAGTTGATTTGATATGATTTGGCTCAAGTTGACCCATTTAGGTCAAAATGGGTCAACTTAGGTCAAGTTCATGCAATGTGGGGCAAAATGAGGTGTCAATGTTGATGTTCATTGTCATTAATGTTTAGCATCATGTATTTGGTATTAACTTGTTTTTTTAGTCATTTGACATGGTTAATTTGATCAATTTGACAATTTGTAGTCAAATTTATGTTTCATGGGTCAATGTTAGCATTGGTGGTCATTTGACAAATTGGTCAAATTGTTCATGGTTAGGTCAAGTTATGATCATTTGTAATGATTTAGTTTCATTGGTTTGATTTGATTTGATTTATATTTGGTTTTGGTTCATTTGAGTTCACTTAGGTCAAGTTGGGTTGACATTTGTTCCATGAGGTTGGTCATGGATTAGTTTAGGCTTGGTTGATCATTTGAAATATTTGAAGCTTTGGTTTTAAATCAAGATTTGGTTAAATTTCAAGTTGATTTGACCTTTTAATTCAATTGATTGGGTTAAGTTGGGTCTAGTTGGCCAATTGAGGCTTGATCAAGTTTAAGTGATTTAGATGAATTTGACTTATTGGTTCAATCAATTTGGCTTAGATCAAGATTTGACATATTTTAACTTTTAGGTTTGGTCAAGTGGCCAATTTTGATTTGGCTAATGACTTGGTGAAGTTGATCATTGATCATGGTTTAGATCAATGGTTTCAATCAGTTTAGCATATGGTGGATTTTGGCTAATTTGGGTTTCATTTGGGTTAGGTGTTGACTTGGGCAAAGGCTAGGTTTGACTTGGTTTGACCCAATTTGGTGATTGATGATCGTATGATGATTGTTGCTCACAATGTGAGGCTTAGATGGGCTTAGTTCAATCCAATTTGGGTAGGATTAGAATTTGGCTCAAAAAGTTATTTTAGGCCACTTTGGGTCAAGTGAGCCTAAGTGGGTCAATTGACTTGATCAAGGCTTGATTCAAGTTTGATTAAGCTCACATATGGACTTATGATTGAAATATTAATCTATTTACAAGTGATTTGGAGTCAAATGAGTTTTGATTCATTTAGCAATTTCAAGTTCAAAAGGTGAACATGGGTTTGATTTGGTTTGATTTGATTTGATTTGATTTGATGATTGAAGTTTATGGTTGAATTTGGTTTGTGATTGAAGGATTGATTGTTTGGAGAGAAAATCCAAAGGTTTGAATTGATTTGAGTTTGATTTGGCTAAGTTCAAGAATTTGACTTGAAAGATAGGTTGGATTTTGATTGAGATTTGGATTTGAGTTTTGAATTTGGTTTTGGTTATTTTATATTTCATTTATATTTGTGAATATAAATGAGAATATAAATAGTTATGAAAATATTTTGAATTTGAATTTGAATTTGATTTGGTAAGTTCAAAGATTTGGCTTGAAAGTTTAGGTTGGATTTGGTTAGATTTGATTTGATTTTAATTTAGTTTTGTCATTTGAATTTATATTTCATTTATATTTGTGAATATAAATGAGAATATAAATGGTTATGAATCTTTTAATTTGAAGATTTGTGATTTGATCTAAGTCCATAAGATGAAATCAAAATTTGAAAGATTTTGGATTTAAATTTATCATAGATTTGATTTAGAATGGATTCATGATTTGATTTTTGATTTTTGAAAATTAAGTTGGAAATTTGATTTGATTTGGGGATTTGAATTTGAAGTTGATTTAATTTAAGTTGGATTTGAAGTTGATTTGAGTTTAGTTGATTTGGGGTTTGACTTGAAAGAAGGAAGTAAGGAAGTGATTTGGCTTGTGCTCTATAGGCAAGTTTTCAATACCCTGCATGACCTATTCCTATGACTAACTTTTCTAAGTCTCTAGGGTTATATTAAGTGTTTACCTAATCACTAGGAGTGTCTTAAGACTAAGAGACTCTTAATGTCTAAGAGGAGCCCTATGTCTAAGATGGAGAAGTTGAGAGCTCACCCAAAAAGTGAGGTCAACAAAGGGCGCCCAATAGGTGTGGTGTGACTGACAAGGCATACCACATGTATTGGTGTTGACCGAGGTGATCAACAACACCGAATGATCACAAGCACTAACAGAAATGATCTACTCCCAACCCAAGGTGTAGAAGGAAGCAAAAGCTTGGTGCAATGTGACTCTACTCATGTTAATAATATAAGAGAGTGAAAGAGGAATCCACTTGGGATTGAGTATGTGAACCCTTCCACTAGGGAAGCAGGTTCAAGTCATCCACTCGGGGATGAGAGGTTTGATTTGATTTACGTCTCACTGGGGAGAAATTGATTTGATTTATTGATTTAGGATTTAGTGCTCCACCAGGGATGAAAAAGTGAACTCTCCACTAAGGGAGCAAGTTTAAGTCATCCACTAGGGATAAGAGGTTGTGAAATCCACTAGGGGATTAGAATTCAAGATTCGCTAGGGGAACTAGAAAGATTTGCATCTCTCCGAGGAGAAGCGGGTTGGTTTGATTTGTTTGATTTGATTATTTGATTTGACTCTACTAGGGGAGGTTAATTAGATTTATTTTGTTTGTTTAGTTTGACTCCACTGAGGGAGGAGGGTTGAATTTGTTTAAGATTTTTGGATTTTAAGATGGACCGTCAGTTTGCGATGGATCGCACTGAGTAGGGGCCATGTCGGCCTAGGCCTAGCTCAGATTTACCAATCCAAAGGGGTAGTCTAGTAACCAAATTGTATGGCTATCCAACCAAAGGGTTGCCTTTCAGTGTGCAGCAGCTGCACTAGGAAGAACGTGTAGCAGGCTTAGATCCTCTAAAGTAGGGATCAATTACTGGGGTGATCCATTGGGGAGGCAACAGATTGAACCCAACCTTAGGCTGACTATTGAGTGAATGCCACTGGGGGACTTAGAGAAACTAAAAGTAATCAAAGTTAATTTCATTTTTAGTTATTTTTTATAGATCCTATTAGTTTGTGATGGACTGCACTATGTAAAGGCCATGTTGGCCTTGGTCTACATTCAGATTTACCGATCCAAAGGGGTAGTTTACCAACCATATAGTAAGACTATCCAACCAAAGGGATTGCCTTTAAGTTTGCAATGGTCAAGTTAAGAAGAAAACACAGAGACTCACATCTTCCAAATAAGGAACCACTAAGTTGACGTTGCTTATGCAACAAATCAAATCGACCCAGGGCTAACTTTTGAGTGAATGCCCTTGGGGGACTTAAATCAGCTCAAAGATAGTCAAGATTAATTTCAATTTTTAATTATTTTTGATGGATCCCATTTGATGGACATGGAGCCATGTGGCCTTTGGTCTAACTTAGATTTACCAATCCAAAGGGAGTAGCTTCTACAGGGAGAACTATCCAACCAAAGGGTGCCTTTGGCAATGGTTAATTCAGGGAAGAAAGCATGAGGACTCACATCTTTCTTGAATAAAGACCACCGGGGTGACACATTGAGGTAACATGTCAACACCTAGCTGCGCCAGGCTCATGCTAGAAAGAATGCATAATACTTACTCTTCCAAAGTGAAATGATTACGCAACCTTGTGAAAATAGATTGAACCCGACCTAAGGGTGACTACGGAGAGAGTGTCGACTCGGGCACTTATCTCAACTCAAGTAGTCGCAATTCTATAGGAGTTCTGACCGCCCTAAAGATAAGATGCGCTTGGGAAAAGGGGCTTGAATTCTAATCCACAAGCAATGTATTATTTGTTTATTGTTTATTTATCATGGACCATGTTTTATGAGGGATCATAAGGGAGCTTATAGCTCTAGACCTATCTCAAATTTTGAACCAAGGAGAATCTACGCATCCAATAAATTCTCCAACCATAGGGTGGCTACTAGGAAAGGGGACCCAATCCAAGAGTAACCCGGTAGTGTCTAAATGGGTCAAAAGGATGTGATCCAAGTAGTGCCCACAAAGAAGGGCCATTAAGGGCTTGATCCAAAACCAGAGAAGATAATATCTAGTATTTAGTGGCCAACTCAAGGAGAAAGCTGGGACTCACATTTGCCAAGAGTGGTGTATCCATGAGTCAGTCACATAAACATCAACCAACCTAAGGTGCCCATCGATTTGCAACAATCATCCTAGGAAGAAAGCATCGGGGACTCACATCCTCCTATAGCGAAACTGATTATTGGGATAGTCTGTCTTCGACTCGACAGGTGCTATCCGACCTAGGACGACTACTGGGTGAATGCCACTAGGGGACTTATATCAACTCAAGAGTAGTCAAGAGAAAAGGAGCCTCTGGGGGACTTATCCTAAACCTCAGATATACTCGACCTAATTAGTGCATAATGGTTAATTCAAGAAGAAAGCTAGGGACTCACATCTTATTAAATAAAATCAACATGAGGTAACTTACTAGCTAGGTGGTGAGGTCTACCAAACTGATAAGGCACTCGTTGCTTTGCAATGGTCAAGTCAGGAAGAAAGCACGAGGACTCACATTTGCTGGACAAGTGACCACTAGGGTGACATATTAGCATGATATCATGCTAGCTTGACTTAGAGCACCTAATGAGTGAGTGCATAGGGGGCTTGCTCCCATATAAAAATAGCACAAGGAAAAAGATTTGTGTTTGTGTTTATTTGTGTTTATGTTAGAAAAAAAGGATGCCTCTTGGGTTCTCTTATACCTATCCTAAAAACACACCGGGGAATTGATGAAATAGTGTCATGAATGGCAGTTGTAATCCCACCAAGAAAGGATGCCGCTTGGGTTCTCTTACACCTAACTTAGATGTGCTAATCAAAGTAGAATGCCTCTTGGGTTCTCTCACACATATTTTAGTAGCATTGGAGAATTATGTTTGATTGTGTTCATGTTGTGAAAGCAGGATAGGATGCCTCTTGTGTTCTCTTACACCTATCCTAAACACGTCATGGTGGATTCGTAAAACAAGCAAACAATGCTTTGAAAGAAGGGCAGATTTTGATGAATTGGAATGAAATTTTGTTCTTTTGATGATAATTATTTTTAAACATATTTTTATGTGTAATATTTCTTCAAATAGAGCTCATTAATTAGAAGCATCAGGTGTTCCCCTTTACAATCAATAAGTTGATAAGATCCTCCATGGTAGGCCTTTTCTATGACAAAGGGCCTTCCCAAGTGGGTTCAAACTTACCTCCCATCTTTCAACGGGCAACAATTTATCTTCTTAGAACTAGGACAAGCTCTCCTACTTGAAAAGCTCTAGGGAGGACCAGTTTGTTGTGAGCTTGAATCATTTTGGCTTTGCATAACTCGAGGTTCTGGCATGCCCGTAGGTGTCTCTCCTCTAAACCTTCGAGCTCTTCTAACCGTAACTTTTCATTCTGCTCTGTAGTGATTTTGTTATCCCTAATGATGGGAGTTAAACTTCTAATGGTAGAATGGCTTCAGCCCCATACACTAAGGAGAACGGGGTATATTAAGTTAGAGTTCTGTATGTGGTGCAGGAGGCCCACAAGTCTTCAACCAATTGCTCATGCCATTGTCGCTTATTATCGTCAAGTGTCTTCTTTAGTATCTGGATGAGAGTTTTGTTGAATGCTTCGCTAGCCATTTTCCCCTAGGTAGTAGATGGTGGAGTATCTCCAATCTATACCGTATTCTCGAAGCTATTGATCTTGGTTTTGAATGTAGTACCATTATCGATATAATTCATCGAGGCACCCCAAACCTATATATGATATGGTTCTAAAACCGGAGCACATGAAGCTATGACCTCTCTAAGTGGGATTACCTCCATCCACTTGGAAAAGCAATCGATTGTAGCTAAGATGAATCGATGACCCTTGAAGAAGGAGGATCGATAGGACCCACTATGTCAATACTCCAACATTCGAATGACCATGAGACCAACGTAAGATGTAGAATGTTGGGTGATTGATGTAGGATCACACCATGTACCTGACATTGATGGCATCTCCTAGCCACATCCAAGCAGTCTGTAATCATCAAAGGCCAGTAGTATCCTAGTCTCTTGAACTTTGCTTTCATATTCCTACTGGATTGATGCACTCCGCATAGACTTGAATGTACATCAGTCATGATCCTATAGGCTTCATGATTGTCCAAACAGTGTAACCACATTTGATCGAAAGATTGTTGGTACAAGGTGCCATTCATGAGAGCATCGGAGAGAGCTCTCTGCTTCATCTAATGGGCTTGTGATTTCTCTTGAGGTAATTTGCCGATGTTCAAGTAATCTATGAACAGTTGCCTCCAATTCAGCTCCTCATCTTTATTGGCAATGATAACCTCCCCTTCAAAAGAAAGTCTCGATAAGTTCAGATCAAGGGGATATGACTTGTCTATTTTGGACCCTTATTGGAATGGACTCATCTTCATGCCAATTCTTGGCAAGTTTGGCCAATATCTACTATTCTCTCCTCGAGAGACCTTGTAGATGGTGACCTCGTGATTTGAGCCAACAGCTTCATGGTGTACTCGTGGTAGTGACAAAGATTAGATTTTAGAACCTTGTAGGACCCGACAATCTGGTTGATGATTAGTTGAGAATCCCCATAGATATTGATACTTTTCACACACACTATAATGGATAACTCTAGAATGGTAATAAAAGCCTCATACTTGACTTCATATTTGGTGCAGGGACTAGAAAGATAGTATGAGAATCTCATCACATCACGGTAAGAGAACTATTCCTACCCCTGCCTTTCCTAGAAGAGTAGATCGTGGTTCTTCTCCTTTGTGAAGGGAAGCCACACCATCAAAATACATCTCCCAATGGTGATTATCAACCTCCCCTAAAGTTCATGATTTGTTTCGGAGATCATCACCAAGTGGAATCAACAGAAGTGGGTGTGCTAAGAAATCTAGTACTTGTCCTTTCACCGCACGAGGGTACAAATATAATATCAAACTCAGAGAATCATGGACAACATCAACCATGTGTAACATTGCGTGTCATGAGATAATGTAGTGGATTGATTCTTGAAATCAAGTTCACCTTATGAGAAAGCATATAGTGTAGCTTTTGGGATGCAAAGATTAAAGCTGTAATATTTTTTAATAGGTGGGTAGTTCACAGAATCGATATCGAGGTAGTAGAGCACTCTCCTTCCTTCATCATTGGCCAAACAAAGCACCAAGGGAGTCATCCAATGCAAAGTAGAGGATGATGGCTTGCCCGGGATAGTCGCTAGAACTGCTTCACCAAATACGCTTGATATCTTCAAAGGCATGCACTTATCATCCCACTTGAACTTGGCATTCTTTTTGATAAGTGCTGAAAATGACTTGCATCTCCCGATAGATTTGAGATAAAGCATCTTAGATATGCCAACTGCCCTTGGAAAGATCTAAGTTGAGTTAAACTTTTAGGTGGTGGCATTTCTAAGATAGCTTTGATCTTTTCTGGATCTATATCTATTCCCAGTGTTGGACAACAAACCCAAGAAACTTCCTTGAAGCTACTTCGAATGCACACTTCAGGGGATTCATTTTGAGGTTATATTATCTTAACTGTTCGAAAACTACTCTCAAGTCAAAGAGGTGGTCTTCCTTTTCTTTGCTTTTGACTACTAGATCATCAACATAACACTCAACTTGATGATGAATGAGTTCGTTAAAGATCTGAGTCATGGCCCGTTGGTATGTAGCACTAGCATTTTTAAGGCTGAAAGGCATGACCTTATAATAATATTCAATCGAGTTTCAAAAGTAGTGTTTCTTTCATCCTCGGGGCCATCTTGATTTGGTTGTAGCCGATGACCCATCCATGAAGGAGAATATTGCATGAGATGAGTATGTCCACCATTAACTGGTATAGGAAGAGGAAACTCATCCTTAGGACATGCCTTATTTAAGTCCCTAAAATTGACATATATGTGAATTTGGCCATTCTTTTCTTAACCGGATGAAATCGCTAACTGTGGGTATTTTTCTTCCAAATGAAACCAGATCGATCGAATTTCAAAATGACATGTTGTTCGATTTCTAATCACATGCGTCTAGGAGCTTGCTTAATAGGGTTAACATTAAGGTCTATTGCTAGTTTGTGGATGCTACGTTAAGAGATAATCTGGGCATCTCTTCATAACTCCATGCAAAGAAATTTTTAAACTCAATCAATAGCCTAACTAATTCATTGATTTCTTCTTCCTTCAACAAGGAACTGATGTATGTCAGGTGTGGATTTTCTTCTGTCCCAAGGTTGATTTCTTTGAGCTTGTCAATTATTAAATGGATCTCTTCTTCAAATTTTGGCAGTTCATCTTTGATTTAGAGATCATCTAAAATTTTTAAACATACTTCCTTATAAGAGTTAGTGTGGTTTGAGAAGAACCTATCAGACTCTAGATGATTGGTGTCAACTAAATAGTAATCGTCATCATCGACTGGACCCACTTTACTGAATCCTAGTCCTGATCTTGATTGTGCATCCCTGTCTCTATTATTCCATAGCTCAAAATACTCTGACCTATTCTTGGACCATGTATAAGGAATCAAACATTTCTTTGCAAGATTAAGAACACAAGGCGAGTACCAATCAAAAGGTAATTCCATTAATTTATATGAATTATCCTAAGTTCTATATCAACTTCTAGACTTGAGGATGATGATCCCAATAGAATCTTTGCTTGACATCCATGGAAGACAGGGGCTTCCTTAACTACTAAACCTTCAACTTTTGAGAGAAAGTGAGGTTAGAGCTAAGGTTCCTAACTTGCCTAGTTTTACATAAACTTGATTCAAATACATTCATGTTGCTTGGAGGCCTAGTCTTTGCTCCGCTCGAGTGTCACCTCCAATGAAACCCATCGAGAGGGGTTGGTATGCTAATCACATTAGACTCATCCCCAAGCTGGATTCCAAGTCTATGTGAATAGTAGGGTACTCTAAACTGAACATAACCTCTGGTCTGAAACCAGGGTCTTCCACCGAATTGCTCTACCTCTGCCTCTACCTGGTGGAGGTCAAGTCATTCTACCCATATGTCCATATGATGGAATGAACTGTGGGTGGAATGTGACATGTGGCTCTACTTCTTCCTTGATGTCCTTTTCTCGTTCACTTGTATTTTTTTTCTTTTCTTTTTTTCTTCTTTTGCTTTTTCTTTTGTATTTGAATTTTGATCAAGTTCACTAAAAAATGTGTTTTGAGGAAGATAGTAGGTCACATCCTCATATATCTCAATTTCTCTAACTGAAAATGGCTTTTCATCTCCTTTGACACAGTATTCGATTCCATCCCTTCTGAATTTGATGCACTGATGAAGGGAGAATGGAATCATCTTATTCTGTTGTATCCAAGGCCTACCAAGCAAAGTAGTGAAGGATGTATTTGAATTAATTATGTAAAACTTAGCTTTAGTCTTCCAGTCACCTATTTTTAAAGGTAACACTATAAAACCTAAAGCTCTCTCGCCTTGTTCATTGAATCCTCTCAACATCATCCATCTCCTCAGAGTGTAGAAATATCAATCCTCAAGTAGGCAAGGGTCTTTAGACTAATAATATTTATAAATGCACCTAGATTAATAAGAACCCTAAAAAGTCTAAATGCCCATCTAATGTAATGAATGTAGAGGTTGTGCTCCATGTCCCCATAAAGGTCTTCATCTAATGTGACTCCTTGGGCTTCTCTTGAATAATGTGCCTCCTCTCTAATATGAAGCTAAGCATATCTCTAGATCAAGAAGAGCCTTGATTAATGATTCCCTCATCTTTTGGATAAGATCATCATATATGCTTAACTTAGATGGCAACTTTCTGTGAGAGGACATTGTAATCAACTGACATCCTCCATAAAGCATATCCAAGGGTGGAGCATCCGTGGAGGGGCTTCATCATCAAAACCAATGACTTGTTTTTCTTATCTTGAGATGTGCCCTAGGAGGTAGAACCTTGCCACTATGGAGGTTGACTGTGATCTCTTGTGGGGGAAGATTCTACGCTGCTCACGCCTTCTCCTATGGACTCGTAATATGATTCCAAGTCTATCTCAAGAGGTGAACCCGTAGTATTTAGAGAAGGAAAGCCCAACTCTGAATCAGAAAGAGGAAGAGTTGTTATAATTATTATTTAGACTTGAAGATTTTTCTAAGAGTAATTACAACCCATCAAAAGTGACATGATGTAATTCAAACTAGCTTTATTCCTTATTTCTTAGATTTTGAAGGACATAGTAGAAATCTAGTAAAGTAAGTGGGGTGAGGGATTTGATGCCCTCATCCAGATACAAGATGTCTACTAAGAGCTAGTCAAGTAGAAGCAAAAGAAGTATACATGGAATGGAGACTAGCTCTCTGGTGCACTAAGGTTATCCCTGCTGAGAGCTCCTACCTTCCCCAAGTTGTCTTTGGCAACTTGCAAACCTTCCTTGATGTTGGAGGTTGAGCACCTCGTGCACCTACAAGGAAAGTTTTGATTTTGAAATAATCTTTTAGAGGTTCTGATAAGAGATATCCTAACCTTGTTTGGTTTTGAGAGGATCACAGGTATCCCAAAGGATTACCCTAATGAAATTGGATGGTTGTTCCATTAGATATTCTTTTGGGATAACTATGGCGCCTGTCTTGTAGTTGTGCTCAAGCTAGTCCTTGAATATAAAATAATCTTCTAAAATATGACCTAGCATGCGATGGTAGGGGAAAAAGTTAGGATCATTGCTCCTGCCCACTTCCTCTGGCTTCCTAGGCTCGGGTAGCTAAAAATCAGTTTCTTTAAGAGATTCTTAAAGTTTTTCTGATTACCTCTCTTAAATGAATAAGGTTTGTTTAGTTTATCCAAAAGAGTAGGTGGATGGTAGCTACCGGCATGGGTATGTGCAGGTGAGTATGGCTAGAGAAGTAAGGCCATGGAGGATGCTATGGAGGCTGGTAAGATGGCTTAGGTGGTGGTAAAGAAGGTGGAAGTGATGTCTGTAGAGCACGAGGTCTCACATGTTGATCTTTGGCTGGTTGCTTCCCTTGTCCACCACTACCACTGCCTCTGTGTTCTTCTCATAAGATTTTTGCAGCTTTGGCTTTGTTGATTGATCTTGAAAAGGCAACTATTTGGCCTCTCCTTGTATAGTAGCCGCCTTGTTGATTAGTTTCTCAAATGTCTTCATGGTAAAACCTTTGAGCATGAAGGCAATTGGGCCATGAATATTCTTTAGCATAATTTCAATGGCATATTCGCATTCACATTTCATACTCAAAACCATCTAAGAATATAATCAATGAGGGACTCAGGTGTTGTTGAGCCACAACGATTGCCTACTACCCCTTTAAACTCCAACAAACCTCTTAATGAAGAGTTACTCCAACTCAGTAAAAGTCTTCACTGAACTGTTAGGGAGTTTAGTGTACCAATCAAGGGATATGCCTACTAAACTGCCGACAAAAAAGATAGAGTAGTAATGCATCGCTACCACTAGCATTGCAATAGCTGGCCCTGAAGTGCACTATGTGCTACCGTGGGTTCCCACTGCCATCAAAGCTCTTGAAAGAAGGTGACACAAAACCCTTAGGATACTGGATGGCATCAAATTCTCTAGGTAGGGTCTACCCTTTGGAAGTGGTGATCCTCCTCTGGCTTGCTCCAATGCTTCTCTCACTTGCTATTCAACTATGAGTTTAATGTCCTATTCTTGTACTGAGGTACTGTCCACTACCTTCCTATACAAGCTAGTGTCCCACTTACGGAGAGGTGAAGTCTCGATTCAAGACATGCAACAACTCTGGCTGATCGATCTATGCAATAGTAGGATGCACCGCCGGGCTTGTTGAAGTGCCAAAACTTGCTAGCAAGCCTCTTTCCCATCTCAATTTGTTCATCCTTTGTTTTAGTTATGAAGGAGGTATTGAGTAGGTCGATCATCCTCTAGGTTGCAGACCTTCCAAACACATCGAAGGAAGGAACCGGTGTCACCATATGTACTCATGTCAATCCTCCAACAAATCATATTCATTGGGATCAAAGACCTTCTCATCTAGGTCGCACTGCATACCTAGAATTTCTTCTTCTTCCACAAGATACTGCTACAATATCATCTAGGGAGCGTCCAACTGCACAAAATGATCGGTAATGTGGTGGGATCACTATCATGAAAGAGATATCTAACCTCCGCAGAGAGCTAATCTCGAGGACTACTCACTAGGATAGATGCTCTCACAAGATGGTGGAGTGGTACTCCTAGGAGGATTTATGGCCATAGGGACAATGGTATTATTTCCTTATTCCTCTACCTTTGTTATCTCCATAGTCTACTACGGTGGTGGTGGTGGTGGTGATGTCACGACTACTATGCTATGTGATCATTATTCCCTCGTCACCTCAATTGGAGTAGGAGGTCGAGCAGGAGAGCTTGGCCTCACCTTAGTCGGTAGTGTAGATGGAATGGGATCTCTTGGCCATGGATCACTAGGCTCTCTTTCCTGATGTACCATGGTTTTTTGAATGGATAATGAAACATGGAGATGGTGGGCGGAGTAGAGTGGTGTGTGGTGGAGGCACCACCGACTCTCTGGTGAGCTCCTCCTATGGAGTAGTATCGGTCAATACATTATGACCGACATGGGTGCATGCATCGGAAAGTCCACGATGGTGGAGGCAGCTGATTGTCTAGCGTACCTACATCTCTCTCTGTTGGTGACATGTACTGATACATGGGCTCTACCCCCTCTGATGTGCTTGCCACACGGGATGACCGATCAAATCAAATTGGGCCCTGACTGATCAGTAAGCCCCAACTCATGCAACCGATCTAAGGCTGATATATGACCTTCTCTTGTCTCTAGTAGGAGCCTCAAAGTGAACTGCAGGTGGAGGTGAAACTGAGATCCTCCTAATATCTTCCTCCATCGATAAGAGAGGGATGAAACTTGTTCTGTGATAAGAGAGAACTATCTGGTAACTCTACGCAGACGAGAAATGCCCATCTCTTGGCAATGCACACATGATGTCACGATCTGATTTGCTGGCAGTCTGTCTGGGAGGAGCAAACTAGACTACCTAGGTGGGGAGACTATCCTGAACTAGGGAGCCTTCCCTTGGAAGAAGCCAATGAGTGGGTGCTAGCCAGCAAGGAAACAATGAACGCATTGACACTAAACCGAATCGCTAATACGAACTACAACCTTCCTCTTCGGAGGGAAACTATGAATCGATGACATCTCAACATGGATGGCACCCCACCACACTTGCCATGTGAGGTGGTCCCTCACAAGTGATCCTAGCCCTCAAACCTCACCAAAATGAATGAGGTGAGCAAGTCGTCATGGGAGGTTGGCACCAAGGCCAAATCCATCCAAAAGGAAAAGAAACATGCACTTCTAGCATAGAATGAACTAACTAAACTGAAAACTGACTGAAACTGAGTTGAAATTCTTCAATTTTGAGAAAATAAACTCAAATCAAATTTCTGCTTTAATATTTTTTTAAAAATTTGAACCCACACTCAACAATTTGAATATGTTAAGTAGGGCTCTTTGATTTAAGAGAGATTTTTTAATTTAGAATTGGGGAAGAGATTTTTGAATTTAGAATCCATTTTCAACAAATTTGTGTATGTTGGAAATGGGTTCAAATATTTTGAAGAGATTGATGCTTCAATTGGTTCATATTTGATTTTGATTTTGGTTTGACCCTTTATTTAACAAATTTGAGTATGTTAAAATAAAGGGTCAATTGATTTTGTTTGAGATTTACTTTAAAAATTTGGGTATGCTAAATGAGTGTTGTTTGAAAACAAATTTCTTCTTCTTTTGCTTGTTTGGTGAATCATGTGTGAATTTGAAAATGGAACATTTACTTAGCAAAATTGTGTATGCTAAATAAAGTCCAAATGTTTTTTTTTTTTTGATTTTTTGAAAGGAGGATCTTTACTTAGCAAATTTAGGTATGCTAAATGAAGAATCCAAATATGTTTGATTTTTGATTTTTGAAAGATGGACTTTTACTTTAGCAAATTTGGGTATGCTAAATAAAAGATTCAAATGTGTTTTGTTTTTTTTTGAAAAGGATCTTCAATGCTAAATGAAGAATCCAAATATGTTTCATGTTTTGATGTTTTGATTTTTGAAAAGAGGATCTTCACTTAGAAAATTTGGGTATGCTAAATGAAGAATCCAAATGTGTTTTGATTTGTAATTTTTGATTTTGGTTTTTTGAAAATGAGAACTTTACTTAACAAATTTGTGTATGCTAAATAAAATTCAAATGTGTTTTGATTTTGATGTTTTGATTTTTGAAAAGAGGGATATTTATTTAGCAAATTTGGGTATGCTAAATGAAGAATCCAAATGTGTTTTGATTTTTTTTAAATTTTTGAAAAGAAGATCTTCACTTAGCAAATTTGGGTATGCTAAATAAAGAATCTAAATGTGTTTGATTTTTATGACTTATGATTTCGATTTTTTGGAGAGGGGATCTTTACTTAGCAAATTTGGGTATGCTAAATAAAGTCCAAATTTATTTAAAAAAATGAAACTCTCATTTGACAAATTTTGGTATGTCAAATGGGAGTCAATTATGTTCTATTTTTCAAAGATGAAATTTTGTTTTGTGTGTGATTATTGCTATTTTTGAAAAAAGAAATAAATTCTAACTTAACAAATGTGGGATGTGTTGAGTGGAATTTCAAATGGTGTAATTTTATTTGAAAATAAAGCCTCCATCCAACATATTTGGATACATTGAATGGAGAGGCTTATTTTCAAATTTGTAATTTTTGAAAAGAAAGAAATTCTAACTTCAACATATGTGAGATATGTTGAAATGGAATTTCCATGTTATGATATGATTTTATTTGGAAATGAAATCTTCTTTCAATAAATTTGGGTATATTGAAAGAGGATTGTTCATTTTCAAATATGTGCTTTTTGAAAAGGTGATTTTTGATTTTGTTTTTGTAAAGATTATTATTGATTTTATTTTTAAAAAGAGGATTCTTGATTTTATTTTTTAAAAGATGGTTGTTGATTTTATTTTTGAAAAGGTAATGGTTGATTTTGTTTTTTGAAAAGATGATTGTTGATTTTATTTTATTTTTGAAAAGATGATTGTTGATTTTATTTTTGAAAAGATGATTTTTGATTTTTGATTTGAAATAAAATCTTCATTCAATAAATTTAGGTATATTGAATGAAGGATGTTCATTTGTGCTTTTTGAAAAGATGAATTTTGATTTTTTTTTTTTTTTGAAATGGTCCTACATGTAACAATCATGAAGATTGTTAAATAAGGTTGAAATAATTTATTATGTGTATTTTGAAAAAGTGCTGTTTGGAAATTATTATTTTTATAAAGGATTCATTTTTCTTTATTTTTTTTGAATGAACCTTTCCTTACCATAGAAATGGTAAGAGGAAGTCTTTAGTTATTTCTTTTATTAAATTTTATTTTCACCTATTGGGAAACTAATAGGGTTTTAAGACCTACATGTGAGGTCCTAAAACCTAAAGGATGTTGGCTTTAGCTAGAATGAAATAAACTAAGTGCCAATGGAAAAGAAGGATAGTCATTCATATGAAATACAAATACTATCGAATTTGGAGAAAATGATCATTTACCAAAGATGGAGAGAACTATCCCGAGTGTAGTGGTATTTTCATCTTCATCTATCTTTTGAAAAAAAAATAAATGAAGACAAAAATACACACTTGGTGGACACCACGTATATCCGTAGATGTTCTCATCAGGGTGATCAGATACGGCATTGAGGAATGATGTACTTTCTCGAGAGATAAAATTCATCATTCTACAATGGACCTAATCACCTAATGAGGACTCCTGGGGACTATAGGTCTTCGGATGTACCAGAGATTCTTCCCCTACTTTATATGGAAAAGTAAAGCAGAGTTTATTTTAAACCAAGTTCATTAAGTTCCTTATGGAGGTAACCCCCCATAGCTAATTACATCTTAAGGAATGAGATTCTTAAGAATACTCTTAATTTAAATAATCATAGTCTCCAAAGATTTCAAAGATAGGATTATCAACAAATTAGATATTTTGAAGAGATCAAGTGAGATTGATTAAGAGGGGGGAGTTATTATCGAAACTAAAAGGAGATAAGTAGGGGATGCTCACAATGCTAGGAAACCTAGAGCATCCCAAACTATCCTATGGTTGAGCTTTATATTTTCAAAATTTGAGAGGAATTATGTGTTTGAGTTGAATTTTTATTAAAAATCTAGGGCTTACAATTCTACAACACAAAGATCATGAAAATGCCTAAGAGGTCAGGATTTATGCTGCACAGGGAAACAACAACCTGATCCTAAATCTAGGGAGCTTTGGTGAGGCAAAGGACCCTAAATCTAAGGAGAAAATGGGCATGTGGTTTACCTCCACAAGAGAGATAAACACCCCACTGGAGTTACAATCGCCGGGTGGCCAACTAACTCCTCCTATGATTTTAAATACAAGTAGAAAGTCATATGCTTTTGCAAGATAGCTAGGCTATTGTTTATTTAGAAAGAGACTAAGTCCTTAAACACACTCTCTAAGAGACTAGATCATGTAGGGCATGATTAATGACTTAAATCTAATACAAATTTTTGGTAAGTTTTATTTTCATTTTTGGACAATTTATTTGACACAGGCTATGAGATTCATATGCCTAATGCATGAGAAATTGGTTCTCAAAGGTCAAGCCAAGTTCTCTAGCAAAGGTGTAAGCCCTCCATAAGCAAGAGTGAAGCAAGATGCTTTTTATGCATGATGTGAGACATACAACATCCAGCTAAGGGGTTGTTAAATCTTTTATCTTGATTTATAACCTAGGCTTTAGGTGAGGTTATGAGGTGTTAATTTTTAATTTTGAGTTGATTAATTGGATAAAAATTTTATTTTTCTCTAATAGCCTTATTGCATCTAAGCCATTCATCAAAGCAAGAAAGAAACTAAGAAAAATATGCCATCTTACTGCACAAGCTAAACAAATATCAAATAATTTTATAAAGCTAGCACAAAAGAATAAGAGGCCTTTATGGTCGAGCTCCCCTGCACAAACCCGAAAAGAAATGGGTAGCTGAGCTCTACCCTTATACAACCCAAATTACAAATTAATTAATTATAATTTAGAAAGAATTCATGTTATGGGGGTCTTCATTCTTCATTCCTTCTTTTCTTCTTTTCATCATTTCTTTATTTCCTTCTTTCTTCTTTCTTTCTTCTTCCTTCTTTGATTGGTTGGGATGTGGTTGCATTCACATGGTGCATAAGACATAGTCTTATGACCAATGTTCATCTTAATTTTTCCATAACATTCATTCCAAATCTTAATTGTAAAATTACATGAAAAGGGAAAGTAAATCTAACTAAACCTTCAAAATAGAGATTAGCTAAACATACAACACAATCCCAAATATGTATATGAATAAATTAGACTTAGCACCTCACGCAAGGGTAACCAAGTCCACCTGTCCTAATTTGGATTATGCTTAGGGGTATAAGCAACCTGCAAAGTAAAAGCATTTTTATATATTTTTATAATAGCGCCCCTTAAGCACAATCCCCTGCAAAAAATAATGATTAGACTAAGATCATCATATCATCCAGTCTACACACATACACCCTAACATCACTAAAATATTACATCAAAATAAAATTAGCATCAAACCATGCATCGCCCTAACATAAAGCTAGAAATGGTGACTTAGCAATGTGTATTTAAGGCTTTGGTACATGTCTATAGTTTTTTAGGTTGAATTTTCTAAGTGTGAAGGATTCAACTTAGAGGGTGGTTTCATTTAAGTGATTTAGTTGATTTGTTAATTTTATTTGATGATTCGATTTGGTTTGAGTGAACCTACACTTAATTACTAAGTGTTGTAAAGAGAGAAAAAAAGAAGAGAAATTCTCTTTCCTCCTACCTTAAGTAATTTCTAAGGTAGATTCATTAATGATTTTTTCTTGTTTATTATGTATTTTAATTAATACTAAGTTTAGATTTTTCTCTAAATAAACATATTCAATAAGAAATGCATCTTATGATTAATTAAAGTGAATTACTATCATAAAACACACAACCATTTATTTCTTTTCAACATGTGTATCATGCATGAAATGATCCTAAGCATATCTATACATGCAAATACAAACCTTAACAAACTTTGATGATGAATGATAAGAAATGTTGTTTAGAAAAATTTGGATGTTTCATGATGCATGATTTTGTTAAGTAGAAAAGAGAGGGGTTCTTTTATCCATTAATCAAATGCACATTTACATGTATGAAAGATATAAGTGAGTATGACGCCATTATTTTCTACACCTAAGGTATAAGGTACAAGACTTTCTTAGGGCTACTTAAAGCCTCACAACCCTGGGATGTCTATACTAATATACCACTTTTCTTAAATACATGTGCATGTATAAAAAGAAAATAAATGGATGAAGAATCATGCAAAAGGTTTATGTTTATTTGGTTTAATTTACATGTGCAATGTGAAGATCCTTCTTAAGCCATAACATAGAAGTGTATAGGAATGGATTTAAGCAAGTGTCATGTTCTTTTCAAATGAACTATACGCTTTGCAAATCCTATACAAATTTATGTTAAGAAAAGAGAAGAAAATCACATAACACATTTTATGCTATAATCACATGCAAGCTTACAGGTATTTATAAGTAGCATACCTTCATTTATAATCTTTGATTTATAAGTTTTGAAAATAAATTTTGATTTAATAGTGATAATAGTCACTCATATTCTTACTTTAGCCAAAATATGCAATTCAAAATAAATAAAATATTTCATTTATTTTGATTTTTTAAAAGATATGAATGCATGATTTCATATGGCATACAACATTTTAGCATGCTTGGAAAGAAATAAAGTGATGTAAGCATGTAACTTCATTCATCCTAATTAATTCCTAAAGACAATCCTATGAAATAAGATCATTTAAAGTGAATCAACATTTCTTGAAGAGATTTTTTTTTTTGAATTTGATTTATGAAATATGAAAAGAGTTTGCTGGTTCCCCCATGTGTGAATTAATTTAGTTTAATTTTTAGAAGAATTGGATTGATTTTATGTTTTGTTTAGGTTAAGGTGTAGATTAAATTCATTAATTACCCATTACCTACACCACTTTAACATAATTATTCAAATTGTGAGCCAACATATGATATGCAACCACATGGAATTTAAATCAATAATGCTCCTAAGAAAGAAAGGGGCCTAA
This sequence comes from Cymbidium sinense, assembly GCA_021442155.1. Classification (NCBI taxonomy): domain Eukaryota; kingdom Viridiplantae; phylum Streptophyta; class Magnoliopsida; order Asparagales; family Orchidaceae; genus Cymbidium; species Cymbidium sinense. The sequence continues at coordinate 294,613,546 of CM038215.1, forward strand.
TACAATTTGCTCACTATTGATTAATTAAATTAAAAGGTTTTCATTAAGTACTTTCATAACCTCCCCACACATGCAAGTTGGGTTTTGATTTCCTTAAGCTTACCTTAAGCTTTTGAACACCTAAGGATCTACCCAGAAAGAGATTAATTAATTTTAGATAAATTTTGAAAGTTTGATTAGATTAATTAAGTAGATCATTAGTGGATTAATCCTTAATTATGTTTGGATTAAGGAAGAAAGAGTTTTAGGGAATAACTTAGGGAAAATACCCCAAACCCATTCCATAAACCTCCTTTTCACTTAAACAATGCTTAGTTATCTTAATAAAGTGATTAAACTATTGTTCACATGCTTAGTTACTCTTAATTACATTAAGAGGGTGATTAAGGAACTCATTAATAAATTCCAAGAAAATTAGGGGAGGTAGAAATCATCCCCCTAAACATGTCTGAGAAGTTTGGAATTGATTAATGAAATGATTAGGGAGTAATTAAGGTTATTAAATTTTCAATTAAACCCTAATTAAGAAAAATCATTGTTCAAAATCACTTAGAAATAATTTTATTGAATTCCCCTCTAAATTATCTTTAAAATGAAGTTGAGTTTGCATTTTTTGGATTTTACATTTAATTATGAAATTATAAAGTTTTGTGATTTATAAGTAATTAAATAACCTAATTATATAACTAATCTCGATAGCCATTGGGCTGTGCCATTTTCATGGCATGATGGAATTAATTATTTAGGTTGTCAAATCGACATCGCCAGTTGGCCTATGCTTTCCCTAGGGTCATCAAGGATCGCATCGTGATCAAACCATGAATGAAGGATTAAATCAATGAATCTACATAGATTAATTAGGACTGTCTATCCAAAATATGCAGGATGAATGGCCCATGATTCATCCCTGCCTTTGCCTACGGGAGACGGAGACAATCTGTCCTCCATGGCTTGATCCGAGCTCACTTGAGCTTGGATAAGGATGAGATTCAACCCACACCATCTAGAAGTAAGGAGAAGAACATCTAATGGTTGAATTTTAATGGGATTACAATTCCCTTCACAATGGACCAAACATTTTTCAACTTAAGCTCAATTTTGAGGTATACCTTGCCAGAGGCTATCACCGGCGCTTCCAACGATTGAGGTAACTTCATCTAGTGGAGATGAAGCCCTGTTGAAGGTTTTAAAGTTCAATTTGTAGTGGATCTTCCAATTTTTTGAAAGCTTGCTTCAATGGCTTGTGGTTTTGATCGAACTCCCCCTTCTCATGGCTTAGAGACTTGGGAAAAGCTTTAGGTAAGCTCGACTTGGTGACTTGATGGTTCTTGCAAGAGTAATTGGAGTTTGATTGAGAATTGAGCAAAGTAGAATCTCCCTATTTCAATTTTGAAATCGAGAAGGGAAATTGGAATGAGCTTAGGAATGCTTGGGGAAACTTGGAGAGGCTTGCCTTTGATCCTCTGAGCTCAATCGAATGCAAGGAACTTGGTTTGAGTGGAAATGAGGGGAAGTATATCTTCCCCCACTTGGATTTGATGACCAAAGCTTTCCTTACCATTTTGATCAAATTGAGAAGATTAAATGGGTTGTTTTGGTTTTAGAGTGTCATGTGCTTCAATTTTGGCAGAGGAGTGGAAGTGTGGAGGTGCGCATGTGTTAAATGAGTGTGGGAGGTGATCCATGTGGAGAATTTTGATTTGACTGGTCAGTTTGGCCTTCGGTTGGGTCATGGCTGACCCAAACCCATTGGGTCATGTGCACCACCTCGCTTGGTGTCCAAATGGTCCACTAGGAGGATGCCAAGTGGCCATGAAAAGGAATTGACTAAATTCCAAGTGGATTTGGCCATAGGTTACCCTTTGACCCATGGGTAAAATGATCATTTGTTGATTTTAATTTGGGCATATTTGGAATGATTAAAAAATGAGTTTTGCTAATTTTTAATGAATTTGGTGTTGATTTGATTTGATTTGGCTCAAGTTGACCCATTTAGGTCAAAATGGGTCAACTTGGGTCAAGTTGACCAATTGGTCAAATTGGGTCAAACCATGGGTTAGGTCAAGTTCAAATGATCATTTGTAATGATTTAGTATAATTGGTTTGGTTCGATTTGATTTATATTTGGTTTTGGTTCATTTGAGTTCACTTAGGTCAAATGGATCAAGTTGATCGATTTGACCCATTTGACCTAATTAGGTTAGGTCATGTATTGGTTTAGGCTTGGTTGATCATTTGAAATGTTTTTTTATGCTTTGGTTTCAATCAATTTTGATTTGGTTAAATTTTAAGTTGATTTGACCTTTTAGGTCAAGTTGGGTTCATGGTTAATTGGATTAGGTTGGGTCTAGTTGGTTAGTTGAGGCTTTGGTCAAGTTCAACGAGTGATTTAGAATGGATTTGACCCATTGGTTGCAATCAATTTGGCTTAGATCAAGATTTGACATATTTTGTCTTTTTAGGTCAACTTGGGTCAAGTGGCCAATTTGGCTAGGTTTGGCTCAAATGATGATTTAATCAAGTTCAATCATTGATCATGAATTGGTTTAGTTCAATGGTTTCAATCAATTTAGCCTATGGTGGATTTTGGCTAGTTTGGGTTTTATTTGGGTTAGGTGTTGACTTGGTCAAAGGCTAGGTTTGACTTGGTTTGACCCAATTTGAGTGATTAATTATCCTATAATGATTGTTGCTCGCAATGTGAGGCTTAGGTGGGCTTAGTTCATTCTAATTTGGGTAGGATTATAATTTGGCTCAAAAAGGTGTTTTAGGTCACTTTGGGTCAAGTGAGCCTAAGTGGGTCAATTGACTTAATCAAGGCTTGATTCAAGTTTGATTGAACTCACATATGGACTTATGTTTGAAATATAAATCCATTTGCAAGTGATTTTGAATCAAATGGGTTTTGATTCATTTGACAATTTCAAGTTCAAAAGGGTGAAGATGGGTTTGATTTGATTTGATGATTGAAGTTTATGATTGAATTTGGTTTGTGATTGAAGGATTGATTGTTTGGAGAGAAAATCCAAAGGTTTGAATTGATTTGAGTATGATTTGGCTAAGTTCAAAATTTGACTTGAAAGAGTTTAGGTTGGATTTTGATTGAGTTTGGATTTGAGTTTTGAATTTGGTTTTGGTTATTTGAATTTATATTTCATTTATATCTGTGAATATAAATGAGAATGTAAATGTGTTATGAGAAAATCTTTTGAATTTGAAGTGATTTGAATTTGATTTAGTTAAGTTCAAGGATTTGACTTAAAGAGTTTAGGTTGAATTTAGGTTAGATTTGGATTTGAGTTTTGAATTTAGTTTTGGACATTTGAATATATATTTCATTTATATTTGTGAATATAAATGAGAATATAAATGGGTTATGAGAAAATCTTTTAAATTTGAAGTTATTTGAATTTAATTTGAGCTAAGTCCATAAGATGAAATCAAAATGGCTTAGGAAAGATTTTGGATTTAGAATTGATCCTGTATTTGAATCATTTGGAATTTATTCATGATTTGGATTTTGGAATTGATTTATGATTTGAGAAAATCAACTAAGTTGGAATTGAATTAAGATTTGATTTGGAATTGATTTGAATTTGAAGTTGGTTTGAATTTAAAGTTGGTTTGAATTTGAAGTTGATTTGAGTTTGAAGCTGATTTGAATTTGAAGTTGATTTGAAGGATTAAAGGATTTGGTTTAAGCTATAGGGTAGATAAATTTTCTTAATATCTTTAAGGCATGACCTATTCCTATGGCTAACTCTTCTAAGTCTCTAGGTTAAGCTAAGTGTTCACCTAATCACTAGGAGTGTCTTAAGACTATGTAGCTTTTAATGTCTAAGAGAAGCCCTATGTCTAAGATGGAGAATTTGAGAGCTCACCCCAAGTGAGGTCAACATTGCTATTTCTTATGCCTTATAAAAATTTCACTGACACTTAAACCATACTTTCTTCAATGTGAGAGGTCGGTGGAAAATTTTTAGAGCTCACAGATTTCTGGCGACTTCGCTAGGGAGAGGTTTCTCTTTCCATCTTTGGCTAGTCATATACATGCTATAGTAGCAACCAAATATCTAAAAATTCAAAATAAAAAAATGGTGATTTAAATGTGTAATAAATTCAAATTACTAATGTATATATATCTATGTAATGAATTATTGAGTATATTTTTATTACACTATTATTTTGTTAACCTGCATTTTGAGCATGGGGTGAAATAATAATTACTAATTTCTAATCCCTATCTTTCACTTGTGTAGAATGGATCTTTAGAGCACTCATTTCACTGTTCAGCTAGGGCATGGTGCAAACATCTGTTTAGCTAATGTCATCATTAGCATAGGAGATATTAGAGCTACCATTCAATTTGATAGCGTGAATTTTCCAGCTATAATAACTGCAACTCCTGAAGTACCCACCCATGGTGCACTCGTCCGAGATCATGCCGGAAGGCCTCAATTCACTGAAGCTCTACTCATCATGCTCGCTAACCAATTCAGCAACCAACTACTGTTAAGGAGTTCTCTCAACAGAGAACTTAAATTTTTGAAAGATTGGGTCAATCTAAAGCTCCCGTGATGAAAAGAACCATCAGTGGGCAAACTATATCTTTGATGCCTCTTGGTATAATTGCTTCACCAACTGAAACCTTTGTACCTGGAGACATGATTTTGAGGCTTCTTCATCTGGAAACAAATTAACTAGAAGGCAAAGAAGAAGAAGAAATAATGAATGAGGGCTCAGTAGATCCCATTCAAATAACCCAATGAACAAGCAATACTGCCACCATATGTGAGTATTCCTACCCATAACAACTTTGATAATCTAAAATTAGTAAAAAGGAATAGCTCTATTGGTGAGGTGAAATAGTCTTTCTTGACTCAACAATGTCAAGCTCCACCACAATGGAGAGGACAACTTGAAACATTATCTGCTAGAATACACAACGTCCTTAAAGTAGCTAAGGAAAGAGGCTTAATGAAAAGAAAATTCCAAAGGCCTATGATGATTGAAGATATTGAGATTCCACTAAGAAGGTTACCATCTCTTATGGTAACTAGTCATCAGGCCAAGTATGCTTTGTGCACATGATAATGTCCAAGAATCATCTGAGGAGGCCAAGGCATCATGATGAAATTTTGAAGAAAAAAAGAGGTGTGACATCTGATACATATATTTAGAAATCCACCACAAAAATAACTCATAGAAGTAGATACTTAAAAGAAGGAATATCACTAATAAAACTTAGGATGGTCGACACCCTGGAGAATCCTCTGGGATCCCATCATCGATTCTAAGAAGGTTGACTTTCATCGAGTCCCCATGGAAGAAGTGTTTGTTCTAACGAAGATTCACCGAAACATCAATAAAAAATTCATGTGCAAAAAGAAGATGATGAATAGGACACTATAAAAGTAGAAGTCATCTATATGGTTAGAGATATAGATGAACTTTCTGCTCAACACCATCATCAACAACAAAAATATAGGGAACCTAAACCTGAATTTGATGTTTATGAAAGAGATTCATCACAAAAGAGAGTAGATGATGGATCTTCAATCTCCATTGAAGAGGAAGAAGAAGAAGATTAAAATGAAAAGGAAGTTATGGGAGTTGAAGCTATTTATATGGTTGAACCAATAAATGATCAACTTGGTACATGCTTTTACAGTCAGCGTCATCATTTATCCCCTACAACAACTATCTCTGCAAATGCACAAGAAGAAGGAAAATCAAGTTCTTCCCTAAAGATGAGTAGGGTGTAGAACAATAACCGAAAATAGAGGAAGAAGAATATCCTTTATTGATTGACGTTGGCGTGAGAGAGCAAAAACAAATGCAGCATCAAATGGAAGCCAAAGATAAGAAAATTTTACACCTTGGTACCAAGATTAATGACATGATGGTATAAATAAATATCATGATGGATATGTTGCAGAAGAATATCACATCAAATGTAGCATTTATTTCATCTGCTAACCAACAGGTAGCTAATAATGCAACCTCTATACCACCAATCACTCTGATACCTCAAGCTCCTATAGTACAAGCTACACCTGAAGGGAGGAGTGAAGTTAATCAACTAGCTCTTGAACTGATAATTGAATGAGTGCACTCAAAAAACGCTCAACTAGAAATAATAATTAATAAAAAGATAAAGGCAGTTATAGCTTCAGAGTAGGCTGAAAGTTGGTGAGTAAGGGTCACCCTTACCTAGCTGAATTTGATCAAGTGTCATACCCGAAAGGTTACTCAGTACCAAAATTTAAAATTTTTAGTAGGCATGGTAATGCAAAACAACATCTAGCCCAATTCAAGGCTACTTGTGGTAATACATGAAGAAATGATGCATTACTTTTTCACTAGTTCATCAACAACGACCTCAATTTCTTTCGAGTGGTATGCAGAATTACCAAATGATTTGATCAAAACCTTCCCTGAGCTAGAGACAATGTTCATGAAAAAGTTCACCAGTGCAATCGAGAAGATAACGATTACAGACTTTGCCTTATTAAAAGGAAAAGATGAGTCAGTGAAAAAATCTATAACTTGTTGGTGTAATCTAAGCATGAAATGAGTAATAATTGGAGGAAGAACATGTGATCCAACTCTTAATGGAAAACATAGATGATAAAATGACACCATTTTTATGTATGTCATCAATTACCATATTCCAGGATTTGCTTGATAGGGTGGCCAAGTTTGAAAAGTTAAATCAGCCTAAGTCTGAAATATATACTAATAAATAAAAAAAGCCTTCAATTTTAAGAAGAAATGAAACTCATGTCGCTTCCTATAGTTCAGGTTGTAAAAAATGAGTAATTTATAATGTGGATAAAGAAAAATAGTCAATGTACAATGATAAGGGAAAGAAGATTGTTCATCCTAATCCATAGCCAAAATTGGTATTGGGAGGCAATAATAAACCTAAGACTTTTCCAGGTGGTGGAGAGCATCCAAAATAAGCAATAAGAGATGATGAATGAATGCAACCATCTCTTAAGAAAAATATGAATAAAGAATATTCCTTTAGAAGGGACAGTGTGACTAATTATTTTGACAAGTAGTCAAAGATGGTCTACAATTATCAAAAATTAAAATGGTTGAAGAAGCTGATCAAGTCAATAATCCAAATTACTGTCTCTATCATCGGATGATCAGCTATTCTATTGAAGATTGTTTTGTCTTCAAAGATTGGCTAGAAAGAAAATATCGGTGATAAATTTATATTATCCGATAGTGTTCTAGTCAACATGAAAAGAGAGTCTACGAGGATGATTACATCCTCTTTCGTATCATCCATTAAAGACCAAAAGAAAGAAAAATCAATTCATATTGAAGAATGGGAAACAATAATCTCTAAGAAGTCCATGAAAATGTTGAAGCTAAAAGGTGTCCCTAGTGTTAAGTGGAAATCACCACTTGAACCTATATTGGACTTAAAAGAAATGCCTAAACCAAGCATTTTGGCTTCTTAACAACATTTTGATAAGGCCACTTCATCACAGCACGAGGAGCAGTCTACTAAACATATGCTTCATAAATCAAAGAAGCCGAATAAGATAAAGAAGAGTAAGAAGAAAAATATAACTCAAAAGATTATTAACAATTTAGAGGAGTATCACCAGACAAGACAACCATTTAGGCTTGCAGATTTTATGCCTAAACTTTGTATTGTTGAATCAGATGAAGAAGATAATGATGAATCTTGTATAATAGAGACATACCAAATTATTTATGTGATATTAGATGTTCTTCATCATCAATCACTACAAAATGATAAGGGTGGTTAGACAGACTAGACCAACCAATCAAAATTCTTATCAGGAAAATAAGAAGAGCCTGAGAAGTTAACATCTGAATTTTGTCTAATGACTCAACAAAAAGATAACAGTTCAGGCGAAGATTTATGTTTTCCTGACGGAGAAGAGTTAGACTCATCAATATTGTCACGTATGAAATGTATGAAGTTGAAAAGTGAGTCTATCCCTTTTGGTAGTCCTCAGAATAAGAAATGAATTTGAAAAACTACTTCTTTAAGGAATCTAAGCAAGACAAAGTGATTCAAGTTGAGTTGAGAAGTGATAAAGTCTTACCACTATCATCAAAGAAGGGAAATGCAAATAAAGACAAAGGCAAACAAATTTAAGTCAACGAAGATATTATTCTCAAATATCCTAAAATAAAGCCTAAATCAAGTGAAAATATAGATTATAATATTTTATCACATTTGAGAAATATCCCTGCACAATTAAGTGTGTATGAGGCTCTCTTAATGTCAAAAGACCTTCAAGAAACTTTGATACATGCTCTCAAAGATCAGGAGAGTTATGAAGCTTATTTTGTCAAAAAAATATATTACTGAATCATTGCAAACTCAAGATCTCTCAGTAATCACATTTTTTGAAGAAGATCTTATGTTGGGAACACAAACCGCCCTCTATATTAGCAGAGTGATGACATTAATCAACCAATATTAATTGATCCATATTCTTCTATCAATCTTATGGGTTTAAAACATTAAAAGGATTATCACTTGATATCCAACATCTTAGGAGGGATAAGTTAATGGTTCATGATTTCAATGAGAAATGGTAGAAAATCCGGGTTCTTTTATACTCCCACTCAAGTTTCAGGATTTATATACATAAGCCAAGTTTCATGTAATTGATGCAGATACATCGTTTAGAGCTCTTTTAGGTCAGCCATGGTTGCATGGGTATGGTATGGTCCCATCAACTTTGCATCAGTGTATGAAGTACCTAAAAGATGAAAAAGAGTTCAAAATTCTGGTAACCTATAACCATTCTCCATCCATGAAGCAAAGATTTATGAAGATGCAAAATATTTTATCCTTAAAGAGCCTAAGCTAACTGAGCCTCTTGAGGTGGTAGCATCCACTCCAAGTATTAAAAACCAACTTCATAAGGTGAAAGAGCACAAGCAAAAAGGAAGAAAGAAGGTAATACTAGCTCTCCCTAAAGCACTTAATTCTACACTTAAATCAAGAAAATTAGTTCCTCATTTGGGAAGTGACACACAAGAAGAAGAAAATATTTCTATTAAACTTAAGGAACTTATAAGCTTTCAAGAAAGGCAAAGTATGAAATAAGTGATTTTGATTCAGACTATGACTTTGAATCTACTTATGGAAATAGGGTTCAAGAATCAAGAAGGATGCACTTGGCGGTTCGATGACCCTTCCAAAATTATACCCAACCCTCAGCAATACTTTAAAGAAATCACTCCATTGGAGGTTCATAACATTGAAGAATTAATAACATTCTATGTGCTGCTATTGAGTGAGAGTGGCAGAACAGGAACTTGATTTTACAAATCTGAAGAGTCTCAGCCTCACAATTTTGATCGGCCTACTCAACATGAAAATTATGATGAGATAGTGCCAACAAGAATACCAATATACTATCCACATAAATTACGAAGAATGATGAATAAGCTTAAAATTTATATTGGAACTACTAAACATAGAAATCAAATATTTAACAAAATATGGAGCTAAAGAAGTCCTCAAGCATCATGAAGAATTGATAAGTTTATCATTAAAGGTCTTGGGTTCATCCACAATTCTCATCAAAACAAAGTTTGTTATAATAGAATAGAGGCTGAGAGTGAAATTAATAGTGAAGAAGAAGATGATCTCTATGAAAAGTCTTCTTACAAATGATGAAGAAGTAGAAGCCAAGCCTGCTGAAGAACTCAAAGATGGTGGACAAATACTACTATGGATGAATTCAAAGAAATCAACCTAGGAGCTAAGGATGATCCTCCCCAACTTTTGTTAGTCCTTCTATCTGATAAGAAAGTTGAAGAGCTAAAAATACTACTTTCTGAATTCAGGAATTACTTTGTTTGGACATATTCTAAAATGACAGGCTTATCCCATGATGTAGTAGTTTATAAACTTTCCATTAAACCAGATGTGATGCCTATTAAGCAAGCTTCTAGGAGAATGAGATTGGAGATTGAAGAATATGTAATTATAAAAATTAAGAAGCTGATCAGAGTAGTGCTTCATCCGGGAGAAGTATGCAAATTAGATGTCCAACATTATCCCAGTTAGGAAGAAGAATGACCAAATATGTGTCTGCATTGACTTCCGGGACCTAAATAAGGCATGCCCAAAAGATGACTTTTCGCTTCCAATATCAGAACTTCTAGTAGACAATACTTCCAACTATGACATGTTCTTATTCATGAATGGATAATCGGGTTACAATCAAATCAAGATGGGTCCTGAAGATGAGAAGCACACATCATTTAGGATGCTAATTGATATGTATTGCTACACAGTCATGCCTTTTGATTTGAAGAATGCTGAAGCTACATGTCAGAGAGCCACGACGTATATTTTTGACCAGCTGATTCACCAGAAGGTGGAATATTATGTTGATGATCTGGTGGTGAAGAGCTTAAATCATGAAAATTACTTTGAACACTTGAGAATTGTATTGAAAAGAATCAGAAAATATGATCTCAAGATGAATCCTCTAAAATATGCATTCGGGTGTCCTTTGGAAAATTTCTCGGGTACATTGTACGCCACAAAGGAATTGAAATTGATCCTACTAAATCCAAGGCAATTGTGGAGATGCCTCCGCCGAAGAGTTTGTGTTAGCTCTATTGTTTACAAGGACAGCTTGCATTCATCCGACGATTTATATCAAACCTATCGGGGCACTGTCAATCAACCATTTGCAAAGTTGATGAAGAAGAATGCACCATTCAAATGGGACAAGGAGTGCCAAGAAGCCTTCGATAGTATTAAAAGAAACTTGTTAAATCCATCAATCATGGCATTGCCTACTCCTAAGAAGCCCCTCATTCTATACACAAATACATTAGAAGAGTCCCTTGGAGCATTATTGGCACAACACAATGAAGAAAGTAAAGAGAATGCTCTTTATTATATTAGTCGAAGGATGATAGGAGTAGAAATGAGATACTCTCCGATAGAGAAGCACTATTTGGCATTGATCTTTGTTGTCCAAAAGCTCCTTCATTATATGTTATCTCATAAGATTACCCTCATCTAAAGTATCGATCCATTAAAGTACTTGATGACAAGACCAGCATTGATATGTTACTTTACAAGATGGGTAATTTTTCTTTTATAATTTGATATCACATACATTCCATAGAAAGCAATAAAATGGAAAATCTTAGTAGATTTTCTTGCTGCACATCCCATCCTTGCGGACTCTTCTTTTAATGATGATTTACCTAATAAGCAAATTATGCTCATTCATGAAAGAGAAAAATTCCAAAGTTGGAAAATGTACTTTGATGGTGCATCATCGATCAAACAAGTCCAACCTATAAATATCCCAAGGGCAAGAACAGGAATCGACATCGTCTTCATAACACCAGAAGGAGAAATAATGAGACAATCATATGGGTTGACCATGCCAAGAACTAATAATGAAGCTGAGTATGAAGCATTAATAGTAGGTCTTGAAGAAGCTTTTTTCATAGGCATTCAAAACTTGCATATTTTTGACGATTCTCAACTTATTATAAATCAAGTACTGGGCATCTATAAAATCAATAAGCTTGAGTTAGTGTTGAGCTCACTTTTGGAGTGAGCTTTCAACTTCTTAATCTTAGACATAGGACTCCTCTAGTCACTAAGAGTTCCTTAGTCTTAAGACACTTTTAGTGATTAGGTGAATACTTAACCTAACCTTAGAGACTTAAAAGAGTTAGCCATAGGAATAGGTCATGCCTTAGGGGTATTAGGAAAACTTGCCTACCCTATAGCTTGAATGAAATCCTTACTTCCTTCTTTCAAATAAAACTTCAAACTCAAATCTTAAATCAATTCCAACTTAATTGATTTTTCTCAAATCTTCAAATTAATTCCAAAATCCAAATCATGAATAAATTCCAAAAGATTGAAATCATATTCCAAATCCAAAATATTTCCCAAGCCATTTTGATTTCATTTTATGGACTAGCTCAAGTCAAATCTAAATCACTCCAAATTCAAAAGATGTTCTAATAACCCATTTATATTCTCATTTATATTCACAAACATAAATGAAATATCAATTCAAATAACCAAAACTAAATTCAAAACTCAAGTCCAAATCTAACCTAAATCCAACTTATATCCTTTCAAGTCAATTTCTTGAACTTAACCAAATCATTCTCAAATCAATCCAAACCTTTGAATTTTCTCTTCAAACAATCACATGCCTAAATATAAACTTAAACTTCAATCATCAAACCAAAATCAAACTAACCCAAATCAAAATGTTCATCCTTTGAATTTGAAATTGTCAAATGAATCAAAATACATTTGACTTCAAATCACTTGCAATTGGATTTATATTTCAATCATAAGTCCATATGTGAGTTCAACCAAACTTGAATCAAGTCTTGATCAATTGACCCAATTTAGGCTCACTTGACCCAAAGTGACCTAAAACACCTTTTTGAGGTAAATTCTAATCCAACCCAAATTGGATTGAACTAAGCCCATCTAAGCCTCACATTATGAGCAACAATCATTCCAGGATGATCAATCACTCAAATTGGGTCAAACCAAGTGAAACCTAGCCTTTGACCAAGTCAACACTTAGCCCAAATGAAACCCATACTAGCAAAATCCACCATAAGCCAAATTGATTGAAACCATTGATCTAAACCAATGATTGAACTTGATCAAGCCATTAATGAGCTAAACCAAGCTAATTGGACACTTGACCTAAGTTGACCCAAGTTGATCTAAAAAGTCAAAATGGGTCTTGATCTAAGCCAAATTGATTGCAACCAATGAGTCAAATTCATTCTAAATCACTTGTTGAACTTGACCAAAGCTTTAATTGGCCAACTAGACTCAACCTAGCCCAATTGACCATGAACCCAACTTGACCTAAAAGGTAAAATAAATTTGAAATCAAACCAAAACAAAATTGATTGAAACCAAGGCTTGTAATACATTTCAAATGATCAACCAAACCTAAATCAACCCATGACCTAACCTAATTGGGTTAAATGGTTTAAATTAGTCAACTTGACCCATTTAACCTAAATGAACCTAAATGAACCAAAACCAAATGTAAATCAAATTGAACCAAACTAATGATACTCATAGGCTCCAAATGATCATTTGAACTTGACCTAACCTATGTTTTGACCCAATTTGACCAATTGGTCAACCTAACCCAAATTGACCCAACTTGATCTAAATGGGTCAAATTGAACCAATTCAAACTAAATAAACTCCAAATTACTTGAAATTTTGCCCAACCCATTTTGAATCATCTCAAATCTGGCCAAATCAACATCAAGGCCAAATGACCATTTTACCTTTAGGTCAAAGGGTATCCTATGGCCAAATTCACTTGGAATTTGGCCAATTCTTTCTCATGGTCATTTGACATCTTCCTAATGGTCCACATGGACACTAAGGAGGTGATGAACATGACCCAATGGGTTTGGGTCAGCCATGACCCAACCCAAATCAAACCGACCCCTCCAATAAAAATTTGACACTTGGATCACCTCATACACTAACCTAACACATGGGCAGTCCCTCTCTTCCACTCCTCTAGCTAAAACAAACCACATGGAGTGCTTAACAGTAAAAAAAAAAACCAATCAATCAAGTCAATTGATCAAAAATAGCAAATCAACCGTCATTCAAGTGGGGAGATATACCCCCTCATTCTCACTCAACCAGACATAGATTGAGCTCTAAGGATCAAAGCAATTTCCAAACTTTCCTAACCCATTCCAAGCTCTTGAATTTCTCCTTCGCTTTTCTTCAAAGTCAAAATAGAGAGGATAAAATTAGCTTACTCCAATTCTTAAACCAAATTTTCCATGAAGACAAGTCGAGCTCACCAAAGGTGTTTCCTAAGTCTCCAAGCCATGAGAAGGGGGATTTTGATCGAAGCCACCATTGAAGGGGAGCTTGATCAACTGAGCAATTCACTTCAAATCAAGGCTTAATACTTTCAACAGGGTTTCATCTCCATTAGAAGAAGCTACCTCCTCCGTTGAAAGCGTCGGTGATAGCCTCCAGTGAGGTATTATTCAAAACTAATCCTAGTTTAAAAAATGCTTGGTCCTTTATGAAGGAAATTGTAATCCCATTAGAATTTTGTTGTGCTCTTCAAGGTGTGATAATTAACCTAAAGCTCGTGTGAACTCTGATGGAGGATGGATGACTCCTCCGCATTTTAGAGATGAATCATGAGCCATCCATCCCAATGTGATGTTTTAATCACGACCAGATTTATTTAAGCCTTTAGAACCAAAAGATTAACCCCGCCCAATTTGATCAATGGCCCGTGGAAAGTGTATTGCAATCACAAATGCGATGTGATGACAACTTAAATAACCACCACGTACCATGTATGCACCCATGTGGCATGATGGGGATTAGTTAATTAATTAGCTATCCTTTAATCATAAAAACTTCATAAAATCATAATTAAATATTGAAAATTCAAAAAAAATATAAATGAGGGGTCATTTTAAAGGTATTTCATAGGGAATCTAATAAAATTATTTTTAATTGATTCTAAATAATGAATTTTCCTTAATTAGGGTTTAATTAAAAATTTAATCACCTTAATTACTCTCTAATTACTTCATTAATAAATTATAAATTTCTCAAACATGTTTATTGGGATGACTTCTGCTTCCTTTAATTTTCTTGAATTTATCAATGAGTTAATTAAGAAAATTAATTAATGAACCCCTAATCACCCTCTTTATGTAATTAAGAGTAATTAAGCATATGAACAATGATTTAATCCCTTAATTGAGATAATTAAGCATTATTTGAGTAAGGAGGAGGTTTATGGAATGGGTTTGGGATACTTTCCCTAAGTTATTTCTTAAGCCCCCTTTCTTCCTTAATCCAAATATAAATAAGGATTAATCCACTAATGATCTGCTTAATTAGTCTAATCAAACTTTCAAAATCAATCTCTTGCTAGGTAAATCCTTAGGTGTTCAAAAGCCTAAGATAAGTTTGAGAAAATGATATCCAACTCACATGTATGGGAAGACTATGAAAGTGCTTAATGAAAACCCTTTAGCTTAATTAATCAATAATTATGAGCTAATTGCATTAGACACCTTTATTTCTTAGGTGCATTGCTGATTTAAATTCTATGTGGTTACATATCATATGTTGGCTCATAATTATTTGTTTAATTATGTTAAAGTGGTGCAGGTAAGGGGTAAATAATAGATTTAATTCACACCTTAACCTAAAAAAATATAAAATCAATCTAATTGTTCTAAAATTAAACTCAATCAATTCAAACATGGGGGGAAATGGGTTATAACCAATTTTCACATTTCAAATCAAATCAAATTCAAAAAAATAAAAATCTCTTTAAAGAATTTTGATTCACTTTAAATGATCTTTTCAGGATTATCTTGAATTAATTGTGAATGAATCATAGCTTACATCACTTTATTTGTTTCCAAGCATGCTAAATGTTGTTTGCTATGAAATCATGCCTTCATATCTATTGAAAATCAATTAAAAAATAAAATGTTTTTTATGTCATTGCATGTGTTGGCTAAATTTAAGAATATGAGCTATTATCACTATTAAACCAAAAGTATTTTAAAACTTATAAATCAAAGATTATAAATGAAGTGATTACTTATAAGTACTTATGTTTGTGATTATAGCATAAGATGTGTTTTATGTGTTTTTTTCTCTTCTCTTAACATGGTTTTGAACAGGATTTGCAAAGCTTATAGTTCATTTGAAAAGAACTTAATACTTGCTTAAATCTATTCTTATACACTCCTACGTTATGACTTAAGAAAGATCCTCACATTTCACATGTAAATTATACAACCAAACCAAAAAAAAAAAAAAATCTTTTGCATGATTCTTCATCCATTTATTTTCTTTTGTACATTTACATGTATTTAAAAAAAGTGGTATATTACCTGACATCCCGGGTATTAAGTTTCAAGTCTTGTACTTACACCCAGGGTAGAAAATAATGGCGTCATTCTATGTCTTTATGTGTGATGAGGATTTAGCTAATGGATAAAGAATCCTCTTTTCTACATAATAAAAAATATGCATTCATGAAATATCCAAATTTTCTTAAGAAATATCTCTTAGCATTCATCATCAAAAATGCATTGCATGTATAAATATGCTTAGGATTATTCATATGCATGATATACATGTTGAAAAGAAATAAATAGTTGTGTATTATGTGATAGTAATTCACTTTAACTAATCCTAAGATGTTGTTCTTATTGAATAGGTTTATTTAGAGCAAATCTAAACTTAGGGTTAATTAAAACACATAATAAAATATTCACTAAAGAAAATTTAATGAATCACCTTAGAAATCACTTATGATGAAGAAGTTCTCTTTCTTTTCTTCTACAATATTTAGAAACTAAATGTAGGTTCATTCAAACCAAATCAAATCATTAAATAAAATTGACAAATCAACTAAATCACTTAAAATGAAACTACCCTCTAAGTTGAATCCTTCACACTTAGAAAATTCTAACCTTAAAGCCTAACTAAGACATGCCACACAAGCCTTAAATGGCACACACATTAGGCTAAGTCACCATTTTAGCTCTTATGGGTGCATGGTTTGATGCATTTTATTTTGTGATGTAATATTTTTAGACTGGATGTTAGGGTGCATGTGTGTAAACTGAATGATAGAATGGTCTTAGTCCGATCATATCTTCTGTAGGGGATTATGCTTAAGGGCATTGTAATAGAAAATATAAATACTTTTACATGAAGTTTATACCCCAAGCATGATCCAAACTAGATAGTATACTTTGTTACCCATGTGGGGTGCTAAGTCCAAATTATTCCTATAACTGCTTGGGTTGTGTAGTATGTTTAGCTAATCTCTATTTTGCAGGTTTAGTTAAACCATGTCTTATGTACCATGTGAATTCTTGGAGCAAACTACATCCTAAGTCAAACCAAAAGGAAGAAATAAATGGAGAATGAAAGAAAGAAATGAAGAAATGAAGAAATAAATAATGAAGACCCCCATAACATGAATTCCTTTTTGAATGTAATTATTCATTTGTAATCCGGGTTGTATAAGGGTAGAGCTCGGCTACCCATTTTTCTTTTCGAGTTATACAGTGGTACCTGACCACATTAGCCTCTTATTCTTCTACACTAACTTTATAAAATTATTTGATATTTGTTTAGCTTGTGCATTAGAAATGACATGATTTTCCTAGTTTCTTAATTTCTTGATGGTTGTTGAATGGTTTGGATGCGATTATACTCTTAAGAAAAAAAATAAATTTTCTATCCAATTAATCAACTCAAAATAAAATTAAATAACTCATAACCTCACCTAAAAAGCTTAGAACATAAATCAAGATAATAAAAGATTTAGCAACCCTTTTAGATGGACATTGTATGTTTCACGTCATGCATAAAAAAATCATATTGCTTTACTCTTGCTAATGGAGGGCTTCCACTTTTGCCAGAGAAAATGGCTTGACCTTTAAGAGCCATAGTGGAAACACACCTCCTTCTTGCCGATTTTTGGCCCATAACCAATTTCTCCTGCATTAGGCATATGAAATCTCATAGCCTGTGTCAAATAAATTGTCCAAAAATGAAAATAAAATTGAACAAAATTTGCATTAGATTAAGTCATTATTCATGCCCTTCATGATCTAATCTATTAGGAAGTGTGTTTAAGACTTAATCTTCTTTCTAAATAAACAACAACTTAGCTATCTTACAAAGCATAAGACTTGCCTACATGTATTCAAAATCATAGGAGGAGTTAGCCACCCCCATGTAAGTCCAACAATGAGGTGGTTTATTCTCTCTATGTGTAAATCATACCCATTTTTTCTTTTAGATTTCTCATCGCCCCTCACCAAAGCTCCCTAGATTTAGGATTTGATGTCAATGTTTCCCTTTACAGGATACGAGCATAAAGCCTCACCTCTTAGGCATTTCCATGATCTTGTACTATGGAATTGTGAGCCTTATATTTCAAATAAAAATTCAACTCAAATACATAATCTTCTTTAAATTTCAAAAATATAAAGCCCAATCATAGGATAGTTTGAGATGCTTACTAGGTTTCCTAGTATCATGAGCATCCCCTACTCATCTCCCTTTGGTTTCGATAATAACTTTTTCTTTTTGATCAATCCCACTTGATCTTCCAAAAATGATCAATTTGTTGATAGTCTTATCTTTAAAATCTTTGGAGACAATGATCATTTACCTTAGTCGAGAGTATTCTTAAGGAATCTCATTCCTTAAGGTGTAATTAACTATTGGGGCTTGCCTCCATAGGGAACTTAACGAACCCAATTTAAAATAAACCCTACTTTACATTTTCATGTAAAGTAGGGGAAAGATCTGTACATTCAAGACCCATTGTCCTGGAGTCCTTAGTGATTAGGTCCATTATAGGATGGTGACTTCTATTTCTCAAGATAGTACATCATTCCTCAATATTGCACCCGATCACCCTAATGAGAATATCTGAGGATCTACGTGGTGTCCCAACATATACCAAAATTTATTTTTCAAATTCCTCCAAGAGTTTGAGAAATAAAAACACCATGTTAGCTTTTTATCATGAGCAAGTTCTTGATCTAATGAAGTAAATACTAAATGTCACACTAACATGAGTCTCTGGAGAATAACAAATCATATTACTTAGCAAAATTAGCTAAAGAGATGCCAAGTATGAATGACAATTATGCCATGATCGTGATATTTACTCGATGAGTTGTAGAGCCAGCAAAGTATCAATCCCCACAAGTATAGGGGTTATCAAATTTGACCCAACATGATGCAACTCAGGTTGCTCTCATACTCCTCAAAATCAACAAGGAGTTGTACCAAAAAAAGCTAAGCATGACATTTCTTCATAAAAGTAATGAGAAATCTTTATAGTAGAAGAGCCACATGATTGGGGCAACCCTTCATTGACTACTTTAAAGAATGCTAATTGTCAAATAATAAATCACTGACAACTCAAATTGACACGAGAATATTGTGCTATGCTTTCATCAATAATACTTTATATTATAGATCCTTTGAACAAATATGGCTATGATGCTTAAATGCAGATGAAACTAGCAAAGTGATGGTTGATGTTCATGAAGGACTTTGTGGTGCACATCAATTACGTCCCAAGATGGTAATAAAGATTAAAAGGATGGGTTATTACTGGCCATCTATGGTGAGAGATTGTATCAATCATGCCCAGAGGTGTCATGAATGTCAAGTACATGGGAATATAATCCACCAACCTCAAATCCATTACACCCAATAATGGCATCCTGACTATTTGAATATTGATGTGATGTAATTGACCGATTGATCGACCATCGCTAGACACGCTACTAGCAAGGATCGATTATTTCTTTAAGTGGGCCCAAGCTACCCCATTTAAAGAAGTTACTATTGATTGAGTGATTAATTTTTTCACACATAATTTGATCCACTAATTTGGAGTGCCATGCTGAATAATTTTAGATAATGACATAGCTTTCAAAAGTATGAAGATTTATATATTTATTGATCGACACAAAATTGATTGGCGATATTCTTCAATATACAATCCAAGAGAAAATGGTTTGGTAGAAGCTTTCAACAATACATTAGTCAAAATTCTCAAAAAGATCCTCACTAAAAATAAAAGAGAATGACATACCAAATTGATAGAAGCATTATGGGCATATCGAACCACCTATAAGTTATCGACTAAAGCCACTCCTTATTCATTAGTATTTGGAACTGAGGCGATCTTTCTGCTTGAAGTTGGGTTGCCTTCACTTCGAGTAGCCATCTAATATAGTTTAACTAAATATCAAAATGCTCATTTGAGAATGGAGGAACTCGATGCGCTTGATGAAGTTAGATTGCAAGGTCATCAAAATTTGGAGGTTTATAGAGCAAAGATGTCTAGGCTTTTGATCATATAGTGCGACCTTGAACATTCCAAAAAGGGGAATTGGTCTTAGTGCTGAGAAGACCAATTTTTTCTAACTAAAAATTCAGTGGCCCTTTTGTCATTGAGAAAGTGTATCAAGGAGGAGCATACCAACTCATTGATTTAAAGGGTGAAAGGCCAATGCCGTCAATTAATGGTCAATACCGAAAAAAGTATTATACTTGATAAATACATTCTCGAGATACAATAAAAATCCCTCTGTAAGATAGGGGTATTTTTTTAGTACATTTATTTAGGTTGACATCATGCTTCATGCCAAGATCCCCAAATAAATATACCTACTCAAGATGAAAAATTTTTTGTGAAAACACCCCTATTACATAGGGCATTTTTAGATTTATGTATAGATGGAATTAATATTACATGTTAAAGCCCTCTTAAGAGCATATCAACTCAAATATTGATTTATTTATTTAGTTTCATCTTAAAAGTTCTTTTAATGTGCTTTAGAATTTCCCCTGCAAGATAGGGGGCATTTTATTTTATGTTAAGTTTATTTGAGTTTACATCGCATAAGGCAAGATACTTGAATATATTTTGATTCAGGTTGACATTGAGTTTTATGCCAAAATACATGAATATATCCATAATTATTATTAAGTTGTAGGTTCTTGTAGGAACAAAAAGAATATATTTCTATGCATGAAAAGATAGCCCTAAATGTCAAGAAAAAACTTCTCTCCAAGATTCATCAAATGTCAAAGATGAAGTCAGAAGAACTCCCAATTTTGGAAGCTTTAATTAATTGAGTTGAAAAAACATCAACCTCTACATCCTGAAGTCTAGGACGCAGATGGGTTCTAAAGGTCAAACTCAATAAGACCATAAATGACCGAGTTCCTGACACTCTCCTCACTCAACAAGCCAGAAGAAAAGACCACAGTGAAAGAGCCCCCATTCGTTAGTCCGTTGACCAAATCACCAACCCATCACAGCTTAAGTCAAAAACTCAAGTAGGTTCTAAAGGTCAAACTTAATAAGCCCAAATGTGGCCGAGTTGCTGACGCCCTCCTCACTCAACAAGTCATAAGAAAAGGCCGTAGTGAAGAGCCCCTGCTCGTCAGTCTAATGATGATAGCTATTCAATCTTAAATTAGATATAGCTTAATGACTATAAGAAATCAGAATCTAAGAGATCACTCTACCTGATCAATAGACCAAGAAAATCTAAGAAAGTTCTCAACTCAGAGCTGGCTTAAGTCAATCTTTATATTGCATGTAGGTGATATTTAAATTTATTCTCAAATAATCTGATCGAGCACAAAACATAAATCAAAGCCAATTTCCGCATCAAGCCTATCAAAGTAGAAAGCACATGATGAGGAAGAAATTTCATAGTTCATACAAAGTCGATGGTCGAACTAAAGAAATTTTATGGTTATTCTATCTGTTAAAGCACACATTGCTAGACTGATAACTCAACATTGACCTAATATGAGCGGAAGACTGGGTCATCTATATGGACCCTTCAATGAGTCCGTCAAAGTAGCAAGCACAAGATTTAGGGCATACATACACATCCTGACAAGTCAATATGGACAAATCAGGTCAATCCTTCATCAAGCCTGTCAAGCATAAAAATAGGACATAAGGGATTTCAAATCTCAAAATAAACAAACTAATTCTTCCAGTCAACCCAGTTAAGCATGAAGCTAAGGTCGGGGGAAACCCAAATCTACAATGATACCAAAGAAAAGATCTTCAACAAACCTATCAAAGTAGAGAGTAGACGGTGGAAGAGCTTTTATCTATCGATAAGTCAATCCTGATAAATCGATCAATCCTGACATTTAGCATGTCCAAAATAAGGCATCATACTAATGAAAAAATATTAGTAAAGCTCTATAAACTATTGAAATTGAAGATGAAGTGAACCAAGAGTTGCGACAAACATGAAAGGTCAACCAGTCTTCAACAAATATGCTCACTCCATGGGTGAATCACATTTGCTGGGGGGCATTTGTTGACCCACTCTTCCCCTCAACCGAAAGCACATGAGCCTCCTTCCTCTCTTCCCCTTTCTCTTGTTCATTTCCCATAAAACCAAATGTTCCCTCATTTGATCTCTGTTTGATCTCTCAACCATAAGCAACCATTCCCTCCCATTCTCGTTCGCTCCATTAAAACTGCAAGCAATTGCATTTGCCCTTTTCATTCGACACTCTCCTGATCCGGGAATGAATGATAAGCCTTCCCCTAATTCTTAGAATCAAGGCCTCCATCGATCAAAACCGATCTCCCTCTTCCTCCTGTTTCTTTTCTTCTTTAGCATTCCCTTCATTTCTCGATAAAGCCATGAGCAAACTCATCTCAATGGTATCTCCCGACTCCTCAACCACACACACACAAGTAAGGCATTCATTTCTCCTTCCTTGTTCTTCCTGCAAAAAGCTGTAAACTCTGATCTTCTCTCAACCGAAGGTCAAACAACCTTCTTCCATCCGTCCCTTTCATGATACCGAGCCGCACGTCAATCCAACTCACACAATCCCATTCAATCAGAAATCCCTTCCTTCTTCATTCGAACTCCATTCATCAACTGTTTCTCATCTCCCACTCCTTCATGCCTCTCGCTTCTCTAAATCTCAGAGCCATGCCAACAACAGATTTGGTAAATCTGATTTAACTTGCAAAGATATTTTTGCTTGATTTAAGTTAATTTTCTGCCAAATCCAAACAACCCTCTCTCTCTCACCCTCCTCTAAGCTTGTCAAACCGCCAATCCATCGCCGCACTACCCATTCCTTCTACTCTTCCAATGTTAATGATATAGTGAAATAGTTGTGGATGTGTGATGTGAATGTGAAAATTATATATATATATATATATATATATATATATATATATATATATATATATATATATATATATATATATATATATGCATATGCTTGTCTTTATGCAGGTTTAAAGGCCTCGTCATGCTCATTAGGGCATGATGAGAAGAAAATCAACTATGATATCACAAGACATCAGTCGCTATGCTCGTTAGGGCATTGAGTAAGTAAAAATATTGTTAGATGTCACTCCCCCTATGCTAAAATGCTGCCAAATTTTGACTAAATCTGGGACTTAAAAAAAAGGGAGGAGGCTTAAATATGTAAAAATTATATATGTTTGCTAAATATGGCTTAGTGGGCATGAAGATTCGGCTATGGTGACGCAAGATACCATCCTCTACGCTCACTAGAGTGTATCGGGTAAGCCAAAATAGTTCTGATGTAGCCCTATGCGGGGATGAGGTCAGAATACTACCGAAATGTCTAAAATTTTGTGAAATGGGACTTAGAAAATAAAAAATAAAAAAGAGAAGAAAAAATAAATAATCAAAGAGCTTAAATAGATTTAAATAAAAGACTTAAATCAAAGCTTTGGTTATAACAAGCTAAAATGTGAAGTTATAAATGCATAAAATAAATACAAGTGCACATATTAAATTTGAAAAGAAGACCTACACTGAGGACTTACACTACATATAATCCACATAATTGTGAAATTGACATATAGCACATCTAGTGAGTAAAAGTCATAAAAAGAGAGATTTAAAGTGAAACTCAACACATTTTAATTAAGAAGTATGAACAAAGATTTTTGGTAAACCCTAAATGGCTTGTTAACCAATATAAGAAGGGGTTTTCAATGAACAAATGATTTGTGCTTTGACTTGTATCGAACAAGTTAAAATAGGCAAAACAGCTTAAGTAAATCTAACAAAATTTTGATTGTTCGTTAATGAGCTTGAATCAACTATCTAGGTTTAGAGATTCAATAAATAAGTTTAATGCAAGCAAAGATACAATATTTTGAGGGCAAATAAAAATTTAATTCTGCTTTATAACAGGCCACCGGATCTGCAATTCTTCGTACAAGCAGACAGAAGGCTACACTAAATTAAATTCTGCACGAATGAAGGAGCTTCCTTCAATCCAAAAATTAGAAAATTCTTATTCAAACTATGATTTTTAAAATTAATGATTTCATTGAGTAGATGAAATTATCTAAGCTAAAAAAAATATCTGCATATGCTCGGATATAGAGATTTAAAGTGCAAATTTTAATATCTAAAAAAGCTCTGTAGTCTAAGTTAGAATTAAATGAAATACAAAATTAATCTAATAATTTAAAGATTATCTAAATTATTAAATACCTCACATATGAATGCTTAAATTTAGATGATGTGCTGGTTGCTTCTGTTTGGTCTGGACCCATCTTAACAAAATCTAAAATTCCATTATAAGAATTTAAACTTATTAAAATATATATGAAGCTAATTTATTATATGACAGTAAATCCGATCCTCTACTATGAGCTAAATGGAGTTGATAGGATCTAAAGTTCTTAAATATATTCAAATTAATCAACTAACTACCCCGATGATGGCTATGTTGAATGAAGATTTCAACCAGATGGGATGCTTCCATCAAAATGTGATTTTAATTTTAAATTAAATTGACTCAAATTAAATGTCTATCTAAATGAAAAGTAAAACATGTCATTAATTGTTAAATGCTTAAATAAAATTCAATCTAAAAATTTAAAGCTAAAAACTCAACCACCTTTTGAAATTATTTATCGGAGGTGACAATAAAACTTATACAAAGGAGTAAATTAAATCAAGTCTACTATGTTCACTCTCAATCAATCTCATCCAGTAAGGATGTGGCGTATCCTCGAATGCGTGCTTGGCCAGGGCTCCACATATGATGCGACCACGAGTCCTTCAATGGGTATATCGCCAAATAACAATTATATATTATGATCGACTCCTTATGCTTTGCCCTTTGAGTTGTGAATTATATGGTACATGGAAAAAAATCACTCAACTAAGGTAGACTTAAGACTATCTCTTGACAAACCATCCAAGCTCAGGATTTCTTGGATGACATAACCCATGTGTTCCGATAAGGATTCTTCAGTTCCTTACTCTTCGACTAAGTAGACTATAGCCAGATGATAGAACCATGAGATCTAGATCGGGCACATCATGATTCCCCCAACCATTTGCTTTAAGTTAAAATGATAAATTTTATAAATTCTAAGTTCTAAAACTCCACATGCTGCTACTATACACTACTCATTTAGCGACCTAATGACTAGCCTTAATCAAGAGTTCTCTATCAGGATTGTAAGGGGTAATTAACTATAGGTGCTTACACCTATAAGAAACCTAGAACCAGATCTAAAGTCCTCACCAAAATGAGGGATAAATCTCTAGGTAGTGTCTTATCTACTATTCAATCTGCCTTCTAAAAATTTCACCGACACTTAAACCATACTTTCTTCAATGTGAGAGGTCGGTGGCAAATTTTTAGAAGTCTGTGGGCTCTAAAAATTTGCCACTGGCCTCTCACATTGAAGAAAGTATGATTTAAGTGTCGGTGAAATTTTTAGAAGGCAGATGAATAGTAAATAAGACACTACCCAGAGATTTTACCCTTATTTTGTGAGGACTTTAGATTTGGTTCTATGTTTCCTATAGGGGCAAGCACCTATAGTTAATTACCCCTACCAATATTGAGAGAAAACTTTTGATTAAGGCAAGTCGTTAGATCACTAAATGCATAGCATATAATAGTTGCATGTGGAATTTAAAATTTAAGATTATGAAATTCATCACTTTAACTTAAAGCGGATGGTTGGGGGAATGACATGCATCTAGATCCCATGGTTTCGATCCTAGTCATGCGTCCCTAATCTACTTAGTTAGAGGAGATAGTCGATCCAACCTAACTGAAACATCCTTATCAGCAGTCATGGGTTGTGTCATCCAAGAAATTCTTGTAGACCTAGGGTGGTGTTTGTCTAAGGAGATACACTTAAGTCTACCTTAGCTAACAGAGGGCTTTTTCCCCTATCAAGTGTACCATATGATTCATAACTCAAAGGGTAGAGCCATTGGGGAGCATACGAGCTATAGTTATGATCGTAATATAATGGTTCCATTTGGTGGCAACCACCCGATCATGACTCGATCATACATCATGAGCCTACTAAAGCCACGCAATGAGGACATGCCACATCCTTACGCATGAGATTGATTGAGAGTGAATATAGTAACACTGATTTGACTTTTTGTGAGCTAGAGTTTTCTTAATTTATCACCTTCCATAAACTATTGCAGAAGGTGGATTAGGTTAGATTTTACCTTAAGTTTTTAAAGATTGAATTTTATTTAAGCATTTAATACTTAATGTCATGTTAGATTTTGCATTTAGATTGATACTTAATTTGAGTTAATTTAATTTGAAATTGGAATCAAATTTTGATGGAAGTATCCCCTCCGGTTGAAATCACCATTTAACACAGCCATCATCGAAGTTTATGAATTTGCTTGATCATTTAATTTATTATTTCAGATCCTATCAACTCTATTAGTTTAATAATAAAGGATCACTATTATTATGATAGAATTAGCTTCTCAGATATTTTAATAAGTTATAATTCTTATAATAATTGGATTTTTAGGTTTTGTTAACTCAAACCTGGTCCTAAGACCAAACCGAAAAGCAATCTGCGCAACATCCGCAGACACTAAATTTAAGAATTTAGCATAGTGTGGGGGCCCATGTGGAAATTTAATATTTTAGATAATTTTATATTTAAATTATGATGTTAATTTTATATTTTCACTTAATTCTAACTTAACATGCACAGCCTTTTTAGATATTAAAATTTACACTTTAAATCTCTATGTCCGAGCACATGCAGATATTTTTTTAGCTTAGATAATTTCATATAATCAATGAAATCATTAATTTTGAAAATCATAGTTAGAATAAGAATTTTCTAATTTTTGGATTGAAGGAAGCTCCTTTATTCTGTGTAATTTAATTTGTGTCGCTTGCTTGTTTTGAATAAGAATTACAGATCCGATGGTGTTGGTGAAAAATTTCTATATATATGGTTGCCTTCAATCTGTGGGTGAAGAAGGCAAGAATATAAAAATTCACCTTTTTGGGATGCCACTCAGATCCATAGATGTACTTATTCAGGTGATCGGGTACGTCATCAAGGAATATTGTACTATCTCAAAAGATAGAAGTCACTACCCTTTAATGGACCTAATCACCTCAATAAGGACTACTAAGGGCAATGGGTCTACATTTATACTATTGATTCTTCCATTACTTTATGTAGAAAAGTAAAGCAAGGTTTATTTTAAGTTGGGTTCGTTAAGTTCCCTACAGGTGAAAGCCCCCATAATTAATTACATCCTAAGGGACAGGATCAGTTAGAAATACTCTCGATTAAGGTAAATGATTATTGTCTTCAAAGATTTCAATAGGAAAGGACTATCGATCGATTAGTTCATTTTTGAAGATCAAATGAGATTGATTAAAGAGAGGGAGTTATTATCGAAGCCAAGAGAAAGGTATGTAGGAGATACACATGATGCTAGGAAACCTAGCGAGCATCTAAAACTATCCTATGGTTGGGCTTTACATTTTGAAATTGATTTAGTTTGTTTGAGTTGAATTTTTTATTTGAAGTTTAGGACTTATGATTCCATAACACAAGATTATGAAAATACCTAAGAGGTGAGAAATTATGCTTATGGCCTGCAAGAGGAAGAAGCAATCTCAGAACTTAAATCTAAGGAGCTTTGGTGAGGGCCGAAAGCACAACCTAAATCTAAGGCAAAAATGGGTATTTGGTTTGCCTCCATAAGAGAGAAAAAATCACCCGACTGCTTGGAATTACAACCGCCTAGAGGTGGCCGCCAACTAACTCCTCCTATGATTTTAAATTCATGCAGACAAGTCATATGCTTATGTAAGATAGCTAGGCTGTTATTTATTTAAAAAGAGATAAAGTCCTTAAACTCACTCCCTAAAGAGACTAGATCATGTAAGGACATGCTTCAAATGACCTAAATCTAATGCAATTTAAATTTTATTTTATTTTTATTTTTGGACAATTATTTTGACTCAGGCCAATAGGATTCATATGCCTAATGCATGAGAAATAAAGTTATTAGCCAAAATCAGCGAGAAGGGTGGAGGTGTGTTTCCACCATGGATCTCAAAGGTCAAGCAAAGTTTCTATGGAAATGGTGGAAGCCCTCCAATCAAGAGTAAAATAAGATGCATTTGTTCATGATATTGTAAAATAAATACTCATCCAGCTAAGGTGTTGCTAATTCTTTTATCTTGATTTTAAACCTAAGCTTTAGGTGAGATTATGAATTCTTTATTTTTAATTTTGAGTTGTTAGATTTGGTAAAAGATTTATTTTTTCTTAAGAGCCTAATCCACATCCAGGCCATACATAAAGCAAAGAAAAACTAAGCAAAGATGTCATTTAATGCACAAGCTAAAGAAATTATCAATCAATTTATAAAGCTAATCGGAAAAAGAATAAGAGGCCATTGTGGTCGGGTACCATCGCACAAACCCGAAAACAAATTGGGTAGCCGAGCTCTACCCTTATACAACCCAGATTACAAATGAATTAAATTACAATTAAGCAAGGAATTCATTATTATGGGGGGTCTTCAAGCTTCAGTTCTTTATTCTTCTTTTCTTTCTTCTTTGGTTCCTTCATTTGGATGATTGGAAGGTGGATGCTCCAAGGCTTTACATGGTGCATAAGATAAGATCTTATGATCAATGCTCATCATAATCTCCATAACAATAATTCCAAAATCCTAATTGCAAAATTTACATGAAAAGGGAAAGTAAATCTAGCTAACACCTGCAAAGCAAAGGTTAGCTAAACAAACCACAAATCCCAAGCATGTATATTGGACTTATCACCCCACACATGGGTGATTAAGTTCACATGGCCTATTGGATTATGCTTAGGGGTATAAGCACCTGCAAGCAAAAGCATTTATATTTTTATTACAATACCCCTTAAGCACAATCCCTATAAAAAATAATGGTTAGACTAAGATTATCCTACCATTCATTCTACGCACATTCATCCTAACATCCAGTCTAAAGTATATATCACAAAACAAAAGCAAGTATCAAACCATGCATCATCCTAACTTAAAGCTAGAAGTGGTGACTTAGCCTAATGTGTGTGCTTTGGAGGTTTGTGTGGTATTCTTAGCTATGGATTTAAGTTAGAATTTCTATGTGTGAAGCATGTATAACTTAGAGGAGGGTTTCATTTAAGTGATTTAATTATTTTGGGTAGATTTTATTTCATGTTTTGATTAGATTCAAGTGAATCCTACAATTAATTACTAAGTTATAAAGAGATGAAAATAGAAGAGGGCTTCTCTTTCCTTCCCTAACCTAAGTAATTTCTAAAGTAGATTCATATTTTTAGTTTTGTTTAGTGAATGTTTTGATTAAGTCTTTTAATTAATCCTAAGTTTAGATGAACATTAAACAAATCCATTCAAAAAGAAAGGCATTTTAAGATTAAATAAAATGAA
Source organism: Cymbidium sinense (assembly GCA_021442155.1). NCBI lineage: Eukaryota > Viridiplantae > Streptophyta > Magnoliopsida > Asparagales > Orchidaceae > Cymbidium > Cymbidium sinense. The sequence continues at coordinate 294,642,928 of CM038215.1, forward strand.
CCAAATTTACTAAACATGCATCACTTCATTTCTTTCCCAACATGTATAACATGCATATGAATAAGTCCTAAGCATATCTATACATACAAATGAGAATATTTAACAAACTTTATGATGCATGCTAAGTAATTCATTTAGGAAAATTTAGAAATTTATGATTGTTGACCTCATTTTTAGAATGAGCTCTCAACACCTCCATCTTAGGCATAGGATTCCTCTTAGACTTTAAGAGATCCTTAGTCTTAAGACACATCTAGTGATTAGGTGGACACGCTAACCTAGCCCTAGAAGACTTAAAAGAGTTAGCCATAGGATTAGGTTATGCCTTAGGGGTGTTAAGAAAATTTCCTACCCTTAGCCTAAAATATTCCTAACTTTCCATCTTTCAAGTCAAACTCAAATCAACTCTATGGTTGAATTCCATCATTGAATTCCATGATTCAATTCCATGATTGAAACCCTTGATCAAAATCCATCAAAAATTTCTAAGTTCAAATTTTGCCTAAGTCCTTAATTTTCCCTTAACGACTTAACCAAAATTATGATTCAAACCTATTCAAATCTTTGAGATTTTCCCATGATTCATTTATATTCTCATTTATATTGCCATTTATAAATGAAATATAAATTCAAACTCATCAAATCAAATTCAAAATCCCAAATCAATTCATGAAAATTTTCTTAAGTCCCTTTAATTTTCCTTTAAAGGACTTAGCCAAAATCAACTCTAAACCTTGATCAAATCTCTTCAAACCCTTGGGATTTTCTCAAAAAATTTATTTATATTCTCATTTATATTCTCATATATAAATGGAATATAAATATAAACCAATTAAATCCAAAGGAAAAATTAAATTCCAAATTTAAAATCCTTGAAATTCCATTAAATCCCTTAATTTTTCATTAATGGATTTAACCTAAACTTTGATCAAACCATTTCAAACTCATGGTATTTTCTCAAAATCAATTTATATTCTCATTTATGTTCTCATAAATAAAATATAAATATAAATCAGTCAAATCCAATCCAAAAATTAAATTTCAAATTAAAAAATTTCCTTAAATCCTTTAAATTCCCTTTATGGATTTAACTCAAATCATATTTAAACTCTTTCAAATTCTTGAAATTTTCTCATGATCAATTTATATCCTCATTTATATTCACATATATAAATGAAATATAAATTCAAACAATCAAAACCAACTCCAAAAATCAAAACTCAAATCCACTCAAAATCAAATCTAAGCCTTTCAAATCAAAATCTTGAACATAGCAAAAATCATTTCAAATTAAGCCAAACTCTTGATTTTCTTTCATGATTCAGTCAACCCCATAATCATGAGCTCATAAATAAATCCAAACCTCAATCAAATAATTAAAACCTAAATAAAAAATCAAACCCAAAACCCTTTCATATTCTTCCTTTGAATATGAAATTTTAAAATGGATCAAAATCCATTTGACTTCAAACCTCTTGTAAATGGATTTATATTTCAATCATAAGTTCATATACAAGATCAATCAACTTCAAATCAAGCTTTGACCAAGCCATTTGACCCACTTAGGCTCACTTGACCCAAAGTGACCTGAAGTACCTTATGAGCCAACTTTTGATGCTAACCAAATTGGATTGAACCAAACTCATACTTATCTCTCATCATGATCAACAATCATCATGGGATGATCAATCGATCAAATTGGGTCAAACCAAGTCAAACTTAAGGGTTGACCAAGTCAACACTTAACCTAAAGTGAAATCCAACATAGCCAAAATTCATTATAGGCCAAATTGATTGAAACCATTGACCTAAGTTCATTCTTGACTTATGTTTGAACTTGACCAATCCAACATTTGAGCCTAACCTAGCCCAATTGACCTTAGACCCAACATGACCTAAAGGGGTCATGTTGAGCCAAAATTAAACATAACCCAAATTGATTGGAAACAAAGATACCAATCCACTCTATATGACTAAAAAAACCTAAACCTACCCTTGACCTAACCCAAATAGGTCAAATTGGTCAAATAGGTCAACTTGACCCATTTGACCTAAATGAGTCATATGAGCCAAAATCAAATCTATACCAATTTTAACCAAAATAAAGGCACCAAAATATTTCAAATGGTCATATGAACTTGACCCAACCCTTGGTTTGACCTAATTTGACCAATTGATCAACTTGACCCAAGTTGACCCATTTTGACCTAAATGGGTCAACATGAGCCAAACCTATCAAATGGATTCCAAATATATTGAAACTTGGCCAAACCTATTTTCTCAACATACCAAACATACCCAAATTTAAAAACATCAAAATGACCATTTTAACCCTAGGATATAGAACAAATTTTGGCTTAGCCCATGGGTATTTTGGTCATACACTCATCACAATCACTTGAGGCTCTCCTAAAAGCTCAAGGGGACCTAGTGATGAGTGGTGCACCCAACCCAATGGGTTTGGGTCAACTCATTTGGCCCATGGACCAAACCCGACCACATAATGAAATTCAAACTCCCCAAGCTCAATTGGATGCACATGGGAGTTAGCATTCCACCTCCGCCAAACACCATGTGCATTGCTCTAACAACCCCAAACAACCTATCCCATAGTGTCAATTGGATCAAAATGGCAAACTCATTATCGGCCATCCGATTTCCATAGGGGGAGATATACTCCCCTTAATTCACTGAAATTTTAATTGCCACTTGATCGATTGGAGCCTAGGAACACTTAGTAAACATCAGAGAGCTTTCAAGGCTCCTAGAGAAGATTTGGATTCTTCATTCTTCAATTTTGCACAGTGCAAAACAGAGGAGGTCCATTGAATTCTCAACTTCCTCTACACTTGATCTTAGCCTAATTCCTTCTACACTCATCATCTAAGGACCAATTTGAGCCTGCCCAAGCTTCCAATTGAGTTCCCACAGCAAGGAAGAACTCAATTCAATCAAAGCCACAAGGGAGATCAAGAGGAGTTGGTCCACCCATTCATCCACTCAATCTCAAGACCTAGGAACTTCAACAAGGCTTCATCTCCACTAGACGAAGCTACCTCATCGATCCCGAGCACTGGTGATCACCTCATGAGGTTGGTGATTTTCTGACCACTTAGGCTAAGAGGTGTTGGTCCTTTGTGAATGAAATTTCCATTGCATGTGAAATCCACCGTTGGATTGGCCGCTTTAGTCATTTAGATGGTGTGGGTTGAGTCTTGAATAAATTTATGGAAGATTAGGCTCGGATCTCCCCTTGGATCGTGAATAGTTCACATTCATCCTCAGGGAAGAATTCAGCCCATCTCAGCTTCCATCCGCACATTTTAGATGGACGGCTAAGATTATTAAGCACATTTATATATCTGTTACTCGATTTAAAATCATGGGTATCTCACCGCCCAATCTTTGATCGAAGGCTAGTAAAAGCACACGCCATCCGTCCGATTTGACAACTTAAGTAAGGGGCTCAAAGACATGTGTGTGTGTAAAGTAATCACCACGCCACATCTTGCCATATGAGTGCGGATTAGTTAGGGATTATGTATAATTCTTAATTAATTCAGATAACTTCAAAAAACCATAACTCCTTCAAGAAAAATTAGAAAAATATAAGGAAAAATGTTATGGATAGGTAATTCCCTTTAGAATATTTTAAAAATATTTTCAAAGTGTTTTGAATTTCCCTTTTCTCTGAATTTGGGTTTCTTTAGGATGTTAATTAGTTAATTATTCCCTAATTAAGTCATTAATTGATCTCAAATTTCTAGGGTTTATTTTAGGGGATGACCTCTACCTCCCCTAATTTTCTTGAGATTTATTGAGGCCTTAATTGGGAAAATTGCAATTTCATTCCCTAATTACCCCTTCATATAATTAAGGGTAATTAAGGTATGATTAGTGGGTTTACCCTTTGATTAAGTTTGATTAAGGTTAGATCTAGTGATTAGGGGTTTTATGGAATAATTTTTGGGCATTTCCTCTAAGCTATTCCCTAAACCCCCTTTTCTTTCCTTAATCCCTCCTTAATTAATTATTAATTCATTAATTACCCCTTTAAACAATTTTCAAAAATTCTAAAAGTTTTCAAAACTAAATTAATCTACCTTAGGTAGGTTATTAGGTGTTCAATAGCCTATGTCTAATTAAAGAAATTAAAACCCCTTTCATAAGTGTGAAGGGGTGTTTTAAAAGTACTTAAGCTAAAACCCTTTAGCTTAATTAACTTTTAATTGTGAGCCAAATTGCATTAGGCCTTTTTATTACTAGGTGCATTATAAATTTAAATACTTTGTGGGTTTTATTTCATCTCATTGGCTCATAATTACTTAGTTAATTTTTCTAAGGTAGTGTAGGTAAGGGTTAATTAAGCCACTTAATGCATACTCTAACCTAATCAATACTTAAAAATATATTTAATTATCTAAAAATTTAAAAAAAATTATAAAACACATGTGAGAATGGGTTAGGAATAGGAAACTCATCTCACCTTTGAAAATTAAATCAAACTTCAAATAAACAAAAATCATTTTTGAAATTCACTTTGATTTGTTCTAAATTGTCTTATTCTTTAAGAATGTCTTTAGAACTTAAGTAAAGTGAATTTGTTTACATAATTGCATTGCTTTAAATCTTTCCCAACATGTTAAATTGTATGCCATGTGATTTATGCATCCATGATTTCATGTTTTCAAAGTTTTTAAAATGAAATTGTTTACTTTATGTTAAATGTGCATGCATTGGCTAAAATAAAATATGAGTGGCTATTATCACTACTAAATCCAAAATATTTTTAAAATATATAAAAGAAACATCAAATTTGAAAGTATGATAATCTTATAATTTAATTATAAGCTTGCATGTGATGGATTATAAAAGCATGTATAACATAGGTTCTCTTTCTTTCTTATGTTAGTATAGCTTTGAATAGGAGTTAGCAAGATGTAGGGTTCATTTGAAAAGAACCCAACACTTACTTAATTCTAAACCTTATTCATCTCTATGTTCTCATCTAAGAAGGATTGCCTATGCTTGCATGAATAAGTTTCATAAACAAAAATGAAATTATTAAACAACTTTTGCATATTCCTTTTCCATTTCAATTCTTTTATATGCATGTTTGTACTTAAGGAAAGTAGTATATTAGTCTGGACAGCCCCGAGGTTGTGAGGCTTTAAGTAGCCCTAAGTAGATTTTATACCTTTCACCTCTGGTTAACAATATCGTTGTACTCACTTATGCCTTTCTTACTTTCATGCATGTGTGTGAAATTTTGGATAAGGAAAACCTTTTCTACTTAAGAAAAATCATGCATCTAAATCTTCTAAATTTTCTTAAATAGATTACTTAGCATGCATCATAAAGTGTGTTAACTACTCTCATTTGCATGTATAGATATTCTTAGGGTCCATCCATATGCATGCTATATATGTTGGGAAAGAATTGAAGTAATGTGTGTTATGTGAATTTTGATTCATTTTATTTAATCTTAAAATGCCTTTCTTTTTAGATAGGATTTATTTAAAGTTGATCTAAACTTAGGATTAATTAAAAGGTTTAATCAAAACATTCACCTAAATAAAATTAAAATGTGAACTTACCTTAGAAATTACTTAAGGATTAGGGAAGGAAAGAGAAGTCCTCTTCTCTTTCCCTCTCTTCATAACTTAGTAATTAATTGTAGGTTTCACTTAAACCAAATTAAAACATGAAATAAAATAAACCCAAAACACTTAAACAACTTAAATGAAACCCTCCTCTAAGTTGAACAAGTTCTTCACACTTAGAAAATTTGAACCTAAAATCCTAAGTTAAGCATCGCAAACCTTCAAAGCACACACATTAGCCTAAGTCACCACTTCTAGCTTTAGGTTAGGTCGGTGTATGGTTTGATGTTATGTTTTATTTTGTGATGAATATTTTAGACTGATGTTAGGGTGTATGCTCATAGAATGAATGGTAGGATGTGCTTAGTCTAACTATTCTTTCTGAGGGGATTAAAGAGGCGCTTATCATAAATAAAAATATAACTTCTTGCGCGGTGCTCATACCCTTAGCATAATCCAGGTGGACTTAGTCACCCATGTGTGGGGTGATAAGTCCAATATACATGCTTGGGATTTGTGGTGTGATTTGACTAACCTTTGTGTTAGATTTATATACATTTTCTTTTGATGTAAAAAAATTTGTATATTTAAGATTTTGGAATGATTTATTATGGGGGATTAGGATGAACATTGATCATAAGATTCTATCTTATACCATGTGAAGCCTTGGAGAATCTACCATTCAACCATTCAAAGAAGAAATAAAGAAAGAAGAAAAGAGAGAAAGAAGAAAGAAAAGAAGAAGAAAGAAGAATAAAGCTTGAAGACCCCCATAATAATGAATTCCTTTTGCTTAAATTATAATTTAATTCATTTGTAATCTGGGTTGTATAAGGGTAGAGCTCGGCTACCCAATTTGATATTTTTGGGTTTGTGTGGTAGTGCCCGACCACAAATGGCCATTTATTATTTTTGCGATTAGCTTTATAAATTGTTTGATGATTTGTTTAGATTTTGCATTAAGTGGCATGCTTTTTCTAGTTTCTTTCTTGCTTTATGTATGGCCTGGATGAAGATTAGGCTCATCTTTTACCCAACTTAAAAATTAAAATTAAAAATAAACAACTCATAACCTCACTTAAAGCTTAGGATTAAAATCAAGATAAAAGATTTAGCAACCCCTTAGCTCGATGAGGTTTTCTTTATAATATCATGATCAAATGCATCTTATTTCACTCTTGATTGGAGGGCTTCCATCTTTTCCAGAGAACCCGACTTGACCTTTGAGGGCCGTGGTAGAAACTCACCTTCTAAATTTCTCGCTAATTTTGGCCAATAATCTGATTTCTCATGCATTAGTCATAAAAATTCTATTAGCCCGAGTCAAAATAATTGTCCAAATATAATAATAAAATAAAATTTAAAATGCATTAGATTTAGGTCATTTGAAGCATGTCCCTTTACATGATTTAGTCTCTTTAGGGAGTGAGTTTAAGGACTTAGTCTCTTTCTAAATAAAAATAATCTAGCTATCTTGCATAAGCATAAAGACTTGCCTACATGTATTTAAAATCATAAGAGGAGTTAGTTGGCCACCCTGTGTGGTTGTAAGTCCACCTATGGTTTGTCCTCTGGAGGCAAACCAATACCCATTTTGCCTAAGATTTAGGTTGTGCTTCCTCAGCTCCTTAGATTATGCTTCGTTCGGTTACGTATTGCTTTTGTGGGACATAAGTATAATTCCTCACCTCTTAGGAATTTCCTTAATATAGTGTTTAGGGATCTCAAGTACTAAAATTCTAATGAAAAATACAACTCAAACAAGCTAAATCAACTTCTAAAATATAAAGCCCAATTTTAGGATAGTTTTAGATGCTCGCTAGGTTTCCTAGCATCGTGAGTATCTCTTACTTATTTCCCATTTTGGCTTTGATAATAACTCCCTCTTTTGATCAATCCCATTTGATCCTTAAAAATAAATCAATTGATTGATAGTCTTTTCCCTATTGAAATCTTCAGAGATAACGATCATTTACCTTAATCGAGAGTTTTCCTAAGGGATCCAGTCCCTTAGGAAGTAATTAACTATGAGAGCTTGACCCTGTAGGGAACTTAACGAACCTGATTTAAAATAAACTCTGCTTTACTTTTTCATGTAAAGTAGGGGAAGAATTTATGGTACATATGCAGACCCATTGTCTTTAGAAGTCCTTATTGAGGTGATTGGTTTCATTAAAGGGTAGTGATTTCTATCTTTCGAGATAATACACTATACCTTGATGATGTACCCGATCACCTAAATAAGTATATCTATGGATCTACGTGACGTCTTACTAAGATGAATTTCTATATAGGTGTTGCCTCTTTTATTTCTCACCAACAGATTTGGAAGGCAACTCCCTACCTATAGAATTTTTTTCTCCACAATGGTGCATGATTTTCATTAAGTAAAAAAGAGTTTTTTATCCAATTTTCACATGCACACATGAAAGTAAGAAAGGCATAAGTGGTATAGCATCATTGTTAACCAGAGGTGTAAGATACAAGACCTACTTAGGGCTACTTAAAGTCTCACAACCTCGGAGTTGTCTAGACTAATATAACACTTTCCTTAAATACAAACATGTGTACAAAAGAAATGAATGGAAAAGAAAGACTGCAAAAATTTGTATTAATTGATTCAATTTATTTTTGCAATTTATGTGTGCAAGCATAGATAACCTTCTTAAGTGATAGCATAGGAATAAATAGATTGGGAAAGTGTTAGGTTCTTTTCAAATGAACCATACATCTTACCAAATCCTATTCAAAACTATACTAAAAGAGAAGAGAAGGAAAACCTATACTAAATACATCTTTATATCTTACTCATATGCAAACTTATAATTAAAATATAAGTAACACATGTTTAGATTTGATAATTGATTCATATATTTTAAAAATAATTTGAATTTAATAGTGATAATAGCCACTCATATTTCTACTTTAGCCAAGACATGCAATTTTGACATAAAGTAAATATTTTCATTTTTAAATTTGGATTTTAAAAGGTATGAATGCATGAAACCACATGAAACACATATTTAGCATGTTGGAAAATAACTAAAGTAATGAAATCATGTAAACACATTCACTTTGACTAAATCCTAAAGACAATCTTATGAAATAAGAAAGTTTAAAATAAATCAAAGTTCATTTAGTATAATTTTTGTTTGATTTTGAATTTGATTTAATTTTGAAAATGTGAGTTTAGTTTGCTGTTCCTAAGCCATTCCCACATGAGTTTGACATTTTTGTTTAATTTTTAGATGATTAGATTTATTTTAGATTTTGATTAAGTTTTGGAAGTTTTTTTTAGAATTTTAAGAAATTAATTAAGGGGATAATTAATGAATTAACCCTTCATTAAGAGAGGATTAAGGGAAGAAAAGGGGTGGGGTGGTGGCTTAGGGAAATACCCCAAAAAGCCCCTATTCACTGGATCTAACCTTAATCAACTTTAGTCAAAACACTAATCAAATCCTTAATTATCCTTAATTACATTAAGGGAGTAATTAAGAAATATATTTGCAATTCTCCCAATTAAGCCTTTAATAAATCCCAAGAAAATTAGTGGAGGCAGAAGTCATCCCCCAAAATATACCCAAGAAGTTTGGGATTAATCAAAGAATTAATTAAGGGATAATTAGCAAAATAAGATTTCCATTAAAACCCAAAATTAGAGAAAAATATAATTCTCCTAGAATGAATTATCTTTCCATAAAAATTTACCTCATATTTTTCTGATTTTTATTTAGGAAGATATGAATTTTTAAAGCTTAGAGGATTAATTAAAACCCTAACAAATCCCCTTAGCTCATAGCATGACACGCGGTGGTGGCGGTCAGCGTGCTTTACATGCATCGCACTATGAGGGGGTTACTTAAACATCGCATCATAGATGTGGTGTGGTAGCGGGATGTGATTTGATCCCTGCTGTTCGATCAAGGATCGAACGACCATGGATCTCCCTCTGTTTAAAAGTGATAAATGATTTATAAAATGTGTGATTAATCTCAACCATCCATCTAAAATGCACGGATGGATGGCCAGGATTACCCCTGTTCTTCCTTGAGGATCAATGGAGACCATCCATGATCTAAGAGAAGATCTGAGCTCTATTGAGCTCGGATTGAGACAAGAATTTACCCACACCATCTTATACTAATGGCAAGCCTATCCAACGGTGGAATTCTCATGCCATGACACTTCCCTTCGCAAAGAACCAACACCTCCTAAGTTTAATGGTCAAAAATTCCATACCTCACCGAAGGTGATCTCCGACGTTCGAGCTTGATGAGGTAGCTTCGTCTAGTGGAGATGAAGCCCCATTGAAAGTTTCAAGCCTTGGGGTTGAATAGATCTCTCCTTGGACCAATACCTCTTTCTCTTGCTTGCGGCTTTAATCAAATTCAACTCCTCCTTGCTTTGGGAGCTTGTGTGAATGCTTGGGTGCACTCAACTTGATCCCCTGAGGGAGTGTGTAAAGGCAATTACACTGGATTGGAGTATGGAAGAAGTTAGAATCAATTGTGCTCCCCTATTTTTAAAAGATGAAAAATAGAGAAAGCTTGATTACAATTCCCTCCTAGGAAGCTTAGAATGCTCTCTGATGGCTCCTGACACTCTCTAGCACTCAATCAATAATGAGGATCATGAATTCAAATGGAATTAGGGAGTATATCTCCCCCTATGACAATCAGATGAACGAAGCTTGGGTTACCATTTTGTTCCAACTGACCATATGGAAAGGGTTGTTTGGGCTATTTGAAGTTGGCACATGGTCGATTTGAGCTCTTGAGTGGATTGGTAACCTCCCATGTGCTTCATATCAAGTGGAGGGAGGTTTTTGAATTAGCCAATTTGAGCTAGGGGGTCGATTTTGGCCTTGGGTCCATTGGCTGACCCAAACCCATTGGGTTGGGTGCACCACTCTCCATTGGGTCCACTTGACCTATTAGGAAGGTATCAAGTTGATATGAAGAGGGCTTGACCAAATTACCCATGGATTAGACAAAAATTTGTTCTATGTCCTAGGGGTAGAATATTCATTTGGCTGATTTTTGAATTTGAATATGTTGGGTATGTGGAGAAAATAGGTTTGGCCAAGTTTCATTGGATTTGGAGTTCATTTGGTATGGTTTGGCTCATGTTGACCCATTTAGGTCAAAATGGGTCAACTTGGGTCAAGTTGACCAATTGGTCAAATTGGGTCAAACCTAGGGTTGGGTTATGTTCATATGATAATTTGAAATGTTTTGGTGGCTTTGGTTCAATTCAATTTGGTTTAGTTTTGAATTTGGCTTGTATGACTTCATTTATGTTAAATGGGTCAAGTTGACCAATTTGACCCATTTGACCTATTTGAGCTAGGTCAAAAGTAGGTTTAGGTTTGGTTAGTCATATGGAGTGGATTGATATCTTTGTTTCCAATCAATTTTGGTTGAGTTTGAATTTGGCTCAACATGACCCATTTAGGTCAAGTTGGGTTCAAGTTCAATTGGGCTAGGTTAGGTCTAGTTGGCCAATTGAGGCTTTGGGCAAGTTCAACAAGTGATTTGGAATGAACTTGATCCATTGGTTTCAATCAATTTGGCTTAGATTAAGTTTTGACACATTTTGACTTTTTAGGTCAAGTTGGGTCAACTTGGGTCAAGTGGCCAATTGGGTTAGGTTTGGCTCAAATGTTGACTTGGTCAAGTTCAAACATAGGTCATGAATGAACTTAGATCAATGGTTTCAATCAATTTGGCCTATGGTGGATTTTGGCTATGTTAGGTTTCATTTTGGGCTAAGTGTAAACTTGATCAACCCAGTTTGACTTGATTTGACCCAATTTGATTGATCATCCCATGATGATTGTTGATCATGATGAGAGGCATAGGTGAGTTTGATTCAATCCAATTTGGTTAGGATTAGCTCATAAGGGTACTTGAGGTCACTTTGGGTCAAGTGAAAAGTGGGTCAAATGGCTTGGTCAAAATTTGAGTTTGATTGAACTTGTATATGGACTTATGATTGAAGTATAAATCTATTTGCAAGTGGTTTGAAGTCAAAAGGGTTTTGATTCATTTGACAATTTCATATTCAAAGGAAGAATATGAATGAATTTTGGCTTTGATTTTTGAATTGGATTTTGATTTAGTGATTGAAGTTTATATTTATATTTGGATTCATGATTGTAGGGTTGATTGAATCATGAAGGAAAATCAAGAGTTTGGCTTGATTTGAAGTGGATTTGGCTAAGTTCAAGATTTTGACTTGAATGGCTTAGGTTGAATTTTGAGTGGATTTTAGTTTGATTTTTGGAATTGGTTTTGATTGTTTGAATTTATATTTCATTTATTAATGTGAATATAAATGAGAATATAAATTGATCACGAGAAAATTTCAAGGATTTGATGTGATTTGATCATAATTTAAGCTAAGTATATTAAAAGGGAAATTTAAAGGACTTAGGAAAATTTAGAATAGGGATTTGAATTTTTTAAATTTGGTTTGATTGATTTATATTTATATTTCATTTATATTTGTGAATATAAATGAGTTATGAGAAAATCTCATGAATTTGAATTGATTTGATCATGATTTTGGCTAAGTCCGTAAGAGGGAAATTAAGGACTTAAGAAGGATTTTAAATGTGGAATTTAATTTTTGGATTTGATTTGATTGATTTATATTTATATTTTATTTATATATGTGAATATAAATGAGAATATAAATGAGTTATGAGAAAATCCCATGAATTTGAATTGATTTGATCATGATTTTGGCTAAGTCCATGAATGAACACTTAAAGGACTTAGGAAAATTTATGAATTGATTTTGAATTTTGAGTTTAGCTTGATTGGTTTGAATTTATATCTTATTTATACATGTGAATATAAATGAGAATATAAATGAATTATGAGAAAATCTAAAGGATTTTATTTGGTTTAGATCATGATTTTAGGCTAAGTCCTTAAAGGCAAATTTAAGGACTTAGGAAATTTTATGACTTAGGAATTTTAGGCAAGTGTTAGGTTCTTTTCAAATAAACCATACATCTTACCAAATCCTATTCAAAACTATACTAAAATAGAAGAGAAGGAAAACCTATACTAATCACATCTTTATATCTCACTCACATGCAAGCTTATAATTAAAATATAAGTAACACACTTTCAGATTTGATAATTGATTCATATATTTTGAAAATAATTTGAATTTAATAGTGATAATAGCCACTCATATTTCTGCTTTAGCCAACACATGCAATTTTGACATAAAGTAAACATTTTCATTTTTAAATTTGGATTTTGAAAAGTATGAATGCATGAAATCACATGACACACATATTTAGCATGTTGGGAAAGAACTAAAGTAATGAAAGCATGTAAACACATTCACTTTGACTAAATCCTAAAGACAATCTTATGAAATAAGAAAGTTTAAAATAAATCAAAGTTCATTTAGTATGATTTTTGTTTGATTTTGAATTTGATTTAATTTTAAAAAATGTGAGTTGAGTTTGCTGTTCCTAACCTATTTCCACATGTGTTTGATATTTTTGTTTAATTTTTAGATGATTACATTAATTTTAGATTTTTGATTAGGTTAAGGTATGAATTAAGCATGTTAATTAACCCTTACCTACACCACCTTAACATAGTTAATCAAGTAATTATGAGCCAATGAGATGACATAAAATCTCATAATGAATTTAATTTTGTAATGCACCTAGCAAGAAAAGGGCCTAATGCAATTTGGCTCATGATTAATGATTAATTAAGCTAAGGGGTTTAACTTAAGTAATTTCAAAAACACCCCTCACACATGTGAGTTGAGTTTTGATTTTCTTAATTGAACTTAGGCTCTTGAACACCTAAGCATCTACCTAAAGTAGATTAGCTATGTTATGGAAGTTTCTTTAGAATTTTTAGAAATTAATTAAGGGGGTAATTAATGATTTAACCCTTAATTAAGAGAGGATTAAGAAAAGAAAAGGGGTTCAGGGAATAGCTTAAGGGAAATACCCCAAAATTATTCCCTAAGCCTCCTATTCACTGGATCTAACCTTAATCAACTTTAAGAAGGGGCCAAAACACTAATCAAACCCTTAATTATCCTTAATTACATTAAGGGAGTGATTAGAAAATATATTTGCAATTCCCATAATTAAGCCTTCAATAAATCCCAAGAAAATTAGGAGAGGTAGAAGTCATCCCCCCAAAATATACCCATAAAGTTTGGGATTAATAAGAGGATTAAATAAGGGATAATTAGCAAAATAAAATTTTCATTGAAACCCAAACTCATAGAAAAATATAACTCAAAATCCATTTAAATCAATTTTAGAATATTCTAAAATGAATTATTTTTCCATAAAATTTACCTCATATTTTTCTAATTTTTATTTTTGGAGATATGAATTTTTAAATCTTAGAAAATTAATTAAAATTAATTAAATCCCTAACTAATCCCCTTAGCTCACAACACGACAAGCGGCGGTGGCGGTTAGCATGCTTTACACATGTCGCGCTATGAGGGGGTTACTTAAATGTCGCATCATACAGGCGGTGTGGCGGCAGGATGCAGTTTGATCCCCGTCGTTTGATCAAGGACCAAAGGCCATGGATCACCCCGTGGTTTTAATAGGGATAAATGGTTCATAAAATATGAGCTTAATCTCGTCGTCCATCCAAAATGTGTGGATGGACGGCTAGGATCAATGGAAACCATCCATGATCTAAGGGAAGATCGAGCTCGATTGAGCTTGGATTGAGATAAGATTTTACACACACCATCTTGTGCTAATGGCAAGCCTATCCAACAGTGGAATTCTCATGTCATGACACTTCCCTTCACAAAGGACCAACACCTCCTAAGTTTAATGGTCAAAAAATTCCATACATCACTGAAGGTGATCACAAGCGCTCAAGCTCGATGAGGTAGCTTCGTCTAGTGGAGACGAAGCCTTGTTGAAAGTTTCAAGCCTTGGGGTTGAGTAGATCTCCCTATGGACCAACATCTCTTCCTCTTGCTTGCAGCTTTGATCAAACTCAACTCCTCCTTACTTTGGGATGGGTGCACTCAACTTGATCCCCTGAGGGAGTGTGCAAAGGCAATTGCACTAGATTGGAGTATGGAAGAAGTTAGGAAATCAATTGAGCTCCCCTATTTTCAAAGAATGAAAATCGAGAAAGCTTGATTTCAATTCCCTCCTAGGAAGTTTAGGAATGCTCTCTGATGGCTACTAACACTCTCTAGCACTCAATCGATAATGAGAATCATGAATTCAAATGAAAGAAGGGGGAGTATACCTCCCCCTATGGCAATCGGACGACCGAAGCTTGGGTTGCCATTTTGATCCAATTTATCATATGGAAAGGGTTGTTTGGGCCATTTGAAGTTGGCACATGGTCGGTTTGAGCTCTTGAGTGGATTGGTAACCTCCCATGTGCTTCAAATCAAGTGGAGGGAGGTTTTCGAATTAGCTAATTTGAGCTAGAGGGTCAATTTTGGCCTTGGATCTATTTGGGCTGACCCAAACCCATTGGGTTGGGTGCACCACTCTCCATCGGGTCCACTTGACCTATTGGGAAGGTATCAAGTTGATATGAAGAGGGCTTGACCAAATTACCCATGGATTAGACCAAAATTTATTCTATGGTCTAGGGGTAGAATAGTCATTTGGCTGATTTTTGAATTTGAATATGTTAGGTATGCGGGGAAAATAGGTTTGGCCAAGTTTCATTGGATTTGGAGTTCATTTGGTATGGATTGGCTCATGTTGACCCATTTAGGTCAAAATGGGTCAAACCAAGGGTTAAGCTAAGTTCATATGACTGTTTGAAATGTTTTGGTGGCTTTGGTTTGATTTAATTTGGTTTAATTTTGAATTTGGCTCATATGACTTCATTTAGGTCAAATGGGTCAAGTTGACCAATTTGACCCATTTGACCTATTTGAGCTAGGTCAAGGGTAGTTTTAGGTTTGGTTAGTCATATGGAATGGATTGGTATCTTTATTTCCAATCAATTTTAATTAAGTTTGAATTTGGCTCAACATGATCCCTTTAAGTCAAGTTGGGTTCAAGGTCAATTGGACTAGGTTAGGTCTAGTTGGCCTAGGCTTTGGTCAAGTTCAACAAGTGATTTGGAATGAACTTGACCCATTGGTTTCAATTAATTTGGCTTAGATCAAGTTTTGACACATTTTGAATTTTTAGGTCAAGTTGGGTCAACTTGGGTCAAGTGGCCAATTGGGCTAGGTTAGGCTCAAATGTTGACTTGGTCAAATTCAAACATAGGTCATGAATGAACTTTGATCAATGGTTTCAATCAATTTGGCATATGGTGGATTTTGGCTATGTTAGGTTTCATTTTGGGCTAAGTGTTGACTTGGTCAACTCTTAGGTTTGAATTGGTTTGACCCAATTTGATTGATTGATCATCCAATGATGATTGTTGATCATGATGAGAGACATAGGTGAGTTTGATTCAATCCAATTTGGTTAGGATTAGAATTTAGCTCATAAGAGTACTTTAGGCACTTTGGTCAAGTGAGTAGTGGGTCAAATTTGGTCAAAGCTTGATTTGGGTTTGATTGAACTTGTATATGGACTTATTATTGAAATATAAATCTTTTGCAAGTGGTTTGAAGTCAAATGAGTTTTGATTCATTTGACAATTTCATATTCAAAGGAAGAATATCAATGTATTTTGGCTTTGATTTTTGAATTGGATTTTGATTTAGTGATTGAAGTTTATATTTATATTTGGATTCATGATTGTAGGGTTGATTGACTAATGAAGAAAAATCAAGAGTTTGGCTTGATTTGAAGTGGATTTGGCTAAGTTCAAGATTTTGACTTGAAAGGCTTAGGTTCAATTTTGAGTAGATTTGAGTTTGATTTTTAGAATTGATTTTGATTGTTTGAATTTATATGTAATTTATATATGTGAATATAAATGAGAATATAAATTGATAATTAGAAAATTTCAAGGATTTGAAGTGATTTGATCATCATTTAGGCTAAGTCTATTAACAGGGAATTTTAAGGGACTTAGAAAATTTAGAATAGGGATTTGAATTTTTTGAATTTGTTTTGATTGATTTATATTTATATTTCATTTATATATGTGAATATAAATGAGAATATAAATGAGTGTGTTGCTTCGGCCTATTGCGTGTTGCCGCTTCCATTATTCAATACATCTATCCCAATTGAGTGTGAACATTCTCATTTGATAGATTTTGATGTTCTGAAGCTAATGACGTGATCAATTTCACAAACGGATGTCGTTTGGGCATCGCCAGCTTCCGACTGATATCGCGCGTTGACATACCTCGATCTGATCGGTTGGCATAAATTGTGGAATATTTATATTCCGACCAATTTTGATATTTTGAACGCGATGACAAAATTCGTTTGTCGATTAGATGTCATTTCGATTGATTTGGTGATGTAGTGTCTCGATTTATCAAGCGTCAAATTCATCTTCTAAGCTCGATTCGACTCATGGCATATATGAAGGTCAAAATTTCCTTTTAAAAATTCAATTAATAATTTTTGATCATTCTAGCTTCTTTAAAGTGCGTTTTCAGTACAAAATTTTCTGAAAATAGTCAAAAAAATTGATTTTTAAACGTAGTTATAATTGCTTTTTGAAAAGCAAAGTAACTAGAAGGCTATCCCAAACATACTTTTAATGACAACAAAGAGAAGTATTTTAAGGCTTTTCCTACCATAGGGAAAATAATGAAGAACCACAACCAATTGGTTGCGACAAATATTATTAGTTTCTTATAGAACAATCACAGGGATAGAACCAAGTGACAAAGGAGATAAATCATATATAAGTGTGCAGCTCCACCTATTAGTTTTTTACAAATTTATTGCATATTCCATATCATTTAGCCTTCTATTGAATGTTGTAAGTGTGCAGCTCCACCTATTAAGATCTCTTGCAAAACTATCATTATCTTCCTGTGCTCAATATATGAAATTGAGCCACCACTCATCAATGCCCTTTAGTTATAAGCCCAATTTTGCTGATGCTACACTCTTTTGTATGATAAAGTTAGAGAGATTAAATGATGCATGGAAGTGTATTAATTTAGAGAGAAGTCCAAAACAACTTAGAGATTTATACATGAAAGAAATAGTAGCAAGAAAACAAATAGAAGTTGAAACATCATAAAATTTCTATCATAAGAAAGGTTGATCTAGGCCACCAAGTCAAAGACCAAGGAAACTCATTACAAACTTTCAGGAGGCTGTTAAGAAGTTTTTTTATTAAAATAATTTTAGATGTAGTGCTTATTTGCACATCTTGAAAGAAGGGCCATATATTATAAAAAAAAAAAAAATAGAGAATGGTTTTTGACAAGAGCCATAAATGTGGGTAAGTAGAGAAGGGTGGTAATAACTATTTATCTATATTGCTTTGGGAATATTGGAAAGCATAATTACAAGCTTGTGGTTGAGAATATTAGAGCATTGAGTAAATATAATCACATTTCGAATACATTTATACTCACATAATTGGAGTTATGCAAATAAAATAAAAAAAATAAAAAAATTAAATGGAAACTCTATTTATTACAGTGCACTGAATCATGCCACATTGCATGAGAAACTCGCAATCTCACTATCTACATCAAATTGTTTGGCATAAGAATCTAATATACTATAAAAGAGCGAAAGAAGCAATGAACAATATAATGATACTCGGGTGAGCTACTCAGTATTCTCCTTTGCCTGTACCTGAAGAATGCATGTAGATGAACTGGTTGGCTCCTCCGGTGAGGCAACAGAACCCCTGGAACTAAACTTCCAAAACTTCTCAATCCCTCCTGAGATTTCTCCAGAATCCCATAAATCATTTTTCCTCACTTCATAGTCTTCTTTATCGGAGTTGGAGACTGAGACAACTCTCCAGTTGCACCATAACCTTAGCATTATGTACAACATAATCAGGCAAACAACTACTGAGCTGACAACAATGGATGCTATAATGCAAGAAACAGCAGCATTTGACAATCTTTTCTGGTGATCCGTCGCTCCAATGCAGGAAGGCAAAGGAGCACCACATAGTTTGTTGCCAAGGAAGGAGCTTGCTGAAAAATTTGACAACCCAGGAGGAATTGGACCTTGAAGAAGATTGCTTGATAGGTTTAGCTGAAGGAGACTGGTCAATTGGCCGAGGGAAGGAGGAATCTCACCCTGAAGATGATTGGAAGAAAGGTTCAGCCTTTCAAGCTTCATGAGCTTCTCAAGTGAAGATGGAATTCTTCCAGATAAAAAGTTGTTGCTCAGATCCAGTATCACCTGAAGCTCAGTCAATTGCCCCAATTCAGCTGGTATGGAACCCGTTAAGGAGTTCTCTGATAGCCTTAGATCAAAGAGCATGTTACAGTGTTTAATGGCAGAAGGTAAAGAGCCTGAAAAATTGTTCTTTTCAAGAGCCAAAACATTGAGTAAAGTGAGCTTGCCTATCTCTTGAGGTATACTGCCTGAAAGGTTGTTATCATTGAGGGAGAGTTTAATTAAACTCGAGCATTGCCCGAGTTCTTTAGGCACACGTCCATGGAAGTAATTGGAAGAAAGGTCAAGTTCACCAAGAGAAGGTAAGTTTCCCAACCAAGACGGTATTGTGCCCGCTAACTTGTTTTGACTCAGTAGCACATGAGTTAGTTTCTTGCAGTTCGAGAGCTCATAAGGGATTTCACCAGATAGATTATTAGATGAAAGTTCAAGGTAGTTGAGCCATTTGAGCTGTCCTAGTTCACCTGGAATCACACCACTGAGCTGATTGTAGGCCAGTCGCAGGCGTGTTAGATTCCTTAATTCCCCAACCCTTGGAGGAATCACGCCAGAAAATCTGTTGTTTGTAAGGTCGAGTAAGGTCAGACTACTTGATCCCAACAATGGGAAGATATTTCCTGTGAATTTATTATGAGAGATATTGATGATTGTTAAATTCCTAAGGAGGAAGAGACCCTTCGGTATTGAGCCTTGAAGTGAATTGTTGTACAGACTGAGCATGTTTAGACCAGACAGAAGATTAAAAGCTGTCGGTAGAGTACCTGAGAGATTGTTATCTCCCAGGGCCAATATCTGAAGCCTAGTGCAGTTGCCCAGACTTGAAGGAAAGGGGCCAGAGAGATCATTTTGCCTAAGGTGAAGCAGAACCAGATTCTTGAGCCCACCAAATGAATCTGGAAGACGACCAGAGAAATGGTTCCCAAAGAAATCCAACTCTTCCAAGCTTGAACAATTCATCAGCTCTTCTGGTATGATTCCAGACATCTGGTTTTCATAGAGATATAAGAGAGTGAGTCTCTGAAGCTTACCGATTTCCGCTGGAATATTGCCAATGAGACCATTATGGAAGATGGACAACATCTCTAGATTACTAAGGTTACCAATCTGCATTGGTATCGCACCAGAAAAGCTGTTGTTGTGAAGAACAAGATTGACAAGATTATGAAGATTGTTTATGTTTGATGGAATTACTCCGTTTAATCTGTTGTCTGAGAGATCCAAAGATTGAAGAGAAGTGCAGTTCATGATGCTGTTGAACGAATGTGAGAAATGGTTATCAGAAAAGAATAAGTTCTCCAAGTTTGAAGCCTCAGGACAGAGATCCTTGGGGATTTCTCCCTCAAGAAAGTTACTTGAAAGCACAAGGTACTTCAAGCTCTTGAGCTGGACTGTGGACAGGTTGATTGTGCCAGAGAGACTATTTTGCGACAAGTCCAAAACCTGCAGCTGAGATAACTGATTTAGGTCTGAGGGAATGGAACCACTTAATCTGTTTCCGAGCAAATTGAGGTACTGCAACTTGGAGAGGTTGCCGAGCTTCAAAGGAATGGATCCATGAAACTGGTTGTTAGCCAAATTAAGAGTTTGCAATGACTTCAAGTCTCCGAGAGCCGAAGGGATCTCTCCTTCTAGTCCGTTGTCAGCTGCAGTGAATATTTGGAGATGCTTCAGTTTGCCAAACTGCCATGGAATAACTCCACTTAGACGGCAGGAAGCAAGACCCAGTATCTCTACTCGTGAGCAGTTCGAGATATTTAGAGGTATCTCTCCTGATAGTTTGTTGTCTCCGATTCTGAGAACTCTAAGCTCTTTCAAGAGCCCAAGCTCTGGTGGAATAACTCCAGACAAAGCATTGGAGAAGAGAAGCAGCTCCCTCAAGTTCTTGAGATTGCCAAGCTCTGGAGGAATCTGCCCAGTGAGTGAATTTGAAGACAAATCAAGAGACTGAAGCGAAATGAGTCCACCAATCTCAGCACCAATCGAACCATATAATCCTGAGCCTGACAAGTTTAGACTCAAGATATGAGCATGAGGACTACCTGAGCATTTAACTCCTTTCCAGCTGCAGAAATCAGTACCAGAAGACCAGTTCGAAAGAGCTCCCCGCGAGTCGATGAGGTCAGACTTCACTTGCAGAAGGAACTTCAAATTCTCAGATGCATCTCCATAAGCAGCAGTGAATATAGTACTCAGTACAGAGAAAATATGCGCTATGTAGAACTTAGCAATGCTGCCCTTTTTAGCCCTCATATTAAATGCGATTGGAAGGGATGGGAATTTAATGCGTGAGGAAAGATGAAATTGGAGTTTGTAATTGGTCGGAAGAGATCTCAGCTTAATATGGAAAGCTGTGGTGTCTGAAGACTTATTAAGCTTGCAGTTTCTTCTGAGAAAATCCTACTTTTATGTTATGCTCACCTTTGAAAGGTGACCACCAACCACTCTCTTGAGTGTTAGTGAATTGTCTTTGATCTCTAAAGATTAGTCCTAAGAAATTTTCATTTTAATAATAATAATTATATTAAAGAGCTATGATTTTTTATTCATTTTTATGTGACTTTGATGAAGCATCATTGATCACCTCAAAATTATTTAAGAAGAATTTAAGTGATTTGTATTATATTGGAGCCTGATTGTGTCGATTAATGAGAGATGCACAATCAACTTAGGTCTAACTTTCACCAGCTCGGTGGTGAACTCATTGGGGTTCACTAGGGGGCAACTTTCCCTTTTTTTTGTATTGTGCCTTAGCGTCAAGATCTATGGATTTGCACCAGAAAGATAGAAGACGGACCCTCAGTGCTGCAGAGCCAGCTTCACAATGCTATGATCTAGGAACCAAAGACTCAATGCCTTGACGATAAAATCGGTGCGAAAAGCAATAATGACATCATCGATGCACTAGAGCGTGACACTAGCGTGAGAGTTCGTATTTAGATAGTTTTTTATAATGTTTTTTAGAACTTTTTGTATTTTTTTCTCTATTCTCTTGTGAGTGTAAGTGGAGAGTGTATGCCCTAGAGTGTGAGAAATGTGGTGGTGCTCAAGATAATTATAATTTGTACTATTCTCCTTATTTATTCATAATGGATTTCTTGGTTTGGTGTAATTCCATAGTTTTTTTTTCTTCCATTCTTAGGCTTTCCGAGGTTAAATCTTGTATCTTTGTGATCTTTTTGGTTATTTTTCATAATTTAAGTGAATTATCCCCCAATAGTTTAGTAGATAGAGTGTACAAATTATTACATATAGATAATGTACGTAAATATGTGTGCAAAATAAGATACAACTTTTAAATATTATGCTATATATTTCAAGATTTAAGATTTGTGAGAGAAAAAAACTTAAATATGTTAATTCCTATAAATGATGGGATTTAATAAATCCCGAATCTAATAAATAATTCACTTGAAATAAGATTTAAAGTTCCCAATATTTCATTCAAGAGGATTTAATTTAAATTATTATTATTATTATTATTATTATTATTATTATTATTATTATTATTATTATTATTATTATTATTATTGCTTCTATGAATATTTTTTAATCAAGACCAAAAATGAAGGAACCAAAATAGCTGAGCCACCATAGACACTACTTGAGATGACAATGAAACATGTTCTCTTTCTGTTTCTGCTGCAAAACAAACCAAATACTTTTGGCTGTTCTGTCTTGTCTAATATTCCTTGAAAAGAACCCGAAATCATTATTAAACCTTTTGTTTTTCTACTGGCTTTTGCATCGCCTTTCTTTCTTCTTTTTGTCGCTTTATGATTCGCATGCTACCTTTAATCAGTCTGCAATCAGAACAGGTTGCAGGAGAAGAATCATGGGCCATGGACCTTGCTTTGCTCCATTCATTTCTATCGGATATTCTCAAGTGGAACAGTGGAATCAAATTTTCAGATTATAAATTTTTTTGTAATATTATATATTGGATCTCCTTTTAAAATGGAAGTTTTTGCAATTTTTTTTCTCGGAATATGAAAATATTTTAAAAATCTTGTACTAAAAATTAATTTGTGACTTGTTCTTGTGCTATCTTTATTTACTTTAGAGATCTTATGGTATGATGTGGGATAATGGAATAAATTTTATGTCTCTAAACTGATTATTTATTATTATTATTATTATTATTATTATTATTATTATTATTATAAATTGAGCCACAAAATGATGTTATTTCACAACCATGAGCAAAATAAAGAGATGAGGAACAGAGAAAGGACAAGGTTGTCAAACTAGAGAATAAATAGATGAATTTTTTGAGTGCTTGCAGAGGAATATATTTCTCTAAAGGTATCAATAATTGAGTTGACCTGACTATCCTATATGGGCTAAACTCAAAAAAATCAGCTATAGATTGACCTAAATAATTTTTAAGTTGGATTCAGGTCAAAGCAGATGATATTTAAATTTAAATTTTCAACCAATTGGTGACAAAATGACTTATTTTTATTAAAGAAATTTAATTTCATTCAATTTTGACCCTCTAATTCGAGATTGACCCTATTTTGACTCACAAACTCGATTTTAATCTAAATTCGATTCAAAATATATGTATAAATGGTCAATCCGATCAAGTTTGGGTCAATGTTTTCAAACTGCATAATATTCGACTCAAGTTTGAGCTGTTTGGTCAGTCAATTTTTGGGTGAATCCCACTCTCGTGACCTTGTAATCTCTTCCTTCAAAAAAGAGTACTCACTTCAACTCCACTTAAAGAAAAAAAAAAAAAAAGGCAAGGCGAATCCCTACAATTTGCTTGACCACCTGCCCCAATCTACAGAAACTTGGAGTAGATATCAATAATGCTATTAGATTTATAATGTTTTGAAGTCAATTAAAAACGTCAAGAGAAGGTACAATGTTTAGAAACTTGTCGCTATTGGAAATTATCAAAAAGGGAATGATCATTGCTTCTTTTAGATAAATAGCCAGCTTTTCGTTGAGAGTATAATCCTGAAAGCATAGCTCAGCTGCTCCAGATTTAAAATAAAAAACGTGGGAGTGGATATGAAGACTTTTAAAATAATGGGAAGAAAACAAATAATGACAAGAGGAAAGGTAGGGGGTGCAATAATTGAAAATATTTTGAAGATTGTTAAAGATGGAAAGGCTAAATGGTTGGTTTATATGTTTGGGTTAGATTGGATTATGATCCCAAAGTTTGTTAGTGTATCAAACCACTCTTTCATTTGAATAAATGGAGACCACATATATAACCTCCTCGCTAATTCTAAAATTAAGAAACAAAAAAAGTTTTGTTAATGGTTAATATGTTTATAATCACTTTGGAGTCAAAGATAATATATATTGACTTTAGTTTTGGAGTTGTTTGGGATCACTTTTATTATTTTATTTTGTTTATGTTTTGATTCTTAAAAATCATATTTAATCATGATATTTATTTTTAAAAATACTCAAAATTATTTTTAAATATTTTTAAAAATAATATAATTTTTAATTAATAATCATCAATTTTTCAATATAATTTTATATTTGACTTGAGTGTCATAAGTAAAACTAAGGTTATTGATCTTCATAATATGTTTATCTTAATCATTAAGGCTACAAAATTAATATATTTCTACAATTGATTAATTTTCGGTTATTATCGTAATTATTATTTTTTATTAATGGTTGATTTAGATAGATTTGTGATATCATATCTTATCCTTGAAATGGAAGAAATTATTCAAAAATTGAAGAAACTTATGTGCACCCTTATCTTTACATTTATAATAAGATTATAAAATTAATTTTACAAATTTATTCTAAAAATAAAATTTCTTTTAGAAAAATATCAAGTGCCATGCTCATTAATTCATTATATATAATTCAATAATCATTTAATTTATTATTATTTTTTTAATCTTTGATATTCCTTACAAGGTCATCAAGGTCAACATGTTGATTTTCATTTTAATATTTCTATGGTCAAAATCTAGCTAATAGGAAAATGATATTATTTTCTTATAGGACTAGTAAATAACTTAGTTTAGTAAACAAATCAATTTGAGCTCAACACAATCCCAATTAAATTTAAAGTTGGCTAATTAATCAAATTTGTGCTCAATCTTAATGCAACAACAACAACAAGCCTTTATCCCACTAAGTGGGGTTGGCTACATGAATCCTTCGCCTCCATTGTGTCATATTATGTGTTAAATTCTCATTTAATTCAAGTATACCAAGGTCCTTTTTTTATACATTTTAACCAAGTCTTTTTAGTTCTACCTCTATCTTTCTTAACATAATGCAAATCTAATATATCTACTCTCCTAACCGGGTCATCAGACGGCCGATGATTTATATGATCAAACCATCTAAGGCGACTCTCTCTAATCTTATCTACCGCTAGAGCTACTCCAATTTTTTTTCCGAACATACTCATTTCGCATTATATCTCTAAGAGTAAAGCCACTGATCCACCTGAGCATACTCAATCTTAATGCAATTATTAAATTTCAAAATGAACATTTATTTAAATAAAAACTTTTGGAATTGACTCTAAGCCATCCATAACTCTATTTTAATAAATTTATAGTTGAAATGAAAGTTTTAATGAGATAAATTTAATGATATTAAGAACATTTTGATTCAAGTTGAAATATATGTTGATCAAATACTTAGAAGCATCAAAGAAAATTTTATGAGATCATTCAAGGTACCAAATGACCATTCATAAAAGAGCATATCAATGAGATAAATTTAATGAGCCTAATATAATTAAAATTTTATATCACTAAGATACTAAGATGTCTAAAAAAATTATATAATCAAGGAGTATCAGTAGACACGATCCAATGAATTGTTCTGATTTTTTGTTGAAATGAACACAATGCCTACATCAAATGTATATAAATAAGGCATTCTTTTACACATTTAGAGAAGATTGAGATGCACGAATATTTGGTCAATTTGGGTGGATCAATTAATAGGTTTTTTGAACCAAATAATTTTTTATTGAAAATTCAAAAAACTGTACTAAACTAAGTTTTTTTTTTTTTTTTTTTTTTTTCTATAATAGAATCAAATCAGTACATAATTCGACTTATTTGATTCAAGTTTGATTTAACGTAATTTAAAAAAAATAGTTTTGATAATGGAAAGACAAAAATAAATAAATTATAATATAAGGTGAAAATGAGGAATCAAACCAAATATATATATATATATATATATAAAGATTTCAGAAGAGGAATGGCGCAATTTTTGGCTAAAACAAAAAGAAATCTAATTTAATCAATCTTATTTGGTTGTTTTGATTTGATTTTTAAAATATAGATTTAGTTATTAATTGTAATTTTGACTTTCTTTAATTATTATTATTTATTTAATTTTTAATTTTTGTGAAATGGATCAAACTAAAGAACAAATTCTATTAATGTTTTTGTTATTAAATTAATAATGTCAAATAAATAAACAAGTAAAATAAAGTTTAGCATGAAGATTATATATTTCAAATGCTAAAATTATAAATTTTAACAAAGATTATTTAATATTTTTTATATATGTTATTTAAGTTAAAGCTAATTAGGTTAATTACTAAAACTAATTATAATTTGATTCATAATAAATGAATATAATTAACCAAATTAAAGTTTGTTACAGTTTAATTTGGTTTGAAAAATAACATGGTCAATTCAATTGCTGAAATTTTACAATCAAAATTATTTGATTTAGCTAATTTGTAAATCAAATCATTCAAACTAAATAAATACACACCCTTACCATCACCCTATGTTTGCTATTGACCATCAACAATGTCGATAGTTGCTACCAACACCATCACTGCCAAGGTTGTCACCTAATGCCATTGACAAGGATGACATATTATTTCCATAAATACTAACATTTGCCATCATCAATAGCTTTGATGCTTGTTATCAACACAAAGTTACTCATTGTTGCTAGCATGATCCTTAACAATACATTTCCAACATACTAGACACTCATTATATTAAGAAAGTCAATCTTGGTTGCAAATATTAAAGTTAACATTCATCATGGAAACAACAAAAAAGGTCAATGCCTATTTTTTGCCATCAACAATGACATTATTAACACTAATGGTAATGTTAACAAGGTCAACACTCATCCTTATCACTAAAAAAGTTGACACATATCATCACTAATAAGATTAATGCCTACAATTACTAGTAATGCTTACATCAATTATTATCAATAATGTTGGTGCTTATCATCACCATTATTATTGACGCCCATTGATGCTTCTTAATTTCCATAATTGTCAATATGGACTAAACCTATCATTCACTAAAATCGATGTCTATCATTACAAATATGTCTATATTAAGTATTATTCAGAACATCAATGCGACCCAATATCACTATTGAGGTTGATGCCCTATATTACAATCAAATCAACATATGGCATCACCAACAAAGTGAAGCCCTCCATCATCACCAATGTTGACAATCAATATTGCTAAAGAAGCCTATACCTGATAGGTGACACCCATTATTGCTAATGACCTTGATACTCTTTGAAATTGTTGTGCTTATTGTTTCCAATAATATCATTGTCCAATATCAACTTCAAAACCAAAGTGATGTAGAACATCATGAGGATCCAAAAATTAGAGCTCAAGGTCCATTTATAAGATCTCAAGCTAAAGCCCGAGAAAATTCAAAAAAAGAAGAAGCTTTATTAGCTGTTAAGGCCCATTTTATGATTTCATCTTTTTTATTTATGTAATTTTTAATTTTCTTCTAGAAACTCCATGCTTGAAATCTTGCATTTAAAAATTCAAAGCATGACATGTGAGGTGTTTGAATCCACATAAAATAATAACATGTGAAATGGGTGAATGGCATAAAATAATGAGATAATTTAATGCTTCACATTAATGTGGTCACCCACATTTCTCTATGTTTTGAATTCTTTTCTTTTGAAATATGC
Organism: Cymbidium sinense; assembly: GCA_021442155.1. Lineage (NCBI taxonomy): Eukaryota > Viridiplantae > Streptophyta > Magnoliopsida > Asparagales > Orchidaceae > Cymbidium > Cymbidium sinense. The sequence continues at coordinate 294,670,754 of CM038215.1, forward strand.
TTATAATAGCTATAAATAGCCCCTCTTACTAGAATGAAGGAGATATTTGGTAATTAAAAATTATTGAGTTATTCTTGTAGTTTGAGAGCTTGGTGGCCAAACCTTGACAATCCTTGGTGGGAGCGCTAGTTATCCAACATATCTTCTTCCCTAACCTCCAATACCCACGTTATCTCAATCCCATCAAAAAAAGAAGCACCTATCAAATTTGGTATCGGTGGCGTGGAAGGAAGATTTGGTCAAAGTTCTTCAACAAAGGAAGCATCTCAATGCTAGACTTGTCTTCAAACTTGTGAGTTTTTTTCTTGGAGGTTAATTAATTTTCTTTTATATGATAGTTCAAATACATATTAGTATCTTGGAAAGATATATATTGCTTGCAAGTTTATGGTAATACCATAAAATTTTAATTAGTAAGCTCATTATATATTTTAGCCATTTTCCAATTGAGCTTAGCATCACCTTCCAAAAAAAAAAAAAAAAATTAAGAGAGCACCTTAGTGAGGTAGTTCTTCACCTAAAATAACCTAGTCATTAGTGCAAATCAAATCTAATTACTTGCTTTATTATCCTTGTTATTATTTATGATTAATTTTAGAAGTTTCTTTGATTAACTTATGATAACTTGCTTTCTTAAGAAAAAAAAAGAGGCTTGATAAATTTGAGTATTTTTTTTCATTGCATTAATAAAATAAAAAAATATATGCATAATAATATAAGTGTGTTAAACTTGGTGATTTTGGAAGTTAAATAGAACTTTGTCAAAAAGACCTAAACTGTCTAAGGAGAGCTTGGGATTTAAGTGGTCTTGTACCGCCCTCCTCACCTGGAAGTTCTCTTAGCCTAAATTTTCACTTTGATTGCACAATTATATTATACTTGTTTATTTTTTTTTAGTTTTTTCATTGATCCCTTTCAAATATCTTTTTTTCCCTAAAAAAAAAATCTCATGGCACCAAAATCTCTCTCTCAAGATCAAGTTAAAAATTTGACTAGATTAGTTGATGCCTTAGATCTTAGGATCCAAGACAATGAATTAAAACTCAACAAATATTAGAAAGAAAGTAATCAATGCAAGAACTTAAACAATAATTGCAAACTCTTATAGGGCATCTAAAAAATCATAGAGTACCAACTCCTCCTCCCATACCTGCTCAGACTGTGCCGATAGGAATAGATGAAGAAGATTCATATCCAAAACATAGAGAAAATCAACCACTTAGAAGACAATCAATTGCTAGAAATGGTGGAAGGGGAGAAAATTATTTTAAGACTATAGAAGACTCTAATGATCCATCTCGAAAGAGTTAAAGTAGAAGCCCAAGCTTATGATGGTATACATGACCCAAATAAATTTCTCGATTGGTTAGTTCAATTAGATGACTTCTTTGATTGGTATAAAATGGATGATTACCAAAGGATTACTTTTGCTAAAATAAAATTGATAGGACATGCTAAAATTTATTGGACAAATACTTTAGCTAAAGAACAAAGATTAGGAAGGACAAACCTCACTTGGATAGAAACGAAAGAAATGTTTAGAGCAAAGTACTATCCTAGGCATCATGATAAGAAGCTGCATAATAATTATTAACTTTGAGACAAGGTAATTATCTTGTAACTGAATACTTGAATACTTTTGAGGATCTATTTTTTATAATTGATTGTGCTAATAATGATTGAAAATTAGCCAATAAATTTATTATTGGACTTAGGACTGACAATAGAAATGAAGTTGAATTATTTGACCCACAATCTTTAGAGGAAGCATTTTATTATGCATTATTGGTTGAACAACAAAAGAAATTTGCCTCCCTCTCTAAAATTAAAAGTCAAGTACCTTCCATTTCATCCCATAGATCTATTGTTAGACCAGCCCATCCAAATGGACCCTTTACCTAAAACTTCAATTGAAGGGAGCTCTAAGAACATTAGGAAGTAATATGTTTTAAATGTTATAAAAAGGTCATATGCAAAATCAATGTAAAGCTCAAATCTTATTTTTAGAAGAAGTTAAAAATCCAATAGATGATAATCTAGAAGAAGTTTATGATGACACCCCATTATCTGATGAAGAATTAGAATTAATTGATGACCCTCATGTTAATGTGATGAGATGTCTTACCATAATAAAAAATGAGGTAGAAGATTGGAGGAGAAAGAACATTTTTAGAATGTATGTTTTGTGTAATGAAAAGGATGTAGGATAGTTATAGTTGGAGGGAGTGCTATAAATATCATTTCAACACACACCTTAACTCGAGCCAACCTAAAATCAGAACCTCACCCTGAACCATTTCATATTAGTTGGATAAATCATACATCTCTTCCCATCACCAATCGATGTTTAGTTCCTATTAAAATAGGAAGCTATGAGGATCAAATTTGGTGTGATGTTCTCCCTATGGACATTGCTCATATTCTCTTGCGACCTTGGCTATATGATATGAATGTTATTCACTATGGTAGGGAAAATACTTATATTTTTAAACATAATAATAAGATTATTAAACTCCTACCAATAAAGCCAGTAGAAAAAACACCCTCCATAACACCACACAAAATAACTTCTGACTTGCAACCTAAGCCTTTATTAAAGAAAAATGCCAAACTTCAATTAATTATCATAGAAAATCCTACTATTAGGCCTAATACTATTATTTCTGATTCTTACTTTAAAACACCTACTCATCTTCCTTTGACCCCAAAGATAAAAATAATAAGTTTTGGAGCTTTACGAAAAGAATTTTCTGATCCATTTCTTCTTCACATATTACATGTAAAAGAAGTCATACCAGATCCTAATGAGACTCACATACCTGTTGTGGTCTCTTCTCTTCTTTCTGATTTTAACGATATTACATCCGATGAGTTTCCTGATGAGCTACCTCCTTCTAAGAGACATTCAACATGCTATTGAGTTCTTACCCAGTTCTCAACTTCCTAATCTTCCACATTATAAGATGAACCCTACCGAGCATGTTGATATTAAAAGCCAAGTTGAGGAATTATTAAGAAAGGGCTTTATTCAAGAGAGTCTTAGCCCTTGTGCAGTCCCAACATTATTAACTCCAAAGAAAGATGGAACATGATGAATGTGTGTTGATAGTCGAGCAATAAATAAAATTATTACCTAATATAAGTTTCCTATTCCCCGATTAATTGATATGTTAGATTTAATCTCAGGAGCAAATTTTTTTTCAAAGATTGATCTAAAAAGTGGATATTATCAAATTCAGATTAATCAGGAGATGAGTGGAAGACTTTTAAGACCGATAGACTTTATGAATGGCTTGTCCTTTGGACTTTCAAATGCTCCTAACATTTATGAGACTAATGAATACTATTCTTAAACCATATATAGGTAAATTTTTGGTGGTGTATTTTGATGATATTCTGATTTTTAGTCCAAGTGAAAATAAACATCTACAACACCTACAAAAAGTCTTTGAACTACTTAGACAAGAGAAATTATACATTAATTTAAAAAAGTGTTTCTTTTTTGCAAGCTAAGGTAATCTTTTTAGGCTTTATTATATCCACTATTGAACTTAAACCTGATCCTTCTAAAGTGAAAGCAATCTTAGATTGGCCATCACCTAAAAGTTTTACTGAAGTTAGAAGCTTCCATGGTTTAGCCACTTTTTATCAAAGATTTATTAAGAATTTTAGTACCATTGTTGCTCCGATAACTAAAATTATATAAATTTTGTTGGACTTAATACAAAAGGCCTTAGAGCAAATTAAAGTTCTTATCACTTCGCCAATCCTTAGACTTCGATTTTCTAAAGCCTTTGAAGTGACATGTGATGCTTGAATTGGGATAGGTGGAATTTTAAGTTAAGAGAATCATCCTATAACATTCTTTAGTGAAAAGTTAAATGAAGCTAAACAATGATATTCCACTTATGATATAGAGTTTTATGCTGTCATTCAATCCTTAAGGCATTGGTGACACTATCTCTAACATAGATAATCTATACTTAATTCTGATCATCATGTCTTAAAATTCATTAATACTCAATGAAAATTAAGTCATAGGCATGCAAAATGGGTTGAATTTTTACAAGACTACTCTTTTGTTCTAGCTTTAGGGTGAGAATAAGCACAGCGTGCTTTATCGTAAACTAATGATTTTCTCTTTAGAATTGAGAATCCCGGATTTAATAAAATTAAAGATGATTATATTGTGTGCCACGACTTTCACCTAATTTATCTTGAACACTAGATAAACCAATAACTTCTGAGGGACATTCTTGATAACAAATGGATATTTATATAAAGGAAAACAATTATGCATTCCTCGATCTTCTCTTAGAGAATTCCTTATCACTGAGCTACATGTTGGGGGTGTAGCTGGTCATTTTGGAAAGGATAAGACCATATGTTTACTAGAAATAGATTTTATTGGCCTTCATTAAAATGAGATGTTCAAAATTAGTTAATATTTAATTTATAAGCCAACTATCAAACAAAGGTCTGGACAATACACTACCTTACCTGTTCTTTATAGGCCTTGGGAAGACCTATCAATGGATTTTATACTAGGATTACTTAGGACACACGAGGACATGATAGTATTTTTGTTGTAGTGGATAGGTTCTCAAAAATGGCTCATTTCTTACCTTATTCAAAAATAAATGATGCTTCTTATATAACTAAATTATTTTTTAAAAAAATAGTGCGACTCCATGGTTTCCCTTTAACCATTATATCTGACAGATATGTTAAGTTTGTCTCATATGTTTGAAAAATATTATGAAAATTATTAGGTACTAAATTAAAATATTCTACGCCTTTCACCTGTGATGGACAAAGCGAAGTAGTTAATCATACCTTAAGAAATTTGCTTAGATGTTTGGTAGGTAAAAGTTTAAGAAATTAGGGTTTACATTTACCAACCTCAGAATTTGCCTATAATAGTACTATATCTAGAACTACAAAAAAAATCACCATTTGAGATAGTCTATGGTCAAAACCCACGATGACTAATAGATGTAGCAAACCTACCATCTCATGTATTTTTTGATGTAGCATTCCCATTTACTAAAGATTTTCAAAGCCTCCATGAAGATATAAGAAAGCAAAATACTATAAGTAATGATAACTATGCTTCTAAGGCAAATCATAATCATTCAACAAAAGAATATAAAGAAGGTGATTATGTATTGATTCACATTCAGCCTGAGCATTATCAAACTACTCGATATAAGAAATTACATGAACGAGCTTGTGGTCCATTTAAAATTCTCAAGAAAATTGGAACTAATGCTTATCACCTTGATTTTCCTACTGATATGCTCATTCATCCAGTTATTAATATTGAAGACATTCTATCATATGAAGAATTAGCAAACCTCCACTTGTACAGTCTAACTCTTTAGCAGGTGATATAGCATCGTACTTGCAGAAGCCCTCTTCCTTTGAAGTTGACTATATTATCACCGAGGAAGCACCCATTAATCCAGCTTCTGAACATCATTTTCTAGTTCGTTGGAAGAATAAGGCACCAGCTAAAGACACATGGTTGACGTCTTGATTTGGAGACTTTAGCCCAATTAGTAGAAGACTTCTTGATTTCAACTATATGGAGGCGGTTCAATTGAGCCCGTGTGTTGATGTAGAATATCATGAGGATCCAAAAATTAGAGCTCAAGGTCCATTTACAAGATCTCAAGCTAAAGCAAGAAAATTCAAGAAGAAGAAGCTTAGCTTATTGTTAAGACCCATTTTATGATTTCATCTTTTTTATTTATGTAATTTTTAATTTTCTTCTAGAAACTCCATGATTGAAATCTTGCATTTAAAAATTTAAAGCATGACATGTGAGGTGGTTGAATCCACATAAAATAATAGCATGTGAAATGGTTGGATGGCATAAAATAATGAGACAATTTAATACTTCACATTAATGTGGCCACCCACATTTCCCTCCATATTTTGAATTCTTTTCTTTTAAATGTGCTTGTAATGGCTATAAATAGCCCCTCTTACTAGAATGAAGGAGATCTTTTGATAATTAAAAATTATTGAGTTATTCTTGTGGTTTGAGAGCTTGGTGGCCAAACCTTGGCAATCCTTGATGGGAGTGCTAGTTATCCAACATATCTTCTTCCCTCACCTCCAATACCCACATTCTCTCAATCTCATCAAAAGAAAGAACACCCACCTCCATCACAAAGGCTACTATTATCAATAATGTTGTTATTTGTTGTTGCTAATAATGTCGACAATCACCATCTCCACCAAGAATAAAGCATGATTTCATCAACTACAATGATGTTTGTCATCACCAACAAAGCTGATGCCCCCTATCTTCAATAAGTTTAACTTCTACTATCATCAAAAATGTAGATACACGCTTGTGCTGACCTATAAATAATTTCCATATGCTTAATTAAACAAATATATTGAAATCAACAAGAATTGGATGCAGCGTCATGAAAATGAGAGTTGAAAGCATATTGATCGTAACCAAAATTGATCGAGATGTCCTCTGATCTGGAATCGGCTGCACCAATACGTTCAGAATATCAAAATCAATTAAGATTGATATTTCACATCAATCAATTGCCATCCAATGAAGGAAAAATAAATAGAAATTTCATGCTATTAAAATTGAGGCGTCGACGCTTTCTAAATGAAGCTTTCAAGAAGCGGTGCGATTGTTGCGAAACATCAAAAAATATTAAAGAAGGCCTTTCGTGGTCAAGTCTATCAAGTGTGGAGAAAATAATATTGAAATGCGTCGCTAATTCTCAAATTTTCTTCTAGCGTTGCTAAATGACCCCATGATCGCATAAATTATCTTGGTTATCCAGAACGTCAAATTCTGCAGAAATGACACTCATATTATGAATGTTTGATTTTAAGATTATGCACAAATCTTAATACGAGGATAAAAAACTTCTAAAATTTATTTTTAATATGATAAACACAATATTTATAAATAATTTTATTTCAGAATTAATTTGAAACTAAATTGAGTCATAAACAGCCTTAATTTTGCCTAATATTTTGAAAATCCCTTCTAATCCCATATGAAAATCTATTAATCAGGTAATTAAGGTCATTTATGAGGAGGATTCTCCTAACTGAACGGATTGAAGTCTCACGTACATCCGTCATTATTTTTCCATCGTCTGACTCTCTCTCCTACGGGATTCAAAGCATAGCCGCTCTCCCTTATTCTTCTGCCCACGAGCTCCTCATCATAGTCCTGTACCATTCAACTTTCTCTCTCAGCCGAAACCCCGTTCAGCCCTCGACCCAAAAGTCACGCTCTCGCCCTGCTACCTTCAAGCCCCGCAAGCATCCGCTCTCTTCCTTGCAAACCGCATGCCGCAAGGGAGTGATCCTTTAAACCGTAAGCCCTAATCTCTACTCTGGATTTTCATCTTTACCTTGCCATCGACACATCCGTTTTAACCCCCTTTTTGGCAGCTGAGAGACAACTCCATCATCAGGCTGATTCCTCTCGGCATACCCTTCCCGATTCCTCCTCTGATCAAGAACGCACATGCACGATTCCTCCCTCGATGATTCCCTTTGCTGTAGCCAAGAAGGAATTCCGTCATCAAATGGGTTCCTCTCGGTCTCCAGTACTTTCCTATCTACTCTTCTTTCCATCTTAGTTTATTGTTCCAGCAAACCACACGGGATCTTCTTTCTTTTTTGTGTCAGTCAGTCCGTCTGATTTACTCAACCAATTTCTCCTTAGTCATTACTGCAGCTTAACATTTCCCCTCACCCCTTCTCGTCGGTTGTCAAAACAACACTCTCTCTGCTCACTCGATTGACTGCTTGGCTATTGATTTCCTTCTCCTTCTCTTGGCATACCGAGCTCTCTTTTTTTCTCTCACTATCCTCTCTTTCTCCTCCAAAATAAAAAATAAGATTTCAAAAATGTAATTTGTGGATGCATTGGAATGTATTGATGTGGAAATTGTATTATATTTGTTTTTTTTTTTAGGTTTGAAGATCTCGTCACGCTCATCAGAGTATGACGAGATGAAAATCGGCTGATATATTTTTAAAACACAACCCATCAGCTTAGTGGCGTAAGTCAATTTAGATGTAGCTCATCTTTGAAATCTGAAATTTAAATTTTTGGGACTTAAATTTTTTTAAAAAAATAGATTTAATATTAAGTTAAATATAAAATATAAATTCCTAAAAAAATAAATTTAAAATTAAATTTGAAGGAGCTCAATAAATATCAATATCATATAAAAGTAAATTAAGTAAAAAATGAGTTCATTCACTTAATTTATCACCAAAATGAAGGTTGAGTCTATTGCTTCATATATTAAAATAAATGAAGATATTCAAGTCAAATACAAGTGAAACTTGAGGAATAAAGCAAATAGAAATGATAAATTTGAAGTCTGGTTTTCAAATAAAAAATGGAATGTGACTATCATGAATGAATTAAGGATGAATCCATATTGGTTTTGATAGCTCATATATGAACATGAATGTAACTACCATGTAGTGAATAAGTATGAATGTGGTTAAAGAAATAAACACTGATATTACTACGACTTATTCGGTAAACTAAAATGATTTGAATTAAACACAATCAAATTTAAAGAATTTATATGAAGCTTGATAGCTTGGATATTAGCATGAGTGGGCTTTGACATCTCACAAAATAACATGAACAAGCTTCTCATTGACTATTTAAAGTGTCAATTTCATGATCAAGTAATAAGCATGAATAAATTAATTGAACACTTGGATAGCTATATTTGATGTCAAATGAAATAATGACCTCAATTGAATATAAAATAATAGATGATTGGTGTCAAATTTTAAAATTCATTTATAAATTGAGAATGAGGTTACAAGAAATAGGATAGCTTGTTTACAAGTACAAGTCCAGTTAAGCAACTCGTGAACAACCATAAATGTGGCCTTTAGAAGGATCATTTGGATCTTGCACTTAAAGTCTGGTTTGAAGCACAAGAGATTTGTTGAGTGCTATTTTCAAGCTAGAGCGAAAATCGATTAAAACTCATAGAGATTCTCTTTGAAACTAAATAACTTATTAGCAAGTATGGTCAATATGGAATAATTGACTCATATTTGAAAAGAGCTTCAATTTGGATAAGCTTGCTTAAAGAAGATATAATAGCTTGGTTGGGGAGAACAAAAATTGAACATGATGACTAATGGAGATTTAAATGTTTGTTAATAAGTTAAGCAAAGATGTAATGTTTTGAATTGCAAATAGAAACTTAACTTTGCTCCTATAACACCATCAATCATATCTTTCAATCATGGGTTTTAATCATGGAATTGAATTGAGTTTGGAGAAAATCAAATAGAGTTGATTTGGAGTTTGACTTGAAGGAGGGAAAGTGAGGAATGGTTTAAGCTAAGGGTAGGTGGTTTTCCTAACACCCCTAAGGCATGACATATTTGTATGACTAACTCTTCTAAGTCTTCTAGGGCTAGGGAAGTGTCCACCTAATCACTAGATGTGTCTTAAGACTAAGGAACTCTTAAAGTCTAAGAGGAGTCCTATGTTTAAGATGGAGGTGTTGAGATCTCATTCTAAAAATGATGTCAACAAAGGGTGCCTAATAGGTGCGATGTGACTGACAAGGAACACACTTGGTGTTGAACAAAATGATCAACAACACTGAGAGATAACAAGCACTAACAGAAACTATGTATCCCTGACCCAAGGAAAAGAAGGAATCCAAAGCATAGTGCAATGTGGATCTACTTATGTCTAAGACATAAGATAGAGGGAAGAGTTCCACTAAGGGATAGAGTGTGAACCTTCCACTAGAGAAGCAGGTTCAAATCATCTACAAGGAGATGAGAGGTTTGATTTGATTTGAATCTCACTAGGGAGAGATCTCCACTGGGGGAGAGGGTTGAATTTATTTTAATTTTTGTTAGGTTTGATTTTTAGTTGAAACTTGTTGGTTTGCAATGGGTTGCACTAAGTAGGAGCCATGGAGGCTAATACCTAACTTAGATTTACTAATCTAAAGAGGTAATCTACTAAGCACATAGTAGGGCTAACCAACCAAAGGGATGCCTTTCGATATACAATAATTGTATTAGGAAGAAAGCGTAGTAGGCCTACATCCTCTAAAGTAGAGGCTAGTTGTTGGGGTGATCTATTGGCAAGACAACAGATTGAACCCAACAAAAGGCTGACTATTGAGTGAATGCCATTGGGGGACCTAAATCAACTCAAGGATAGTCAAAGATTGATTTCATTTTTAATTTTGTTTGTTTGATTTTGATGGATCCCATAGGTTTGCGATGAACTGCACTAAGTAGGGGCCATGGAAGCTAGACTCTTCAGTTACCAATTCAAAGGGAGTAGTCTACCAACCCAGGGGTATCCAACCAAGGAGAAATGCCTTTTGGTACAATGGTCAAGTCTTAAGAAGAAAGCATGGGGATCATATCTTCTCAAGGAACCATTGGGGTGATCAATTGCTTTGGGCAGTCGAACGACTACTATTAATTAAATGCCATTGGGGACTTAGCTCAAGAATAGTCAAGAGAGATTTCATTTTTTTTAATTTTGTTTGTTTTGATTATGATGGATCCCATAGGTTTGCAATGGTTCACTGAGAAGGAGCTTATAGAAGCCTAGACCTATCTAGATTTATTGAACCAAAGGGAGTAGCTTCCTAGCCGATAGGAAAACTATCCAACCAAAGGAGTGCCTTTCAGTTTGCAATGATCAATTGAAGGGAAGAAAGCTTGGGGAATCACATCTTCCAATAAAAAATATCACTAGGGTGATCGATTACTTTGGGCAACAAATTGAACTTGACTGGGGCTTATCGTTTATGCAATCAAGAAAGCGCATTATAGTCTTATATCTTCAAAACAAAATGACTCTGGGGTAACCTACTTGTGGAAAAATATATTGAACCCGACTAGGCACTGAGTGAAATGGAGATTTATCTCAACATAGTGTCGGGCAATTCTATAGGGAGTTCTGCTGACACTGCCCTAAAGATAGGATGCCTGCTTGGGAGAAGGGGCCCTTTTGGGGCTTGAATTTCAAATCCACAAGAATATTTTTTTTGTTTATTTGTTTAGTTTATTTATCGTGGAACCTGTTAGTTTGTGAGGGATCAAACTAAGAATGAGCTTATATCAACCCAGACCTATCTCAGATTTACTGAACCAAGGGAGAATTTACGCATCCGTTGAACAAATTTTCCAACCACAAGGGTGGCTACTAGGAAAGGGGGGTTGTCCAATCCAAAAGTAACCCGAGTAGTATCTAAATGAGGTCACAAATGACTTGATCCAAATAGAGTTCCCACAGAGGATGGGGCTGATAAGGGCTTAATCAAACACCATGGAAAAAATGACATGACTAGTCATAAATTCAATAGGTATTCGGTGTCCAACTCTAGGAAAAAGCATGATGACTCATATCTACCAAGAGTGGTGTACCCATAGGGTGAGTCGTTGTCAGCATAGCGAACATCAACCAACCTAAGGTGTCCATCGATTTGCAGCAATCAACCTAGGAAGAAAGCTCGGGGACACACATCCTTCTATAGCGGAACTGACTGTTGGGATAGTTTATCTTTGGCTCAATAGGTGTTATTCGACCTAAAGCAACTACTGAGTGAATGTCATTGGGCGACTTACATCAACTCAAAAGTAGTCAAGAGGAAAGGGGGCTTTGGGGGACTTATCCTAAGCCTCAAATATACTCAACCTAGTTAGAACATGATGGCTAGTTCAAGAGGAAGGCATGGGGACTCACATATTCTTAAACCAAGTTAACATGAGATAGCTTACTGATTAGGTAGTGAAGCCTACCATACTAACAAGGTGCTCGTTGGTTTGCAATGATCAAGTTAGGAAGAAAGCACAGGGACTCACATCCTCCAACAAATGACCACTAGGGTGACATAGTAGTGAGGTAGCATGTAGACCCGACCTAGAGCAGCTAATGAGTGAGTGCCACAGGAGGCTTGCTCCCACATCAAAATAGCTTGAGATAAAAGCTTTGTGTTTATTATTGTGCATATGTTAAAAGGAATAGGATGCCTATGAGGGACTCTTACACCTACCTTAAAACACAGGGGATTATGAAATGATGTCATGGATGACAACAAGAATTCCCACTAAGAAAAGATGCCACTTGGGTTCTCTCGCACCAAACTTAGTTATGTTAATCGAAACAGATGCCTCTAGGGTTCTCTTACACCTATTTTAATAGCATCATGAGATTATATTTGTGTTGTGAAAGACAGATAAGATTCCACTAGGGGACTCTTACACCTATCCTAAACACGTCATGGCAGATTCGCAAGATAAGCAAACAACACTTTAAAAGAAGAGAAGATTTGATGAATGGAATCATATTTTGTTTTTTTATTAATGATTGTTCTTAAACAAGTTTTGTTTCATGGGTAATATTTCTTTAGATAGAGCTCATTAATAAGAAGCATCGGGTGTTCCCCTTTATAATCAATAAGCTGATATGATCCTCCTTAGTAGGCCTTCTCTATGACGTAGGGGCCTTCTCAAATGGGTTAAAACTTGCCTCCCATCTTTCGATGGGCAATAATTGGTCTCCTTAGGACTAACACAAGTTCTCCTACTCGGAAAGACCTAGGGCAGACCAACTTGTTGTGAGCTTGAATCATTTTGGCTTTGTATAACTCAAGGTTTTGGCAAGCTCATAGGCGACTCTCCTCCAAACCTTCAAGCTCTTCTAACCTCAACTATGCATTTTGCTTTGTAGTGATCTTATTACCCAATGCTATCCTTAGTGACGGGAGTTGAACTTCTAAAGGAAGAATGGCTTTGGACCCATACACTAAGGAAAATGGGGTAGACTATGTTGGAGTTCGGTATATGGTGCGGTAGGCCCACAAGGCTTCAATTAACTGCTCATTTATTGTCATCAAGAGTCTTCTTCAGTATCTAGATGAGATTTTTGTTGATTGCTTCTGCTAAACCATTAGCTATGGGGTAGTAGATGGTGGAGTATCTCCAATCTATACCATGTCTTCTAGCAAAGCTATTGACCTTCATGCTTTTGAATGTAGTACCATTATCAGATATAATTCGAGGCACAACCTATATGATATGGTTCTAAAATTGAAGCACATGGTGAGTTGTGACCTCTCTAAGTGGGATGGCTTCCGCCCACTTGGAAAAGTACTCGGTAGCAGCTAAGATGAATCAATGCCCCTTCGAAGAAGGAGGATCGATTGGACCTACAATGTCGGTACCCCAACACTCAAATGTCCATTAAGCCAAACTAGGGTGTAGAATGTTGGGTGGTTAGTGGAGGGACACACCATGAACCTGACACTAATGGCATCTCCTAGCTATGTCCATGCAATCTGTGATCATAATAGGCCAGTAGTATCCAAGTCTTTTGATCTTCGACTTCATCTTCTAACCAGACTGATGCACTCCACATAGACCTAAGTGTACCTTGATTATAATGTCATGGGTTTCATGTTTGTCTAAACAACGTAATCACATCTGGTCAAAGGACTGTCGATAAAGGGTGCCATCAATAAGAGCATAGGAAAGAGCTCTCTGTTTCACCTGATGGGCTTAAGATTTCTCTTGAGGTAGCTTGCCGGTGTTCAAGTAATCTATGAATGGTTGCCTCCATTCTAGCTCATTGTCCATTTTGGCAACGGCAACCTCCCCTTCAGGAGGAAGTCTCTCAATATGTTCATAATCAATAAGGGATAAGACTTGTCTATTTTGGACCCTTATTGAAATGGACTCATCTTCCGGACATGCCAACTCTTTGGCAAGTTTGGCCAAGGCATCTGCTACTGTGTTCTCTACTTAGGGAACCTTGTAGATAGTCACTTCAAGAACCTGGGCCAACAACTTCATGGTATACTCATAGTAAAGATGAAGCTTGGGTTTGAGAACCTGGTAGAACCTAGTAATCTGGTTGATGACCAACTGAGAATCCCCAAAGCTGTTGATGCTCTTGACACTGATAGTGATGGTTAACTCCAAACAGACAATTAAAGCCTCATACTTAACTTCATTGTTGGTGCAGTAGTTGGAAAGATAGTATGAGAATCTCATCACATCGTGGTTTGGAGTTAGAAGAACTATTCTACCCCCTTTCTGGAGAATAGATGTGGTGCTTCACCTTTAAGAAAAGATCACCATCAAAATATCTCCCATCGGCGTTGCCGCCTCCCTAAGTTCATGATTTGTTCATCGGGAGATCATCACTAAGCGAGAGAATCAACAGAAGTGGGTGTTCTAAGAAATTGCTAGTGCTTTCTTTTATATGCATATAGGGTACAAATGTGATATCAAACTGTGAGAGTATCATGGACCAATGAGCTAAACGTCCAAAAAGCATTGGCCATGTCATGAGGTACTACAATGGATTGGTTTAGGAGATCAAGTTCACCTTATGAGAAAGCATGTAGTGCCGTAGCTTCTGAGATGCAAAGATCAAAGCTAGGCAATGTTTCTCAATAGGTGGATAGTTTGCTTCAGTAGAAATCAAATGACGATTGAGGTAGTAGAGAGCGCTTTCCTTCCCCTCGTTGTTGGCTTGGGTCAACAGAGCTCCGAGAGAGCATCCAATGTAGTAGTGTAAAGGATCAACGACCTACCCAGGATAGTGGTTGCTAAAACGGTGGCTTCACCAAGTACTCTTTAATGTTTTTGAATGTGTGCTGGCACTTGTCATCCCACTTGAACCTGGCATCCTTTTTGATAAGTGTTGAAATTGGATTGCATCTTCTTGATAAGTTTGAGATAAAGCATCTTCTTTTTCTCTGCTCTTGACTACTAGATCATCAATGTATCACTCAACCTGATGATGGATGAGTTCATTGAAGATCTGAGTCATGACCTGTTGGGATGTAGCACCAGCATTTTTAAGGCCGAAAGGCATGACCCTATAACAAAAGATTCCGATCGGGGTTCGAAAAGTAGTGTTTCTTTTATCTTTAGGAGACATCTTAATTTGGTTATAGCTAGACGATCCATCCATGAAAGAGAAGATTGTATGAGATAAGGCAATGTTCACCATTAATTCTGGTATAGGAAGAGAAAACTCATCCTTAGGACAAGCCTTATTTAAGTCCCTAATATTGAAGCAAATGCAAATTTGGCCATTCTTCTTCTTAACTGGTATGACACTAGCTAACTAGGTAGGATATTTTTCTTCCCTGATGAAACCAGCATCGATCAATTTCTAAACACACATTATCATAAGTGTTGGGGATGTGTGAGAAGAACCTATTAGATTCCAAATGGTTGGTAACAACTAGGCAATAATCTTCATCATCGACTAGACCCATTGTGCCAAATCCTAGTCCTACTCATGATTTTGCTTCCCTGCCTGTATTATTTCATAGCTTTTCAAAGTATTCTGACTTGTGCTTAGACCAAGTGTGAGGAACTAAATATTTATGTATAAGATTTTGAACACAAGGCGAGTAAAAGTCAAAAGATAATTTCATTAATTCTTTAAAAGTATCTTCCTCAAGTCCTACATTTCGGACTTGAGGATGAAGAACTCCAAAAAGAACCTCCTCTGATTCATGTCATTGGAAGACTTAGGGTCTTCCTTAACTACTATACCTTCAACTTTCTTACATGTAAGTGAGGTAAGAGCTAAGGTTCCCAACTACTGCCGAATAGTTTCACATAAATTAGATTCAAATACTTTGCTTTGCTTGGAGGCCTGGTCTTAATCTCTGGCTAGATCAAAAGTCACCTCCAATGAAACCCGTTGAAAGGGGTTGGCTAGTATACTAATCACATTGGACTCATCCTCTAAGTTGGATTTCAATTCTATGTGAATAATAGGGGTACTCCTATGAACTGGAACACGATCTCTATTAGCTGAAGCTCAACTAAGGGGCCTTCCACCTCTGGAACTGCCTATGTTTCTGCCTCTACCTCTACCTGGTGGAAGTTGAGCCATCTTACTCACATATCTATATGATGGAATGAACTATGGGTGGAATTTTATATGAGGATCAACTTCTTCTTATATTCCCCTTTCTTGCTCACTTGGACTTTTCTTTTTTCTTTTCATTTTCTTCTATCTTTTCTTTTGCTTCATTTTTTTCTTTTGGTTTTGCATTTGAATTTTGTCCAAGTTCACGAGAAAGGGAGTTTTGAGGAAGATAGTAGGTCACATCCTCATAAATCTTAACCTCTCTAACTAAAAATGGCTTTTCATCCCCATTGACATGGTACTCAATTCCATCTTTTCTGAACTTGATGCACTAATGAAAGGAGGATGGAACGATCTTGTTACGATGTATTCAAGGTATACCAAGAAAAGCAGTGAATGAAGTATTTGAATCAATGATGTAGAACTTGGCTTTAGTATTCCAGTCACCGATCTCCAACGATAACACTATAGAACCTAAAGCCCGCTCACCTTGATCATTGAATTCAATATCATTCTATCTCCTCAGAGCGTAGGGATGTCGATCTTCAAATAGGAAAGGGTCTTTAGACTCATAATGTTTACTGATACACCTGAATCCATGAGAACCCTGGCAAGTAAGAACATGTCCATGTCGATTGTGATGTATAGGGGATGGTTGTACTCCAGGTCCCCTAGTAGAAGGTCTTCATCTGTGAAGGTGATCCCTTGGGATTCTTTGGCATAATGTGCTTCTTCACCTATAGTGGTCAGCTGAGCTAAGCATATTTTAGGATCAAGGAGGTCCTTGATTAGTGACTCTCTCATCTCTTTAGATAAGATAAGGGCATCATATATGCTTAACTTAGATGAAAACTTTCTTAGATGTGAAAGGACGTTGTTGTCCACCTTCGGCTAGCCTTTCACAAGCATATCTAAGGGTGGAGCATCTTGTGGAAGGGCTTATCGATCTTGAGTACCAATGACTTGTTTCCCTCTATCTAGAGGTGCTGCCCTAGGAAGTAGAACCTTGCTACTATGGAGGTTGACTTCGATAATCTCTGGAAGCAATGTGGTGGCAAGTTCTACCAACACTTAGGCTCACCTACAACTTCTCCAATGGGACTCTCAGAATCGGATGATTCCAAGTCTATCTCAAGAGGTGAACCCATAGTATTTAGAGTTGGAAGATCCAACTATAAATCAGAAAGAGAAAGATTGGAGTTGTTATAGTTAATTATACTTGAAGAGTTGTTGTTAGAAATAGAAGAAGGCAACTCATCATAAGAGACACAGATGTAATTCAAATCAGCTTTATTCTTCAATTTCTTTGAAGTATTTGGGGGTACAAAGTAGAAGTCAAGTAGAGTGAGTGGAGTAAGGGATTTGATGCTTTTATCTACTGATACAAGAGTTCTACTAGTAGAAGAAACAAAAGAGCTAGCTAAAATGGAAGAAGTCACTGGTGTGAAAGTTGCAATTGAAGGCTGGAGTCTAGACAGTCGATTGGGATTGGCTATCAAGGTGACACATCTTTTCTTCTTCTTGTTGCCTTGAGCTCACTTTCTAGAGTTGGCACTAGCTACTTGCAAACCTTCCTTGGTGTTGGAGGTTTGAGGTAACTCAAGCACCTACGAGGAAAGCTTCTTGATCTTATGAATTATTTTCTTAGAGGTTCTGGAGAAAGAAATGACCCAACCTTCTTTTATATTGGTAGGATAACTTGTATCCCCAAGGATTACCTGAATGGAACTGGAAGGTTATTCCACAAGATATTCCTTTGGGATAACTATATCATCGATCTTGAAACTGTATTCAAGCCAGTCCTTGAATGTAAAGCAATCCTCCAAAATGTGGCCTAGCATATGGTGGTAAGGATAAAAGTTTGGATCCTAACTTTTGCCTACTTCCTCAGATATCTTAGGCTCGGGTAGATGAAAATCAAGTTTCTTTCAAAGATTCTTAAATATTTTCCTGATTACCTCTCTCTTAAAAGAATAAGGTTTGTTTAACTTATCTAATAGAGTAGGTAAACCATAGCTACTGGCGGATATGCATATTCTTTGGGGTATGGTTGGTGAGTGTCTTGGCCGTGGAGTGAGGTGGAGCTATGGTGCCTCGATGGTGGCAAAGGTGGAGTGAGGTCTTGGTCGGTGATCTCTATTGCTTCCCTTATCAATTAATGCTACTACTCCAAGTTTCTTCTCATAAACCTTTTGAGATTTTTGCTTTGGCAATTGATTTAGAAAAGGAAACTATTTGGCCTCTCCTTGTAGACTAGCCGCCTTGTTGATTAGCTTCTCAAATGTCTTTATGGTGAAGCCCTTAACCATGAAGGTGATTGGGCCATGGATATTCTTCAAGAGAATCTTAATGGCATGCTGTTCAGACAGTTGTGGTTTACACTTCATACTCAGGTTACACCATCGGAGAATATAATCAATAAGTGACTCTGGTCTTTGTTGGGCTACTGAGATCACTACTGGTAACCCTTTGAGCTCCAACAAATCTCTTGATGAAGAGTTGCTCTAACTCAATAAATATTTTAATTGAACTGTTAAGTTCGGCCTACCAATGATACCTAGATCCGACAAAGAGTCTAAAGTAAAGCGTGTTACCATGTTGCAATAGTTGGCCACGAAGTGAGCTATATCTTTCAGTTCCCACTACCATCAAAGATTGTGAAGGAAGGAGGCACGAAACCCTTGGGATCTAGATAGCATCGAATTTCTCTGGGTAGGGTCTACCCTTTGGAACCGATGATCCTCCATGGGCTTGAGCCAAAGCTTCCTTCACCTATTGTTCAACCATGGATTTCAAATCTTTTTTATGTATGTAGGTATTATCCGCTACCTTCCTATATAGACTAGTGCTACCTTGCTCAGCAGAAGGTAGAGTCTTAACTTGATCTAAGGCATGCACTAATAGTGACATCGTACTTGGGATGAAATGGAGGGGCTTGCTTAAAATCTTGCGCTACTTCAAGTCTAGCTGTGCCATCTATCAATCTATTCATCTTTCTACCTTAACTTTGTGGAGGTGATGGCTAGTAGTGTCTCCTTGATCAACCTCATCACCTTCCATGGCCTGTTGTTCCATAAGAAGAGAACCTCTAGTATCGACCATGCATACACCACCTGAATCCCCCGTCAAGTCATTTTCATTGGGATCGTAGCTAACTCTTTCTTCATCAAAATGATGCATACCCTAAGATCTCCTTTTTCTCCATAAAATAGTGTGCAACAATCTCATCTAAGGATGATCCTTGGTATAAATAGTGTGCGGGTGATCTATCATGAGAGGCATTGGACCTCGTAATTAGAGTCAATCTTGTTGTACTCACTAGAAGAATGATACTCACGATCTTGCTATAATAGGGGGTAACAATCCTAGGATGATCCTCTACCACTTCATCTTGAGCTCATCACGGAATATCATGATAGCATCACCATCTCTGCTATGTATGGGTGGGTTTGAAGGAATCACCACGATGCTGGGGTTGCCACTCCTTCCACCTCACTAAGGTGAAGGTCAGTGGGAGGCTCTACCACAATGTGGTGTAGAGTAGGATCCCTTGGTCATAGCAGGATCACCAACGGGGTATGTTTTTGGATCTTCATGGCCTTAGATGGAATGGGCGATCTTTGAACTAATGGTGGGGTGGAGACACCACCAACTTTTTTATACAGCGGCCTCTATGGTGGCTAGTCCCGTGAGAGGAGAATACTATCGTATGGTCTGCAGTAATGCGGTGGAAAATTGACCAAGGAAGCGGTGACTAGCTGAACCTCAGGTTGCTCTCCTAGTAATGTATGATGTATGGGCCTCACGGCCCTCTCTTGATGGATGCCTCTCTACGTTGTGAGGGATAATGATCAGATTGCTAGGTACCGGACTCAGCATCATGCTCCTACGGCATAGAATAGAGCGAAGGCCGCATGACCACTGCTCCAAGCTAGTTGTAGATGTACCACTAGAGGAGATGATGAACGGATCCTCCTAGCATCCTCTCTATCTGATCCTGGGAGAGGATGAAGCTAGTTTTCCATAACTAGTGGTGAAGTGACCATGGGAGACTCATCCATGGTTGACGGCCTCAAGCTCTCTGGCTATCAGAGTATGTAACTATTTGACCATACGGTTCTTGTTCCTACGCTGGGTGTGAGTAGGATGAGATGAGTGTGAGCTAGACCCATACTCAAATGTGGGAGAGGCAAGCCCTGAAACCAAGGGAGGCTTACCCTTGGAGGGTATAGATGGTAGGGTGTTAGCATGCACTGAGGCAACATGTGCAACTCGAGGATGAACTACAACTAGGCAGGGCGCTAGTTTGTAACCACTTGAAGTCAGACGCTCACCACTTTCCTCTTAGTGAGATCTCAGAATCAGGAGGGTAAGTCTACCACGATGATGGTTACGCGGCCACCTTCTTCCTGTTGACTGTGGTGAGGGGAATGCCCTCACAAGTGATCCTGGCCCCCTCAAATCCATGGCCAAAGTGGATCAAGTGGGTATGGTCCAAATGAGGGAAGTCAGCCTGATCTAAGGCAAGATTTACGCCGTGAGGGAAAGTAAAGACAAATTTCTGGGAACCTGCCATTGCACTGACTGAAAAGGATCTACAATGAGAAACGAACTTGCATCAATTTTCTGTCTCCATAGATTTTGAATTTTAAAAATTTAAACCCACATCCAACAAATTGAAAGTGTTAAGTGGGGTTCAAATGAATTTGGAATGATTAATTGGAAGAGGAATTTGAGTATGAATCCAAACTTCAACAAATTTAAATATGTTGAAATATGGATTCAAGATTTTGATAAGATGCTTCCATAGGTTCACTTTTGTTTTGAATTTGAGTTTGTGATTTTGGAGGACCCTTACCTTTAACAAAATTGGGTATGTTAAAGTAAGGGTCAAATGATTTTGTCTTGTTTGATTGTTTAGGAATTTTTACTTACTTAGCAAATTTAAGTATGCTAAGTAAAGTATAAGTGATTGTTTCTTTTTTGTGAATTTGTTTTGTTTTGATTTTTGGAAAATTTTTGAATTCTTACTTAGCAAATTTAAGTATGCAAAGTGAAGAACCTAAGTGTATTTTTATTTGATTTTTAAAATAGGATTATGCTAAGAAAATCCTAAGTGTTTCATTTGTTTGGAAAATTTTGATTTTTAAAAGGGTAGGATCCTTTAGCAAATTTGGTAAGCAAAGGGGATCTAAGGTGCCTTGTTTTGTTTTTTTTTTTTTTTTGAAATAATTGAAAGTGGAGATTCAACTTTAACAAATTTGGTATGCTAAAGATGAAGTCCCACTTGGTTTTATGAAATGGAAATTTCACTTTAGCAAACTTGAGTATGCTAATATGAAATTCCAAATTATGTGTTTAAAATTTTGATTTCATTTTTTTTATTTTGAAAAAATGGAAACTTCTCCTTAGCAAATTTGGTATGCTAAGGGAAGAAGTTCCAAAGATGTTTGAGAAATTTTTGTTTTGAGTTTGGAAACTTCACTTAGCAAATTTGAGTATGCTAGGTGAGGTTCCAAAATATGTTTTAAAAATTTTTGAATTTTGGATTTGGAAATTTTACTTAACAAATTTGGGTATATTAAATGAAGTTCCAAATGTGTTTGAAAATTTTGAAATATGATTGTTAATTTTTTATTTTGGATTTGGAAACTTTACTTAGCAAATTTGAGTATGTTAAGTGAGGTTCCAAATATATGTTTAAGAAATTTTGAATTCTGAATTTGAAGACTTCACTTAACAAATTTGGATATGTTAAATGAAGTTCCAAATGAATTTGAAAATTTGAAATATGATTGTTGATTTTTGATTTTTGATTTGGAAACTTCACTTAGCAAATTTGAGTATGCTAAGTGAGGTTCCAAATGTATGTTTAAAAATTTGAATTCTGAATTTGGAGACTTCACTTAACAAATTTGGGTATATAAAATGAAGTTCCAAATGTGTTTGAAAATTTTTGAAATTTTGATTTTGGATTTGGAAACTTTACTTAATAAATTTTGGTATGCTAAATGAAGTTCCAAATGTGTTTGATAATTTTGAAATATGATTATTGATTTTTGATTTTGTATTTGGAAACTTCACTTAGCAAATTTGATTATGCTAAATGAAATTCCAAATATATTTAAAAAAAATTAGATTTTGGGATTTGGAGACTGTTGGTTAATAAATTCCTATAAGGGAGTCACCTTTCAAATCTTTGGAGAGAAGAAAGAAGGGACCTTAAAGAAATTCATCTTAGTAAGATGCCATGCAGATATGTAAATGTACTTATTTAGATGATCGGATATGCCATCAAGGTGTAGTGTACTATCTCAAAAGACAGAAGTCACTACCCTTTAATGGAACCAATCACCTTAATAAGGATGCCTAAGGACTCTTAAGGACGATGGGTCTGCATATGTACTAGAGATTCTTTCCCTACTTTACATGAAAAAGTAAAGCAAGATTTATTTTAAACTAGGTTTGTTAAGTTCCCTATAGGGGCAAACCCCCATAGTTAATTACATCCTAAGGGACGGGATCTTTTAGGAAAACTCTTGATTAAGGTAAATGATCGTTGTCTCTGAAGATTTTAATAGGAATGACTATCAATCGATTGGTTTATATTTTTCAAGATCAAATGGGATTGATCAAAAGAGGGAGTTATTATCGAAGCCAAAATGTGAATAAGTAGGAGATGCTCAAAATGCTAGGAAACCTAGCGAGCATCTCAAACTATATTAAAATTGGGCTTTATATTTTAGAAGTTGATTTAGTTTATTTGAGTTATATTTTCATTAGAATTTTAGGACTTAAGATTCATTAATACAAGGTTAAGAAAATGCCTAAGAGGGCGAGGAATTATGCTTATGACCACAAAGGAGAAAAGCAATCTCAAAATCTAAATCTGAGCTTTGAGGGGAAGCAAACCTAAATCTAAGGCAAAAATGGGTAATGGTTTGCCTCCATAAGAGGACAAACCACCCTTACAACCTTACGGGGTGGCTATCTAACTCCTACAATTTTAAATACATGTAGGCAAGTCTTTATGGTAATGCAAGATGGCTAGGCTATTTTTATTTAGAAAGAAACTAAGTCCTTAAACTCGCTCCCTAAAGAGACTAGATCAGGTAAAGGGACATGCTTCAAATGACCTAAATCTAATGCATTTCAAATTTCATTTTATTTAATTTTATGGACAATTAATTTTGACTTAGGCTAATAGGAGTTTTATGACTAATGCATGAGAAATTAGATTATTGGCCTAAATCAGGAGGGAGGTGAGTTTCACCACGACCCTCAAAGGTCAAGCCTTCTCAGCAAGGTGAAGCCCTCCAATCAAGAGTGAAATAAGATGCATTTGTGCATGATATTATAAAGAAATGCTCATTCTGCTAAGGGGTTGCTAATTCTTTTATCTTGATTTAAACCTAAGCTTTAGGTGAGGTTATGAGTTGTTTTAGTTTTAGTTGATTTTTAAGTTGGGTAAAAGATTTATTTTTTCCCTAAAGAGCCTAATCCACATCGGGTCATACATAAAGTAAGGAAGAAACTAGGAAAAGATGCCACTTAATGCACAAGTTAAACAAACATCAATCAATTTATAAACTAATCAAAAAGAATAAATGTCATTTATGGTGGCACCACCGCAAACCCAAAATATCAAATGTGGGTAGAGCTCTACCCTTATACAACCTGAATTACAAATGAATTGAATTACAATTTAAGCAAAGGAATTCATTGTTATGGGGGTCTTCAAGCTTTATTCTTATTTCTTCCTTCTTTCTTTTCTTTTCTTCTTTTCTTCTTTTCTTCTTTGGATCTTCCTTTGGATGGTTGGATGGTAGATGCTTCAAGGCTTTACATGGTGCATAAGATAGGATCTTATGACAAATGTTCATCTAATCCCCATAATAAATCATTCAAAATCTAAATATACAAATTTTTTACATGAAAAGGAAAAGGAAATCTAACACGCAAAATAAGGTTAGTTAAATCACACCACAAATCCCAAGCATGTATATTGGACTTATCACCCCACTGGGTGACTAAGTCCACGCCTATAGATTATGCTAGGGGTATAAGCACGCAAGAAGCATTTATATTTTATTTATGATAGCACCCTTTAGCACAATCCCCTACAAAAGAATAGTTAGACTAAGCACATCCTACCATTCATTCTATGAGCATATAACATATAGTCTAAAAATATTCATCATAAAATAAAATATAACATCAAACCATGCAACCTACTAAAGCTAGAAGTGGTGACTTAGGCTAATGTGTGTGTGGTATGTAGCTTAGGACTTTGGGTTTAATTTTCTAAGTGTGAAGACATGTTCAACTTAGAGGAGGGTTTCATTTAAGTTGTTTAAGTGTTTTGGGTTATTTTTATTTCATGTTTTAATTTGGTTTGGTGAAACCTATAATTAATTACTAAGTTATGAAGAGAGGGAAGAGAAACTTTCCTTAATCCTTAAGTAATTTCTAAGGTAAGTTCACATTTTTTAATTTCATTTAGGTGAATGTTTTGATCTTTTAATTAATCCTAAGTTTAGATCAACTCTAAACAAACCTATCAAAAGAAAGGCATTTTAAGATTAAGAAAATGAATCAAAATTCACATAACACACTTCATTTCTTTCCCAACATATATAACATGCATATGGATGGACCCTAAGCATAACTATACATGTAAATGAGAATAGTTAACACACTTTATGATGCATGATAAGTTATCGATTTAAGAAAATTTAGAAGATTTAGATGCATGATTTTCTTAAGTAGAAAAGATTTTCCTTATCAAAATTTCACATACATGCATGTAAGAAAGGCATAAGTGAGTGCATCATTGTTAAACAGAGGTGTAAGGTACAAGACCTACTTAGGGCTACTTAAAGCCTCATAACCTGGGGTTGTCACTAATATACCACTTTAAACATGTATAAAAAAAAAAAATGGAAAAGGAATATGCAAAAGTTGTTTAATAGTTTCATTTTTTATGTAAATTATTCAAGTAAAATCCTTCATTAGTGATAGAGATGAATAGGGTTTGGAATTAAGTAAGTGTTGGGTTCTTTTCAAATGAACCCTACATCTTCAACTATTCAAAACTATGTTAACATAAGAAAGGAAAAGGCTACACTAAACATGACTTTATAATCATCACATGCAAGCTAATAATTAAGATATAATAACACACTTTCAAATTTGATATGTTTCATTTATAGTTTTGAAAATACTTTGATTTAGTAGTGATAATAGCCACTCATATTTTATTTTAGCCAACACATGCATTTGACATAAAGTAAACAATTTCATTTTAAAATTTTAAAACGAAATATGGAATGCATAATCACATGGCATACAATTTAACATGTTGGGAAAGATCTAAAGCAATGTAAGCATGTAAACAAACTCACCTTACTTAATTCCTAAATACATTCTTAAAGAATAAGAAAACTTAGAATAATCAAAGTGAATTTCAAAATGATTTTATTTAGTTTGAAGTTTGATTTAATTTTGAAAAGGTGAGGTGAGTTTGCTATTCCTAACCCATTCCCACATGTGTTTTGCATTTTTTTAATTTTTAGATAATTAAATCTATTTTTAAGTGTTGATTAGGTTAAGGTATGCATTAAGTGGCTTAATTAACCCTTACCTACACCACCTTAGAAAAATTAACTAAGTAATTATGAGCCAATGAGATGACATAAAACCCAAGGTAAATTTGCAATGCACCTAATAATGAAAAGGCCTAATGCAATTTGGCTCACAATTAAAGTTAATTAAGCTAGGGGTTTAGCTTAAGTACTTTTAAAACACCCTTTCACACTTATGAAAGGGGTTTTAATTTCCTTAATTAGACTTAGGCTATTAAACACCTAAGGATCTACCCAAGGTAAATTAGTTAAGTTCTTGAAACTTTTAGAATTTTTGAAAATTGTTTAAAGGGATAATTAATGAATTAAACCTTAATTTTTAAGGAAAGAAAAGGGGGTTTAGGAGATAGCTTTAAGAAAATACTCCAAAATTATTCCCTAAAATCCCTATTCACTGGATATGACCTTAATCAAACTTAATCATAGGGAAAATCCACTAATTACATCTTAATTACCCTTAATTACATGAAGGGGTAACTAGGGAATGAAATAGCAATTTTCAATTAAGCCTCAATAAATCTCAAAGAAAATTAGGGAGGCGGTCATCCCCAAAATGAACCCTAGAAATTTGAGATAATTGGTGACTTAATTAGGAATAATTAGCTAATTAACATTCCAAAGAAACCCAAATTAGAGAGAAAGGGAATTCAAAATCCATTGAAAATTTTTTTTAAAATATTCTAGATGAAATTATCTATCCATAGCATTTTTCTTATATTTTTTTGATTTTTCTTGAAGAGTTATGAATTTTAAGTTTCTAATTAATTAAAATTATAAATAACTAACTAATCCTACTAATCCCACTCATGGCGCGATGCATGGCGGTGGCGGTGTGCTTTACATGCGTCATGCAGCTCCACTTAAATGTATCAAATGCGCGGTGGTGCGCGTGCTTTATCATCTCGATCAAAGATCGGACGGATACACGTTATAAAATGGATAAAGGATTTAAAATGTGAAATAATCTTGTCCATCTAAAATAGGATGGATGGCGAGATCTCCCCAAATGAGATGAGATCCATCCATGAGGATTCAAGCTCAATGAGCAGATCAAACTTAGCCACACCCATCTAAATAACCAACAAATCCATGATTCATGAGATGAAAATTCTTTCACAAAGGACCAACACTATGAAAAAAAATCCTCTTTGAGGTGATCTGATCAGATTCCTTGGAGGGCTTGTCGTGAGGAGAAGCTTTAGTTTTGAACACTTGAGGTTGAGTGATCTCAATGGACCAACTCCTCTTCACTCTCTTTGCGGCTTTGATTGAATTGACTCTCCTTCTGGGAACTCAAAGGATGATTGACAGCTCTAGATGTGTGCAGAGGGTGGAAGGAGATTAAGTGTGGAGAAGTTCAATTGGATCACTCCCTATTTTTGCAGTACAAAATCAAAGAAAGAAGATTCAAATCCTCTCGGGACCTTGGGAAAGCTCTCTAATGATTCTTCTAGGTTCATGAGTGAAATGAATTCAAATTGATTGAATTAATAGTATATCTCCCCATGGAAATCGAATGGCGACAATGAGCTTGCCATTTTGATCCAATTGACACCATGGGATTTGTTTGGGTTGTTAGATCAATGCACATGGGTTTGGCAAGGAGTGGAATGCCAACTTCCCATGTGCATCAATTGAGCTTAGGGGAGTTTGAAATTTCAATTTCATGCTATGGGGTTGGGTTTGGTCTCCATACAAATGGCTTGACCCAAACCCATTGGGTTAGTGCACCACTCATCACTAGGTCCCCTTGAGCTTTTAGGAAAGCCTGAAGTGATCAGGAGTGTAAGGATAAAATACCCAAATGCTAGGCCAAAATTTGTCTCTATGTTTGGGGTAAAATGGTCATTTTTGCTATTTTTTTCAATTTGGTATGTTTAGTATGTTGAGAAATAGGTTGGGCCAAGTTTCAAATGAATTTAGAATCCATTTTTTTGGCTTATGTTGATCCATTTAGGTCAAAATGGTCAACTTGGTCAAGTTGACCAATTGGTCAAATTGGGTCAAACCAAGGGTTGTCAAGTTCATATGACCATTTGAAATATTTTGGTGCCTTTGGTTTGGTTCAATTTGGATATTAGATTTGGTTTTGGCTCATATGACTTTTAGGTCAAATGGTAAAAGTTGACCCATTTGACCCATTTGACCCATTTGGGTTAGGTCAAGGGTAGGTTAGGTTTGGTTAGTCATATGGAGGGATTATCTTTGTTCCAATCAATTTAAGCAGTTCAATTTTGGCTCAACATGACCCTTTAGTCATGTTGGGTCTAAGGTCAATTGCTAGGTTAGTTGGCCAATTGAGGCTTTGGTCAAGTTCCACAAGTGATTTGGAATGGACTTGACCCATTGGTTTCAATCAATTTGGCTTAGATCAAGTTTTGACACATTTTGGCCCTTTAGGTCAAAATGGGTCAACTTGGGTCAAGTGGGCCAAATGGGCTAGGTTGTTGGTTGACTTGGTCAAGTTCAAACATAGGTCATGAGTGAACTTAGATCAATGGTTTCAATCAATTTGGCCTATGATGGAATTTGACTATGTTATTAAATGTTGACTTGGTCAACCCTTAGTTTGACTTGGTTTGACCCAATTTGATTGATTGATCATCCCATGATGATTGATTGATGGAGGGATATATGAGTTCAATCCAATTTGGTTAGGATCAAAAGTCATATATGGTACTTTAGGTCACTAAGTGAGCCTAAGTCAAATGGCTTGGTCAAAGCTTGATTTGAAGTTGATTGATCTTGTATATGGACTTATGATT
Source organism: Cymbidium sinense (assembly GCA_021442155.1). Taxonomy (NCBI): domain Eukaryota; kingdom Viridiplantae; phylum Streptophyta; class Magnoliopsida; order Asparagales; family Orchidaceae; genus Cymbidium; species Cymbidium sinense. The sequence continues at coordinate 294,699,076 of CM038215.1, forward strand.
GAAATATAAATCCATTTACAAGTGGTTTGAAGTCAAATGGATTTTGATCCATTTGAAAATTTCATATTCAAAGGAAGAATATGAAGGTTTGATTTCTAATTTGGTTTGATTGTTGATTGAGGTTTGATTTATATATGAGCTCATGATTGTAAGATTGATTGATGAGAGAAAATCAAAGGTTTGAGATTGATGAAGTTCAAGATTGAAAGGCTTGATTTGATTTTGAGTAGAGAGTTTGATTAAAAAGGGTTTTGAATTATATTATATATGAATTTGAGTTTGATCAGAAAATTTCAAGGATTTGACTTTAATTTGATTTTTGGATTTGATTTTGAATTTTTGATTTTTGAATTGTTTGATTTGAATTTATATTTCATTATATATGTGAATATAAATGAGAATATAAATTGATCATGAGAAAATTTCAAGAGGAACAAGTTTAATCATGATTTGGTTAAATCCATTAAAGGAATTTAAAGGATTTAAGAATTTTAATTTGAAATTTAATTTTGAATTGATTTGATTGATTTATATTTATATTTCATTTATATATGAGAATATAAATATATAAATGAATATAAATTGATTTTGAGAAAATCTCATGAGTTTGAATGGTTTTTTTCAAAGTTAAATCCATTAATGAAAAATTAAGGATTTAAAATTTCAAGCATTTTAAATTTGGAATTTAATTTTTGATTGATTGAATATATTTCATTATATATGAGAATATAAATGAGGATATAAATAAGTTTTGAGAAAATCCTAGGTTTGAATTGATCAATGTTTAAGTTGATTTGCTAAGTCCTTTAATGAAAAATTAAAGGGACTTAAGAAAATTTTCATGAATTGTTTTGGAATTTTGAATTTGATTTGATGGTTTGAATTTATATTTCATATATGAATATAAATGAGAATATAAATGATTATGAGAAAATCTCAAAGATTTGAATAGTTTGAATCATGATTTTGGCTAAGTCCTTAAGAAAGGGTTAAGGACTTAGAAATTTGAACTTAGAATTTTGATGGATTTTGATCATGGCTTTCAATCATGGAATTGGATTAGATTTGATTTGAGTTAGGAGAAAATCAAATATAATTGATTTGGAGCTTGACTTGAAAGAAGGAAAGTGAGGAATGGTTTAAGCTAAAGGGTAGTAGATTTTCCTAACACCCTTAAGGCATGACCTATTCTTATAGCTAACTCTTCTAAGTCTTCTAGGCTGTGGAGAGTGTCCACCTAATCACTAGATGTGTCTTAAGACTAAGGAACTCTTAAAGCCTGCTAAGATGGAGGTGTTGAGAGCTCATTCTAAAAATGAGGTCAACAAAGGGCTACAGGTGTGGTGATCATAAGAACACGACATATTGTGTTGACCAAATGATCAACAACATAGATCACAAGCACTAATAGAACAATCTATCCTTAACCCAAATAAAGAAAGAATCTAGAGCTTAGTGCAATGTGGCTCTACTTATGTCCAAGACATAAGAGAGAGGGAAGAAATCCAAAGGGGATAGTGTGAACCTTCCAGGGAAGCAGTTCAAGTCATCTACAAGGAGATGAAAGGTTTGATTTGATTTGAATCTCACTAAGGAGAGATCTCCACTGGGGAGAGGTTGAATTTATTTCAAATTTTGTTAGGTTTGAATTTTAGAACCTTTGGTTTGTAATGGGTTATCAAGGAGCCATGGAGGCTAAGACCTGATTTATCAATCCAAAGGGTAGTCTACTAAGCACATAGTAGGACCAACAACCAAAGGGGATGCCTTTGTATGCAGCTACTAAAGAAGAAAGCAGTAGACTTACATCCTCCAAGTAGAGACCGCGGGTAATCTATTGGCAAGGCAGATTGAACCCAACCTAATTATTGAGTGAATGCCAGGGGACTTAGATCAACTCAAAGATAGTCAAAGATTGATTTCATTTTTTTGTTTATTTTTATTATGATGGATCCCATAGCATGAACTGGTAGGAGAAAGGGACATAACCTCAATTCAAAGGGAGTAGTCTACCAACCACAAGGTAGGACTATCCAACCACGGAGAAATGCCTTTTAGTACACAATGATCAAGCCTTGAGAAGAAAGCACGGGGACTCACATCTTCTAGAGAAATGGAACCACTGGGGTGATTAGTTGCTTTGGGCAATAAATCAAACCCTACTAGGGATAACTATTGAGTGAATGCCACTAGGGGACTTAAATCAACTCAAGAATATCCAAAGATTAATTTTCATTTGTAATTTGTTTATTTTGATGGATTCCATCATTTTATGATGGATCACACTGAGAAGAAGCTTATAGAAGCCTAGACCTATCTTAAATTTATTGAACCAAAGGGAGTAGCTTCCCAATTAATGGGAGAACTATCCGACCAAAGGATTTCCTTTCTGTTTGCAATGATCAGTTGAAGGGAAGATAGCTCAGGGACTCACATCTTCCACTAGAAAAGATCATTGGGGTGATCAGTTACTTTGGGCAACAAATCGAACCCGACCTAAGGTTGTCCATTGGTTTGCAACAATCATGCTAGAAAGAATGTGTCATAGTCTTATATCTTTCAAAGCAGAATGACTGTCGGGGTAACCTATTTGTGAAAAATAGATTGAACCCACCTAAGGATGAGTGAGAGAGCACCAACCGTGGATTTATCTCAACTCGGTAGTCGCAATTCTATAGGGAGTTACACACCGCCTAAAGATAGGATGCCTGCTTGGGAGAAGGGGCCCTTTGGGGGCTTAAATTCCTAATCCACAAGCAAAAATTTTGTTTGTTTATTTTATCATGGACCCTGTTAGTTTGCGGGTATCAAACTGAGAAGGAGCTTACATCAACCTAGGCCTATCTCAAATTTACTAAACTAAGGAAAAATCTGTGCATCCGCTGAACAAATTTTCCAACCACAAGGGTGGCTACTAGGAAAGGGAAATTGTCCAATCCAAAAGTAACCCAAGTAGTGTCTAAATGGGGTCACAAAGGACTTGATCCAAATAGAGTGCCATAGGGGATGGGGCCAGTAAGGGCTTAATCCAACACCCTGGAGAAGATGACATGGCTATAAATAAATAGGTATTCTGTTCCAACTCAAGGAGAAAGTGTGGACTCATATCGCCAAGAGTGGTGTACCACCGTGAGTCACTATCAAGATAAACATCAACCAACCTAAGGTGCTCGTTGGTTTGCAACAATCACTAGGAAGAAAGCTGGGACTCACATCCTCTATGGGAATCCACCGAGATAGTCTCTCGACTGATGTTATCCAACCTGACTACTCGAGTGAATGCCACTAGGGGACTTATATCAAAAAAAGTAGTCAAGAGGAAAGGAGCCTCTGGGGGACTTATCCTAAACCTAGAACATTATGGCTAGTTCAAGAAGAAAGCATGGAGACTCACATCTTCTTAAACAAAGTCAACTATGAGGTAGCTTACTGGCTGGGTAGTGAAGCTTACCATACTAACAAGGCACTCTTTGGTTTGCCATGATTAAGTTAGGAAGAAAGTACAGGGACTCACATCTTTCAAATAAGAGACCATTGGGGTGACATACTAGCAAGGTAGCATGTAGACCTAGCAGCCTAATGAGTGAGTGCCATGGGCTTGCTCACATCAAATAGAGATAAAAGATTTGTGTTTTGTTATGTATGAAAAGGAATAGATGCCTGGGGACTCTTACACCTACCTTAAAACACACTAGAATTATGAAATGATTCCATGAATAAGAATTCCACCAAGAAAGGATGCTTGGGTTCTCTCACATAACTTATGCTAATCAAAATAGGATGCCTCTCGTCTCTTACACCTATTCTAAAGCATCGATATTGTGTTTGTGTTATGAAAGAGGGATAGATGCCACCGGGGACTCTTATACCAACCCTAAACACACATAGATTCAAGACAAAGCAAACAACACTTGAAAGAAGAGAAGATTTGATGAATGGAATCAAATTTTGTTCTTTTATTAATGATTATTTTCAAACAAGTTTTATTCATGGGTAATATTTCTTTAGATAGAGCCCATTAATTGGAAGCATCGGGTGTTCCCCTTTACAATCAATAAGATAAGATCCTCCCTTGGTAGGCCTTCTATGACATGTGGCCTTCCCAAGTGGGTTCAAACTTGCCTCCCATCTTCATGGGCACAATTGGTCTCCTTAGACTAACACAAGTTCTCCTACAAAAGACCTAGGTGACCAGCTTGTTGTGAGCTTGAATCATTTTGGCCTTATACAACTAAGGTTCGCACACCCAGGTGACTTTCCTCCAAACCTTCAAGCTCTTCTAACCACAACTTTGCATTCTGCTCTGAAGTGATCTTGTTACCCAATGCTATCCTTAGTGGGAGTTGAACTTCTAAAGAAGAATGGCTTTGGACCCATACACTAAGGAAAATGGGTAGAGTTGGAGTTTGTATGTGGTGGTAAGCCCAAGGCTTCAACCAACCGCTTCTTCCACTATCATTTGTTATCATCAAGAGTCTTCTTCAGATCTGATGAGAGTTTTGTTGAATGCTTCTACTAAACCATTAGCTGGGTAGTAGATGGTGAGTATCTCCAATCTATACCATATATTCTAAAAGTGATCTTTGTGCTTTTGAATGCACTATTATAGATATAATTCATCGAGGCACCCCAACCTATATACGATATGGTTCCTAAAAAATTGAAGCACATGGTGTGACCTCTCGAGTGGGATGGCTTCCACCACTTGGAAAAGTAGATAGGCCTAAGATGAATCGATGCCCCTTGGAAGAAGGAGGATCGATATACAATGTCACCCCAACACTCAAATGGCCATGAAGCCAAGTAGGTGTAGAATGGAGGACACCGTACCTAATCCGATGGCATCTCCTAGCTACATCCATGCAATGATCATAGAAGGCGTAGTATCCAAGTCTTTTGATCTTCACTTCATCTTTGGACCCACTAATGCACTCCACATAGACTGAATGTACCTCGCTTATAATGCCATGGGCTTCATGTTTGTCTAAACAATAACCACATTTGGTCAAAGGACCGGATAGGGTGCCATCAACAAGAGCATGGAGAGAGCTCTTTTCACTGGGCTTGTGATTTCTTTGAGGTAATTTTTGTGTTCAAGTAATCTATGAATGATTGCTCAATCCAGCTCCTTGTCCATTTTGGCAATGAGAACCTCCCCTTCAAGAGAAAGTCTCTCGATGAGTTAATCAATAAGGGATAAGACTTGTCTATTTTGGACCCTTATTGAAATGGACTCATCTTCTAACATACTCTTCTTGGCAAGTTTGGCCAAAGAATCTACTACATTCTCTCAGGAACCTTGTAGATGGTAAATGGTGAATTTGGGCCAACAACTTCATGGTATACTCATAGTAATGATGAAGCGGGTTGAGGACTAGGACAAACTGTTGATGACCAACCGAGAATCCCCAAAGATGTTGATGCTCTGACACGATAGTGATGGCTAACTCCAAATCGACAATCAAAGCCTCATACTCTTTCATTGTTGGTGGGTTGGAAAGATAGTATGAGAATCTCATCACATCAGGATTTGGAGTTAAGAACTATTCCTACCCGCTTTTCGGGAGAATAGATCATGGTGCTTCACCTTTAAGAAAAGAAGCAACACCATCAAAATACATCTCCCATTGGTTGCCTCCCTAAGTTCATGATTTGTTCATCGGGAGATCATCACTGAGAATCGCAGGAAGTGGGTGTGGCTAAGAAATCCACTAGTCCTTTTATCGCATGAGGGGTATAAATGTGATATCAAATTAGAGTATCATGGACCAATGAGCCAAATGAAAAGTTGTGTCATGATTATAATGGATTGGTTCTAGAGATCAAGTTCACCTTTATGAGAAAGCATGTAGTGTCGTAGCTCGAGATGCAAAGATCAAAGCTAGCAATGTTTCTCAATAGGTGGATAGTTTGTTTAGGATCAGAATGGCATGAGGTAGTAGAGAGAGCTTTCCTTCCCCTCGTCATTGGCTTGGGCCAACAGAGTGCCAAGAGAGTCATCCAATGCAGCAGTGTAAAGAATCAACGGCCTGCCCAGGATTGGGGTTGCTAGAACTGGCAGCTTCACCAAATACTCTTTGATGTCTTTAAATGTGTGCTAGAACTTGTCATCCCACTTGAACTTGGCATCCTTTTTGACAAGTGTTGAAAATGGCTTGCATCTTCCTGATAAGTTTGAGATAAAGCATTTTAGATACGTCAGCCATCTTTGGAAGGATCTGAGTTGAGTTAAACTCTTAGGAGGTGGAATTTCTAAGATAGCTTTAATCTTTTCAGGATCTATTTATATTCCCCGGTGTCGAACAACAAACCCAGGGAATTTCCCTAAAGTGATTCCGAATGCACACTTCAGGGGATTCATTTTAAGGTTATATTATCTTAACCATTCAAAAATTACACTCAAGTCAAAGAGATGGTCTTCCTTTTCTTTGTTCTTAATTACTAGATCATCAACATAGTGCTCAACCTGATGATGGATGAGTTCATTGAAGATCTGAGTCATGACCTATTGGTATGTAGCACCAATATTTTTAAGGTCAAAAGGCATGAATAGAAGATTCTGATCAGGGTTTGGAAAGCAATGTTTCTTTCATCTTCAGAAGACATCTTGATTTGGTTATAGGATGACCCATCCATGAAAAGAAGACAACATGAGATGAGGCAATGTCCACCATTAATTCTAGTATAGGAAGAGAAACTCATCCTTAGGACATGCCTTATTTAAGTCCCTAAAATTGAAATAAATGAATTTGTCATTCTTCTTCTTAACTGATGACTAGCTAACCGTAGATATTTTTCTTCCGATGAAACCAAAGATGATCAATTTCTTGACTTTAAAATGACCGTTGTTCAATTTCTAATCGCATGCATCTAGGAGCTTGCTTATAGGGTAAATTGGGTCTAGCTTGTGGACTTCTATATCAGGAGATAATCTGGGCATTTCTTCATAACTCCATGTGAAGCAGTCTTTAAACTTAGTCTATAGATTAACTAAGTCATTGGTTTCTCCTTCATTTAGCAATGAACTGATGTATGTCGGGCAAGGATTTTCTTTTGTCCCGAGGTTGATTTCTTTTATCTTGTCTATTATTGAATGGATTTCTTCATCAAATTTTGGCGGTGCCTCTTTGACTTGGAAATCATCTGAAGTTTCTAAGCACATTCTCATGAGAGTTGGGGATGTATGAGAAGAACCTATCAGATTTCAAATGGTTGGTAACAACTAGGCAATAATCTTCATCATCGATTGGACCCAATGTATCAAATCCTAGTCCTGCTCTTGATTGTGCTTCTCTGCTTGTATTGTTCCATAATGTTTCAAAATTTTTTGACCTGTATTTGGAACAAGTGTGAGGAACTAAACCTTTATGCATAAGATTTTGAACATAAGGTGAGTAAAAGTTAAAAGGTAAATCTATTAATTCTTTTAAAAGTATTTTTCTTAAGTCCTACATTGAGCTCTAGACTTGAGGATGATGAACCCGAAAAGAACCTTTTCTACTTCATGTCACTGGAAGACTTAGGGATTTACTTAACCACTAAACCTTCAACTTTATGAGGTGTAAGTGAGGTAAGAGCTATGATTCCCAACCGCTATCGAATTGTTTCACATAAACTAGATTCGAACACTTTACTTTGCATGGAGGCTTGGTCTTCGTCTCTGGCTGGATCAAAAGTCACCTCCAATGGAACCTATTGAGAGGGGATGGTTGGTACACTAATCACATTAGACTCATCCTATGAATTGGATTCCAAGTCTATGTGAATAGTAGGGGGTACTCCTATGAACTAGAACACGACCTCTATTGGCTGAAGGCCAACTAAGGGGTCTCCCACCTCTAGAATTGCCTCTATTTCTGCCTCTACCTCTACCTGGTGGAGGTTGAGCCATTCTACCCACATGTTCATATGATGGAATGAACTATGGGCAGAATGTGTTATATGCATCCATTTCTTCTTCAATTCCCCATTCTTGCTCACTTGGACTTTTCTCATTCTTTTCATTTTCTTTGATATTTTCTTTTGCTTCACTTTATTTTTCTTTTATATTTGCATTTGAATTTTGTCCAAGTTCACGAGAAAGGGTGTTTTGAGGAAGATAGTAGGTCACATCCTCATAGATCTCAGCCTCTCTAATTGAGAATGGTTTTTCATCCCCGTTAACATGGTACTCAATTCCATCTTTTCTAAACTTGATGCATTAATGAAGGGAGGATGGAATGATCTTATTCTGATGTATCCAAGGCCTACCAAGTAAAGCAATGAATGAAGTATTCAAATCAATGATGTAGAACTTGGCTTCAGTCTTCCAGTCATCGATCTCCAATGGCAACAATATAGAACCTAAAGCCCACTTGCCTTGATCATTGAATCCTCTCAACATCATTATATATCCTCAGAGAGTAGAGATGTTGATCTTCAAATAGGCAAGGGACTTTAGACTCATGATATTCTTGATGCACTGAATGCGAGAACCACGGTGAGTCAAACGTCCATGTCGTAATGTATAGGGGACGGTTGTGCTCCAAGTCCCCCAATAGAAGGTCTACATCTGTGAAGGTGATCCCCTAGGCTTCTTTTGCATAGTGTGCTTCCTCACCTATAACAGTCAGATGAGCTAAGCATATTTTCAGATCAAGGAGGGCCTTGATTAGTGATTCCCTCATCTCTTTTGATAATACAAGGGCATTGTATATGCTTAGCTTAAATGAAAACTTTCTTAGATGAGAAAGGATGTTGTAGTCCACCTTCGACTTGTCTTCCACAAGCATATCCAAAGGTGGAGCATCCTGTGGAAGGGCTTCTTGATCTTCAATATCAATGACTTGTTTCTCTCTATCTAGAGGTGCTGCCCTAGGAGGTAGAACCTTGCCACTATGGAGGTTGACTTCGGTAATCTCTGGAGGCAAGGTGGTGGCAAGTTCCACTACGCTCACTCTACTTCTCCTATGGGACTCTCAGAATCAAATGATTCCAAGTCTATCTCAAGAGGTGAACCTGTAATATTCAGAGTTCAAAAATCCAACTCTGAATTAGAAAGAGGAAGATCAAAATTATTATAGTTAATTAGACTTGAAGAGATCATCAGAAGAGACATGAATATAATTCAAATGAGCTTTATTCTTCAATTTCTTGGAAGTGTTTGGAGGTACAAAGTAGAAGTCAACTAGAGTGAGTGGAGTAAGGGATTTGATGCCCTTATTCACTGATACAAGAGTTCTACTAGTATAAGAAATAGAAGGACTGGCTAAAATGGAAGAAGTCATCGGTGTGGAAGCTGCAACTGAAGGTTGGAGTCTGGACACTGTCGGTGGTTATGCTAAAGGGCTATCCTGGGCCAACACAAGCTGCTGCTACTGCTGAGCTCACACTTTCCTAAAGTTGACACTAGCAACTTGCAAACCTTCCTTGGAGTTGGAGGTTTGAGCTGACTCAGGCTTCTTGATCTTCTGGATGATCATCTTAGAAGTTTTAGACAAAGAAATGTCCCAACCTTTTTTGATTTTGGTAGGATTGCTTGTATCTCCAAGGATTACCCTAATGAAACTGGAAGGTTATTCCACAAGGTATTCCTTTGGGATAATGATAGCACCGGTCTTGAAATTGTGTTCAAGCCAATCCTTGAATGTGAATCCCAAAATGTGGCTAGCATCTGCGGTAAGGTAAAAGTTTGGATCATGACTTTTGCCTACTTCCTCTAGTCTCCTATGCTCGGGTAGCTGAAAATCAGGATTCTTTAAGAGGTTATTAAAGATTTTCTTGATTACCTCCCTCTTAATAGAATAAAGTTTGTTTACCTTATCTAATAGAGTAGGTGGACCATAGCTACCTGGATATGCATGGCCGTTCTTCGGTGGTATGGCTAAGTGTGGTGTCTTTGGCCGTGGAGGCTATGTGGAGAGGCCTATGGATACCTCGGTGGTGGAAAAGGAGGTGGAGGCTGCTGAGGTCGTGGTCGCTCAGGATGATCTTTAGTTGGCTGCTTTCACTTGTCAACTGCTACTAGTGCTCCAAGTTTCTTCTCATAAACCTTTCCAAATTTCTGCTTTGCATCTGATCTGGAAAAGGCAACTGTTTGGCCCCTCCTTGTAGACTAGCCACCTTGTTGATTAGCTTCTTAAATGTCTTTATGGTGAAGCCCTTAAGCATGAAGGTGACCAGACCATGGATATTCTTTAAGAGAATCTCAATGGCATGCTATTCAGACAGTTGCGGTTCACACATCATACTCAGGTTATGCCATTGGAGAATATAATCAACAAGTGACTCACCGGAGTGCTGTTGGGCTATAATGAGATCACCTACATAACCGAGCTCCATGAAGAGTTGAACTCGAAATATCTTAAGCGAACTATTGGCGGTTCATACCAATCAAAGGCAATACCAGGCTACTAACAAAAGTCTAAAGAGTAAAGCATCTTCCACATGTTGCAATATTGGCCACGAGTGAGCTATATCTTTTGTTTCCACCCATCAAAGCTCTTGAAGGAAGGAGGCACGAAACCCTTGGGATACTGGATGGCATCAAATTCCTCTTGGTTTGGTCTACCCATTGGAACCGATGATCCTCCCCGGGCTTGAGCCAAGGCTTCCTTCACCTACTGCTCAACCATAGATTTCAGATCTTTTTCATGCATGGAGGTACTGTCCACTATCTTCCTATATAGACTAGTGCTACCTTACTCAATGGGAGGTAGAGTCTTAACTAGATCTAAGACATGCACTAGTTCAGGTTGACTAACATTGATTGTGCTTGGATGAACTGGAAGGGCTTGCTTTTGAAGCGTTGACACTGCTGCCAACAAGTCCTGCAACTGCTGTGCCATCTATCAATCTGTTCATCTTACTTCCATAACTAGAGTTGGAGGTGATGGGCTGATTTTGAGGTGTCCCCTTGATCAACCTCATCACCGTCCATGGCTTGTTGCTCCCTAAGAAGAGAACCTCTAGTATCGACCATGCATACGCCAACTGAATCCCCCATCAAGTCATCTTCGTTGGGATCAAAGCTGACTCTTTCTTCATTAGACCATGCATACCCTAAGATCTTCTTTTTCTCCATAAAATAGTGTACAACTATCTCATCTAAGGATCGATCTAACTCTGCGGGTACAAAAAACTTGGGCTAACCTGTGTGATCACTATCATGAACTGAGAGGCACCGAACCTCAATTAAAGCTGGGGAGTCAATCCTATGTGGCTGCTCAGAAGAATGATAATCACGGCTTGGATGTAATGGGGGTACAATCACAGGATGATCCTCACCCCGCTTCTTCTGAACTATCATGAATATCTATAGTAGTCACCATCTCATTGAATGGGTGGAGTTGGTGAAAATGATGATACTGGGGTCACCTTATTGGGTAGAAGGTGCGAGGGGAGCTCACCCTGATGGGTGGTGTAGGAGTAGGATCCCTTGGTCATAGCCGGATCACCATGGGGTATGTTTCTCCCGATGGCCTTATGGCCTTGGATGGAATGGGTGATGCTGAACACGGTGGATATGGCAAGCGTGAGAGTAGGGTGGAGACACCGACTCTATGTCTGAACCCTCATGATGGTTGGGCCCTGTGAGGAGGATACTATCAGTATGATCGATACGGGTAGCATGCCGATCTTGAAAGTCAACCAAAGCATAAGCGGCTGACTGACGGTTGAACTTCCATCTCTCCCTACTGGTGATGTATGATGTATGGGCCTCATGGGCCCTCTCCTGTCGAATCTACCTCCTTATGTTACAGAGGATAACAGATTGAAATCAAACTAAGTACCGGACTCCGAGCATTTGTAGGCTCTGCCTACCTAGTGTAGAATAGAGCGAAGATCGATGTATGACCTCCTACTCCTAGAATCTATCTGCTATAGATGCACCATTGGAGGAGGGGATGAACAAATCCTCTTGCCATGATAGCATCTTCTCTATCTGATCCTGAGAGAGGATGAAACTGGTTCTCCATAACTAGTGGTGATGTGATCATCATAGACTCATCCATGGCTGACCTGGCAGCTACCTCTAACTCTCTAGCTATCCTGGTATGGAACCATTTGACCATACAGTTCTTATTTCTATGCTGGCTATTAGTAGGATAAGAGGAGTGTGATCTAGACCCATACTCAAATGTAGGGGAGGCAAACCCTGAAACCAAGGGAGCCTTACCATTAGAGGTTACAGATGATAGGGTGCTAGATCGCACTGTGGCAATGTGGGTAACTCTAGGTTGAGGCGCCAGAATTTTTCTTCGAATACTAAAACTAGGGTAGAATCTCGGTCATCAGGTCTTTCAGGTTGAGGACCACAGGTTATTTGTTGTGTTGACTAAGCCCCAGGGAAAACTGGCAAAAGAAATCTTGTGAGAAATGAACTTGCATCAGTTTTCTGTCTCCATAGATTTTAAATTTATTGAAATTTAAAAATTTGAACCCACATCCAATAACTTGGAAGTGTTAAGTGGGGCTCAAATAGATTTGGAAAGATTGATTAAAAGGAATTTGAGTATGAATCCAAACTTCAACAAATTTGAGTATATTGAAACATGGATTCAAGATTTTGATAAGATGCTTCCATAGGTTCATTTTGTTTTGAATTTAAATTTTTGATTTGGAGGACCCTTTCCTTAACAAATTTGGGTATGTTAAAGTAAGGATCAAATTGATTTTATGTTGTTTGAATATTTTGGAATTTTCACTTAGCAAATTTAAGTATGCTAAGTAAAGTGAAAGTGATTGTTTCTTTTAAAAATGTTGTTTTGCTTTGATTTTGAAAATTTTTGAAATTCTTAGCAAATTTAGGTATGCCTAGTGAAGAATCCAAGTGTATTTTGTTTGATTTTGAAAATAGGATTCTTAGCAAATTTGGTATGCCAAGAAAAATCCTATTTGTTTCATTTGTTTGGAAAATTTTGATTTTTGAAAAGGGTAGGATCCTTTAGCAAATTTGGTATGCTAAAGGGATCCTAAGGTGCTTCATTTTGTTTTTGAAATGATTGAAAGTGGAGTTTTAATTTTAGCAAATTTGGTATGCTAAAGATGAAATCACACTTGGTTTTATGAAATGAAAATTTCACTTAACAAATTTGGGTATGCTAAATGAAATTCCAAATGGTGTGTTTAAAATTTTAATTTTGAAAATGGAAACTTCTCCTTAGCAAATTTAGTATGCTAAGGGAGGAAGTTCCAAAGGTGTGTGAGAAATTTTTGTTTTAAGTTTAGAATCTTTACTTAGCAAATTTGAGTATGCTAGATGAAGTTCCAAAATATATTTTGAAAAGTTTTGAATTTTTTATTTAGAAACTTCACTTAACAAATTTAGGTATGTTAAATGAAGTTCCAAATATTGTTTGAAATTTTTTGAAATTTTTGGATTTGGAGACTTCACTTAACAAATTTGGGTATGCTAAGTGAGGTTCAAAATATATTTTTGAAATATATTTTTTGAAATTTTGAATTTGGATTTGGAAACTTTACTTAACAAATTTGGGTATGTTAAATGAGGTTCCATAATGTGCTTTGAAATTTTTTGAAAATTTGATTTTAAATTTGGAAACTCTAGTTAACAAATTTAGGTATGTTAAATAAAATTCCAAGTGTATGTTTTTAAAAAATTTTGAAATTTGACTATTGATTTTGATTTTGGATTTGGAAATTTTACTTAGCAAATTTGATTATGTTAAATGAAATTCCAAATCTATGTTTGAAAATTTTGTTGGATTTGATTTTGGAAACTTCACTTGACACATTTGGGTATGTTAAGTGGGGTTCCAAAATGAGCTTGAAATTTTTTTGAAATTTTGGATTTGGATTTGGAAACTCTACTTAACAAATTTATGTATGTTAAATAAAATTCCAAGTGTATGTTTTTGAAAATTTTTGAAATTTGACTACTGATTTTGATTTTATGATTTGAAAACTTTACTTAGCAAATTTGATTATGCTAAATGAAATTCCAAATGTATGTTTGAAAATTTTTGTTGGATTTTGAATTTGGAGACTTAACTTAACACATTTGGGTATGTTAAGTGAGGTTCCAAAATGTGCTTTGAAAATTTTTTAAATGAGATTGTTGCTTTTTTAAAGAGAGGAATTCCAACTTAGAACATATGTGAGATATGCTTAAATGGGATTTCCTAAAATGAAATCTTATTTCTTAGTTGGGATGAAATCTTCATTTAATAAAGCTAAGCATATTAAATGAAGGTATTCATGTGTGTTTTTTGAAATTTTTGATTTTTTTTTACAAATGAACCTTCCATTCAATAAGTGTGAATGTATTGAATAGAAAAATTCGCATGTGCCTTTTGAAAATTTTGATTGTGATTATGATTTTTGGAAAATATGATTGTTCATTTTGTTTTGAAAATGAAATCTTCATCAAAGTGAATTGAAAGAGGATGTTCATTTATGCTTCTGGAAAATGTTATTAGTTTTATTTTTAAAAATCCTTACATGTAACAATTATGTGAATTGTTAAATGAGGGTGAAGAAATTTTGTGGAAAATATTTTATTAAGTGCATTTTGAAAAGGTGCTTTTGAAAAAGCAAAGTTCTTTTTATTATTTTTAGGATGAACCTTTCCTTATCATGAAGATGATAAGGAGGAAGTCTTTAAGATGTTTCTTTTTATATTTTAGATATTTTCATTTTACCCATTGGAGAAACCCAATGGGGGTTTTAAGACCAACAAGGAATGTGGTCCTAAAACCTAAAGATGTTGGCTAACTTAACATAGGGATGAAATGAGCTAAGTGCCAATAGAAAGAAGGATAGTCTTGGATCCATACCAAATTATAAATGCACTATCGATACTGAAATACAATGATCATTTACCAAAGATGGAGAGAGGAACCATCCCGAGCAGAGTCGCCAAAAAATCTATTGGTTAATAACTTCCTATAAGGGAGTCGCCATTCAAATATGTGGAGACCAAAAAGAACAGATCTTATAAAAATTAGTCTTAGTAAGATGCCACAAATCAGTAGATGTACTTATTTAGGTGATTGGATACGTCATCAAGGTGTAGTGTACTATCTCAAAAGATAAAAGTCACTACCCTTTAATGGAACCAATCACTAAGACTCTAAGGGCGATGGGTGCATATGCAAGATTCCCCTACTTTACATGGAAAAGTAAAGCAGGGTTTATTTTAAATCAGGTTTATTAAGTTTCCTACAGGGGAAAGCCCCCATAGTTAATTACATCCTAAGGGACGGGATCCCTTAGGAAAACTCTCGATTAATGTAAATGATCGTTGTCTCTGAAGATTTCAATAGGAAGGACAATCAATCGATTGATTTATGTTTTAAAAGATCAAATGGGATTGATCAAAAGAGGGAGTTATTATCGAAGCCAAAATGGGAATAAGTAAGAGATGCTCAAAATGCTAGGAAACCTAGTGAACATCTCAAACTATCCTAAAATTGGGCTTTACATTTTAGAAGTTGATTTAGTTTATTTGAGTTATATTTTCATTAGAATTTTAGGACTTAAGATTCCTTAATACAAGGTTAAGAAAATGCTTAAGAGGGTGAAGAATTATGCTTATGGCCCATAGAGAAAAACAACCTCGAAACTATAGGGAGCTTGAAAGCACAACCTAAATCTAAGACAAAATGGGTAATGGTTTGCCTCCATAAGAGGACAAACCACCCATACTTGGACTTACAACCATCTAGTGGTGGCCAACTAACTCCTCCTATGATTTTAAATACATGTGTAAGTCTTTATGCTATGCAAGATAGGGTAGGCTATTTTATTTAGAAAGAAACTGAGTCTTTAAACTCACACCCTAAAGAGACTAGATCATGTAAAGGGACATGCTTCAAATGGCCTAAATCTAATGCATTTCAAATTTCATTTTATTTCATTTTTTTGGATAATCAATTTTGACTCACGCTAATAGGATTTTTATGACTAATGCATAAAAAATTAGATTACTAGCCAAAATCAGTGAAAAGGTAGGAGGTGAGTTTCCACCACGGCCCTCAAAGGTTAAGCCAAATTCTCTAGCAAAGGTGGAAGCCCTCCAATCAAGAGTGAAAAAAGATGCATTTGTGCATGATATTATAAAGAAATGCTCATCCAGCTAAGGGGTTGCTAATTCTTTTATCTTGATTTTAATCCTAAGCTTTAGGTGAGGTTATGAGTTATTTTAGTTTTAGTTTGAATTTTTAAGTTGGGTAAAAGATTTATTTTTCCCTAAAGAGCCTAATCCACATCCAATCCATCCATAAAACATGGAAGAAACTAGGAAAAGCATGCCACTTAATGCACAAGTTAAACAAAATATTAATCAATTTATAAAACTAATGCAAAAAGAATAAAAGGTTGTTTGCGGTCGGGCACCACCGCACAAACCCAAAAATATCAAATGTGGGTAGCCGAGCTCTACCCGTATACAACCCGGATTACAAATGAGTTGAGTTACAATTTAAGCAAAAGAACTCATTATTATGGGAGTCTTCAAGCTTTGTTCTTCTTTCTTCTTTCTTCTTTCTTTCTTTTCTTCTTTGGATCTTCCTTTGGATAGTTGGATGGTAGATGCTTCAAGGCTTCACATGGTGCATAAGATAGGATATTATGACCAATGTTCATCCTAATCCCCCATAACAAATCATTCCAAAATTCTAAATATACAAATTTTTACATGAAAAGGAAAAGAGAAATTAGCTAACACCTGCCAAACAAAGGTCAGTTAAATCACACCACACAAATCCTAAGCATGTATATTGGACTTATCACCCCACACATGGGTGACTAAGTCCACCTGGCCTATGGATTATGCTTAGGGGTATAAAGCACGCAAACAAGAAGCATTTATTTATTTTATTTATGATAGCGAAGCACAATCCTGAGAAAAGAATAGTTAGTCTAAGCATGTCCTACCATTCATTCTATGAGCATACACCCTAACATCCAGTCTAAAACATTCATCACAAAAAAATAAACATCAAACCATGCATCGGCTGAACCTAAGACTAGAAGTGATGACTTAGGCTAATGTATGTGCTTTGAAGGTTTGTGTGGTATGCTTATCTTAGGACTTTGGGTTCAAATTTTCTAAGTGTGAAGAACATGTTCAACTTAGAGGAGGGTTTTATTTAAGTTGTTTAAGTGTTTTGGGTTATTTTTATTTCATGTTTTAATTTGGTTTAAGTGAAACCTATAATTAATTACTAAGTTATAAAGAGAGGGAAAGAGAAGGGAACTTCTCTTCCCTTCCCTATCCTTTAAGTAATTTTCTAAAGTAAGTTCACATTTTTAATTTCATTTAGGTGAATATTTTGATTACATCTTTTAATCAATCCTAAGTTTAGATAAACTATAAACAAACCTATTAAAAAATAAAGGCATTTTATGATTAAATAAAATGAATCAAAATTCACATAACACACATTACTTCATTTCATTCCTAACATATATAACATACATAAGGATGGAACCTAAGCATATTTATACATGCAAATGAGAGTAGTTAACACACTTTATGATGCATGATAAGTAATCCATTTAAGAAAATTTAGAAGTTGAATATGCATGATTTTTCTTAAGTAGAAAAGGTTTTCCTTATCCAAAATTTCACATACATACATGAAAGTAAGAAAGGTATAAGTGAGTACAGCGTCATTGTTAACCAGAGGTGTAAGTTACAAGAGACTTACTTAAACTCAATCGAGATTTTCTAGAGTTATATACCACTTTCCTTAAGTACAAATATCTATATAAAAGAAATGACATGGAAAAGGAATATGCAAAAGTTGTTTAATAGATTTGTTTTGTTTATGCAATTTATGTATGTAGGTGTAGGTAAACCTTCTTAGATGGTAGCATAGAAATGAATAGGATATAAAGTCAGGTGAGCATTATGTCCTTTTCAAAGGAACCTTATATCTCACCAAAATTTCTATTCAAAACTATGCCAACATTGGAAAGAAAGGAAGCCTATACTAAGCATACCTTTATAATACTTCACATGCAAGCTTATAATTAAAGTATGGATAGCACACTTTCAGATTTGATTTTTGATTTATGTATTTTGAAAATATTTTTAATTTAGTAGTGATAATTTCCACTCATATTTTTACTTTAGCTAACACATGCACATTTGACATAAAGTAAACAATTTTTATTTTAAAATTTGAAACATGAAATTATGAATGCATGCATCATATGGCATACAACTTAACATGTTGGGAAAGATCCAAAAGAATAAAAGCATGTAAACAAACTCACTTTACTTAAATCTTAAAGACATTCTTGAGGAATAAGAAAATTTAGAATAAACTGAAGTGAATTTCAAAATAATTTTTGTTTAATTTGAAGTTTGATTTAATTTTAAAATGGTGAGATTAGTTTGCTATTCCTAACCCATTTCCACATATGTTTTATATTTTTTAATTAATTTTTATATAATTAAATCTATTTTATGCATTGATTAGATTAAGGTATGAATTAAGTAGCTTAATTAACCCTTACCTGCACCACCTTAGAAAAATTAACTAAGTAATTATGAGCCAATGAGATGACATAAAACTCACAAGGTATTTAAATTTGCAATGCACCTAATAATGAAAAGGCCTAATGCAATTTGGCTCACAATTAAAAGTTAATTAAGCTAAGGGGTTTAGCTTAAGTAATTTTAAAACACCCTTTCATAATTATGAAAGGGGTTTTAATTTTCTTAATTAGATTTAGGCTATTAAACACCTAAGCATCTACCCAAGGTAGATTAATTAAGTTATGAAACTTTTTAGAATTTTTGAAAATTGATTAAAGGGGTAATTAATGAGTTAAACCCTTAATTAAGAGGGCATTAAGAAGGGAAAAAGGGGGGTTTAGGGAATAGCTTAGTGGAAATGCCTCAAAATTATTCCATAAAACCCCTACTCATTGGATCTGACCTTAATCAAACTTAATCATAAGGTAAATCCACTAATCACATTTTAATTACCCTTAATTTCATGAAAGGGGTAATTAGGGAATGAAATAGCAATTTTTTCAATTGAGCCCATAATAAATCTCAAGAAAATTAGGGGAGGCAGAGGTCATCCCCTAAAATGAACTTTAGAAGTTTGAGATTAATTGATGAATTGATTAAAGGATAATTAGCTAATTAAGATTCCCAAAGAAACCCAAATTCAAAGAAAATGGTAGTTCAAAATACTTTCAAATCATTTTTAAAATATTCTAGATGAAATTATCTACGATGCGTGGCGGCGTCTAGCTTTACACATCATTTTGTGAGAGACCAAGTTGTCACCTCATAAAGCGAGGCGACGCAATGCTAATATCCTCGACCGTCCGATCGCTAAGGATTCACCCGTAGTTTAAAATAGATAAAGGATTTCTAAAATGTGTTAAATAATCTCAGTCATCCACCTAACATGTGCAGATGGACGGCTGAGATAAGCCAAGTTCTTCCCTGAGGATCAATGGAGATCGTCCATGATCCAAGGGGAGATCTGACCCCGATCTAGCATGGAATCATACAAAACTCAACCCACACCATCTAAGCATAATTACCAACCTATCCAACAGTTGATTTCTCATGCAATGAACATTTCTATCACAAAGGACCAACACCTATCAGGCTAAGTGGTCAAAAAATTACATACCATGCCGGATGTGATCACCGGTGCTCGAAGTCGATAAGGTAGCTTCATCTGATGGAGACGAAGCCCTATTAAAATTTTCAAGCCTTGGGGTTGAGTAGATCTCTCTGTGGACCAACACCACTTGCTCCCCTTTGTGGCTTTGATCCAATTCACCTCCTCCTTGCTTTGGGAACTTTAGGAAATGCTTAGGTGCACTCGACTTGATCCCCTAAGGGAGTGTGCAAAGGCAATTGCACTGAATTTGAGTATGGAAGGACTTGGGAATTGAGATCCCCTATTTTCTAAGGAAGAAAATCGAGAACGCTAAGATTCAAATCCCTCCTATAAAGCTTAGGGATGCTCTCTGATGGATCTTAACTCTCTCTAGTGCTCAATCGAGTGTGAGTGAAGTGAAATTTCATTGAATTAGGGGAAGTATATCTCCCCCTATGGCAATCAGACAGCCGAGCATAGGCTTGCCTTTTTGATCAAATTTACCAGATTTGAGAGGTTTTTTTATGGTTTTAAGTGTGCACATGTTCAGTTTGATCCCTTGAGTGGAATGCCAGCCTCCCATGTGCTGAAATTGAGCTTGGGAGGGAATTTGAAAACTCAATTTCAAGCTATGTGGTCGGGTTTGGTCTATGAGTCAAATGGGCTGACCCAAATCCATTGGGTTGGGTGCACCACTCATCACTAAGTCCTCTTGAGCTATTAGGAAAGCCTCAAGTGATTGTGAAGAGTGTATAACTAAAATACCCATGGGCTAAGCCAAAATTTGTTCTATGGCCTAGGGGTAAAATGGTCATTTTGCTATTTTTCCACTTTGGATATGTTGGGTATGTAGAGAAACTAGGTTTGGCCAAGTTTCATTGGATTTGGAATCCATTTTATAGGGTTTGGCTCATGTTGACCCATTTAGGTCAAAATGGGTCAACTTGGGTCAAGTTGACCAATAGGTCAAATTGGGTCAAACCAAGGGTTGGGTCAAGTTCATATGACCATTTGAAATGTTTTGATGCCTTTGGTTTGGTTCAATTTGGATTAGATTTATTTTTGGCTCATATGACTTCATTTAGGTCAAATGGGTCAAGTTGACCCATTTGACCCATTCGACCTATTTGAGGTAGGTCAAGGGTAGGTTTAGGTTAGGTTAGTCATATGGAGTGGATTGGTATCTTTATTTCCAATCAATTTTGGTTAACTTTAATTTTGGCTCAACATGACCCGTTTAGGTCAAAATGGGTCAACTTGGGTCAAGTGAGACAATTGGTCTCAATCAATTTGGACTTGACCCATTGGTCTCAATCAATTTGGCTTAGATCAAGTTTTCACACATTTTGACCCTTTAGGTCAAAATGGGTCAACTTGGGTCAAGTGAGACAATTGGGCTAGGTTAGGCTCAACTGTTGGCTTGGTCAAGTTCAAACATAGGTCATGAGTGAACCTAGATCAATGGTTTCAATCAATTTATCCTATGATAGAATTTGACTATGTAAGGTTTTATTTTAGGTTAAGTGTTGACTTGGTCAACCTTGTTGACTTAGTTTGACCCTTTGATTGATTGATCATCCATGATGATTGTTGATCATGATGTGAGGGATATATGAGTTTGGTCAATCCAATTTGGTTAGGATCAAAAGTTGGCTCATAAGGGTACTTTAGGTCACTTTGGGTCAAGTGAGCTAGTGGGTCAAATGGCTTGGTCAAAGCTTGATTTGAAGTTGATTGATCTTATATGGACTTATGATTGAAATATAGATCCATTTACAAGAGGTTTGAAGTCAAATGGGTTTTGATCCATTTGAAAATTTCATATTCAAAGGAAGAATATGAAGGGGTCTTGGGTTTGATTTTTGAATTGGATTTTGATTGTTTGATTGAGGTTTGGATTTATATATGAGCTCATGATTGTAGGATTGATTGAACCATGAGAGAAAATCAAGAGTTTGGCTTGATTTGAAGATGATTTGACTAGTTCAAGATTTTGACTTGAAAGGCTTTAGATTTGATTTTGAGTTGATTTGAGTTTGATTTTTGGAATTGATTTGAATGTTTGAATTTATATTTCATTTATATATGTGAATATAAATGAGAATATAAATTGATGATGAGAAAATTTCAAGGATTTGAAGTGGTTTAATCATGATTTGTGCTAAATCCATTAAAGGGAATTTAAAGGATTTAAGAGAATTTTTAATTTAAAATTTAATTTTTGAATTGGATTAGATTGGATTGATTTATATTTATATTTCATTTATATATGAGAATATAAATGAGGATATAAATAAGTTTTGAGAAAATTCCATGAGTTTGAAATGGTTTGATCAAGGTTTAGGTTAAATCCATTAATGGAAAATCAAGGAATTTAAGGGAATTTCAAGAATTTTAATTTGGAATTTAATTTTTGGGTTTGATTTGATTGATTTAATTTATCTTTCATTTATATATGTGAATATAAATGAGAAAATAAATAAGTTTTGAGAAAATCTCATAAATTTGAAATGGTTTGATCAAGGTTTAGGATTGATTTTGGCTAAGTCCTTTAATGGAAAATTAAAGGGACTTAAGAAAATTTTCATGAATTGATTTAGAATTTTGAGTTTGATTTGATGGGTTTGAATTTATATTTCATTTATATATGAGAATATAAATGGATCATGAGAAAATCTTAAATATTTGAATAGGTTTTGATCTTAATTTTGGCTAAGTCCTTAAGAAAGGGTTAAGGCGAGGAAATTTTTGGACTTAGAAATTTTGTGGATTTTAGTCATGAGTTTCAATCATATCCTTCAATCATGGCTTTCAATCATGGAATTGAATTGAGTTTGGAGAAAATCAAATAGAGTTGATTTGGAGTTTGACTTGAAGGAGGGAAAGTGAGGAATGGTTTAAGCTAAGGGTAGGAGGTTTTCCTAACACCCCTAAGGTATGACCTATTCCTATGGCTAACTCTTCTAAGTCTTTTAGGGCTAGGGGAGTGTCCACCTAATCACTAGATTTGTCTTAAGACTAAATAACTCTTAAATTCTAAGAGGAGTCCTATGTCTAAGATTGAGGTGTTGAGAGCTCATTCTAAAAATGAGGTCAAACCCTGAAAGGCATCCCGTGACTCATCCTCTAGTGCACAAGGTCTTTGAAAGTTATAAAGAATAAGGCCTTATGAAGAAGAGATATCAAAGGCCAATTAGAAGCCAACAATGCTCCACTGCAAAGCTACCTTCAAAGGTGGTAAGAACTCAAAGCGTTACAAACAAACTATCGGTGAACATCAGGTGTAACTGACACGCGTTGAAATCCATTAAAGGTCCTAGAAGGGAAAATAAGTATGGAGGCCAAAGCCTCAAGAAGAAGCTGCCACAGAAAGGCAAAAAGGTGTGACATCCAATTTTCATATCCAAAGATCCGCTGATGATAGGACCCAACATGAATGGGTTCCTAAAGAGAATGTTATAATTAATGAGGCTCATGGTGGTCAATGCCCTGGAGAATCCTCCAGGGAATCCCATCACCAACCTAAACAATCTTCCTTTGATTTTGATTGTAGCCCTCTGATTGAGGAGATGTTCACCCACACTCTAAGCCTGAAATCAGATGGAGATGTCAATCAGAGATAAGGCTATAAGAAGAAGAAGAGAAAGATGAAGAAGATATCATAGGGGTAGATGTGGTGTATATGGTACAACACATGGAAACATCGGTATGCAGTAGCGATCAGGCATCATGGAGCCACATACGTCCCATCAAAAAAACTAGCACCAGGTCAAATAGAAGCAGAACCTTTTGGTTCATCCTCAAGTGATGAGCAAGAAGAGGACCAGAAGAAAAATATAACACCCTATTCACCAACACAGCTACACTTGCTCAGGTGCAGAGGCAAATGTAGCAGTAGATGAAGGCTAAAGATAAAGAGATATCTCAATCGAATTTGAAGATGAATCAGATGATGACGTAGATGAATATCATGATGCTAATGATGCAGAGGAACACTACCACAGTGCCGACACTAGTTCCTTCTATCAATCATCAAACAACCAATTCTACGCCCATCAATCCACAAGTTGAGCAAGCATCACAAACCTCTGGATTACAAAGTGCTCATAATGGTAGAAATGAAGTCAATCAATTTACTGCTCCACCCATTCTCTAGCAAATATTGAGCACATCTGAGCCAGTGACAGCTATACAGCTCAAAACCATCATAAGTGAAAAAAATCAAAGTCATAGGCGAAAGGTGGAGAAATTGGTAAAAGGTGTATATCGTAGAATATGACCAGGTGTCATATCCTAAGGGTTACTCAATGCCAAAATTTCATTCATTTGATGGCAATGGTAACCCCAGACAACACTTAGCATAATTCAAAGAAAATTATGATAATATTGGGGGTAATGATGCATTATTGTTCCGCAAGTTTGTTAGCAGCTTAACTTCAACTGCTTTCAAGTGGTACGTAGAGTTGCCAAATGACTTAGTTAAGACATTCATTGAGCTGGAGGTAATGTTTATCAAAAGATTTTCTAGTGCAATTAGAAAGATTACAATAGCTGACCTCACCCTGGAGAAGAGAAAGAATGATGAGTCAATCACTAAATACATAACTCGCTGGCATAACATGAGCATGAAGTGTGAGCAACAGCTAGAAGAGGAACATGCAATTCAGCTGCTAATGGACAACATTGATGATAAAATGGTATTCTATTTATGCATGGCTTCCATCACCACCTTTCAAGAACTACTTGATCATGTGATGAAATTTAAAAAGTTGAATCTTTCCAAAATTGAGGTCATCCAGACAAAATAAAGAAAGGGAAGTTCCTAGAATCAAGAATGAGTGAATCTCACATCGCTTCATATGATTCAAATAGAGGAAGGAGAGCAACTTACAATGTAGATAAGGGGAAACAGCTTATCTATTTTGAAGAGAAAGTTAAACAATCCTTCAATTCTCAGCCGAAATTAGTTCTTGGAGGCAATGACAAACGCAAAACTTTTTTGAGTAGTGGTGAATGCCCAAGACAATCATTAGAAGATGATGATCGAATGCATCCATCTCTTAATGAGAAAATGAATAAAGAATACTCTTTCAAAAGAGAAAGTGTAGCTAAACTATTCTGACTAGCACTCAAGCAAGGTTGGAGTTGCCAGAATGTAAATGACCTGAAGAGTCAGGATGAACTGGTAGCCCACATTACTGTCCATATTATCGGGTAGTTAGCCACCCTATAGAAGATTGCTATGTATTCAAAGATTGGTTGAAAAGGAAGTACATGAGAGGTGAATTCACGCTATCCAACAATGTTCTAATTCACCTAAAGAAAGAATCTACTAGGGTGGTTATTTCCTCTTCCATGCCCCCTGCAAAAAGATAAAGCAAAAGAAAAGACAGTTGAGGATGATAAATGTGAGACTGCGGTCTCAAAGAAAACTATAAAAATGCTGAAGCAATTAGAAGAGATTCCAGGTGTTAGATAGAAATCTCCACTTGAACTGGTGCTGGAATCGAAGGTAGAATCTACATTAAAAGTTCGCTCTTGAAGCGGTCAGGGAGTTTGTTTCCTAGCGACTTATCATTTGCCAAAATTCCCAAAAGATTGACAAACAAAAGAAGATGAAGAAGAAATCTACTACCGAAAAGATTATTAATAATCTTGAAGAACATCAACAACCAGCAAGACAACCAATTAAGCTTGTTAATTTCATGTTAGGACTCCAAATCATTGAAACAAATGATGAATGCGATGATGGCGAAGAATCTCTTTCTGGAAAAGTTTGTCGGGTTATCTCAGCGCCTTTGGATACTCCTCGATAGAATCTATTTCTTCAAGACAATCCAAGAAGTAGAACCACCAATGATGTGGGATTCAAGCCTTGCCTGATGGTGAAGCAAACAGAAGATAGCTCGAAAGAAGACTTGTGCTTTCAGGAGGAAGATGAGTCAGAGTCTTCAATATCACCATTGATGAAGGGCATAAAATTAGGAAGTGAGTCTGAAGCCTCAATCGATCCTCAGCATAAGTGATTGAAGGAGACTTCTTTAGCAGAATAAGCAAGATAAAAGCGACATAGCAAAGAAGTGCCAAGGTGCTACAGTCATCACAGAAGAAAGGAATACCAAATAAAGGTAATGATAAGAACATAGAAGTTAATGAAAATTCATTCCCAAAGATCCAAAGAAGAAGTCTAACATGGATAAAGGAATCGATTACAACATCTTGTCAGACTTGAGGAAGATCCTGCATAATTGAGTGTGTATGAGACCTTTTTGATGTCGTAGGATCTTCGTGAAGCCTTAATTCAGGCTCTTAAGAATCTAGAAAAATATGAAGTGTACTTCACTGAGTGGTGTATGACTGAAGTATTACAATCTCAAGACCTTCCAACAATCACTTTCTCTGAGGAATATCTTGTGCTTAGAACATCAAAACATAATTTCCAGCTATATCTCTTCAAAGAGTGATGGTGTCATAATCAATCAAATTCTAATTGATCCATGTTCATCAGTCAATCTCATGAGTCTGCAAACATTGAAGGGATTGTCTCTCTATACGTTCAACATCTAGGACGGGACAAATTGATGATTCACAACTTCAATGAAAAAGAGAAAAATACTCTCGGATCTTTTACCTTGCCACTAAGATTCGGGGAGCTTTACACATAAGCCAAATTCCATGTTATTGATGCTGACACCTCGTTCGGAGCCTTATTGGGGTGTCCCTAGTTACATGAGTATGAAATAGTCCCATCTACTTTGCACCGGTGCATGAAATACATAAGAGACGAGGAAGAACATAGAATTTCTGGCAACCTTCAATCATTTACAATCCATGAAGCTAAAATCTGAAGATGTGAAATACTATTTGTTGAAGGAGCCCAAGCCTCAACAATCCAAAGCTTCTACCTCAAATATTGCAAAACAAAACAAAGAAGTGAAGAAGGAAAAAAGAAGAAAGAAGGCGACGCCGACTCTTCTTAAAGCAGCTAGTGTATCACATAAGTTAAAAAGGCTAGTCCCTTATTTGGGCAGTGATACAGAAGAAGAAGAGGATGATCCTCCCGCTAGGCCTAAGGGAACCAATAAGTCTCTGGTGAAAGGAAAGAAAATTATAGAATACTCAGATCTTGAGTATGATTCTGAACCAACCTATGAAAGTGAAGTTCAGTCTATCTCTTCAAAAAGGATGGTAAACCTTTTGATATTAGAAGAATCATTAGTAATCGTGCCGGTTCCTTTTCAACTCTTCAATAAAATCACTCCACGTGAAGTCCACATTGTTGAAGAGTTAAAGAATTTCTATATGCCTCCTTTGACTGGAAGTAATGAACGTGGAATTTCATTTTACAAGTCTGAGGAGTTCTATCACCAAGATTCTGATTGACTTATGCAATTTGATGAATCTAGTGATATGGTTCTCACAAGAATGCCCAAATATTATTCTCCAAGGATTGGCAAGATGATGCATAAATTGAGAGTCGATATTGGAACAGAAAATGGCGAGCCCACTTCTTAGATACTCTCTAGGGTCTAAAAAGTCCACAGCTCTCATGAAAGTGTGATAATCATACATCTAAAGGTCTTGGATACGTCCGACATAGGTGTCCTCGAAGATCTTGTTATGCAATAGTGGAAATAAAGTTCAAACTAAAATTGAAAATGAAGATAATATTTATTAGGTTTATCTGACCAACGATGAGGAAGTAAAAGCAAAGCAAGAACCAGAAATGCTTGAGGATGGTGGACAGGCAGCTACCATGGATGAGTTGAAGGAAATCAACTTGGGAATAGAGGATGACCCTCGCCCAACTTTTGTCAGTGCCCTTATGCCTGATAAAAAAAGTTAAGAATTAAAAGCCATACTTTGTGAATTTAGTGATTACTTTGGACATACTAAAAAATGCCAGGTTTATCCCCGATGTGGCAGTTCACAAACTAGCCATAAAGGCAGATGCAACACCTATTAAGCAAGCTCCTATGAGAATGAGGCTAGAGATTGAAGAACAGATAATTGCATAAACTAAAAAGCTTATTGAAGCATGCTTTATCTGAGAAGAAAAGTATGTAGATTGGATAGCCAATGTTGTTCCAGTGAGAAAGAAGAATGATCAAATTTATATCTGCATTAATTTTCGAGATCTGAACAAAGTATGCCCAAAAGATGATTTTTTGCTTCCAATATCAGAACTACTAGTAGACAATACTTTCAACTACGACATGTTCTCATTTATCGATGGATCATCGGGATACAATCAAATCAAGATGGCTAGCACATCATTTAGGATGCCAATTGGTATATACTACTACACAGTCATGCCCTTTGGATTAAAAAAAGTTGGAGCTACATATCAGAGGGCTATGATGTGCATCTTCGATGAGTTGATTCATCAGAAAGTAGAATGCTGCATGGATGACCTCGTCATTAAGAGCATAGATCAAAAAGATTATTTTGATGACCTGAGGATGGTCTTCGAAAGAATTAGACAGTACGATCTCAAGGTGAATCCTCTCAAATGTGCATTTGGGGTTTCATCTAGAAAGTTCCTTGGCTATGTGGTACAACATAGAGGAATTGAGATCAACCCTAATAAAATTGAAGTGATAGTGGATATGCCACCGCCGAAGAATCTTTGTCAGCTTCATCCCGTGCAAGGATACTTGGCATTTATCTGGCGCTTCATATCGAATCTGTTAGGCAAGTATCAACCATTTGCTAACTTGATGAAGAAGAATGCACCATTTAATGGGACAATGAGTGTTAAGAAGTGTTCGATAGCATCAAAAGATACCTATCAAATCCACCAATTCTGGCGACACCAATCCCAGGAAAGCCTCTCATTTTGTATACAGCTACATTAGAAGAATTCCTTAGAGCATTGCTTGCATAGCATAATGAAGAAGGCAAAAAAAATGTGTTGTATTATATCAATTGAAGATTGATAGGAGCTGAAGCAAAGTACTCTCCAATCGAGAAGCATTATCTTGCACTAATATTTTATGTTCAGAAGCTTCGACATTATATGTTGTTGCACAAGATAATGCTCATCTCAAAGATCGATCTGCTAAAGTTCTTGATGATAAGGACAATGTGACAGGTCGTTTGGCACGATGGGCGGTGCTCTTATTATAGTTTGATATTACATATGTATCTAGAAAGCTGTAAAGGGGTAAATATTAGCAAATTTTCTCGCTACACATCCTGTTCCAGCAAATTCAGCAGTCAACGATGATTTACCATATGAACAGATCTTGCTAATTCATAAAAGGGAGGAGTTGCAGATCTGGGAAATGTATTTTGACTGTGCATCATCTATTAAGTCACTTTCGACAAAGCCAAAAGCAGTTGGCATTGGCCTCATCTTTATAACACCAGAAGGTGGCATAATGAGGCGTTCATACAAGTTGGCTGAACCAAGAACCAACAATGAAGCTGAATACGAGGTATTGGTGGCAGATCTCAAAGAAGCTGTTGTTATCAACATCTAAAATTTAAGAATCTTTGGAGAATCTCAATTGATAATCAACTAAGTGTTGGGTCTCTATAAGATTAACAAGCTTGAATTAGAATACTATCATATGCGAGTGCTTGAGCTCATGAAGCAAATTTCAAACATTAAACTAGCTCGAGTTTCTTGATCAAATAATAGTAAAGCATATTTCCTGGCCAAGCTAGTAAAAGAGATGGTGACCACGAATGACGATGATGTGTTGATTGAAGTGTCCACTCATCGAGTTTTGCAACTAGTAAATCCATATTCCCTACAGGTAGAGGGAACATCAAACTTAAGCCACTCCTCACTCTCCCAAAGAATGGCAAGTACAAGAGATAGAAAAACTCAAAAGTATTATAAACAAATCATGTGAAGCTTTAATAGTGGAAGAGCTAGATGATTGGAAACAACCTTCCATTGATTAGATCAAAGAAAGTAAATTGTCGAGTAATAAATCACTAGCCACGCAAATTACAAAAAGAATCCTACGATATGCTTATGTCAATGACACATTGTACTATAAATCCTTTGAACAAATGTGGTTGTGATGCTTAGGGACAGCTGAAGCCAACAAAATTATGTCTAAAATTTATGAAGGACTTTGTGGGGCGATTAGTCAAGTCCAAAAATAGCAACAAAAATTAAGAGGAAGGGGTACTATTAGCCTTCAATGGTGAAAGACTGCATAGATCTTTCTAGGAAATATTATGAATGTCAAGTCTATGAGAATCTCATTCATTAACCTCTGAATCCTCTGCACCCCATAATAGCATCCTGGCCATTAGAAAGTTCGAGTCACAGATATAATTAGACTGATTGAACCTCCATCATCAGTGGGACATCAATTCATTTTAGCAGCTACTGATTACTTCTCCAAATGGGCTGAAGCTGCTCCGTTTAAGGAAGTCACTGTTGATCAAGTCATGAACTTCTTCACCAACAATGTTGTCTATAGATTCGGGGTGCCATGATGAATTATTTTAGACAACAGCCCAGCTTTCAAGAGTGCAAAGATATACAAATTCGTTGATTGGCACAAAATCAATTGGCGGTACTCATCAATCTACAATCCAAGGGCCAATAGTTTGGTAGATGCTTTTAATAAAACCTTAGTGAAGTTGCTCAAAAAGATTCTCATGAAGATTAAGATAGAGTGGCGCACTAAAATGATAAAAGCACTCTGGGCGTACAGAACAACTTATAAAATGCCAACCAAAGCCACTCCTTATGCTCTAACATTTGGAGTTGAAGTTATTCTACCACTAGAAGTTGAGTTATCATCACTTCGAGTAGCTGTCCAATTAAATCTTACTCAATATGAGAACACTCGCCTGTGAATGGAAGAGTTGTATGCCCTTGACAGTGTTAGACACCAAGCTCAACAAAGTTTAGAAATTTATTGAGCAAGGATGTCCAAAGCATTCAATAGTTCAGTACATCCTCAGGCATTCCAGGAATGTGAATTGGTTCTAGTGCTTAGAAGGCCAATCATCCCTCATCGCAAGATCGATGGTAAATTTGAAGCTAATTGGAAAGGTCCTTACGTTATAGAGAAGGTGTACAAAGAAGGAGCCTACAAGCTTATTGACAAGAATGGTCAACGACTGATGCCACCAATCAACGGTCGATATCTCAAGAAATATCACAACTGACTATGGATAAGTATATAAATACTTAAATGAATTTTGCACTAGTAAGGCTTTCATGTTAAATACATATGTAATTTCACTTGAAGATTCTCTCATAAAATGAGAACATTTTCAAGTTACTTTGAAAGCCTCCCCCTATTAGACAAGGGGTATTTTTATATATTTAGCTAAGTTGACATCATGCTTCAAGCTGAGATCCTTAGATAAATATATACAATAATCAGAATGAGCTCCATTTATTTATATTAAAAAAATTCAAACTCTGTAACACATTTCTGAACTAGTCTGCAATCCCTCTATTAGACAGGGGGCATTTTTTTTAGTTTTTATAAATCAAAGCTGTTCAATCCTTCCCTATGAAATAAGAGATTTTCTTGTATATGTATTCAGGTTTACATCAAGCTTTATGTCAAGATCCCTGATTATATCTATAACTATTATTATTAAAGTTGCAGGTCTTACAAGAACAAAAAGAATCTTCTTCAATGTACGAAAAGATAGTCCTAAATGTCAAAAGTTTCCCTCCAAGATTTGTCGAATATCGAGGATTAAGTCAAAAGAACTCCTAATTTTGGAAGCTTCAACAAACTAAGTTAGAAAAATATCAACCCCTACATCTTCAAGTCTAGGACACGAATGGATTTTAAAGGTCGAACTCAACAAGCCCACAAGTGGCCGAGTTGCTGATGCTCTCCTCACTCAAGCAGAAAATGGTAAAGAAATCCTCCCTTCGTCAATGACAAGACTATCAATCCATCATAGCTTAAGTCAAAAACTTGAGTAGGTTCTAAAGGTCAGATTCAACAAGCTCACAAATGGCCGAGTTGCTAACGCTCTCCTCACTCAACAAGCCATATAAAAAGGTCGTAGTGAAAGAGCCCCTACACATCAGTCCAATGATGATAGATGTTCAATCTCAAACTAGATTCAGCTTAGTGACTACATGCAACCAAAATTCAAGAGATCTTTCTACTCAATCGATGAACCAAGACAATCTGAGAAAACTTTCAATTCAGAGCTGCCTCAAAGCAACGTATATATTTCCTACAAGGTGATATTCCAATCTCTTTTCAAATGATCTGATCAAGCAAAAAGCACAGGACAGAAGAGGCGATTCCATAGTTCACACAAAGGCAATGGTTGAACTAAAAAAATTTTATGGTTATTCAGTTTGTTAAGGCATCTGATCTAGGGATAACTCAACAATAATAATATGGCTGGAAGGCTGGGTCAATATGCCTTTCAATGAGTCATAGTAAACATAGGACTTAGGGTGTATATACACTTCCTGACAAGTAAATATAGACAAATCAAGTCAATCCTTCATCAAGGTCCATCAAGCTTAAAGCTAGGAAAGAGGGAATTTCAAATCTTAAAACAAACAAACTGATTTCTCCATCTAACCTAATCAAGCACGAAGCTAGGGTCGAAGGAAATCTAAATCTATGAAGACATCAAAGAAAGAGACTTTCAGCAAACCCATCGAAGTAAAGAGTAAATGGTGGAAGAAACTCTTCAGTGAATCCATGGAAGTTGAAAGCTGAAGTGATCAAAGACCCATGGTCAACCCAAAGGGTCAACCAATTTTCAACAAACATGACTCGCTCCATGCGTGAATCATATTTGTTGGGGAGAATTTGTTGACTTCCATGCATGCGCCACAAGTCAAGTCAAGCTCACAAGGTGAATTTGATGAGCTTCAATGCACAAATTAGAGCTAAAATATACTCGATGACATAAAAAATAGTCAAAATGACCTTTGATCGACCAACGGACTCTGTCATCACATTCAAAATATTAAAATTGATCAGAATATACACATTGCACTACTCGACGGTTGATTGATCAAGAAAGAAGTTTGTCGATGCGCTGACATGCATATCAAGGTTGGGAAGCTACGATGTTACCTAAATAACTCTATTTGTAAAATTGATCCTATCATTAGCGTCGAGATGTTGAAACCTATCAAATGAGACTATCCGGGCTTAATTCGGACGAGTCTGCACGAATGTTGATCGATCAGAAGCGACGACGTGCAAATTTGAACTAAAATTGACTCCGATTCAACTCTGACGTGAACCCAATGGCCTCCAATCGTGAAATGAACTACCATTATATCTAGAACATCAAAATAACCTAAGATTGATATATATATATATATATATATATATATATATATATATATATATTAATTATATATATATGTAATATCACAAAATTTCAAATTATGGTTAATTAATTAGTTAAATAAAAGCCTATATATACTCTTCTATATCAACCCTAGAAGAGATAACTCTCCCACCCTTCATTCCTTCCGCTTCAATCCAACCATCACCCGACTCCTCTCTGCTCTTAGTCGTGGCGCAAAATCTAGGTTCTCCTCTGCGTAGCACAAGCCATGGTGAACTTCTCCTATTTGATGAGAACTTCCTTTCATCCTTTCTCTGCTCTGATCCAATGCATGATGTGAGCCTCTCTCATGGTTTATGCGCTCTACTCAGTAAGTCATCATAACCTATTTCCTCTTCTCTCCTTCTCTCCTCTCCTCATTCTCTGTGGTGTGACACTCCAGAAGTCAAGCTTCCTCTCTTCTCCTCTCCTCATGTCAGCTAATCACCAATCAACTTCTCTCGATCTTCTTTAAGGCTGCAAGCACCACCTACTATCCTCACGCCTCACTCCCTCTCTATCACTTCAAACTTCCAATAGTTGCTCTTCTCCGACCTTTCTCTCCCCTCCCGCACACTGCCTTTGCTGCTAACCTCACTAGCCTTCATTCCATTCCATTAACCTACACCGGCTACCTCACACTCATTTGACCTCACTATTTATGGCTGACTCTCCAAGCAAGTTGCTGCAACCTACTCCTTCCCCATCTTCCTAGTCAAAGCCTCTCCTCTCTCTTAAAACTTGGCAACCTCTCCTAAGCAGCTATAGCATACTAAGTTTGGGATGATGGGTTCCAATAGTAGTGACACAATTTGGAGTGAGCTTAACACATACAATCTAGATGGGGAGTTGATTTGGAGTTGTTTACAAAGGAGTTTTAAGGAATCGAATGATTATTGTTGCCAAGGATTATGGTGTCCTAAAGTTTGTGTTGATCTCAGTTCACAACTACAACCTTCCATCCTTTATACTCTCTTCTAGTTACTTCATTGGAAAGACAAAAGCTAAATCAGAGGTTCTATCTAGGTACCCAGCCTTAGGTGTTGTACTGAGATTTTCTTTCATATATAGAAAGCAAAAAGTTGATGGCATTGAGATCCCTCTTGATCTGATAGGGAAATTGTCAGGTGTTAGTGAAGAGAAGTCCCACTCATAACTTGCTCCTAAAATCCCAATTACGGTGCAATTCATGCGACGAAACATTACCGCTCTTTAGCCTGAGAGGGAAAACTCATAGCTCATGATGTGATGGAGAAATTTATATAATTTCTTTTTTGCATGTAACCTATACATGCTCTTTGTAGCATGGTAGGGAAAATGAAAGACTTAAACCGCTATCATCGACCCTTACGCAAAAGCATAAAATGCTCAATCGTAAATGCACCTAAAATCTTGTGTGAGATGCATTTGACATGATGAACGGAACCCATACGCGTTCTTTATAGCACAACTGGAAAAACTCATAGGTGACACTCGCGACGCAATAGGAAAATTTACATGATTCCTTTTGTGCAGGTAACCTATACATGCTCTTTATAGCATAGTAGAGAAAATGAAGACTTCGACCGTGATTTATACCACTCATATGTTCTCTTTGTAGTGCAGTGAGCAGACCCATCCCTCTAATGCAGCCCCCTATGTGGAGACGATGCCGGGAGGCTGCCGAAATTTGAACTCATAAAGTGTCCAAACATGATCAAATAAAAATATCATTAAACCTAAATTGAAGGTTCAAATGAAGTTGCATTGAGCTTAAGTAAATATTAAATCAAATATTATTCTTAAGCATGGAAATTCTAAAATCTCAAATGAAGTTTAACTTATAAGATTTGGACTCAAAGGGGAATTCACAGGTGACCCAATATTTCGTTAATGAGCACGAACAAATCTTAGTATAGTTGAAATTTCATTCTCATATGAAGACAAATTGAAATAATATTTAATGCTAAGCATTTCAATAAGATTTGCAAGGGCTTGAAAGTCTACCTGCAAATGAGAATACTTGAAATGAACCATTGCAAAGGGAATTCTATGAGATTGAAGATTAAGTTCAACAAAGAGAAGGCACCTACAATCATGATATAAGTTTGCTTGTATGTGAGTTTGGAATATCCAATAATATTTCATGAAATGTTAAAACCTCTTAATGACATGTTACAAAGCAGTAAAACTTATTAGAAAGATCATGAATAAAAGAGACTTTAAATAAGTCTCCCACACATATCATAGCACAAGATCCAACTCTAGTTCAAACACTTTAAGTCTCGACAATGATACCTAATTAAAGTAAACACTCGCATGAGGGGATTCTGTGGAGTTGAAGGTTAAATCGAAAAGAGAGAAAGTACTTCTATTCATAGCATGGGTTGATTGATTCATAAGCTTGAGATATCTAAGGATGTTTTATAAAAGTGTGGAAATCTATTATATAAAATCGTATGAGAATAAAGAACCTTATTAATTAGCGAGTGATGAAAACAAGAAACAAACCAAGCGGAGAACTGAAAAGAGTAGGACTTTGATTGAATGTTGCACTTTTCACTAGCCATCTCTCACCCAATTTAAATGCTTTAGATATACATTCAAATATCTAGATGAGATGAACTTTATGCATGTCGGATGAAACAACATTATGCCTAATTCAAGCACTTCATTAATTCATGTGAAGGTTCTAAAGGATTGAGCTCCCTTTGTAAATACTATAAATCCATCTTATACCCGAATCTATTGCTCTAAAGATACATGCGAACACTCTCAATGCATATGTCTTGAAATTCACAGAGTATCAAAGAGATAGATCCTTGTGTATGCGTTGAGGCAATCATTAGCTCAACTCAAATGTTTAGAAGTACATGCAAATATTTTAATGAAGTGAATTGAACATAGACATATTAAGAGGCAATTTTTTATCCAATTCAAGTGTTTCATTGATATGTACAAATACTCAGATAAAAAAACAATAAATTCATATAAACTTATATTCGGATCAAATACTCCAATGCTTGCATAAATTTCCAAACAAATGAATGAATGCTTACATGCATTATGAGGTGATTATATGCTCAATCCTGTTGCATTAAGATGCAAATCAATCATCTGAATTATGAAATATTGCATTCATTACAAAGCAACAACATATCTAAATTTGATGTTTTAGAATAACTTAAGGTGAGATGATCATATACATTCTGAGAGTATTCCTAACCTTAGTTTCAAATACCTCGAAGTATGTATGAGTATTTTATGAAATGAATAAGAGATTATATATGCAAGCAATTGGAAACCCGCATGGGCTCCGACACTATGGTGAATGCTTAAACTTAGTGTCTGAGGATGTTGCATGGATTGATTCCCGGTTGGGTTTAGGACCAGGTCCGGGTTAACAAAACCTAAAAATATAATGATGTTATTATAATATTTTAAATCTAATAAAATATATGAAAGCTAATTTTGTCATATGACAGTAGATCTGATCCTCTATTATTAAATTAATAAAGTCGACAGGATCTGAAACAACAAAACAATAAACCACCCCGATGATGACTGTGTTGAATGGAGATTTCAACCAGAGGGAATACTTCCATCAAAATATGATTACAATTTCATAACAAATTGACTTAGATTGAATATCAATCTAAATGTGGAATTTAAAATATCATTAAGCTATAAATGGCTAAGTGAAATTCAATATTAAAAACTTAAAGCTAAAAATTCAACTCGCCTTCCGCAATTGTTTGTCGAATGTGACAAATTAAGAAAACCCTAGCTCACAAAGGAGTCAAAGTCAAATCAAGTACACAACTATGTTTACTCTCAAATAATCTCATGCCAACAAGGATGTGGCCCATGTCCTCTGACTATGTGGATTGGCCAGTAAGCTCCACATGATGTAGTTATGACCAGAGTCCTCTGACCGGGTGGTTATCACCAAATGACCCCACTATATCACGATCATGATTGTAGCCCGTATGCTCCCCAATGGCTCTGCCCTTTGAGTTTTGAACCATAGGGTATACTTGATTGGGTAAAAATCCCTTTGTTAGCTAAGGTAGACTTAAGCTTGTCTTCTTAGACAAACACCACCCCAGGTCTACAAGGATTTCTTGGATGACGTAACTCATGTGTTGTTGTTAAGGATTCTTCGATCAGGTTGGGTCGACTACCTCCTCTGACTAAGTAGACTAGGGACCGCAACAGCCCGAAATGACGGAACCATGGGATCTAGATCGGGTGCATCATTGTTCCCTCAACCATCTACTTTAAGTTAAATATAATAAATTTCATAAATCTAAATTCTAAAACTCCACATGCTGTTACTATATGCTACACATTAAACAATCTAATGATTAGCCTTAATCGAAAGTTCTCTCTCAGTATTGTGAGGCGTAATTAACTATAGGTGCTTGTGCCTATAGGAAACCTGAACCATATCTAAAGTCCTCACAAAATGAGGGCAAAATCTCATGGGTAGTGTCTTATCTACTATTTCATCTGTCTTCTGAAAATTTCACTGACATAAATCAAACTCTCTTCATTGAGAGGTCGGTGGTGAATTTTTGGAGCCCGCAAAGACTTGTCCATATAGACTTACCCACAAAGACTTGCCCACAAAGACTTACCGACATAAATCAAAAATCTTTCTTAAATCCTTTGATTGCCTTTTATGGACTTAGCCTAAATCAAGTTCAAATCACTTCAAATCCTCAAAATTTTCTCATAACCCATTTATATTCTCATTTATATTCACATATATAAATGAAATATAAATTCAAACAATCAAAACCAACTCTAAAAATCAAACTCAAATTCAATCAAAATCCAACCTAGGCCTTTCAAGTCAAAATCTTGAACTTAGCCAAATCAAGCCAATCTCTTGATTTTTCTTTATGATTCAATCAATCCTTCAATCATGAATCCAAATATATACAAACTTTAATCACCAAATCAAATCTCAATTCAAAAATCAAACCTAAGTCAAACTCATGTTCACCCCCTTGAACTTAAAATTATCAAATGAAACAAAACCCATTTAACTTCAAACCACTTGGAAATAGATTTATATTTTAATCATAAGTCCATATGTGAGTTCAATCAAACTCAAATCAAGCTTTGACCAAGCCATTTGACCAACTTAGGCTCAGTTGACCTAAAGTGACCTAAAGCACCTTTATGAGCTAAATTCTAATCCTAACCAAATTAGATTGAACTAAGCCCACCTAAGCATGATTAATCACTCAAATTTGGTCAAACCAAGTCAAACCTAAGGGTTGACCAAGTCGACACTTAGCCAAAATAAAACCCAACATAGCCAAAATTCACCATAGGCCAAATTGATTGAAATCAATGAACTAAGTTCATTCATAATCAATGTTTGAACTTGACCAAGTCAACATTTGAGCCTAACCTAGCCGAATTGGTCACTTGACCCAAGTTGACCCAACTTGACCTAAAAAGTCAAAATATGTCAAAACTTGATCTAAGCCAAATTGATTGAAACCAATGGGCCAAGTTCATTCCAAATTGATTGTTAAACTTGACCAAAGCCTCAATTGACCAACTAGACCTAACCTAGCCTAATTGACCTTGAACCCAACTTGACCTAAAGGGTCATATTGAGCCAAACTCAAATATAAACCAAATTGATTAGAAATAAAGATACCAATTCATTTCATATGACCAACCAAACATGAACCAACCCATGACCTAACCCAAATAGGTCAAATGGGTGATTTGGTCAACTTGACTTATTTGACCTAAATGAAATTAATTGAACCAAAACTAAATATAAAATAAATTGAATCAAACCAAAGCCACCAAAACATTTCAAATGGTCATATGAACTTGACCCAACTCTTGGTTTGACCCAATTTGACCAATTGGTCAACTTGACCCAAGTTGACCCATTTTGACCTAAATGGATCAACATGAGCCAAATCACATCAAACCAACTCTAAATTCAATGAAACTTGGCCTAACCCATTTTTCAAACATACCAAACATATTCAAATTGAAACCCAAGCCAAATGATCATTTCACCCCTAGTCCATAGAGTATATTTTGGCCAAATTCACTTGGAATTTGGTCAATTCCTTTTCATGGACACTTGACATCCTCTTAGTGGACCAAATGGTTACTAATGGACCTAGTGCACATGACCCAATGGGTTTGGGTCAGCCAAACCCAACCCAAACCCAAAATCGACCACCTCCTTTGAAAATGGCCACATGGAATCCTCCCTCCACCTTGTTTGAGCACATGGCCACCTCACCCACTCCTCCTCTGGCCAAAATAGAATGCCATGCCACTCTAAACAGATCAAACAACCCATTCAATGAGTTTAATTGGATCAAAATGGCAAGTGAATGCATGGTCATCCGATCCTTCAAGGGGGAGATATAATCCCCCTAATTCAATTCAATCTTTACTTCACATACTCAATTGAGTAAGAGGAAGCCAGAGAAGTCATTTCCCAACCTCCCTAAGCTCTCTCAAGAAATTCCCAAATTTGATTTTTCTCGATTTTCATAGATTAAAAATAAGGGAGCTCCACTGAAAATCCCACTACACTCATATCAACCTAATTCCCTTTCAAGCTCCATCGAGGAGCTCAATCAACTTTCAAGCTCTTTCCTAAGTTCCAAGGAAAGGGAGGACCATTCTTGATTAAGACCGAGCTCAAGTGAAGGTGGACTTGACCCATAGAAGGATCCATCCAATCTCAAGGCCTCAAACTCTCAACAAAGCTTCGTCTCCACTAGATGAAGCTTCTCCAAGGGAATTGAGTGCCAGTGAGGTATGCCATTAATCGAGCATAATTTCAATGTGGTTTGGTCCTTTGTGAAGTGAAGTGTCACCCCATGAAATTCTAGCCATTAGATGTGATCCTCTTTCCCTTTAGATGGTGTAGGTTGAGTTTCAATCCAATCTGAGCTCGAATCTTCTCATAGAAGATGGACAGTGTCCATTCCTCACAAAAAAGAATAGAGAAGGATCATGGGTCATCCATCCGCGCATTTTGGATGGATGGCCTTGATGAAAGACACATAGATCCATGTTTTAACCCCTTAGATCCTCGGCTTTAACCTCAACCATTCGATCCTTGATCGAACGGATGAGAAGAAAGCGCATAGCACCACCGCTGATGTGGCGCTATGATGTGATAACTTAAATATCAAATCTCATCATGCCGTGGATGCGCATCGGTGTCCACATGGCATGGGATTAAACATTTAATTAGGCTATTAAATTATCTAATTAATCATGAAAACTTTCTAAATTCATATCTAAGCCTAAAAAAATCAAAAATATATATGCAATAGATTGCATTGGATAGATAATTGAACATAGAATATTCTAAAAATGATTTCAATGGATTTTGAACAGTGCTTTTCTCTGGATTTGGGTTTTATTGGGAATGTTATATTGCTAATTACTCTTTAATTACTCCACTGATTAATCCCAAACTTCTTGTTCATAATTTGTGGGATGACCTCTACCTTCCCTAATTTTCTTGGGATTTATTGGTGGCTTAATTAGAGGAATTGCTAGTTCATTCCTTAATCACTCCCATAATA
The DNA here is from genome assembly GCA_021442155.1 of Cymbidium sinense. Taxonomy (NCBI): domain Eukaryota; kingdom Viridiplantae; phylum Streptophyta; class Magnoliopsida; order Asparagales; family Orchidaceae; genus Cymbidium; species Cymbidium sinense. The sequence continues at coordinate 294,739,538 of CM038215.1, forward strand.
TAATTAAGCTTAATTAAGGGTATAATTAGTGGTCTAACCCGCTAATTGAGTTGATTAAGTTTTTCTTAAGTGAATATGAGGTTTAGGGAATAATTTTGGGATACTTTCCTTAAGATATTTCTTAAACCCTCTTTCTTTCTTAATCCAACCCTAATTAAGGATTAATTTACTAATTACCCCCTTAATTAATTTCATAAGATTCTAAAACCTTCTAGAACTCAATTAATCTATCTTGGGTAGATTCTTAGGTGTTCAAGAGCCTAAGTGTAATTAAAAAAATCAAAACTCAACTCACATGTGTGAGAGGTGTTATGAAATTACTTAAAAATAAACCCATTAGCTTAATTAATCCTTAATCATGAGCCAATTACATTAGGTACCTTTATTTCCTAGGTGCATTGCTGATTTAAATTCCTTATGTGATTTTATGTCATATCATTGCCTCATAATTATTTGATTAACTATGCTAAGGTGGTGTAGGTAAGGGGTAATTAACAAACTTAATTCATACCTTAACCTAAGCAACATATAAAAATCATCTAAATAATCCTATGAACAAACTAAATCAACAAAACATATGTGGGAATGGGTTTAGGAGCAGCAAACTTACCTCATATTTCTCAAATTGAATCAAAGTCAAAACAAAATCAAACCTTCCTTAAAAATAACTTGATTTACTTTAAGCTTTCTTATTTCATAAGATTATCTTTAGGAATTAATTAAGGTGAATGTGTTTACATGCTTTCATCACTTTAGTTCTTTCCTAACATGCTAGATGTGTATGTCATATAAATTTCATGCATTCATCCTTTTCAAAAAGCAAAATGAAAGTGAAATATTTTCTTTATGTCAAATTGCATGTTTTGGCTAAAGTAAAAAATATGAATGGCTATTATCACTATTAAATTCAAAACTATTTTCAAAAATCTATAAATCAAATACCTAAAACTAAAAGTGTGCTACTTATAATTATTTATGAGCTTGCATGTGGATATAAATAAGAATATGTGCATAGTGTAGCTTTCCTTCTCTTTCCTTTTAGCATAGTTTTGAATAGGATTTGACAAAGTGTATAGTTCATTTGAAAAGAACATAATACTTGCCTAAACCTATTCCTATCCATTCCTATGCTATTAACTAAGGACATTCACATTTGTACATATAAATTGTATAAATAAAATAAACAAACAAATACAAAATTTTTGCATCTTTCTTTTTCCATTCATTTCTTTTGTACATGTGTTTGTATTTAAGAAAAGTGGTACATTAGTCTAGACAACCCCAGGATTGTGAGGCTTTAAGTATCCCTAAGTATGTCTTATACCTTACACCCTTGGTGCTAACAATGGCACCGTGCGCACTTATGCATTTCATACATATACATGTGCATGTGAATAATGGATAAAAGAAACCCCTCTTTTCTACTTAATGAAAAACATACATCATAAAGCATTCAAATTTTCTTAAGTAATATTTCCTAGCATTCATCATAAAATGTGCTAAACATTTTCATTTGTATGTATAGATATGCTAAGGATTCATTCATATGCATGTTGTACATGTTGGGAAAGAAATGAAGTGATGTGTGTTTTGTGATATGAGTTCACTTTACTTAATCTTAAAATTCTTTTCTTTTGAATAGGTTGTTTTAGGAAAAGTATAAACTTAGGATTAATTAAACACATAATAAAACATTCAATAAACAAAATCCAATATGAATCCACTTTAGAAATTATTTAAGGTAGGGAAGGAAAGAGAAGTTCTCTTCTCTTTTCCCTCTCTTTAAAACTTAGTAATTAATTGTAGGATTCACTTAAACTAAACCAAAATACAAAATAAAAATCAACCCAAATCAACTAAACCACTTAAATAAAACTACCCATCTAAGTTTAGCATCTTCACATTTAGAAAATCTAAACCTTAAAGTCTTAGCTAAGCATACCACACAAACTTTTTACACACACATTAGGTTAAGTCACTACTTCTAACTTTAGGTTAGGGCGGTGCATGGCTTGATGTTTTCTTTTATTTTGTGATGTATTATTTTTAGTCTGGATGTTAGGGTGAATGTGCATAGAATGGATGGTACGATGATTTAGTCTAATCATTATTTTCTACAGGGGATTATGCTTAAGGGACACTGTAATAAAAATATAAATACTTTTGCTATCAGGTGTTTATACCCCTAAGCATAATCCAATAGGCAGGTGGACTTGGCTACCCATGTGTGGGATGCTAAGTCCAATATACATGCTTGAGATTTGTATGGTTTGTTTAGCTAATATCTGTTATGCAAGCGTTAGTTAGATTTACTTTTCCCTTTTTCATGTATCTTTTGTAATTAGGATTTTGAAATGAATGTTATGGGGGATTAGGATGAGCATTTGTCATAAGATTACATCTTATGTATCATGTGAAGCCTTTAGAGCAACCACCTTCCAACCATCCAAAAGAAGGAACCAAAAGAAGAAAGAAGAAAAGAAGAAATTAAGACCCCCATAACATGAATTTTCTTACTTGATTGTAAATTAATTCATTTATAATCTGGGTTGTATAAGGGTAGAGCTCGGCTACCTAATTTGTTTTTGGGTTTGTGCGGTGGTTCCTGACCACAAATGATATTTTATTCTTTTGTGTTAGCTTTATAAAATATGTTGATGTTTTGTTTAGCTTGTGCATTAAGATGACATGTTTTTCTAATTTCTTCCTTGCTTGATGTATGGGCTGGATGACGATTTGGGTCTTAGGGAAACATAAATCTTCTACCAAATTAATCAACTCAAAATTAAAAATAAATAACTAATAACCTCATTGAAAGCCTAAGTTAAAAATCAAGCTAAAAAATTAGCAACCCCTTAGCTGGATGAGTACTTCTTTTATAAAATCATGCATAAAAATATATTGTTACACTCTTGATCGGAGGGCTTCCACCTTTGCCAGAGAACTTGGCTTGACCTTTGAGAGCCATGGTGGAAACACACCTCCCCCTTCTCGTAGATTTTGGCCTATAATTTTACTTCTCATGCATTAGACATATGAATCCTATAAGCCTGAGTCAAATGATTTTCCAAAAATAAAATTAAAATGTTATATGTTTTGCATTAGATCTAGGTCATTTTTCATGCTCTTACATGATCTAGTCTCCAAGGGAGTGAGTTTAAGGACTTAGTCTCTTTCTAAAATAAATAACAACCTTGTTATCTTCCATAAAGTATATGACTTGCCTACATGAATTTAAAATCATAGGAGAAGTTAGTTGGAGGCCATCCCCAGGCATTTATAAGTTCAAGCAGTCAGGTGGATTGTCCTCTCTTGTGGAGGCAAACTAAATACCCATTTTGCCTTAAATTTAGGTCACAATTTTGGCCTTCGCCAAAGCTCTCTAGATTTAGGTTCTGAGATTGCTTCTCCCTTCTATGGGTCATAAACATAAATCCTCACCTCTTAGGCATTTCTATAACCTTGTATTCAAGAATTATAAGCCTTAAAATTTTAATAAAAATTTAACTCAAATAAATAATTCAACTTCAAAAATATAAAGCTCAACTATAGATAGTTTGAGATGCTCGCTAGGTTTCTAGCATTATGAACATCTCCTACTTATCTTCTTTTGGCTTTGATAATAACTCTCTCTCTCTCTCTCTCTCTCTCTCTCTCTCTTTGATCAATCTCATTTGATCTTCCAAAATAAACTAACTGATTGATAGTCCTACTATTAAAATCTTTAGAGACAACGATCATTTACCTTAATCGAGAATATTCCTAAGGAATCTCCTTCCTTAGGATGTAATTAACTATGGGGGCTTACCTCCATAGGGAACTTAAAGAACCCAGTTTAAAATAAACCCTACTTTACTTTTTCATGTAAAGTAGGAGAAGAATCTCTGGTACATATGCAGACCCATTGTCCTTAGGAGTCCTTGTTGAGGTGATTAGGTCCATTGTAGGGTGGTGACTTCTATCTTTCGAGATAGTACACCTCTTCTCAATGTCATTCCTGATCACCCTCACTAAGAATATCTGCGGATCTACATGTGTCAAAAATGCATAAAAAAGAGAAGTATAGTTCTATCTTCATTTTATCCCGCATAGAGTAAAGATGGAAGTATACATTTCTTTTTAGAAATTCCCATAAACTTTCACCATAAGGAGTTAGTTGGCGGCCACCCCCAGGCGGTTGTAAGTCTAACAGTTGGGTGGTTCATTCTCTCATGTGGGGATAAACCATATACCCATTTTCGCCTTAGATTTAGGTTGTGCCTTGGCCCTTGCCAAAGTATCATAGATTTAGGATCTGAGGTTGTTATTTTCCTTTGCAGGCTACAAGCATAAATCCTTACCTCTTAGGCATTTCCATGATCTTGTATTATGGAATTGTAAACAATTTCAATAAAAAAGTCAACTCAAACATATAATTCTTCTCAAAATTCAAAATATAAAGCCCAACCATAGATAGTTTGGGATGCTTACTAGTTTCCTCATGTATGAGCATCTCCTCTCATCTCTTTGGTTTTTGATAATAACTCCCTCCTTTTGATCAATTGATTTTCAAAAATAACCAATCTATTGATAGTCCTATCTTTGAAATCTTTGGAGACAGAGATCATTTACCTTAATCAAGAGTATTCTTAAGGAATCCCATTCCTTAAGATGCAATTAACTATGGGGGCTTGCCTCCATAGGGAACTTAACAAACCCGGTTTAAAATAAATCCTATTTTACTTTTCCATGTAAAGTAGGGGAAGGATCTATGGTACATTCGATGATCAATTGTCCTTAGGAGTCCTTATTAGGTGATTTGGTCTATTGTATGATAGTGACTTCTATCTCTCGAGATAGTACATCATTTCTCAATGTCACACTCGATCACCCTAATGAGTACATCCGCGGATCTGCTTGGTGTCCCACATCATTCTCATTCTCGAGAAATAAATACACCACAGATTTTTTTGGTGACTCTGCTGGGGATGGTTCCTCTCTCCATCTTTGGTAAATGATCATTATCTCTAAGTGTCGATAGTGGATTTGTATTTTATATGAATCCGAGGCTATCCTTCTTTTTCATTGGCACTTAGTTTATTTCATTCTTAAGCTAAGCTAGCCAACATCATTTAGGTCTTAAAACCCAATTGGGTCCCTCAATAGGTGAAAATAAAAATTTAATAAAAAAAGATTACTAAAGACCTTTTTCCTTACCGTCTTCATGGTAAGGAAAAGGAACATTCCATAAATAAAAATAAATAAATCCTTTATAAAAATATCACTTTTCAAAAGCACTTTTCCAAAAAGTTCACATAATAAAATACTTGCATAAAATACATATAACTCAACCTCATCAAACAATTTTCAAAATTATTACATGTAGGATCTTTTCAAAAATCAAAGTTAAAAAATCATCTTTCAAAAATCACATATTAACATTGTTATTCAATATACTCAAATTTATTGAATGAAGATTTTATTTCCAAATAAAATTAAAATCATCTTTCAAAAAACACAAAATTTAAAATGAATATCCTCATTCAATACACCCAAATTTACTGAATAAATATTTCCTTTCAAATAAAATTAAAATCATCTTTTGAAAACTCATATTTGCAAATGAACGTCCTCATTCAATACACCCAAATTTATTGAATGAAGATTTCATTTCCAAATAAAATCATATCATAAAATTGGAATTCCATTTCAATATATCTCACATATGTTGAAATTGTAATTCCTTTCTTTTCAAAAAGTACAAATTTGAAGATAAGCCTCTTCATTCAATATATCCAAATGTGTTGGATGGAGGTATCATTTTCTAGCAAAATCACACTATTTAAAATTCCACTCAACACATTCCACATGTGTTAAGTTAGAATTTCCTTCTTTTCAAAAAGCAATAATCACACACAAAAATTTCATCTTTGAAAAATAAAACATGATTGACTTCCATTTTACATACTCAAATTGTTAAATGGAAATCTACTTTGCAAAAATTATGAAAATCAAAATACAATGGAATTCCATTTGACATACCCAAATTTATCAAATGAGAGTTTCATTTTTAAAAAAGAAAATTGAAAAAATAAATTGGATTCCATTTAACACACCATGCTTGTTAAATAGAAATCCCTCCTTTCAAAAATAACACAAAATAAAAACAAAAATCAAACACATTTAGATTTTATTTAGCATATCCAAATTTGCTAAGTAACAACCACATTCGTAAAATCAAAACAAAAATCAAACACATTTAGACTTTATTTATCATACACAAATTTTACAAGTAAAGATCCTCTTTTCAAAATCAAAACACAAAAATCAAACACATTTGGATTTTTATTTAGCATACACAAATTTGCTAAGTAAAGATCATCTTTTCAAAATCAAAACAAAAATCAAATACATTCGGACTTTACTTAGCATACATAAATTTGCTAAGTAAAGATCTCATTTTTTAAAATCAAAACAAATAAAAACATGAGAACTTTATTTAGCATACACAAATTTTCTAAGTAAAGATTTCATTTATAAATTCACACATGATTCACATCATGGGTAAACAAGCAAAAGAAGAAAATTATTTTCAAACAGCTCATTTAGCATATCCATATTTGTTAAATGAGTAATCCCAAACAAAATCAATTGAACCTCTATTTAACATACTCAAATTTGTTAAATAAAGGGTCCCCATACATAAAAATCAAATTCAAATATGAGCCAACGGAAGCATAAAAAATCTCTTCAAAATATTTGAACCCATTTCCAACATACAGAAAGTTGTCGAAAGTGGATTCTAAACTCAAAATCTATTCTCCAATTCATTCAAAATCTCTCTCCTAAATTCAATGAGCACCATTTAACATATTCAAATTGTTGAGTATGGGTTCAAATTCTAAAGCAAATTCAAAAAGTTAGCAGAATACAAAAGCAGAAAATCTGATTTGAGTTTATTTTCAAAAATTGTAGAACTTTAGCTTAGCTTCAGTCGGCTTTTAATCAAGTTCAGTACAATGCAAATGGATGCTCAGAAATGTGTGTTCACTTTCCCCTTTGGGATGGACTTGGCCTTTGATCTAGACAGCCTCCCACAAACTAATTTTTCCCATCTAATACACTTTGGCCGAGGATTCGAGGAGGCCAGGATCACTTGTGAGGGAGCAACCCTCACGACTGTCAATAAGAATGCAGTGACTGGATAATAGTCAGTCATCCATATTGAGATGCCTTTAGATTCTAAGTTTCCCTCACTAAAGAGGAAAGAGGTAGAAGTTCGTAGAGTAGTTTTGTTCCGTAGTTGTTCCCATCCGCCCCAGCTAGTACCCACTCACTGGCTTCCTCCAAGGGGAAGGCTGCCTCGGCTTCATAGATAGTCTCCCCTACCTTTAAGATAGGGTCTAGTTCTCCTGCTCCTCGCAGTAGAACTCGGTGTTGCAATAGATGCCACAAGATCAAGCAGCATCATGTGCGCATCACCAAGGAGATAGACGCATTGTCTCACACTATAGTAAAGGAGTCACTAAGAATAGTCTCCCCTTTACCCACTCAGAACAAGTTCCATCCTCTTTCCAGATCTGATGGAATGGAAGATGTTAGGAGGATCACAGTGTCACCTCCACCCAGCTCACTGAGGCACCTACCGAGATAGAGGAGGTCGCATAATCGGCCTTGGGACGCCTACGCCGAAGCCAAGGGCTTACGAATGGTCAAAATTCAGTGCCCAATTTGATTTACGATCAATTATTCCTCACAACGTGGGCAAGCATATCCATCAGGAGAGGGCCAGAGAAGCCCGTGTATTAGTTCATGTTACAGAGAGATGAAGGTACGCAAAGCCAGCCCACCCTCACAAATTTCCTCTGATGTGCTACCCGTGCGGCCATCACCGATAAGATTCTATTAACTGGTACTACCCACCATGGGAAGATAGCCCCCGCACAGAGGTAGTCGGTGTTGCCTCTATCACACTGCTCTACTCCACGTCCACCATCACTAGTGTAGGTTCCATCTTCCACAGTTCCATCTAAAGCCATGAAGGCAGCATCATGGGAAAATAAAGCCCCACTGGTGATCCAAGCTATGGCCAAGGGATCCTATTTCATCTACACCAATCGAGGTGAAGCTCGCCGACCTCCTACTTCATGGTGAAGAGAGAGTGGCACCATAGCATCATAGTCATGCCATCACCACCACCACCAGATCATGGATGTAGCGAATAAGGAGGAGATAGTTCCATTGCCCCCATGGCGATAAATCCTCCCAAGAGCAGCACTCCACCCATGGTAGTTGATAGCCATGAGCATGTATCCTCCAATGAGTGTAGCCCTCACAAGATCAGTATTCCAGTAGTAAGGGAGGTCAGATGTATCTTCGTTCATGAACATGATCCCATCACTGGTCAGCCACGAGCATTTGTACCGCATTGGACCGCCTATGATATCAGACAATATCTCATTGAGAAGAAGGAAATCTAGGGTATGACTGTCTAACCTAGAGAAGAGAAGGCTTTGATCCCAATGAAGATGATTTGTTGGAAGACCCGCAGAGGTGCATATGGTTGATACGGGTTCCCCTTTGAGATCATGAGTTTGGAAGTGTAGCCAAATGTAATGATATAGCCTATTCGACTGAACACCTCCTTCAACAACTCAAATAGAAGGATGAGCAAATTGATAAGATGGGAAAGAGACTTGAAGATTTGCTAGCTTTCTACTTCGTAATCAAGCTCAGTAGCACATCCTACTAGACCGAGCATGTGATGTCTTGGATCAACCCAAGAGTTCACCTTCTAGAGTAGGAAACACTAACTTGTAAGGTGAAGGTAGCAGTACCATACAAGAAAAGGTATTAAACTCATGGTTGAACAACAAGTGAGAGAAGCGCACAAAGGTGGTTTATCGCCAGGGCCTACCTAGAAATTGATGCTATCCAATATCCTAAGGATTTTGTACCTCATTCTTTCAAGAGTTTTGTTGGTAGTGGGAACCCTCACCAGCACATAACGCACTTCAGGGCCAGGTGTTGCAATGCTGGTGGCAATGATGTACTATTGTTCTATCTTTTTGTCAACATTTAGCAAGTACAACCTTTGATTGGTATGCTGAACTCCCCAACAGTTCAGTGAAGACTTTTATTGAGTTAAAGCAACTCTTTATTAAGAGGTTTACTGGAGCTTAGCAAAGGGTAACTGTGGGCGATCTCGTTGTACTACAACAACACCCCGGTGAGTCCCTCGTTGACTATATTCTTAGATGGCATAATTTGAGTATGAAATGCAAACTGTAGTTGTCTGAATAGCATGCCATTGAAATTCTATTAAAGAATATTCATGGCCCAGTCGCCTTCATGCTTAAAGGTTTCACCATCAAGACATTTGAGAAGCTAATCAACAAGGCAGCTAGTCTACATGGAAAGGCCAATAGTTGCATTTTCAAGATCAGTTATCAAAGCCAAAGCTACAGAAAGCCTATGAAAAGAAGCCAGGGTAGTAGAAGCATTGGATAAGGGGAAGTAACCAGCCAAAGATTAGTATGAGAGACCTCGAGTTGTTGCTTCCATCTCATTTACCACCACTTAAGCCATCCTATCGGTCACCGCAGCAACCTCCACGGCCTTCGCCACTTCCTCCTCAACCATATTCTCATCAGCAGTATACATATCCGCCCCAAGGTAGCTACCATCCACCTACTCTTTTGAATAAATTAAAAAAAAACTTATTCATTTAAGAGGGAGGTAGTTAGGAAAATCTTTAAGAACCTCTTAAAGAAACCTGATTTTCAGCTACCCGAGCCTAGGAAGTGAAAGTAAGAGTAATGATCCTAACTTTTGCCCTACCACATGCTAGGCCATATTTTGGAGGATTGCTTTACATTTAAGGACTGGCTGAGCTACAAGTCGTGCTATAGTTATCCCAAAAGGAATATCTAAACAACCATCCATCTATTGGGTAATCCTTGGGGATACATGTGATCCTCTCAAAAAAGAAGGTTGGGATATCTCTTTATCCCAACCTCTAAAAAAGATTATTTCAAAAATCAAGAAACTTTCTTAGTGCTGGACAACTCAAACCTCCAACATCAAGGAAGGTTCACAAGTTGCCAAAGACAACTTGAAAAGTAGAGCTTAGAAGAAGCATCCCATACTTGCTCGATAGCAAGTAAACCACCCACCCAAGCCCGCCTCCATTCCACCACTACTACTTCACTACTTCTACAACTAGTTCTTCTAGTAGACATCTTGTATCGTGGATGAGGCATCAAATCTCTCACCCCACTTACTTTACTAGATTTCTACTATGTACCTTCTAAATCTAAGAAATTGAGAATAAAGCTAGTTTGAATTACATCTGTGTCACTTTTTATGGGTTATCTGACTCTACTCTTTTAGAAAACTCTTCATGTCTAAATAATTATAACAACTCTGATCATCCTCTTTCTGATTCAGAAATGGGCTTTCCTTTTCTGAATACTAAGGGTTCACCTCTTGAGATAGATTTGAAATCATCTGATTCTAAGGGTCTTATAGGAGAAGCTATAGGTATGCTTGATGAGAAGGTAGAATATTCCATTAACCCACCATAAGAGGTCACTGAAGTTAACCTCTGTAGTGGCAAGATTCTACCTCCTAGGGCAGCATCTTAAGAGAAGGGAAAACAAGTCATTGGTACCAACGAGCAAGAAGCCCCTCCACAAGATGCTCCACCTATGGATATGCATGTTGAGGATCAACTCAAAGTTGATTATAATGTTCTCGCTCACCTAAGAAAGTTTCGCTAAACTAAGCATATATGATGCCCTTGCCTTATCCAAAGAGATGAGGGAATCATTAATCAAGGCCCTTCTTGATACAAAGATATGCTTAGCTCAACTGACCACTGTTGGAGAGGAGGCACATTATTCAAGAGAAGTTAGGGAGTCACATTCACTGACGAAGACCTTCTTCTGGGGGACATGGAGCACAACCGTCCCCACTATATCACAATGGATATGGGCAGATTCAGACTTTCTAGGGTTTTGGTTAATCCAGGTGCATCGATGAACATTATGAGTCTGAAAACCATTGTCTATTTGAAGATTGACATCTCTGCACTCCGGGAGATCGGATGATGCTGAGATGATTCAATGAACAGTGAGAGAGGGCTTTAGGTTCCATAGTGTTACCTTTGGAAATAGGCGACTGGAAGACTGAAGTCAAGTTCTATAGAATTGACTTGGATACATCATTCACTACTTTGCTTGGTAGGCCTAGGATACACCAGAACAAGATGATTCCATCCTCTCTTCATCAGTGCATCAAGTTTTAAAGAGATGGAATCGAATATTATGTCAAAGGAGATGAAAAGCTATTTTCAGTTAGAGAGGTCAAGATATATGAAGATGCGACCTACTATCTTCCTCAAAATCAAAATTCTTATTCTCGCAAACTGGGTCAAAATTCAAATACAAAAGAAAAGGAAAAAGAAGAAAAAGAAAAAGAAAAGGAAAGAAAAAGGAAAGTACAAGTGAATGAAAAAGGGACACCAAGGAAGAGGTAGATTCGCATATTACATTCCACCCACAATTCGTTCCACCATACGGACATATGGGTAGATGACTGACCTCCACTGCAGAGAGGCGTACAGAGGAAATTCCAGAGGTGGAAGACCCTTGGTTGCCGCCTAGGGTGTTCCAGTTCACAAGAGTGCCCCGCTATTCACATAGACTTGAATCCAACCTGAGGATGAGTCTCATGTGATTAGCATACCGCCAACCCTCTCGGTTTCATTGGAGGTGACACTTGAGCCGATAGTGATGAAGACCGCCTCCAAGCAAAGCACAAATGTATTCAAATCGTTTATGTAAAACTATTAGGCATAGAGAAATTTAGCTCTAACCTCACTTTCTTCTCAAAAGTTGAAGGTTTAGGTTAAGGAAGCCCTAGGTCTTCCATGAATTTCAAGCCAAAGAGATTCCTATTGGGATCATCATCCTCAAGTCTAGAAGCTGATGTAGAACTTGAGGATAATTCATATAAAGATTTAATGAATTACCTTTTGATTGGTACTCGCCTTGTGTTCATAATCTTGCAAAGAAAGGTTTGATTCCTTATACATGGTCCAGGCACATGTCAGAGTATTTCAAGAAGCTGTGGAACAACAAAGGCAGGGATGCACAATCAAGACCATGACTAGGATTCGGTATAGTGGGTCCAGTCGATGACGATGATTACTGCTTAGTTGTCACATATCAACTGGAGTCTAGTAGGTTCTTCTCAAACCACACTAACTCCTATGAGGAGGTGTGTTTAGAAACTTCAAATGAACTTAATAATCTTCAAATCAAATATGCACCTCCAGAATTTGAAGAGGAAATCCATTCAACTATCGACAAGCTCAAAGAAATCAACCCTGAAGAAAATCCACCACATACATCACCGCTAAAATGAAGAAGAAACCAATGACTTAGTTAGGCTATTGAATGTGTTTAAAGACTGTTTTACATGGAGCTATGAAGAGATGCCCATATTATCTCCTAACATAGCAGTCCACAAACTAACAATAGACCCTAATGCTAACCCTATCAAGCAAGATCCTAGACGCATGCGATTAGAAATCGAACAACGGATCATTTCTGAAGTCAAGAAATTGATCGATGCTAGTTTTATCAGGAAAGAATAATACCCTATCTGGTTCGCTAGTGTAGTGCCAGTTAAGAAAAAGAATGGCCAAATTCACATATGCGCTGATTTCAGGGACTTAAATAAGGCATGTCATATGGATGAATTTCCACTTCCTATACCAGAATTAATGGTGTACATCGCCTCATCTCATGTGATATTCTTTTTATGGATGTGTCATTTAGCTACAACCAAATCAAGATGGCCCCTCAATAAGAATCTATTATTATAAGGTCATGCCTTTCGACCTTAAAAATGTCAGTGCTACATACCGGAGGGTCATGACTAAGATCTTCAACGAACTCATTCATCATCAAGTTGAATGCTATGTTGATGATCTAGTAGTCAAAAGTAAAGAAAAGGAAGACCATCTCTTCGACTTGAGAGTAGTTTTGAACGGTTAAGAATTCAACCTCAAAATGAACCCAGTGCATTGAGTAACTTTAGGAAGTCCTTGTTGTCCAACACCAGGGAATAGAGATAGACCCAAAAAATATCAAAGCTATCTTAAAAATGACACCCCCTAAAAGTTTAACTCAACTCAGATCTTTCCAAGGGAAGTTGGCGTATCTAAGATGCTTTTCTCCAATATATTGGGGAGATGCAAGTTATTTTCATTACTTACCAAAAAGGATGCTAAGTTCAAGTGGGATGATAAGTGCTAGCATGCTTTTGAAGACATCAAATAGTATTTTGTGAAGCTACTAGTTCTAGCAACCCCTATCTGGGGCAAGCCGCTTATCCTCTACATCGCTGCATTAGACGACTCCCTTAGCGCTTTGTTGGCCCAAACCAATGATGAAAGGAAGGAGAACGCTTTCTATTCGTCGTCTGATCCATACTGAAGCAAATGACCACCTATTGAGAAACATTGCCTAGCTTTGATCTTTGCATCCCAAAAGCTATGACATTACATGCTCTCTCATAAGGTAAACTTGATTTCAAGAATCAATCCGCTACAGTATCTCATGACACAGCCAATGCTATCCGGATGGTTGGCACATTGGTCCATGATTCTCTTGTAGCTCGATAATACATTCGTACCCCTCCGTGCTATGAAAAGACAGTCACTAGCATATTTCCTAGTAGCACACCCACATTATGTTGATTCTCCGCTAAGTGATGACCTCCCTGATGAACAAATCATGAACTTGGGACATATCCAATCGGGAGATGTATTTTGATGGTGCGGCTTCCTTTCAAAAAGGAGAAGAACCATGATCTACTCTTCCAAGAAAAGATAGGGTAGGAATAGTTCTTCTAACTCCAGATCGTGATGTGATGAGATTCTCGTACTATCTCTTTAATCCATGCACAAATAATGAAGTCAAATATGAGGCTCTAATTGTCGGTCTAGAGTTAGCTATTATAGTATGTGTCAAAACATCAACATCTACGGGGATTCTCAACTGGTCATCAACCAGATTGCTGGGTCCTATAAGGTTCTAAAACCTAAGCTTCGTCACTACCACGAGTACACCATGAAGCTATTGGCTCAAATTCCTAAGGTCACCATCTATAAGGCCCTTCGAGGAGAGAACACAGTAGTATATGCTTTAGCCAAACTCGCCAAGAAATTGGCATGTCGGAAGATGAGTCCATTCTAATAAGAGTACAAAATAGACAAGTCATATCTCTTATTGACACTGAACTCGCCGAGAGACTTTCTCTTGAAGGGGAGGTTGACGTTACCAATAAAAATGAGGAGCTGGATTGGAGGTAACCATTCATAGATTACTTAAACATAGGTAAACTACCTCAAGAGAAATCACAAGCCCATCAGATGAAACAAAGAGCTCTCTCCTATGCTCTCATGGATGGTACCTTGTACCGACAGTCTTTTGATCAAATGTGGTTACGCTGTTTAGACAAACATGAAATTTGTAAGATAATGACCGAGATACATTCAGGTCTATGCAAAGCGCACTAATCCCAAAGATGAAAGTAAAGATCAAGAGACTAGGATACTATTGACCTTCAATGATCACAGACTGCATGAACGTAGATAGGAGATGCCAGTAATGTCAGGTACACGATGTGGTCCTACATCAACCACCCAACATTCTACATCCTACATTGGCCACATGGCCATTTGAATGTTGGGGTACTGACATAGTCGGTCCTATCGATCCTCCTTCTTCCAAGGGTCATCGGTTATCTTAACTGCCACTAACTACTCTTCCAAGTGGGCAGAGGCAATCCCACTCAGAGAGGTCATAGCTCAGCATGTGCTTCAGTTTTTCAGGAATCATATCATATATAGGTTCGTGGTGCCTAGATGAATTATATTTGATAATGGTACTACATTCAAGAACACCAAGATCAACAACTTCTCTAAGAGACATAATACAGATTGGAGATATTCCATCATCTACTATCTAAGGGAAAATGGCCTAGTAGAAGCATTCAACAAAACTCTCATTCAGATACTAAAGAAGACACTCAATGAAAAGAAGCGATGGTGGCATGAACAGGTAGTTGAAGCTTTGTGGGCATACCACACCACATACAGAACTCCAACTCAATCTTCCCCGTTCTCCTTAGTGTATGGGTCTGAAGTCATTCTACCCTTAGAAGTGCAACTCCCATCACTAAGGATAACAATGGGTAGTAAAATCACTACAGAGCAGAATGCGAAGTTGCATTTAGAAGAGCTCGAAGGTTTGGAGGAGAGATGCCTATGGGCGTGCGAGAACCTCGAGTTGATTCAAGCTCATGGCAAGCTAGCCCTCCCTATAGCTTTTCAAGTAGGATAGCTTATTTTAGTTCTAAGGAGACTAATTATTGCCCGTCGAAAGATGGGAGGCAAGTTTGAACCCCCTTGGGAAGGCCCTTTCATCATAGAGAAGGCCTGCTAAGGAGGATCTTATCAACTTATTGATTGTAAAGGGGAACACCCGATGCTTCCAATTACTGGGCTCTATTTGAAGAAATATTACCCATGATATCATGTTTGAAAATAATTATCATAAAAAATTTCATTCCAATTCATCAAAATTTTCTCTTCATTCGAAGCATTATTTGCTTGTTTACGAATCCGCCATGAAGTATTTAGGGTAGGTGTAAGAGAACCCAAGAGGCATCCTATCCCTCTTTCATAATACGAACATAAATTAAACACGATTCCCCAACACTACTATAATAGGTGTCAGAGAACCCAAGAGGCATTTAATCGCCATAGAGATAAAAGAGAACCCGCATCATGTCCTCTTCAAACACAAACACAAACACAAAAACAAACACATATCTTTTATCTCAGGCTATTTTGATGTGGGAACAAGCCTCATGTGGCACTCACACATTAGCTGCTCTAGGTCGGGCTGACATGCTACCTTTCTATGCTATCACCCTAGTGCTCACTTGTCTGGCAGATGTGAGTCCCTGTGCTTTCTTCCTGACTTGACTATTGCAAATCGATGAGTGCCTTGTTAGTTTGTTAGACCTCACTGCGCAGCCAGTAAGCTATCTCGTGTTGACTCTGTTTAAGATGATGTAAGCCTACACGCTTTCTTCTTGAACTAGCCATCATGCACTAATTATGTTGACTATATTTGAAGCTTATGATAAGTCCCCCAGTAGCAACTCCATTTAGACATTACCTGGGTTACTCTTGGATTGGATAGTCCCCCTTTCATAGTAGCCACCCCTATGGTTGAAGAATTTGTTCAGCGGATGCATAAATCCCCTTAGACCAAGAATGAGATAAGTCTCGATAAGCTCCTTCGATGATCTCTTGCAAACCAACAGGGTCCACGATAAACAAACTAAACAAAATAAATAAATCTATTTGCTTGTGGATTAGGAATTCAAGCTCCCTGGCCCTTTCCAAGGGCATCCTATCTTGGGCGGTCGATAACTCCCTAGAAATATCTACTACACTTGAGTTGAGATAAGTCCCGTGTCAAGACTCTCTCAGTCACCTTTGGGTTTAATCTATTTTGCCACAAACAGGTTGCCCTCGCAGTCATTTCTCTTTGGAAGATATAAGTCTATTACGGATTCTTTCTAGCATGACTGTCGCAAACTGACGCGCAGCCTTAGGTCAGGTTGAGATGTTACCTTGCTAATGTGTCTCCCCAGTGGTCTTTTATTCAGGAAAGATGTGAGTCCTCATGCTTTCTTCCCTGAGTTGGTCACTACAAACCGAAAGGCACCCCTTTGGTTGGATAGTTCTCCCCCCGACCAAGAAACTACTCCCTTTGGATCAGTAAATCTGAAGTAGTTCAAGGTTGACATGGCCCCTACTCAGTGTAATCCATTGCAAATTGACAGGATCCATCAAATATAATTAAAAATAAAATTAACTTTTACTATATTTGAGCTGATTTAAGTCCCTCAGCGGTATTCACTCAAGAGTCGCCCTAAGGTTCAATCCTCACCAATGATCACCTCGATGATCCCTACTTTGGAGGATGTAAGTATACTACGCTTTCTTCCTAGTATAGCCTATGCACATTGGAGGCAACCCCTTCGGTTGGATAGCCTTACCATGTGGTTGGTAGACTACCCCTTTGGATTGGTAAATCAGGCACATGCTCTACCATGGTCCATCAAAACCAAGGGCCCATCTCAAAATTCAAAATTTAAAATATAAAACAAAATCAACCCTCCTACCTAGTGGAGTCAAATTAAACAATAAAATAAGTAATCTTCTCCTCAATGGGATGCAAATCTTTATGATCTCCTTAGTGGAGTCAATTCAATCCAACCCAAACCTGTTCTCCTAGTGGAAGGTTCACATATTTTATCCTTAGTGGATTTCACAACTTCTCATCCCCCAGTGGATGACTTGAACCTGCTTCCCTAGTGGAAGGTTCACATGGTCAATCCCTAGGATTCCTCCTTCACTCTCTTTCGTCTTTGACATAAGTAGAGCTGCATTGCACTAAGATCTTGATTCCTTCTACACCTATGGTTTAGGAGTAGATCATTTTTGTTAGTGCTTTTGATCATTTGAACATTGTTCATTATCTCGGTCAACACTAATATGTGCGGTATGCCTTGTCAGTCACACCACACCTATTGGGCGCCCTTTGTTGACCTCACTTTTGGAGTGAGCTTTCAACTTCTCCATCCTAGACATAAAGACTCCTCTGAACACTAAGAGTTCCTTAGTCTTAAGATACTTCTAGTGATTAAGTGAACACTTACCCTAATCCTAGAGACTTAGAAGAGTTAGACATAGGAATAGGTTATGTCTTAAGGGTTTTAAGAAGACTTTCCTATCCTATAGCTTAAACCCAATCCTTGCTTCCCTTCTCAAATCAATTCCAAAATAAATATTAAATCAATTCCAACTCAATTGATTTTCTCAATTCATGAACCAATTCCAAATCAAATCATAAATCAATTCCAAAATCCAAATCATAAATAAATTCTAAATCAAATGATTGAAACTCATGATTGAATTCAAATCACAAAATCTTTCCTAAGCCCTTTTGATTTCATCTTATGGACTTAGCTCAAATCAAATCCAAATCACTCCAAACTCAAAAGATTTTCTCATAACCCATTTATATTCTCATTTTTATTCACGAATATAAAAGAAATATAAATTCAAATAATCAAAACTAAATTCAAAACTCAAATCCAAATCGAACTTAAATCCAACTTATACTCTTTCAAGTCAAATCCTTGAACTTGGCCAAATCATTCTCAAATCAATCCAAACCTTTGGATTGTCTCTTCAAACAATCATTGCTTCAATCACATGCCTAAATATAAACATAAACTACAATCACCAAACCAAAATCAAACTAACCCATGTTCACCCTTTTGATTTGAAATTATCAAATGAATCAAAACCCATTTGACTCCAAATCACTTGCCATTGGATTTATATTTCCATCATAAGTCCATATGTGAGTTCAACCAAACCTGAATCAAGCCTTGATCAAGCCAATTGATCCACTTAGTTCACTTGACCCAAAGTGACCTAAAGCACCTTCTTGAGATAAATTATAATCCAACCTAAATTGGATTGAACTAAGCCCATCTAAGCCTCACATTATGAGCAACAATCATCCTAGGATGATCAATCTCTCAAATTGGGTCAAACCTAGCCTTTAACTAAGTCAACATTTAGCCCAAATGAAACCCAAACTAGTCAAAATCTACCATAAGCCAAATTGATTGAAACCATTGATCTAAACCAATCCATAATCAATGATTGAACTTGACCAAGCCATCAATTGAGCCAAACCAAGCCTAATTGTCCTCTTGACCTAAGTTGAACCAAGTTGACCTAAAAGTCAAAATGGCTCAAATCTTGATCCAAACCAAATTGATTGCAACCAGTGGGTCAAATTTATTCTAAAAGGTCAAATCAAATTAGCCAACTAGACCCAACCTAGCCCAATTGACCATGAACCCAACTTGACCTAAAAGGTCAAATCAACTTGAAATCAAACCAAATCAAAATTGATTAAAACCAAAGCTTGCAATACATTTCAAATGATCAACCAAGCCTAAACCAACCCATGACCTAACCCAATTATCAAATGGGTCAAATTGGTAAACTTGACCCATTTGACCTAAATGAACCAAAACTAAATATAAATCAAATTGAATCAAACCAATGATACCCATAGGCTACAAATGATCATTTGAACGTGGCATAACCCATGGTTTGACCCAATTTGATCAATTGGTCAACCAAACCCAATTTGACCCAACTTGACCTAAATGGGTCAAATTGAACCAATTCAAACCAAATGAACTCCAAATCACTTCAAATTTGGCCCAACCCATTTTTGAATCATTTCAAATCTTTCCAAATAAAAATCAAGGCCAAATGACCATTTTACCTTTAGGTCAAAGGGTATTCTATGACCAAATTCACTTAGCATTTGGTCATTTCTTCCTCAAAACCACTTGGCATCCTCCTAGTGGTCCACATGGACACCAAGGAGGGTGGTGAACATGACCCAATGAGCTTGGGTCGGTCGTGACCCAACCCAAGGCCAAACCGATGCCTCCAATAGGAATTGACACTTGGATCACCCCATGCACTCACCTAGCACATGGGCACTCACTCTCCTTCCCTCCACTACCTAAAACGAATAACATGGGATGTTAAACAACCTAAACTGACCAACCAATCTCAATAATTGATCAAAAATGGCAAGTCTACTCTTCACCATCCGATCCAAGGAGGGGGGCATATACTCTCCCCCATTCCCACTCAAACAAGAAGCACACAATTCGACTGAGCTCTAGGAATCGAAATCAAGCTTCCTTAAGCTATTTCCAAGCTCCCTTGAATTCTCCTTCTCGGTTTTGCTCAAAGACAAAAGAGGGGAGGCACATCCCACTTCCAAG
The DNA here is from genome assembly GCA_021442155.1 of Cymbidium sinense. Lineage (NCBI taxonomy): Eukaryota > Viridiplantae > Streptophyta > Magnoliopsida > Asparagales > Orchidaceae > Cymbidium > Cymbidium sinense. The sequence continues at coordinate 294,759,497 of CM038215.1, forward strand.
TCACTTAATTCTCCACCAAAACCAAATTAAGCTTGCAAGCACCATCAAGGGACTTCATCGAGCTCAATCAAGTTATTTCCCAAGTCACCAAGCCACGGGAAGGAGGACTTTGATCAAAGCTGATTGCCATTGAAGGGGAGCTTGGTCAACCGATCCATCCACTTCAAATCAAGACTTGAAACCTTCAACAAGGCTTCGTCTCTACTAGACGAAGTTACCTCCTCCGTTGGAAGCGCCGGTGATAGCCTTCCGTGAGGTATTGCTAAAAATCGATCTTAAGATAAAAATTACTTGGTCCTTTGTGAAGGAAATTATAATCCCTTGAGATATTGATCATTGGACTCATTGCTTGTGCATCCCCAAAGGTGTGTGCTGAGTTTGAACTCCATCCGAGCTCAGGTGAGCTCATATCGAACGACGATAGACGGATGTCATCTCTCGTCGCTCGGGAGGAGATAGATCACACAGTCTATTCTGCATGATTGGAATGGATGGTTGTGATTAAATCATGATAAATCTCCCTTTAATTTAAACCTAAATCATGAGATTAATCGCAGTCGTCCAATCTTAGATCAGACGGCCCATGGAGAAAGCGCGTCCGCTGCCTGCTGACTCAGCGACAGATGTGATAACATAAATAACCTATCTCGTCATGCCACGTAGAAAGCGCACCATGTCAGCACGCCATGTCAGCTGCCAAGTGGCTCGATGGGAATAGGGGTTTAATTAGCTCTAATTAATTCATTTTTAATGCTGAAACTTCCAAAACTCATAACTAATTTTAAAAAAATCTAAAAAATACAAACTCAAGTTCACTTTAAAGATAATTCAAAAGAGAATAATATAAATTTAAGTTTGATTGATTTTGAATAGTAATTTTCACTCTGTTTGAGTTTTATTGGGGATGTAATTAGGCTAATTACTCCTTAATTACATCAGCAACTAATTCCAAACTTCCTAGGGTTAATTAGTGAGATGACCTCTGCCTCCCATAATTTTCTTGGAATTTATTGCTAGATTAATTAGGGGAATTGCTTGTTTCATCCCTAATCACTTCCTTAATTAATTAAAAGATTAATTAACATATTAAACGGTAATAAATTCATTAATTAAGCTTGCTAATCATCATGAAATAGTGAATGGACTTAGGGAATGAGATTTGAATTTCTCTTCCAATCTTTTCCCCTAAGTTCATTTCATTTGATAAACACTTAATAAATTTACAAATTAATTAATAAATTAATCACCTCATTAACTAATTCAATGAATCAAATTCAAAATCTAATCACTCCAAAACTTAATCACTTAATTCTTGGATAGATTCTTAGGTGTTCAACAACCTAAGAGACTTCAAACAAAATTATAATCAAACTACATGTGTAGGATAGCTTTGAAAGTACTTAATTAAACCCTTTAGCTTAATTAATCAATAATTGTGAGTCAATTGCATTAGGCCCCTTTACTTCTTAGGTGTAATGCTGATTTAAATTCCAAGTGGTTGCATATCATATGTTGGCTCATAATTACTTATTTAATTATGTTAAAGTGGTGTAGGTAAGGGGTAATTAATAGATTTAATTCATACCTTAATCTAAACAAAACATAAAATTAACCTAATTAATCTAAAATTAAACTAAACCAAGTCACACATGGGAGAAATGGGTTAGGACCAGCAAACTCTTTCACATTTCCTAAGTCAATGCAAATCCAAAATAAAAAAAATAGAAATCTCCTTAAAGGATTTTGATTCACTTTAAATGATCTTATTTTATAGGATTGTCTTTAGAAATTAATTAGGGTGAATGAAGTCATATGCTTACATCACTTTATTTCTTTCCAAGCATGTTAAATGTTGTTTTCCATTTGAAACCATGCATTCATCTCTTTTAAAAAAATTAATTAAATAAAATATTTCATTTTATGTCAAATTACATGTGCTGGTTAAAGTTAAGAATATGTGTGGCTATTATCACTATTAAACAAAAAATTATTTCCAAAACCTATAAATTAAAGATTATGAATGAAGTGATGCTACTTCTAAGTAGTTATAAGCTTGCATGTGTTTATAGCATAAGATTTGTTTTATGTTATTTTCTTCTCTTCCCTTAATATGGATTTAAATAGGATTTGCAAAGTGTATAGTTCATTTGAAAGAAGCACAACACTTGCTTAAATCTATTCCTATGCATTTCTATATTATGATTTAAGAAGGATCATGACGTTTACACATGTAAATTATACAACCAAATCAAACAAAAAATTTTTGCATGATTCTTCATCCATTTGTTTCTCTTTGTACATTTACGTGTATTTAAGAAAAGTAGTATATTAGTATGAACATCCCGGGGCTGTGAAATTTTAAGTAGCCCTAAGTAGGTCTTGTACCTTATGCCCCTAGTGTAGAAAATAATGGCGTCGTACTCACTTATGTCTTTTATACATGTGAATGTGCATTTTGTTAATGAATGAGAAATCCCCTTATTCTACATAATAAAAATATGCATCAATGGAACTTAATCATGTCTCAATGGAACTTAATCATGTCTTATGTAGAAATCCCCCCTATTCCTAGTGTATGGTTTGAGATCTGATTTTATTTTGTGATGTAATATTTTTAGCCTGGATGTTAGGGTGGATGTGCGTAGACTGGATGATAGGACGATATCAACTTAATCATGTCTTATGTAGGAGATTGTACTTAAGGGAGCTGTAATAAAAATATATAAATGCTTTTATTGTGCATGTTGCTTATACCCCTAAGTATGATCCAAATTAGGACATGTGGGCTTGGTTACCCATGTGTAGGGTGCTAAGTCCAAATTATTCATATAATTGCTTGGGTTGTGTGGTATGTTTAGCTAATCTCTATTTTGCAGGTTTATTTAGATTTATCTTTCCCTTTTTGATATAAATTTTGTAATTGAAATTTGGAATGAATGTTATGGGAGAATTAAGATGAATATTTGTCATAAGACCATGTCTTATATATCATGTGAAGCCTTGGAGCAAACCACATCTCAAGTTAAATCAAAAGAAAGAAAGAAATGGAGCAAAATCAAAATGAAGAAATGAAAAAAAGGAAGAAATGAAGAAATGAAGAAATAAAGAATAAAGACCCCCCATAACATGAATTCTTTTAATTGTAATTATTCATTTGTAATCTGGGTTGTATAAGGGTAGAGCTCGGCTACCCATTTTTCTTTTTGATTTTGTGCGGTGGAGCCTGACCACATCGATCTCTTATTCTTTTGCACTAATTTTATAAATTGATTGATGTTTTATTTATGATTGTGCAATTATGATGGCATGATCTTCTTAGTTTTTTTATTGTTTGATGAATGGCTTGGATGCAAATAGACTCTTAAGAAAAAATAAATTTTCTATCTAATTAATCAACTCAAAATTAAATTAAATAACTCATAATCTCACCTAAAACTTAGAATATAAATCAAGATAATAAAAGATTTAGCAATCCCTTAACTGGATGTTGTATGTCTCACATCATGCATAAATCATATTGCTTCACTCTTGATAATGGAGGGCTTCCATCTTTGCTAAAAAAACTGGCTTGACCTTTGAGAGCCATGGTGGAAACACACCTCCTTCTTTCTAATTTTGACCCATAACTAATCTTCTCATGCATTGGGCATATGAAATCTCATAGCCTGTGTCAGATCAAAATATTCAAAAATTAAAACTTGACAAAAATTTACACTAGATTAACTCATTTAATCATGCCCTCCATGATCTAGTCTCTTAGTGAGTGTGTTTTAAGGACTTAGTCTCCTTTCTAATAAACAACAGTCTAGCTATCTTGCAGAGTATAATACTTACCTATATATATTTAAAATTATATGAAGAGTTAGTTGGCAACCACCCCTAGGCGATTGTAAGTCCAACAGTCGAGTGGTTCATTCTCTCTTGTGGGGATAAACCATATACCCATTTTTACCTTAAATTTAGATCGTGCCTTGGCCCTCTCCAAAGCTCCCTGAGATTAGGATCTAAGGTTGATGTTTCCCTTTGTGGGCTACAAGCATAAATCCTCATCTCTTAGGCATTTTCATGATCTTGTATTATGGAATTGTAAGCCTTAGATTTTTAATAAAAAGTCAACTCAAACATATAATCCTTCTCAAAATTCAAAATATAAAAGCCCAACCATAGAATAGTTTGGGATGTTTACTAGATTTTCTGGTATCTTGAGCATCCCCTACTCATCAACTTTTGGTTTCGATAATAGCTCCCCTCTTCTGATCAATCCCACATGAATTTCCAAAATAACTAATTTGTTGATAGTCCTATCTTTGAAATTTTTGGAGACAATGATCATTTACCTTAATCAAGAGTATTCTTAAAGAATCTCATTCTTTAATATGTAATTAACTATGGGGGCTTACCTCCATAGAAAACTTAACGAACCCAGTTTAAAATAAACCCTACTTTACTTTTCCATGTAAAGTAGGGGAAAGATCTCTAGTACATTCGAAGAGCCATTGTCCCCAGGAGTCCTTATTAAGTGATTAGGTCCATTGTAGGATGGTGACTTCTGTCTCTCGAGACAGTATATCATTCCGCAATGTCGCACCCGATCACCCTAATGAGTATATTTATGGATCTGCGTGGTGTCCAACATCATTCTTCGTCTCGAGTAATAAATACACCATAGAGTGTTAGGAAATAGATATAATCGAACCTATTTATCCACCATCGTAAATAGGTTATCGCTCTATCTTAGCAACTAACTATTTTTTCAAGTGGGCCCGAAGTAGCTCCATTTAAAGAAGTTACTAATGATTGAGTCATCGACTTCTTCATGCATAATGTTGTCTATAGATTCGGTATACCATGAAGAGTCATCTCAGACAACGGCCCAGCATTCAAGAGTGCAAAGATCTATAAATTTTATAATCGATACAAAATTGATTGATGATATTCATCAATTTATAATCCAAGAGCTAATAATTTGATAGAAGCTTTTAATAAAACACTGATCAAGCTACTCAAAAAGATCCTCATGAGGAACAAAAGAGAGTGGCATATCAAAATGCTAGAGGCATTATGGGCATATAGAACTACTTACAAGACGTCAACTAAAGTCACTCATTAGGCTTTAACTTTTGGAGTCGAAGCAGCTTTGCCACTAGAAGTCGAACTACCATCACTTCGAGTAGCTATCCAGTATAATCTCACTTAAGAAGAGAATGCCCATTTACGGATGGAAGAGCTTGACATGCTTGACAAAATCAGACTTCAAGCCCAACAAAGCTTACAAATCTATCGAGCAAGAATGTCTAAAGCCTTCGATGGAATAGTGCATCCCCGAACTCTCCAAAGAGGAGAGTTGGTCTTAGTTCTGAGAAGACCGATAATTCCTCACAAAAGAATATGTGATAAATTTGAAGCTAATTGGGAAGGCCCTTACATCATAGAGAAGGTATACGAAGGAGGAGCCTACCAGCTTATTGATTCTACTGATCGACGGCCTATGCCACCCATCAATGGTCATTATCTCAAGAAGTATCATGTCTAAGTGCATATGATTGCATGATTAGATAAATATCATATTCATTATTCCTCATATTATATATATATGAAATAGCACTAGAAAATTCTCTTGCATTACGAGAATGCATTTTTGAGTTGTGATGAAATTCCCCCAACAAGACATGGGGTATTTTTGTGTATTTATTTAGGTTAATATCATGCTTTCTATCGATATCCCAAGATGAAAGTAATTATATATATATATATATATATATATATATATATATATATATATATATATATATATATATATATATATATATATATATATATATATATATATATATATATATATATATATATATAATATTAGAAAAGCACTCATGTTTATTTTAGGTTGACATCATGACTTCTGCTGAGATCCCCAAATAACATTTAAAATTGTATTTGTTTGAGTCGCAGGTGACTATGCGAATAATAGGCAAGATTACGTTCACTCAGGTCATGTAGAAGACAACTTCAAAAGCTAGAGGTTCGCCTCCCAAACTCAACATAATTTCAAAGATCAAAAGAAAAGCTTCCAAGTTCCGTCGGACTCACTAAGCCCAAATGTGGCCAAGTCGCCAACAAACCGTAAAAAAAAAGGCCGCAATGAAAGTGCCCCTTTCTTGTTTGTCTAATGACCACAGTTGTCTATCCTCCAAAGCTGATCCAACTTAATGAATTTAAGCGATCCATATCTGAAGAATCTTTCCAATTGATCGATGAATTAAGAGAGGATCTGAGGAGAAGTCTGAGCAACCACAATGCACAGACATACATAACTTCTTCAATAAGTCTGACAAAGCAGCAAGCACAGGGCTGAAGAAGCTATCTTGAAGTTCGTAAAAAGCTCATAGCTGAACTAAGAGAATTTTGTAGTCAACCAGTCCATTTATACACCAAGTGTTGGACTGACGACTTCTTTCCATAGACCTAACTCTCGTCTTGAAGACTAGGTCGCCGACTCGCATCCTTCAACAATTCCGCTAAAATAAATAAGCAAAGGATAGAAGGTATGCACATCCTCATGACAAATCAATTTGGACAAGTCAGGTTAATCCTTCAATAAATCCACCAAAGAAATAAGCAAAGGACTGAAGGTATGCACACTCTCCTGACAAGTTAATTCGGACAAATCAGGTTAATCCTTCAACAAATCCACCAAAACAATAAGCAAAGGACTGAAGGTATGCACATCCTCCTAACAAGTCAAGTTAGACAAATCAGGTCAATCCTTCATCAAGTCCGTTAAGCTCGAAGCTAGGTCAGAAGAAACCTAAATCATGAAATAAATAAAATTCTTCTTTCACCAAGCTTTCTAAGCATGAAGCTAAGGCAAAAGAAGGATTAAAGATACAAATTACTAAGATGAGACCTTCGACGAGCCCATCAAAACATTAAGCATATGACCGAAGGTATCTCTCTTCCTACCTGGTGAGTCACTAAAGACAAATTAGATCAAATCTTATATGGTCAACTAGTTTGCAGTAAACATGGTCTACTTCATACACAAACCATATTTGTTGGGGGGCATTTATTGACATATAAATAATTTTCATATACTTAATTAAGCAAATATATTAGAATCAACAAGAATTAGATGCAGCATCATGAAAGTGAGAGTCGAAAGCATATTGATCGTAACCAAAATTGATCAAGATATCCTCTGATCATGGAATCGGCTGCACCAATGCGTTCAGAATATCAAAATCAATTAAAATTGATATTTCACATCAATCAATTGTCATCCAATGAAGAAAATAAATAGAATAGATAATTTCACGCACATTAAAGTCGAGAGGCATCGACACTATCCAAATAAGCTCCTTTCACGAAATAGACTGTGTCATTATCGCTGAAACATCGAAAACTATTAAACAAGGCCTTTCACGGTCAATTCTATCAAGTGTGGAGCAAATAGCAAGTCTCAAAATGCGACGATGTCTAAATTAACCTCAAATTTGCTTCGGTCGACCTAGATATTGTCCAAATGACCTTCGATCGTAAAACAGATTACGACGTTGAATCCGAAACATCAAATTTACCTATAAATGACATCCATATTATGTGAGTTTGATTTCGGCAAGATTATGCACAAATCTCAATATGATTAGGTCATATGAGGATAAAGAAACTTATGATATTTATTTTTAATATGATAAACATAATATTTATAAATAATTTTATTTCATAATTAATTTGAAACTGAATTGAGCCCTAACCAACCTTAGTTTTTCCCAATATTTTGAAAATCCTGCCTAATCCTAGATGGAAATTCATTAATCAGGTAATTAAGGTCATTAATGAGGAGGATTCTCCTAACCGAACAAATTCAAGCCCCTCGTACATCCGTGGTTCTTTTTCTCTCGTCCGACTCTCTTTCCCTACAGGGTTTGAAGCACATCCGCTCTCCCTCATTCTTCTTCCCATGAGCTCCTCGTCATAGTCCTGTACCGTTCGACTTTCTCTCTCAGCCGAAACCCCGTTCAGCCCTCGACCCAAAAGTCATGCTCTTGCCTCGCTCCCTTCAAGCCCTGCAAGCATCTGCTCTCTTCCTTTCAAATTGCAAGCTGCAAGCGAGTGATCCCTTAAAACCATAAGCCCTAATCTCTACTCCAGATTTTCATCTTTACCTTGTCGTCGATGCCTCCGATTTAACCCCCTTTTAGGCAGCCGAGAGGCAACTCTGTCATCAAGCCGGTTCCTCTCGGCATACCCTTCCCGATTCCTCCTCTGATCGAGCACGTGCACATACGATTCCTCCCCTGATCATTCCCTTTGCAACAGCCGAGCAGGAACTCCGTCATCAGACGAGTTCCTCTCGATCTCCGGTACTTTCCCATCTACTCCTCTATTTCGCTCGGTTTATTGTTCCAGCAAACCGCACGAGATCTTCTTTCTTTTTCCCATCGATCAATCCGTCTGATTTACTCAAACAATTTCTCCTTACTCATTGTTGTAGCTTAGCATTTCCCCTCACCATTCTCGTCGGTTGTCAAAACAACAATCTCTCCGCTCACTCGGTCGACTGCATTGCTATTGATTTCCTTCTCCTTCTCTTTGCATGCCGAGCTCTCTCTCTCTCCTCAAAAAAAGAAAATAAGATTTCAAAATATAATTTGTGGATGCGTAGGAATGTAATTTGTTGATGCGTAGGAATGTATGGATGTGGAAATTGTGTTGTTTTTTTGTAGGAAGACATCATCAGGCGAAAAATCGAATGGTGTGTTTTAAAACACCAACCTTCACACTCATAATCGTAAAGCCAAAATTATTGTAGCTCCCATCTTTGAAATGAAATTTTATCAAAATTTTAGGACTTAAACTTTTAAAAAAAAAAGATTTAACATTAAGTTAAATATAAAATATAAAGTCCTAAAAAATAAATTTATAATTAAATTTGAAGGAGCTCAATAAATATTAATATCATATAAGAGCGAATTAAGTAAAAAAAATGAGTTCACTCACTTAATTCATCACCAAAATGAAGGTTGAGTCTATTGCTTCATATATTAAAATAAATGAGGATATTCAAGTTAAATGCAAATGAAACTTGAGGAGGCTAATACCAAACTCATAAGAGACTTACAATAAATTTGAAATCTATTTTTCAAAGAAAAAAATGAAACTTATGTGGAGTTAAGAATGAATCCATATTGGTTTTGACTTCTATATGAATGAATGAATGACACCATGCTACAGTCAAAGTATGAATAGAAAGAATAAACAGAGATTACTACTTATATTTGATGAACTAAAAATGAATTGAATTAAACACAATCAAATTTAAAGAATTTATATGAAGCTTGATAGCTTGCATATTAGCATGAGTAGGCTTTGACATCTCACCAAATAACATGAACAAACTTCTCATTGACTATTTAAGGTGTCAATTTCATGATCAAGTAATAAGAATGAATAAATTAATTGAACACTTGGATAGCTATATTTGATGTCAAATGAAATAAAGACCTCAATTGAATATAAAACAACAGATGATTGGTGTCAAATTTAAAAATTCATTTTTAAATTGAGAATGAGGTTACAAGAAATATGATAGCTTGTTTACAAGTACAAGTTCAGTTAAACAACTCGTGAACAACCATAAATGTGGCCTTTAAAAGGATCATTTGGATCTTGCACTTAAAGTTAGGTTTGAAGCATAAGAGATTTGTTGAGTGCTATTTTCAAACTAGAGAGAAAATTAGATGGGCTTCATAAGAGATTCTCACTGAAACTAAATAACCTATTTGCAATTATGGTGAAGACTTCTTAGTGAATAATTGACTCATATTTGAAAAGAGCTTCAATTTGGATAAGCTTGCTTAAAGAAGATATAATAGCTTGCTTGGGGAGAACAAAAATTGAATGTGATGACTACTGTTGATTTAAATGTTCGTTAATAAGTCAGTGAAAGATGCAATGTTTTGAATTGCAAATAGAAACTTAACTTTGCTCCTCTAACACCATCGAATCTGCAACACAAATTTAGAAGCAAACCGAAGATGTTAATTTCAATTCTAAATAAACATCACATGCTTCATAAGGAATCTACTAAATCGAACTTAGATATTCTTAAAATTTATATAAATATGCAGATGAATTTAATTTTCTATGCATGCATCATAAGATAAACTTTTAATAGAATTCAAGTGCTTCAAAATTCATATCAATTCGTTGGCATCAAAGTATATGTGAATACTTAAGAAACAATAAGTTTTTTGAAAATCTATGTAAGCACTTTAATTAACGCAGAAGAATGATGAAATCAATCCAATCATTTATGACTATATGCATGCAAGCTAATGAATGTTGTCAATGTTAATTCAAATCAATGAAAGATACAGATATTCAGCTCCATAGAATTTGATTACAGTAGGTATAATCTTCTATGCTTGAAATAGAGTTGATAAGGTCTACTAAATGATAAACTTTTAAATGAACTTAAATTACATTAGATTATAAGACCCAATCCTCTATATTTGCAATAGAGTTGACAATGTCTATTATGATATCAATTTTTTAAAGAATTTAAATTACACATAAGTCATAGACCTGATCTTCTACTAATAAATAAGAGGGAAGCTACCCAACGACAATTGAAATTGATCAAGATATCAACTGGGGATAACTATTATCAAAATATTTATAATATTATATTTAGTATTCTAAAATTCAAAATACTTAAATATAAATATAAATCTGATCCTCTATTATTAAATTAATAGAGTCGACAGGATCTAAAATAATAAACTAAATGATTAAGCAGACTTATATACCCCGATGATGACCACGTTGATTAAAAATCTCAACCAGAGGGGATATTATCATCAAAAGATACTTGAGCACTAAACTAATTTATCATAAAACTAAATTTCAATTAACTAAATATTCGAACTAAATGAAATTTATTATTTAAATACTTAAAGCAAATAATTCATCCACTCATCCCCCATCGTTTGTTGGGGATGACGGATTAAGAAAACTCTAGCTCACAAAGGAGCTAATGTCAAGTCAAATAAATCACTATATTCAAACTTAAATAATCTCATGCTAGTAAGAACGTGGTCCGTGTCCTCATGTTTGGTTTGAGAGGTTCAATATATGATGCTATTCAGAGTTCGACGGGTGGTTGCCACCAAATGACACTATTATATTACAATTACGACTGTAGCCCATATATTCCCCAATAGCTCAGCCATTTGAATTATGAATTATAGGATATATTTGATAGGCACAAAGCCTTTTTGTCAACTAAGGTGGACTTAAGATTATCTCCTTGGACAAACACCACCCCAGGTCTACAAGGATCACTTAGATGACACAATTCATGGCTATTAACAAGGATCTTTCGGTCAGGTTGGGTCGACTACCTCCTCTGACTAAGTAGACTAGGGACCACGACAGCTTGGGATGACGGAACCATGGGATTTTGATCGAGCACGTCATCATTCCCCCAACCATCCACTTTAAGCTAATATGATAAATTTCATAAATTCTAAACCCTAAATTTTAAACTCCATATGCTACTACTATACGCTACGCATTTAGCGATCTAATGACTAGCCTTAATCGAAAGTTCTCTCTCAACATTAGGAGGGGTAATTAACTATAGGTGCTTGGGCCTATAGGAAACCTGGAACCAGATCTAAAGTCCTTAGAAAATGAGGATAAAATCTATGGGTAGTGTCTTACATACTATTTCATCTGTCTTCCGAAAGGTTGACCGACATTTAAATCAAACTCTCTTCATCGAGAGGTCGGTGGTAAATTTTCGGAGCCCACAGCTTGTCATTACCACCAAGGACAACACCCACTGTCATCAATAAGGTTGATGTTTGACCTTACTGATAACTAATGTTGCCATCAAGATTGATGCTCTTCATCATCGCCAAAGCTGACATTTGCCTTCATCAACATAATTGATGTGTGTCATTATCACCAAGATTGATGCTTATTATTATTACCAATCATTATTACCAACAATGATGTCCATTATAGCAAATAAGGCCAATAAACACTATTGATATTAATACTAATGTCCTCCATCAATACCATCATTGGTACCTGTTGTCACCCATCATCTCTATCAAGGTTAGTGTTCGCCTTCAACAATAAGGAGAATAATCCAATAAACTACCAAGCTTTTTTTGATAGCAACTTAAACACGTCAAGGCATCCTTCACTTTTATTATGAAAGCAATCTTTCAAGATTCATGTCCACTACATTATATAAATATTTGTTTTTCTTGTCTAAAAGAATAGCATCCTTTGTAATATTAGACTTATACTAGTGCAATCATTTTAACATCACCAAATCCATTTTTTTTCTTTTCAAATTTTCAAGTAAACATTATCATGTCTCCTATGAGCAATTATAAATCTAGAATAATATTTTTGCTCAAACGCTACGATGATAAAATCTCTCTTGACTTCCACAAATGTTTCAACATACAAAATACATTGTCGAAGAATTATCTTTGAAAACTATTGTTGAGACATTGAATATCATGATATCAAGTTGTAATCCGATTTATTGTTCGTGATGACAATGGTGACTATATTACAAGTTGCGATCACAATCGATAGAGTTGATAGGTGTCGTGCCAAACCTTGATGTTTCCACAATGAAAATCTATGCAAGAAACCTATTGTATTGTATTGATCTTAAAATGGAGATCTCTTGTATTTTCTTTTTAAAAATATTGAATGTTCTTCAATGAGACAAGATCAAACAATTTTTCTCAAAGTTTTCTATGTAAAAAAATTTAGAATCTCATTCTCTGTTTCTTCTATTGATTCAGTGATATTAAAAAATAAAATAAAATAATTGAGATTGATTCTCATTTTTTTTGTACTATATTTACTGCACGAAGCATAAATAAGAATGTCAAATTTATTCTTCATAATTATTTATGAAAACTGAAACCATTGGAATTGCTCTAGATATAAATTTGATACCCAAAGATCATTCCAAAAACCAGTAAGACTTAAAAACGATGAACTGTGATATGATCCCAAATCATATAATAGCCTTTACAGAAATCAGAAACCAATTATGAATAGCAACATTAACTTTCCAACAGAGAACTTACATTAAATAGTACAAGAGCTTCCCAATGAAAATATACAACAGAGATATTGCTAAAGAATAGATAAGAGGAACAAACACAACTTATTACAACAGCCGACAACAATAACAAGGCTTTCATAAATACTAAATCCAACCCAACAGAAGATGCTGACAAGGACAGAATTGAGATCAAGAAACCTAAATGGCCAAAGACAAAGATCTAAAGATTAAAGGCATGAGATCGACACGAGGCAACAGACTATCCAACGTAATAAGAAATCGCATAACGAGAGCAAACGAAAACTATAAATAGAGATCAGAGAGGAATGAAAAGGGTTGAAGAAATTATCTCAAGACTTCTCTGTTCTCCCTCCTCAGTCTCCTTCTTCTTTCCCTAGGCTTTCTCTCCCTCTGCAGCTCAAATCTCACGGTGGAAACCGCCGGAAAACCCCAAACAGACGGCACAAATCCCCGGATCTCCTCCAAATTATCTCTCAAGCTGGTTCCGGCATCCTCAGGATATTCCTACGGTGGATCTTCCTTGGATCGACCATCGCCGGTAAGGATCTCCTCCATCTCCCTCCGTCGCCTTCGAAACCCTAGCGACGACTCAACTAAAACAAAACAAAAGAAAGATAGTAATGGTTAAGGTAATTCAAAATCTAGATCCAACGATCCAGATCCGTCCCGCGTTTTAAATCTACGGATCAGATTTAATCCAGAGATCAGACCGCACAGAAACGACGCGTGTAATCCACTCAGCCCTTCAAGCATCAAGAACCTTCTGATCAAGAAACAGATCCAAGGGCAGAAGATAACACAAGTCAATCCAACGGCTTCCAAACAGCGCAAGAAAGACCAATCCAAGTGAACCCATCCAACGCGGGCGCTAGATCCAACGGATCAGAAAGCTCCCGAACGTTCCTTCCTTTACTCAGCCGGGTTGACTCAATTGGAAAGGGTTCAACTCATTTTCTTGACTCAACTCACACCCGTAACCCAATTGGAACGAAAGAGACTCAATTGAAGGAAATTATCACTCAAGCTTTGTATCAAGCTAATTACGTAAATTAATCACCCTCTCATCGTAATTAAATACATATCATTGGTGCTCGTTGACTTCCCACTCTTGCCGATTCCCACAACTCACACCTACAACACTTTAGAAATGGCGAAGGAACCGAGACAATGCCAAAACACTTGAAGCATGTGTTTGAACAACAATGAACAGCAAATGACCTCAATCACTATGGCATTGAATGAAATATTAAAGAGATTGACATCAATAGAAAACAGGTTAGAAAAACAGCCTCAAAGCCAGGTATGTGATGCATCCCTTGATGAATCCTATTCTCCAAACATACCACATACACACACACCCATATCAATGCCTCTTAAAATAGATATGCAGATTTAAGGGAGAAGATCCTAGAGGATGGATCTTTAAAGCGAGCAATTTTTCAAGATTATCAATCCTCGATGATCGGAAATTTTAATATCCTCAATATACATGGATGGACTGCTTTGGGTATCAATGGATGCAAGCAAATAAACAATTGCATTCTTGGCCACGTTCAAAGAACAAATTATAAAAGATTTGGCCCTTCCCTACAGATTTAAGAGGAGAACTAGCTAAGCTTCAACAAAGAAACAACAAGGCAATGCTTTTATATGAGTTTGAAGACCTAGCTAACCAAATGTCGATATCCCACGTGAATTGCTACAAAGTTGCTTTGAATCGGGCTTAAACCAAATTAGAAGAGAAATCGAGCCTACAACCTACTTCATTGCAACAAGCATTTCAATTGGCCAAGCTAATGGAGGATAGGCTATCGATACACAAATACAAGACAACAAAGAAGCAACAAGAATACAAAGAAACACCTACCTTTTAATCCACCACATGGCAATGAATATAGCAACAAAGCTCTTAGCCAACTTATGTGCATTCATGAGTGTCAATGAAGAACAAGAATATCAACTACAAACATTATAGTCAACCGAAACTGGATACAAGAGAATGCCTTACAACCAAACTTCAAATATCACCATTCAATCCGTTAAGACGGGACATATAAATGTCTAATTATAAAATAGCCTAAATAAGTTGCATCTCAACATAGAATTAGCCTAGATAGATAAGTCGGATATCCCAATTATCTAGCATAAGATAGTCCACGTGATAAGTCAACAACAATTCCTTCCAACTTCAAGTAGAATGGCCACAAGATTTCCCACGTGTAACCTTCCACCACATTACAAAGGTAATCGATAAAGTCAAGAGAAAGGATTGATATAAAGTAAGGATCCTAAGGGAGGAATTCAGCCAAGACTATTACGGTTGGGCACATAAACAAGACTACGAGCGAATCAAACACAAATTACATACAGAGATTTACTACAATCGTAACCCTACTATGCTTAACCCCTCAATGAAATTAAACTCTATCATTAGAGCAAAGCACTAATCGAAAATAAATGATCAGAGCGATTACAGAGGGATCAACACACTGAGAAATTATGGCCAAATGTTTAAAATCCAAGACTACTAAATCACGGACAAGCTTTTACATTACAAGCATTGCTCAAAAGTCGAGGAGGAAAGTATCAACGACTGAGAAATAGATTGAAGAAATACGAAAGCATCCTCAGAAGATTGACCGAGGACAAGGTCGGTGTGAGGAGGAGTAATGATATGATCCCAAATCATATAATAGCCTTTCGTAAATCGAAACCAATTATGAATAGCAACATTAACTTTCCAACAGAGAACTTACATTAAATAGTACAAGAGCTTCCCAATGAAAATATACAACAGAGATATTGTTAAAGAATAGATAAGAGGAACAAACACAACTTATTACAACAAATGACAACAATAACAAGGCTTTCATAAATACTAAATAACCCAAGAAGATGCCGACAAGGAGAATTGAGATCAAGAAACCTAAATGGCCGACAAAGATCAAAAAGATTAAAGGCATGAGATCGAACATAGGCAAATATCCAATGTATCAATGTAAATCCATGCAAGAGCAAACTAAAACTATAAATGAGATCGAGAGGAATGAAAAGGGATGAAGAAATTATCTCAAGACTTCTCTCGTTTCTCCCTCCTCGCCTCTCCTTCTTCTTTCCCTAGGCTTTCTCTCCCTCTGCAGCTCAAATCTCACGGTGGAAACCGCCGGAAAACCAAACAGGCACAAATCCGGATCTCCTCCAAATTATCTCGCCGGTTCCGCATCCTCGGGATATTCTACGGTGGATCTTCCTTGGATCGACCATCGCCGCAGGATCTCTCCATCTCCCTCCATCGCCTCTAAAACCCTAGCAGGCGAAGTGAATCAAACAAAGCGAAGAGGCAAGTAATGGTTAAGGTAATTCAAAATCTAGATCCAACGATCAGATCCGTCCAGCGTTTTAAATCATCGATCGATTTAATCCAGATCGACCGCACGAAACGACGCGTAATCCACTCGCCCTTCAAGATCAAGAACCTTCGATCAAGAAAGATCGGGCGAAGATAATACAAGTCAATCCAACGGCTTCCAAGCGAAGAAAGACCAATCCAAGTGAACCCATCCAACGGTAGAAAAAGGCGCTAGATCCAACGGATCGAAAAGCAACGTTCCTTCCTTTACCGGGGTTGACTCAATTGGAAAGGGTTCAACTCATTTTCTTGACTCAACTCACACCCAATGAACCCAATTGGAACAAGAAATGAGCTCACTCGAAGGAAATTATCACTCAAGCGATCAAGCTAATTACGTAAATTAATCACCCTCTCATCTGTAATTCCTGATATTAATACATATCAACTGTACATCAAACATATGCTGTTTCTATAATAAATATTTGGTATGATTGTAATTAGGGCTGCAAATGAGCCGAGCCAAGCCGAGTATAGGCTTGTTTGAGTT
This sequence comes from Cymbidium sinense, assembly GCA_021442155.1. NCBI lineage: Eukaryota > Viridiplantae > Streptophyta > Magnoliopsida > Asparagales > Orchidaceae > Cymbidium > Cymbidium sinense. The sequence goes on from CM038215.1 coordinate 294,776,519, forward strand.
CAAGCTCATTTATCATTTTGAGCTCGAGCTCGATTCGAGTTTTTAGGATGGTGTTCAAGCTCGAGCTCTTTTAAAAAAATCTTGTTCGAGCTCGGCTCGAGCTTGTTCATGAGCTCGGTTCAGATTGGGCTTATCGAGCCTGTTAACAAGCAGCTCTTTTAATGAAATAAACGAGCCTTAATCGAGCTTGTTCGCGAGCAGCATGTTAAGAAATATAAATGATACTGTTTATGAACAAGCTTTAATCGAGCCTTAATTGAGCCGTAATCGAGCTCCTTAACGAGCTTGTTCGCGAGCTTTAAATGATACTATTCATGAACATAAATGACTGAACAATAACATGTTCAAGCTTGTTCATTTAGCAATTAAGTATTTACAAAAATGCTCAAGCTCATTCGATTAGTTAAATGAACGAACATGAACGGACTCTAATCGAGCCGAGTCACGAGTAGCTTGTTGAACGCTCGATTCATTTGCAGACTTAATTGTAATAGAAAATCAAATGATTGTAGGAAATAATAAAATTTGAACATGAGTTAGGCGTTCTAGATAATGATAAATGGCATTGTTTAATATTTAAAGGTTTGAAATTATATTAAAAAAAAAATAAAGAAGTGACGCTTCCTTGAAAGATAGGGTTTGACTTTAATCTCACTGATATGACAATATTAGTTATTGTATCCATTGGATTTTGACCAAAGAGAATCCAAAATGATATTAATAATCGTTTATATTGAATTGCAATGAAAAATGATTTATTGAATTCAGATTTATTCATGAACCATATTAGAACCTTATAAACAAAATCTTTAAGATCATACTATAGAGACATATTGGAATTTCAATAAATTGGTTGGAATTCAAGAGTCAAGTGTCCAACACTTGTGTGTCAAAATCTCCACAATTATCTCATATTTATAATTTGAGGATAAGATTTTTAGTGCTATAAGAAAAACTAGTTAAAAAATAAGAGACTTTATAAGAGTACATAAGATGAGTAGCAATATCTATATATATATAAATTTACGTCATCAATTAGCTAAGGGGCTATTTGGGATCATTTTTATTTTTTATTTTATTTTATTTATATTTTGTTTCAAAGTAAAATATATTTGGTGATTATTATTATTTTCAAAAATACTTAAAATATTTAAAAATTATTTTGAATATTTAAAAATAATATTATTTATTTTTGAAAAAAATAATAAAAACATACAGAGAACACATCAAACAAATATGTTTTAAAAATAGTATAAAAAAATACAAAACAAAATTGATCTCAAATAGGCCCTAAGTGTATCATTGAATGGAGTCATCACCTTGACTATTAAAGTCATTGACTGATCAGACAAGTCATCAATTTATAAGATGAAGTGGTCTATGTGGGCTCCAAAAATTTGCCACCGACCTCTCGATGAAGAGAATATGATTTAGTGTCAGTCAAACTTTCAAAAGGTAGATGGAATAATAGATAAGACACTACCCAGATATTTCGCCCTCATTTTGTGTGCACTTTAGATGGTGGTTTCGTTTCCCATAAAGCAAGCACCTATAGTTACCCCTCTCAATCTTGAGAGAGAACTTTCGATTAAAGCTAGTCGTTAGATCGCTAAATGCGTGTATAATAATAGCATGTGGATTTTAAAGTTTAAGGTTTAGAATTTATGAAATTCATCATCATTAGCTTAAAGCGGATGGTTGGGGGAATGATGACACGCCCGATTAAGATCCCATGGTACCGTCATCCCGGGAAGTCGTGGTCCCTAGTCTACTTAGTTATAGGAGGTAGTCAACCCAACCTGACAGAAGGATCTTTATCAGCAGCCATGGGTTACGTCATCCAAGAAATCCTTATAGACCTGAGGTAGAGTTTGTGTAAGGAGACAAGTTTAAGTCCACCTTAGCTGACAGAAGGCTTTTCGTCCTATCAAGTGTACCTTATGGTTCATAATTCAAGGTACAGAGCCATTGGAGAACATATAGGCTACAGTCATGACTGTAATATAATAGTGTCATTTGGCGACAACCATCAAAAGGACTCTTGAATCGCATCATATGTGAAACCTCTTAAGTCACCATGGAACATGGGTCATGTCCTTGCTGGCATGAGATTGATTAAGAGTGAATATAGAAATACACTAGATTTGACTTTGGCTCCTTTGTGAGCTAGAGTTTTCTTAATTTGTCACCTTCAATAAATAATTGTGGAAGATGGATTGAGTTTTAGCTTTAAGTTCTTTAAAGATAGAATTCATTTAGACATTTATAGCTTAATAACATGTTAAATTTTGCATTTAGATTGATATTTAATTTGAGTCAATTTGATCTGAAATTGTGATTGCATTTTGATGGAAGTATTCCCTCCGGTTGAAATCTTCATTCAACACATTCATCATCGAGGTGTATATTTTATTTTGCTATTTCAGATCTGTCGACTCTATTAATTTAATAATAAATGATCAGATCTACCGTCATATGACATAATTAGCTTCCTAGATATTTTATTAAGTTAAAAATATTATAATAGCATTATTAGATTTTTTTTTAGGTTTTGTTAACCCGGACCCTGTCCTAAGACCCAACTGGGAATCAACCCGCACAACATCCTGAGACACTAAGTTTAAGCATTCAACGTAGTGTCGGGGCCCATGCAGGTGCTTAATTTAAAATTGATTTGACTTTAGGGGATTTGAATAGTGATATTTATTTTGAGTGAGTTTCATTGCAAGTTTAAGATTTTAGATGAAATTTTAACAACATTTCGGTAACCTCCCGGTGTCGTCTCCACATAGGAGGCTACAACGGAGACTGGGCTTGCCCACCATACTAAGAAAAGGCATGTATGAGTGGTGTAAACAACATGATCGAATGCACTATCCCATCATGCCAAGAAAGACATGTCTGGGTCTTTGAAGGACCTGCATGTAACATAGATTTTCCCGCCATGCCAAGAAAGGCGTGTACATGTACTTATATACTTGCAATGTCAGGTTAAAAATCAATTTTATAATTGTGGTTGCATTTATATTAAGTTGTTTAGGCCTCATGTTGATGTAAAAGTTTGCAACATTTCGGCAGCATCCCAACGTCGTCCCCATGAAAGGAGCTGCCTCGGGTATGCTGAACCCGCCCACCACGCCAAGAAAGGCGTGTATTGGTGGTATAAACCACGACTTGAATGCGTCATCCCACAATGCCAAGAAAGGCATGTATGAGGCTCTAAGGTACCTGTATGTAACACAGATTTCCCAACCACGCCAAGAAGCATGTACAGGTACTTATACACCTACAATGTCAGTTTAAACAATAATTTTATAATTATGGCTAAATTTACGTTAAGCTGTTTAGGTCCATCGTGCGGACGTTTGACAAGATTGACGATCCGATGTCGCCCCCATGTGGGTCGCCGAGTATGTTGGGCCTGCCCACCACGCCAAGAAAGGTGTGTCTGGGTGGTATAAACCACGACCTGAATGCGTCATCCCAACATGCCATGAAAGGTATGTATAAGGCTTTAAGGTACCTGTGTGAAACACATTTTCCCGCCACGCCAAGATAGATGTATACGAGTACTTATACACATGCAAGCAAGCACAGCTTTCCTTACCGCGTCAAGAAAGATGTATACGAGTACTTATATTTCAACACTGACCGGCGACGCGCGAAGACGCAGCGCTGCGGGCGCAGATAGCTCGCCGTCGGGCGAAGCACGCGCGATAGGTGTTATCGCGCGAGACTACCGCGGTGTTGTCGATGCCGCCGCTTCATCCGCGCGACGCACGCAGCGTGTGCGCGAGCGCGGATGGACGCGGATGCGGTGCGCCCAGATCGCGGATGCGCCGCATGCGCGTCGCTGCGGTGTGGGTGCGACGCTGCACGAGTCGTTCGTGGAAGGCCACGCAGACGTGGCTCGGTCGCACGAGAGGCGACGACGTCGTCTGGCCGTTCACGCCTGCGAGCTGTGCGGACGGGAGGAGGTTGCGCGAGCGTGGTTCGTCGGTTACGATACTGACCGAGCGGGAGAATACAGGAGGATGAGATTTAGAGCCGGCTGTGGGAATTTTGGGTTGTGGGGAGTTGGACTTAGGTTAGGGAATGAAACGTATTTATAGGGATTTCATTTTAAGAGTTTAATTAACCCAAATTCAGATTTTTGCGTCGACATTATTATATAGACAATATATATGTCAATCTTAAGTTATTCTGATGTTTTGGATGCAATGGTGTAGTCCGTTTCGCGATCGAAAGCCGTTTGGTTTAAGTCGGCGTTGAATCGGGCCAATTTTAATTCAAATTTGTGCGTCGTCGCTTCTGATCGCTCAATATTTGTGTAGACTCGTCTAAATTGAGCACAAACAATCTCATTTGATAGGTTTCGACGTTTCGACACTAACGGCATGATCAAATTTATGAACAAAGGTCGTTTGGGCATCATCGTGGCTTCCTGACCTCGATATGTGCGTCAACGTGTCGACGGATCTTCTTCTTGATCTGTCGACCGTAGAATTGTACAATATGCATATTCTGATTAATTTTGACGTTTTAAACACGATGGCGAAGATTGTTCGTCGATCGGAGGCCATTTTGACTAATTTTTGGCGATGTCGAGTGTATTTCAACTTCGATTTGTGCTCTGAAGTTCTTCAAATTCATCCTGTTAGCTCGACTTGACTTATGACACATGCATGGAGGTCAACAGTCAACTTGTTGAGTGGAATTAAGAAGAGTAGCTTTGTACTAGTTAAGTCCAATATTTGGGCAGCAAGGCCTATTACAACTTTGGACACTGTATACCCTAAAGAGTTTATCATGAATCAGGATAGCTATTTATCCTTTATCCTTTCATTCTACCAATTTGATTCAAAATAAGCTGATTTTGTTTGAACCAGGCTCTTGGGATATACAACTTCAAACTAAGGGTCGGCAAATTTTTTCAAGAACAAAGAAGTGGCGGAAGTATTGAATGATGTTTTGAAAACTCCAAAAGTGTGTACTATTTAGAAATGACTAAAATGTCCCTATAAGCATATGAGCTTAATAATTTAAAACAAAATGAAAAAAAATAAGATAACTAATACTCATATATAGTCATAAGTCAACTAAATTATATTGAAAGATTACAAATCACTTGATACTTAATAATTTAAAACAAAATGAAAAAAAATAAGATAACTAATACTCATATATAGTCATAAGTCAACTAAATTACATTGATAGATTACACATCACTTAATAAATAATATTACTTAATAAATAAGATTAATATTAAAATTATAAGTACAACAACTAGTGCGATCAAAATATTAAGCCTACTATCTTGTTGATAAAATCTTTTTAAATTTTTTTTTTCTATTGCTACCCTCTTAGCATAATCACTGTTTGATTTATCACCCTCGAATTCGTCAACTCACCTAAAATAGTTGCAATCATCTCATATTCTATTTTTTGCACAGCTGAAAAATCTTCTTCCATAATTTCCTTCCCTATGTGAAGTGAATACATAACATTACAAACCACAGTTGCAAAACACAACTCTGGACTGGCTAGCTTCTATTATTGAGTGGTTCAATCGATATGTAAATGCTTCAGCTAAAAGAAATGATTAATCATTGTCTACAATGTTGAACTCAATGTCATTGGGAGTAATGTGTAATTATGTAAAGTTATAGGAACTATTTTAACATGCTTCTTGAAGGGGTATGCAGGCATATCACGGAGAATAACTCATTTCTTTTTCCATGCTCCAAAAGATCGCTCAATTGCACCACGCAGTGATGAGTGTCATTTATTAAATAATTCTTTCCTTCCCCTATTGTCTTGATTGCCCCTTTCAAAGTCAGGGATATGTTATTTTGTATCCAAAAAGGTTTCAAGAATCCTCGTTGCATTGGATAACCAGCATCCACAATGTAGTATTTTCCTGTTTAACTTTATAAATATATGCGCCAATAATAATTGGTTTGTAATGAATAAATGACTCAATAAAGTAATACCTGGAGGAGGCAGTGGAAAGTTATTTTCTCTACGATGTACGACATTCTTGAATATGTGACTATCATGTGCACTTCCTTCCCACCCAGCCATTAAGTAGGTAAAGCACATGTTGAAATCACAGACTGCCATTACGTTTTGGGTAGGTGAGCCACATCGACCAATATAAGCTACCTTATCACTTGAAGACACACGGACATCGACATGTGTCCCGTCAATTACTCTAATGCAATTCTACATCAGAGTTTGGCTCTTAAAAATGATGTTCACCTTAAAATATGGCATGTATCGACTATCGTGCAAAATCTCATCTGAAATATTCTGAAAAGTTGAATTTATCTTCTTTATAACCTTAGTTGATAAACTAACCAAAGGATCAAGTCCAATAGAAAAGTATCTGCTTATGGTTTCAGATGAGTGTTGAAATCGTTCGCTAGTCACCCTGATAGATTCATTATGCGATAATATATATATAGTGTTAGGGTCAAGACTTCTCTAGTTGTAGTCCTAGAAGATCCACAAAGTCCATGAAAATTTTCTAACTCTTGCAACAGGTCAGTGAAAATTATTTGTGACATACGAAACATGTTATGAAATCTTACTGGGTGCTTTGCAAGTAACTCAGTGATCCATTTTTCACCAATAAATTTGGAAGTCATACATGCAGTAACAATTATGAAATTTACATGTATCTTTTCTCACCACCAAGCATTTGACGTATCAATCGTCTTCTTTCTAGGATCTCATCCCAAACCAGTTGAACCTTGTTTCAACTCTTTTCATAATTTCTAATCCTTTTTCAATTGATCTCATTTATTTTTAAGTTGTGTCCTGTTATAATCCCTTCTCTTTAAAATTTTTTGTTAAATTCTCTCAACCCTCTTTATTAAAATAGGTTGTCGGTCTATTGCCTAAGTCTATCTCTTTGAGATAAAGATCACAAAATATTATTTTCATCTCTCTCTCCCATGTAGCAGCTGCTCCACCTTCTCTTGGGTTTCTCATTATAAGCTCCTATTATTATAACACAGGCTGAAGGAGATAAAAAAAATTAAATATTATCAAATATCAATCAAAAAGCTATAAGCAATACATGATAAAGTAGTGATTTTCTATACAAGAAATATTGTCAAGAATATTATTTTCCTCTTGTTTGCAATGAAAAATCAGTGAAGGAAATGGGAAGAATTAAGGAGATATGAATCTTTATAAAACTTTATTTTGAAACTTGCTCTTATGACATGAAGTAAGATCATATCTTAGATTTTCTACTAGTTTTCTTTCAAGATTCATGAATGACCTAAGTCAAAAGCACTACGTTATTTTAAAAAAAAGATCAAGCCGAAGACATACTCGTAAAAGCCCCCCAGCTTTCAAAAATGATTAGACAATGAAAACAATCATCTATCTTTCTTATAAGAAACTTCATTACAAATCAAAACTTATATATGATGTGAGGGCAAGTTGTTATTAGTCCGGCAGTAAATATAACATCCACAGATTTTGAAGAGGACGTTGTCGACAAACTGAAGGGGTTTATTAAAAAAAAGCTTCATTCCAGCCATCATTCAAGGATTAATACCAACCCCATACTGTCCAAAAATAAAAATAAAAAAAATTTATAAAAAAGGAAAATATTATGAAACCATATATATTAATGAAAAAGAAATGAGAAACAGAAGAATACCCTAAACTAAAATAAGCAAGCATAGCTGTACAGATATGCCTAATACCAATATTAACATAATATCAAAACCATATAAGAATTACATCTACTCTCTCTCTCTCTCTCTCTCTCTCTCTCTCTCTCTCTACAGAGACGCACAACGAATCAAACCGCAAAGCCTCTTATGGATTAAGCGATCTCATCAAAGATTGTTGAACTGGCAAAACTTGATGCAACTCTCGAGAAAAAAAATCTAAACAATCATAATAAAACCAAATTTTTGTGTCAAAGAGAACAACGAAAGCAATTAATGTATTGAACATTTATACTGCTTAAAGTAGACTAATCGAAGAAAGAACAAGAAGAAAAAGGATGAAGAGTGGCAGACGGTTGGAGTTTCGGGCGAGAGGAAGATGAGGGGCAGACTGATCGAAGAAGGAACAAGAAGAAAAAGGATGAAGAAGATGTCGACTGGACTTTAAGAAAGACAATGGTTACCTTCACGATATTCAAAGAAGAAGATGACTCCCTGCAGGCGAGATCGGCTGAGATCGGCTATGGGGAGCGGAATCCGTAGGTTTTACCCTCGTTTCCTTCGGCAAGAGATGTTTAGAGGGCACACGGAGAGCATAGACTTTCGGCACGGGATGTTAAAATGTAGAGGGATAATTTAGGAATAAAAATTTTATAAAAGCGCCACGGAAGGAGACCGAGTCAAACTTCAGGAGCTGCGCCTAGATTTTCAATTTGAAGAAGACAAAACAAATGCTCTGCGCGTAAACCACACCAGGCGGCTGACCCCAAATAGGCCCTAAATTTCAATTAGATTTAGGTTTATTTGCTTATAGTGTGAAAACTACATTTTTTTTATTTCTACCTAATTATCCTTTTATATTTTTCTTTCAAGCCCCTATATTATAAAACAAAATATTATATCTTACAACAAACTTAGCCTAGTGGTTGGGAGCTTCGGCTACCACCATAGAGGTCATGGGTTCGAGGCCTTATATATAAGGTTATGTATATTTACAATTAAATACTCCCAATATTACAAAAAAAAAAACTCAAACTAGTGAAGGACCAACTTATTTGAAACTACTATTGGGTTGTTGTTAATCAGTTGTGTTCAAATTTTGTTCAAATCAACATTAAAATTGATACGACATCACTTTATATATATATATATATATATATATATGTGTGTGGAAGAAATCATGTTTCCAGTTCATTGAACCAAATTTTTTTCCATCGCCATGTACAATTTTCAAACAAAGAATAGTACTAACACTGCTCATTACTTTCTTTAACTAATAAAGTTCGATATGATTTAGTCCTGCTTCAACCATGCATATTAAGAATGACTACAATCTAAGGAACCATATAAGCCTACATAAAAAAGTTGGATCTCCTCAATCAAAATTACTTCAATATCCACAAAATATAATTACCAAATAATATAAATAATCGTAGTTAATATGCCAAAAGTTGATGCATTAGATGGATAACAAATCACAAATTATATCGCACTCACTGAAAATAAATTCAATAGATACAAAATTCATTCTAACTAAAATTTCATCAAAATACTCACACCCAAATTTTTTTTCCACAACAGATACATAATCAAATGATTGAAAAGAAAAGTGCGCGGAATAAATTATACCAGTAGTTTTACTGTTATCAGCGGTGGTGGATGGTCGTGACTTTTGAAAGCCATGCATAGAAATTTAAACTGTGAATAGAGACATTTTGTTTTCAAACAACTTTAATGTCCTCCTTTATATCACTGTCAAATAGAAAATTAAAACCACATACTTCAAACTTCCTACGTCCCCACTAACAAGTGGATTAACTCTTGAAAAATCTGAGGAGACTTGACACAAGCAATTAGGGCGGCAAATGAACGAGCGTTCAACAAGTTACTCATGACTTGGCTCGATCAGAGCTCGTTTATGTTTGTTTGATTAACTAATCGAACGAGCTTGAATACTTATGTAACTATTCGATTGCTAAATGAATAAGCTGGAACAACTTGTTATTCAGTTCATTTATATTAATGAAAAGTATCATTTAAAGCTCGTGAATAAGCTCATTAAGGAGCTCAATTAAAGTTCGATTACAACTTGATTAAGGCTATCATTTAAAATTTTATTTTCAGGCTTAATAAACTTTAATTGATACAGCTTATATATTTTTATCAAGCTGCTCATGAACAAGCTCGATTAAGGTTCGATTAAAGCTCATTTATTTCATTAAAAGAGCTGCTCGTTAATAGGCTCGATAAGCCCAATCTAAACCAAGCTCGCGAACAAACTTGAGCCGAGCTCGAACAAGGTCTTTTTAAACGAGCTCAAACTTGAACACCATTCTAAAAACTCAAATCGAGCTCGATAATGATAAATGAACTTGAACTTGAACAAGCACATACTTAGCTCGGCTTGGTTCGTTTGTAGCCCTACAAGCAATCTTATTTCTGACCTCCAAATCACTATAATAGATAGCTTAATCACTCCTTCATGACCAAAAAAGATGATCTTAGCTATTGTTAAGTTTCTGAGGTGCTGCACTATCACAATTATTTATTACTTTAATCAATTAAGAAACAGTGTTCATGTATCAAAGCACAATTGACAACATGAAATCGAATTATCTATACAACAAAACTTACATGAGCATTTTGTTCATCATCTCATCAGAGAAATGCTTTGCTCGGTCTGCATCACCCTTCTTCAAGTAACCTTTGATTAGTGCATCATACATAAGCCTGGAAGGGACTAGAGATTTGTCTTCGATCTTGTTCAGAAACTTCTCAGCCTCCTTCAACTTTCCGCACTGACTGAGACTTGCAACCAATGCAGCATAAACCTGAGGGCCTATATGAGTACCTCTATACTGCATTTCATGATACAAACTTATAATCTTTTCAGCCTTACCTATCTTCGCAAAACCATTAATAAGATTGCAATAGATGCCTTCATCAGGGACAAATCCTCTATCTGAAAGAGCAGTAAACATTTCATCAGCTTTCTCAACTTTTCCATTATCACAAAGATTTCTAACTATCTCGCTGAAAGTAGGAAAAGAAAGCAGTAATCCTTCTTTCATCATTTTCTCATACAATGCTAAGCATTCTTCCAATCTTCCAGCTTTAGCACACCCCTCTATCAAATAACTGTAAGTCTCATCATATGGTTTCAGGCCAATGGAATGCATTTCTTTAAACAGTCTCAGAGCTTCTTCAATCGACCCCTCATTGGCACGAGCACGGATGAAACAAGTGAATATGAAAGCATTTGAACCGCATCCTCTATTGCGCATGTCATCGTAGGCTGTCGTTGCCTCATCGAACTTCCAGTTTTGCAGTGTGCATATATAATTAGAGAACTCATAATATCGTCCAAAATAAGGTTTTTCTGCAGCATTCTCCTCATAAGAATGAATCCCTGCTCAATTCTGTCTTCTTCAAACATCCGTAAAATCAGTGCCATATTCACCAACACTCCAGGGCACATCTCTTTCCATGAATTCTGTCCAATAAGCTGAGCATCCTTTGCAAAGATCCTTCCTTGCACATCAGATTCACCATGGTCTCCACGCTAGTTTGATTTGGATAAACTCTTCTCTTAAGCATATTCTCATACACCTTCCATGCTAGATCACTCTGATTAGATCTCTGTGCAACATGAAGCATTTTGTTAAAGCTAAGAAGACTCAAAATGATCCCATGATTTCCCAGGTAGCAGCAAGCATCAAATGCCTGATCTAAAAGTCTCATCTTTAAGTAAGTCTGCACAAGAACATCAAAAACTCGAGGATCTGGGACAGCAGCTTCATATGTGCTCAAAAGTGTCTCTGAAACCAAATTTTTTAAGGCTCCAGGATCTGAACTCTTCGTTATAGCTGACTCGAGCAGTGCTTCTGCATCGATGAGAAGATTGGCTTGGACGAGGATGTGCACAACAATGCAGTAGGATTTCAGAGAATGTTGGTGCTGCTTATACTGAGAAGACCAATGAAAGAATAAAAGAGCATTTTTGGCATCTGCCGGTTCTTTTAGATTAAGGATGACTTTCTCTACTAGGGTGTCGTCGAGCTCTGCAGAGCTGAAAGTGGAGCTTAAAGCTTCCCATTTACCGCCGTTCTTAAGGAGGCTGCATATTGACGAGACGAGAACAGAGAGATTTGGTGCTCTTGATTGGGAGTGGAGAGATCGTGATTGGAATATATAGGCGATACCTCGAGCAGTGCGAATGGTATAGTTCATCGACCAGTTTGATGCGGAGAACTGGTGAAGCAAGTGAAGTGGATTATTTTGGTGCTGTTTGTTTCATAAGTGCTTCTCATATATGCGTATTTCAAATGTAACCTAAATTAAATATGATGTACTTCAATTTTTTAGATGATTATAAAATATTCTTTGTGTTTAATGGATTCAAAATGAAATACATTTAAATAATTTTGTTTGGTGGGCTGAAAATATATCTAGTGCAAATATAATACAATATAAAATAAAAGTAGTGTGTTTTAAATACTTTTTATGGAGAATTTTATAAATATAGAGTTTTATTTTTTTTTCAAATAATACAAAATAAAATAATATTATTATGATATCGGTGATAAACAATGACAGCAACGAACAATAATGTTAGCAAGTGATGAATAATAATGGTAGCAAGTGATGACAAGCATCGATAGGCGATGACAACAAGAGGAATGTGACAATTAAGTTGGCTAATCTCACTTTACATAAAATAATATATTTAAAAGTAGTCTAAGTTTAATGAATTTTAAATACATTAAATTTTGAATAAAAAATATAATTTAAATGCATTCTTAAAATATAGTATAATTTAAATATAATCAATTAAACATAAAATATTTAAAACTTTAAAATATAATTTTATTTTTTTGAGACATTTGAGCCAATTTAATAACAAATATATATATATATATATATATATATAAATTCTAGACTTCTTGATGGAGAGCTTTATATCTATGATGGTTAAGAAGTTGATTTCGAGCAAGGTTGGCTCGAGATCAGCTCATAAGATTTTCAAGTGATTCAAGATCAGCTCGTGGTTCAAATCATTCAATTTCAAGTCAACTCATTTCGATTTTGAGTCAGCTCGAATTGAACTTTTTTATCTTTTTTTAAGCTTGAAATAGAATAGAGTTAGCTCACTTTGATCAAATTAGTTTGAATTTAATCAAAAATAATTATTAAAAAATTTAAAATATTAAATTTAGTGCATGAAATAAAAGAAACTATGATTTTCAAAGAGATAATATTTATATTTATAAATATATTAATATAGTTTAAAAATTACAAGTTACAATTCAATACTTTATTTTTAAAAATAAATTTGTTATTACAAACTTATAAGTATTATATATAAATTTAATTTTTTTTATAATAATAAAAAAATGTGATTCAATCTAAGTTGGTTCGATCCAATTTTTAGCAGGCTTGAGATTGATTCGGAAAAAAAAATTATATCTGAATCTTTGGCTCATAACTCGGCTCAATATGTTCGTGTAATATTGATTCAATTCAATTTTTAATTTGATTTTTGAATGATCTCTAATTTTCTAGCTAAACAGCTAGCCTTATTTATATCATATACTTAAAAAACTATATACTACATAAAACATGGGCGGAGTAAATAGCCCCACAACCACGAGCGGTGAAGAAAATATTACGTGCGGAGTCTGGATGTAGCTCAACATCCGAACACCAATGAAATTTCGCCATGTGCCAATGCTTAAAATAGGGGCTTTTGAGTTTCACGTCGTCATAACCACGGGACGTAATGCCGTTAACGTCACCTTGACCCGACCCAGCCCATTAAAATAATGGGAACGCCGTTTTCATGCGCGAAAGAAATTAAAAAATTGCGGGATATATAAATGGATTTAGGGCACTCAAAACAAATTTTTTTCAGACGAACTAGAGAAAAAAGAAACAGAAGTCTGTCATTTCAATTGTAAAAAAAAGTGAAGATCGAGAACGAATTTGAAAGTTGTAGATTTCGTATGGATACCAATCTAGTGAATGATGCCATAAATATGAATGAATCGGTAAATTTATACAGTGTAAAGACTTTTTTTAATTTTAAAACAGTGTGACACTTCCAGTTATGGATCTATATGGCATTCTAAGATTTTGTGACATCTTCCAAGATGATTTGGGCTATTTTTTGTGTGTTTTCATGTGTACACTCTGTAGTGCATACTTTTTTTTCTTATTTTAAATCTGTGTGGGACTTCCAAAAATACATGTAAAAAGTATTATCAGATATTTAGAATTATTTCCAGGATGATTTGGGCTATTTTCTGTGTGTTTTCAAGGTATACACTCCAGAGTATATACTCTTTATACTCTGGAGTGTAAACCCCTTTTTCTTATTTAAATATGTGTGGGACTTCCAAAAATATATGTAAATGATATTATCAAGTGTTTGGAGTTTTTCCGAGGATAATTTGAGCTATTTTTTGTGTGTTTTCAAGGTGCACACTATGTATGCTCTGGAGTGTACACCTCTTTTTCTTATTTTAAATCTATGGAACTTCCATAAATACATGTAAATGATATTATCAGGTGTTTGAAGTTTTTTTCGAGAAGATTTGGGTTGTTTTCTGTGTGTTTTAAAGGTGCACACCCATTTTTCTTATTTTAAATCTGTGTGAAACTTCCAAAAATACATGTAAATGGTATTATCAGGTGTTTGGAGTTTTTTTCATGTTGATTTGTCCTATTTTCTATGTATTTTCAATGTGTACGCTCTGTACACTCCAGAATGTACACCCTTTTTTCTTATTTTAAATCAGTGTGAGACTTTCAAAAATATATGTAAATGCTATTATCAAGTGTTTGGAGTTTTTTCAGGATGATTTGGGCTATTTTCTATGTGTTTTCAAATTGTACACTCTAGAGTGTACACCCCTTTTTCTTATTTTAAATATGTGTGAGTCTTCCAAAAATACATGTAAATGGTATTATCAGGTGTTTGGAGTTTTTCTCATGATGATTTGGGCTATTTTTTGTGTGTTTTTAAGGTGTATACTCTATACACTTTGGAGTGTACACCCCTTTTTATTATTTTAAATATGTGTGGGACTTTCAAAAATTCATGTAAATGATATTATCAGGTATTTGGAGTCATTCCCATGATGATTTGTGCTATTTTCTGTGTATTTTCAAGGTGTACACTCTGTACACTCCAGAGTGTACACCCTTTTTTCTTATTTTAAATCAGTATGTGACTTCCAAAAATACATGTAAATGATATTATCAGGTGTTTAGAGTTTTTTTAAAGATGATTTGGGCTATTCTCTATGTGTTTTCAAGGTGTACACTCTAGAGTATACACCATTTTTCTTATTTTAACTCAGCGTGAGACTTCCAAATATAGGTCTAAATGGTATTATAAATCACCCCATTTTGTGTGTCTGTAGGTGAATTAGGCTAAGCATCGGTGCAATGATGAAGCTGTTATGTCCCATGAACTAATTGTAGGGAAACTCCTTGGCACAACTGTACTCAATAAAAAGGAGGCATGTGAACTCTACTGTGATTATGCACATCAAACTGGGTTCAATATTCGAAAAGATCATTCTAGTTATTGGTCGAACTCGAAAGATTTAAAATCAAAGGATTTCTTATGTGCAAAAGCATGTTTTAAAAAAAGGTCTTAGTTTAGTGAAATTTTAGAAGATATATACTAGAACTGGTTGCCCAGCCATGATCAAATTTTTTATTGATTTAGATGGGAATTGAAAGGTTAAGAAATTTATAGAAAGTCATAATCATTCCTTAGTAGAGCCGGATGACCAACATCTTCTGAGATCTCATAGAGGCATCAGCGAAGAGAAGACGGTTGTGTTAAAATCAATGATAGAAGCTGGAATTAGAGAAACTGATGCATTCAGCTATCTTACAGAAAAAGTTGGCAGAGTGCAGAATGTCAGATTTACAAAAAGAGATGCTTTCAATTACATTCAAAAAGAATGAAGAACTAGGTTTGCGAATGGTGATACTAATGCATTAATGTAACTGTTCAAGGAAAGGCAATCAGAAGATGGAATGTTTGCATGTGATGCCCAAATTGATGAGTAAGATAGTTTGGTGAATTTTTTTTAGCGATGACATGTCAAGGATAGACTACGACTATTTTGGAGATGTCATAATATTTGATATAAGTTATTGACTCAATAAATATAACCTAGTTTGTGCTCTTTTTGTTGGAGTTAATCATCATTGACAGAATACTTTATTTAGAGTAGCATTTTTATCTGAAGAAATAATTGAATCATTCATATGGCTTTTCAAAATATTTCTCCGGATAATGAATGAGAGTCATTCTATAACAATATTAATTAATCAAGATCATGCAATGGCAATAGCTATTGAAGTTGTATTACCTCACACTCGCCATAGGTTGTGCCAATGTCATATATCTAAGAAAGCACCTTCAAAAGTGCATTGCTTTAATAATAATAAGACTGTACAAAGTCTCTTTCATACATGCTTGAGTAAGTGTGACTCAGAAGAAGAGTTTGAAAAAGCTTGGTCTAGAATGATAGAAGAATAGAATTTATAAGATCATGCTTGGCTAGCGGAGCTATACAAAATAAGAAGCAAATGGTCAACCACATTCAATAGAGATGCATTTAGCATGGGTATTTTATCCACCCAACGTAGTGAGTCCACCAATAATGTATGCCATGAAATCTCTAAACCAACTAATTCTATCACTAATTATTTTTTGAGATTGGAGAAGGTTATCGAGACATGGCGACGAAATGAGTCTGACGAAGATTTCAAGTGTAGCTAGTCACCGATTGTTCCAGTTGTTAGAACTAGTCCTATATTGAAGCAAGCTACCATGTTCTATACAAGAAAGCTCTACACATTTTTTGAAGAAGAATACTTACATGGAGTGTTGGACTAGCAACAAATATCTCCAATGACAATCTCAAAGAATATTTGATTAGAAACTTGGAGGAAACAAGCACTCTGAAGATATGGATTGTTCATTTTGAGAAGGCATCTTTGAATATAAATTATAGTTGCAAAAAATTTGAAATGATGGGATTACTGTATGCCCACTGCATTAGAGTCTTGAGTCAAGATGATATTGTGAGGGTTCCAGAAAAGTATCTATTAAGGCTGTGGTCTTCGAGAGCAAAGAAGGATATCTACTTTGACAATACTTTCAGCGACCTCGAAGATATACAAGTTAAGGCTAGCTAAGGAGGAGTTTTTCTTTCCAACGTGAGAGGAATGCATCAGAGAGGAGAAAAACGTGGGAATGGAGGGCATGGGAACCGCTCCTTTTTTTTTTTTTGCAGTTGATCATAAAACTAAAAATCGGAGGAAACGGTTGAGCATGGGGGATAATTTAGGGATTTTTAATAAATTTTAAATTAATCTAAATGATTTTAATTTGAATTTTACACCGGTAAATTCAAATAGTCAATATAAATATCCATTTAAGGTAATTCTCTTATTCTGAACGTAATGGTGCAGTCCGTTTCGCGATCAAAGACCATTTGGTTCAAGTCGGCGTCAAATTGAGTCCATTTTAGCTCAAAATGCACGTCGCCACTTTTGACCGCTTGATTTTTGTGCAGACTCATCTGAATTGAGTGCAAACAGTCTTACTTGATAGATTTTAACATTTCGAAGCCAATGGCAATCAACTTTATGAACAGAGATCGTTTGATCTTCATCGATGTGCATGTAAGCATGTTGACGACTCGAGTACTTGATCGGTTGATCATTAAGTTATGCAATATTTATATCTTAACCAATTTGATGTTCTGAATGTAATGGCAAAGTCCATTCGTCGATCGGAGGTCATTTGAGCTGATTTCGGTGACATCCTGTGCATTTCAGCCTTGATTTGAGCATTATCACTTCAAATCATTCAACATTTGCATAGACTCGTCCGAATTGAGCACGGACAGTCTCATTTGATAGTTTTCAATATTTTGAAGCTAACGGAGCAATCCATTTCATGAACGGAGGTTGTTTGATCACCATCTTAGCTTCCTGACTTTGATATATGCATCAACACATTCATAGCTCGAGCGTTTGATCAATTGCTCATTAGATTTTGCAATATTTATATTCTGATCAATTTTGATGTTTTGAATGTAACAGTGAAGTCCGTTCACCGATCGGAGGTCATTTTGACTATTTTTAGTGACGTCCAGTGCATTTTGAGCCCCGATTTGCTTACTGTCACCTCCGAAGCCCGTTGAATTCGATCTGTAAGATTGACTTTGACTTATGGCACTCATGACACTGAATTGAGCATTTTCTCAGATTGGTAATATGAAATCCGAAGGTAATATGAAGATTGATTTGAGGTAGCCCTGAATTAAGCGTTTTCTCAGATTGTCTTGATCTATCGATCAGAGAGATCTCTTAGATCCTAGTTGCTTGTAATCACTAAGTTGGATCTGGTTTGAGATTGACAGCTATCGTCATTGAACTAACGAGCAGGGGCTCTTTCACTGCAGCTTTTTTCTTACGACTTGTTGAGTGAGGAGAGCGTTAGCAACTCAGCCATATTTGGGCTTGTTGAGTTCGACCTTTATAACCTAGTCGAGTCTTCGGCTTAAGCTGTAGTGAGTTGGTAGTTTTGTCATCAGACTGACGAATGGGGGCTCTTTCACTGCAGCCATTTTCTCGCGGCTTATTAAGTGAGCAGAGCATCAGCAACTCGGCCATTTGTGGGCTTGTTGAGTTTGACCTTTAGAACCCATCCGTGTCCTAGATTTCAGGATGTAGAGGTTGATATTTTTCCAACTTAGTTGATTGAAGCTTCAAAAATCGGGAGTTCTTCTGACTTGATCTCCAGAATTTTGGCAAATCTTAGAGATAAATTTCTTGACATTTAGCACTGTCTTTTCATGCATAGAGATTTTTTTGTTCCTGCAAAAACATGCAACTTAACAGTAATAATTATGGATATATCCACGAATTTTGGTGTAAAGCTCGATGTAACTTGAATAAGAATATATTTGAGGATCTCGTCTTATAACACACACAAATAAACTTAACATAAACTAAAAAAATTCCCCTTGTCTTGTAGGGGGAATTAAGTACATTTAAGAGAATTTTTAAGATGAAAATATACAAATACATTAATATTTAAATTGATATACTCTAAAGAAGATTTTAACATACAACATTGATTTCATCTGTATATAAAAATCTAAAAATGTCCCATGTGTAACTGGGGAATTTTCACAGAAAAGTTCTTCATCTGGAGTATGTTTATTTAGGGATCTCAACATGAAGCACGATGTCAACCTAAATAGATATACTAAAAAAAGTACCCCCTGTCTTGCAGGGGGATTTCTATTGTACCTCGAGAATGTGTTCATCAAGTATAATATTTTTTTCAAGTATCGACCATTAATTGGTGGCATTGGTCTTTCACCCTTTAGGTCGATGAGTTGGTATGCCCCTCCTTGGTATACTTTTTCAATGACAAAAGGGTCTTCCTAGTTAGGCTCGAATTTGCCACCAAATTTTTTATTAGGGATAATTGGTCTTCTCAGCACCAAGACCAATTCCCCTTTTTGGAATGTTCGAGGCTGCACCATATGGTCAAAAGCTCCAGACATCTTTGCTCAATAGACTTCTAGATTTTGATGAGTTTGTAATCTAACTTCATCAAGCACGTCGATTTCCTTCATTCTTAGATGAGCATTTTGATCTTCAGTTAGATTGTATTGGATGGCTACTCGAAGTGAAGGCAACTCAACTTTCATAAAAGAACTACTTGATTCCAAATATGAATAAGGAGTGGCTTTTTAGTCTCTTGTAGGTAGTTTGATACGCCCATAGAGCCTCTACTAGCTTGGTATGTCATTCTCTCTTATTTTTAGTGAGAATCTTCTTGAGCAATTTGACTAATATCTTGTTGAAGGCCTCCGCCAAATCATTTGCTCTTGGATTATATATTGAAGAGTATCACCAATCAATTTTGTGTCGATCGACGAATCTATAAATCTTTGTACTTTTGAAAGCTGTGCCATTATCAAAATTATTTGGCGTGACACTCCAAATCTATAGACCGCATTATGCGTGAAGAAATTGATCACTCGATCAGCAATAACTTCTTTAAATTGGGTAGCCTCAGCCCACTTAGAGAAATAACCAGTTGCTGCTAGGATGAAACGATGTCCAGCTGATGACGGTGGATCAATTGATCCAATTACATATGTACCACAGCATTCGAATGGCCAGGATGCTATTATTGGGTGTAATAGATTCAGAGGTTGATGGATGAGATTCCCATGTACTTGACACTCATGACACTTCTTAGCATGATTAATACAGTCTCTCACCATATATGGCTAATAATAACACATCCTTTTGATCTTTACTACCATCTTGGGATCTGACTGATGTGTACCACAAATTCCTTTATGAACTTCAACCATCACTTTGCTAGCTTCATCTACACCTAGGCATCGTAGCCACATTTGTTCAAAGGATCTACGATATAAAGTATTGTTGATGAAAGCATAGCGTAGCATTCTCTTTTCGATTTGAGCTACCAGTGATTTATTATTTGGTAATTTTCCTTCCTTAAAGTATTCAATGAAGGGTTGCCTCCAATCACGTGACTCTTCTACTATAAAGGCTTCGCATTGCTTTTCTGAGGCAATGTCATTCTTAGCTCTTCTTGGTACAACTTCTTATTAATTTTGGGGAGTATGAGGAGTAACCTGAGTTGCATCCTACTGGGTCATATTTGATAACCCCTCTATCTGAGAGGATTGATACTTTACTAGATCTAAAACTCGTCGAGTAAATATGTTGATCATGACATAATCACCATTCATACTTGTCATTTCTTTAGCTAGTTTTGCTAAGCAGTCGGCTTTGCTATTCTCGGATCAAGAGACTCGAATTAGTGTGATATTTGGTATCTGCTTCATAAGCTCAAGAACTCGCTTGTGATAAAAAAGTTAACTCAAGCTTGTTAATTCTATAAATGCCAAGTATTTGATTTATAATAAGCTGAGAATCGTCAAAAATATGCAAGTTCTGAATGCCTATAAAAATAGCTTCTTCAAGACCTACCACTAATGCTTCATATTCAGCTTCATTATTAGTTCTTGGCTCAGTCAATCCATATGATCATCTCATTATCCCTCCTGCTAGTGTTATGAAGACGATGGTGATTCCTGCTCTTGCTCTTGGAAAATTTAGATATTGGACTTGTTTGATCGATGAGGCTCTATCAAAGTACATTTTCCAAATTTGTGATTTTTCTCTTTCATGAATGAGCATAATTTGCCCATCGAGCAAATCGTCATTAAGAGAAAATTCTGCAAGGATGGGATGTGTAGCTAGAAAATCTGTTAATACTTATCCCTTCACTACTTTATGTGGAACATATGTGATATCAAGTTGTAGAAGCAATACTGCTCATCTTGCCAAGTGACCTGTCAACACTGGTCTTGTCATCAAGTACTTCAACGGATCGCTCCTTGAGATGAGGGTAATCTTGTGAGATAACATATAGTGACAGAGCTTTTATACTACAAAGATCAATGCTAAATAGTGCTTCTCTATCAGAGAGTATCTCATTTATGCTCCAATCAGCCTCTGATTGATATAATAAAGAGCATTCTCTTTGCTTTCTTCATTATGTTGTGCCAATAATGCCCCGAGAGACTCTTCTAACGTAGCTATGTATAGAATGAGGGGCTTCCCAGGAATAGGCACTGCAAGGATTGACAGATTTAACAGGTAGATTTTAATGCTATTTAAGGCTTCCTGACACTCTTTATCTCACTTGAATGAAGCATCCTTCTTCATTAACCTTGCAAACGGTTAACAACATCTTGATAAGTTTGATATAAATTGATAGATGAATGTGAGCTGTCCTTGTAAAGAACGAAGTTGACACAAACTCTTCGGTGGAGGCATCTCTACAATTGCTTTGATTTTAGCAGAGTCAATTTCAATACCTGTGTGATGTACAATGTACTCGAGAAATTTTCCAGAGGATATCCCAAATGCACATTTTAGAGGATTTATCTTGAGATCATATTTTCTAATTCTCTCCAATATAATTCTCAAGTCTTCGAAGTGGTTTTCATAGTTTAAGCTCTTCACCACCAGATCGTCGACATAACATTCCATCTTTTAATGAATCAACTCATCAAAAATACGTGTCATGGCTCTTTGGTATGTAGCTTTAGCATTTCTCAGGCCAAAGGGCATGACCGTGTAGCAATAGATGCCAATGAGTGTTTTAAATGATGTATGTCTTTCATCTTCAGGAACCATCTTAATTTGATTGTATCTTGATGATCCATCCATGAATGAGAACATGTTATAGTTGGAAGTGTTGTCCACCAGTAGTTCTAATATTGGAAGTGGAAAGTCATCTTTTGGGCACGTCTTATTTAGGTCCCGGAAGTCAATACAGAGACAAATTTGGTCGTTCTTCTTCTTAACTGGGACAATGTTAGCTATCTAATCTACATACTTCTCCCGAATGAAGCCTGCTTTGATCAGCTTCTTAGTTTCTGCAATTACTTATTCTTCAATCTCCAATCTCATTCACCTAGGAGCTTGCTTAACAGGCATTGCATCTAGTTTAATCTAGTTTGTGAACTTCTACATCAAGGGATAAACCTGGCATTTCAAAATATGTCCAGGCAAAATAATCTTTGAATTCACAAAGTAGCATTTTTAGCTCTTCAACTTTCTCATCGGGAAGAAGGGCACTAACGAAAGTTGGACGGGGATCATCCTCAGCCCCTAGGTTGACTTCTTTAAGTTCATCCATAGTAGTTATTTATCTACCATCTTCCAGTTCTTTAGGTGCAGGTTTAGCTTCTACTTCTTTAGCATTTTTAAGAAGAATTTCATGAGAATCATCTTCTTCATCACTATGAGTCTCAATCTCAGCTTCTAACAGGCTCTATCTTTATGAGATTTGTGGATGAACCCTAGACCATTAGTGATAAACTTATCACTTCTTCATGATGCTTAAGGACTTCTTTGGCTCCACATCATATTAAAGACTTAAGTCCTATGTTTAGTAGTTTTCATATGAATTCCAAGCTTATGCATCATTCTTCGTAATTTTTGTGGATAGTATATTGGTATTCTTATTGGCACTATCTCATCAGAACTTTTTTGTTGAGCAGGTTGTTCAAAATCTTGAGGTTGAGACTCTTCAGATTTATAAAATAGAGTTCATGTTCCACCACTCTCACTCAATGGCGGTACATAGAATATTATCAATTCTTCAATGTTATGAACCTCCAGTGGACTGATTTCTTTGAAGCATTGCTGAGGGATGGGTATAATTTTGAGTGAGTCATATGACTCTGCCAATATCTTCCTTGATACAACCATCTGAACTCTATTTCCATAAGTAGATTCAAAAATCATAGTCTGAATCAGAATCACTTATTTCATACTCTGCCTTTCTTTAGAGCTTATAAGTTTCCTTAGGTTTGACAGGAATATCTTCTTCTTCTGTGTCACTCCCCAAATGAGGAACTGATTTGCTGACTTAGGTGCAAAATTAAGTGCTTTAGGGAGCGTCGGCATTGCCTTCTTTCTTCCCTTTTGCTTCTGCTCTTTCACTTTGTGAAATTGCTTTTTAGTTCCTGAAGTGGATGCTACCACTTCAAGAGGTTCTATTAGCTTAGGCTCTTTGAGGATGAAGTACTTTGCATCTTCATAGATCTTTGCTTCATTGACGGAGAATGGTTGTAGGTTACTGGGAAGTCTGAATTCTTCTCCATCTTTCAGACACTTCATACATTGATGCATAGTTGATGGGACCATGCCATACTCATATAGCCACGGCCGGCCCAAGAGAGCTCTAAATGATGTATCGGCATCGATTACATGAAACTTGGCTTCTGTATATAAATCCTTGAACTTGAGTGGGAGAATAAAAGAACCTAGAGTTTTCTGTCCCTTTTTATTGAAACAATGAGCCATCAACTTATCTCTCCCAAGATGTTGGATATCGAGTGATAATCCTCTTAATACCTTTAGACTCATAGATTGATAGAAGAACCTGGATCAATCAATATTTGGCTGATCGAGATGACATCACTCTCTGCAGTAACATAAAGAGGACGGTTGTGATATGCTATCCCCAACATAGTCTTCCTCAAAAAATATGATTACTAGGAGATCTTGAGTTTGCAATGCTTCGGTTATGCATTTCTCAACAAAGTAAGCTTCACAACTCTCCGGATCTTTGAGATCCTGCATTAAAGTTTCTCGGAGGTCTTTTAACATCAAGAGATCCTTGTACACACTCAGTTGTGCAGGGACATTTCTCAGATATGATAAAATATTATAATCTATCTTCTCACTTGATTTAGGCTTCGCTCTAGGATTTCTGGGAATGATATCTCTGTTGACTTCAATTTATTTGCCTTTATCTTTATTTGCATTTCCCTTCTTTGATGAAGGTGGTAAGACTTTACCACTTCTCAACTGAACTTGAATCACCTTATCTTGCTCAGCTTCTTCTGAAGAGGTAGTTTCTTCAAGTTCCCTTCTTATTCTAGAAGATTGATCAAAAGGGCTAGACTCATTTTTCAACATCATGCATTTCATACATGATGATATGGATGAATCTGACTCTTCTGCATCGGGAAAATATAGATCTTCATTTGAACTGTTATTATCTTATTGAGTCATTAAAAAAAATTCAGACATTAGCTTCTCAGGCTCTTCTTGCTTTTCTGATAAGAGTTTTGATGGGTTGGCCAAGTCTGTTTGACTACCCTTGTCGTTTCGGAGTAACTAATGTTGAAGAATACCTGACATCACGCAGATGATTCGGCATGTCTCTACAGGATAAGATTCACCATTATCTTCTTCATCTGATTCAGTAATACGAAGTTTATGCATGAAGTTTGCAAGCCTAAATGGTTGTCTTATCGGCTGGTGATACTCCTCTAAATTGTTAATGATCTTTTGAGCTGTAATTCTCTTCTTTATCTTCCTTTCCTTGGTCAGCTTCTTTGATTTATGAGGCTTGCGTTTGGTAGACTGCTTCTCGTGCTGTGATAAAGTAGTCTTATCAAAATGTCACTGAGAAGCCCAAATACTTGATTTAGGCATCTCTCTTAAGTCCAATATAGGTTCAAGTGGTAATTTCCACTTAACACTAGGGACGTCTTTTAGTTTCTTCAGCATTTTCACGCTCTTTTTGGAGACTACTGTTTGTCATTATTCAGTCTGAACTGATTTCTCCTTCTATTTGTCTTTTCTTGATGATACGCAAGAGGATGTAATCATCCTTGTAGACTCTCTTTTTGAATTGATTAGAACACTATCGGATAGTATAAATTCACCTCGTCGATACTTCCTTTCTAGCCAATCTTTGAAGACATAATAATCTTTAATAGAATGATTGATCATCCAATGATAGGGACAGTAGTTTGGATTATTGACTTGATCGCCTTCTTCGCCATCTTTTACGATAATTGTAGACCGCTTTGATTTGTTTGTAAATAATTTAACCTTGTCCCTTCTAAGGGAATATTCTTTATTCATCTTTTCTTTAAGAGATGACAGCATTTGCTCATCATCTCTTGTTACTTATTTTGGATGCTCCCCGCCACTTGAAAAAATTTGAGGTTTGTCATTGCCTCTTAATACTAATTTTGGTTGTGGATTAGAATAGACAAGCTTCTTTTCCTTATCATCATTGTACATTGGTTGCTTTCCTTTATCCACATTATATATCACCCACTTTTTTCCATTTAAGCTATGAAGCGGCACGAATTTTGTTTCATCTTGAGTCTGAAGTTTTGTTTCTCTTTACTTTATCTGCATAGACTTCAGACTTAGGGTGATTCAACTTTTCAAATTTAGCCACCCTATCGAGCAAGTCCTAGAATGTTGCAATCGATGTCATGCATAGAAATGATGTCATTTTATCATCCATATTGCCCATTAGTAATTGGATCACATGCTCTTCTTCTAATTGTTGCTGGAACTTCATACTTAGGTTGCCCCAATGACTTATGAATTTTGTCACTAACTCATCTTTCCTCTTTTTCAACAAGGCAAGGTCAGCGATTGTGATTTTTTCAGTTGCACTGGCGAACCTCTTCACAAATATAGTGTCTAATTCAACAAAGATTTTAGCTAAATCATTTGACAATTTTACATACCATTCAAAAGCGGTTGAGGTCAGGCTACTGACAAATTGATGAAAAATAGTGCGTCGTTCCCTCCTGTGTTATCACAAGTAGCCTTAAATCGGGCCAAATGTTGCTTTGGATTACCAAGCCTGCTGAAAGTATTAAATTTTGGCACTGAGTAACCTTTCTGGTATGGCACTTAGACATATTCAACTGGGTAATGGTGACCACATTTTACTTTTACTGCTGAGGGCTGGTCTTTATCTTTTATGATTATCGTTTCTCTTGAGTTGTTACCATTCTGTGCTAGCAGATTTTGAATAGTCGGTTGGAGAGGTAGTTTCATTAACTTCATCATGTATACTATAGGAGTTTGAGGTACCACGGTGGTTGGTGAAGTTGCATTATTAGCTACGTTGGTTAGCGAAAAAATAGGTGTGCACTCGATATTCTTCTATAACATCTTCATCATGATGTTCATTTGTACCATCATATCATTCATTTTGGTACCAAGCTGTGCAATCTCCTTATTTTTGATCTCCATTTGATGCTGCATTTCTCTTTGCTCTCTAGCTAGCGCCATAGCGTCAATCAGTACAGGCTCTTCCTCTTCTTCTATTTCTTGTTGTTGCTATGCTCCTTGATCATTTTTAGAGGAAGAAATTGATTGTCCTTCTCTTTGTGTATTTGCAGAGATAATTGTTGTTGGGGCTGTACGACAATGTTGATTATAAAAGAGTGTACCAGGCTGATCATTTTGTGGTTCAACCATATAGACAGCTTCGACACCCATGATCTCTTTCTCATTCTAGTCTCTTTCTTCTTCATCTTCAGCAAAGATTGAAGATCCATCCTCTATTTTCTTCTGTGAAGACTCTTCTTCATAAGCATCAAATTCAGGTTTAGATTTCCTGGATTTGCGTTGCTACTGATGGTGCTGAGCGGGGAGTTCATCTATATCTCTGACCATATAGAAAACTTCCACTTCCATAGAATCTTCTTCATTATTTTCTTCTTGCATGTGAATTTCTGATCGACATTTCTAGTGGATCTCTAGTTCAACGTGCAGAATAACCACTTCTTCTATTAAAGGGCCACGATCAATGTCAACCTTCTCTTGTAGGGGTGAAATTGAACACGGGTCATGTCTTTACTGGCGTGAGATTGATTGAGAGTGAACATAGTATAACACTTGATTTGACATTGGCTCCTTTGTGAGCTAGAGTTTTCTTAATTTGTCACCCCCGATAAACAATTACAGAAGGTGGATAGATTGAGTTTTACTTTAAGCTTTTAATGATTAGATTTCATTTAAATAGTTTTTATTGATATTTGATCTGAGCTAATTCAATTAAAAAAATTGATTAATTTGAATATATTTAAGAACTTTAGATCCTGTCAACTCTGTTTTGCTGCTAACAGAGGATTAGATCTACTGTCGTTTGATAGAATCAGTTTCTCAGATATTTCACTGATTTGAAACTCTTATTATAGGTTTTTAAGTTTTGTTAACTGGGCCGGTCTAAGACTAAGCAGGAAGCAACACACATCCTCGGACACTTGAATTTAAGCATTCAGCGTAGTGCCGGGGCCCATGCGGGTGTATAGTAATTTTAGGTAATTTTATGTTTGAATTATGAGATTGATTTCGTATTTTTTTTTTTAATTCCAATTTAACCTACGCAGCCTTTTTAGACATTAAAATTTACACTTGAAATCTCTATGTCCGAGCACATGCAGGTGTTTATAATTTAGATAATTTTGCCTAATCAGTGATTTCATTGATTTTTAAAATTCATAATTAGAATGAAATTCTTAATTTTTGTATTGAAGGAAAGCTCCATGATTTTTGTAGATTTTCATTTATTATTGTCTTCTGTCTGCTTGTACAAAGAGTTGTAGATTCAGTGGCGAAGAAGGCGTTGTAAATTGATCTAATATCTTATTAGATTTTCATATTAATATTTAATATATTTCAATTTAGCTTTTTAGACATTAAAATTTGCACTTTAAATCTCTATGTCTGAGTACATGCAGGTGTTTATAGCTTAGGTAATTTCACCTAATTAGTGATTTTGTTGATTTTGAAAATAATAATTTAGAATGAAATTCCTTAATTTTTGTATTGAAGGAAAGCTCTTTCATTCATGCAACATTTAGTTTAGTGTCGTCTTCTGTCTGCTTGTACAAATAGTTATAGATCTAGTGGCGAAGAAGGCATTTCGATTTAGATTGTAGTTTAAAACATCACTTGTGCTTAGTTTTCAATCTACATCAATTTTTATATGTTATGTCAATTTCAGTGTTTATTGCTTTAGCCTTACTCATTCCTGTTAGCTAGCATAGTAATTACCTCCATATTCGTATAAGAGTTATTAAACCCAATTTGGATTCATCTTTAGACTTTAAGTTTATTATAAGTTTGTTATGAGTTTAGTATTAGTCTCCCCAAATTTCACTTGCATTTTGAATGAGTGTTCTATTCTTTCCAAAATTTTATTTAAGGGCTTCCCCCTTTATTCTTGTTTGATGCTTTTAGTTTAAAATTTCTAACAAATTTGATGCAATTTTTCCAGCCTCCCGGCATCATCCCCATGTAGGGGGCTGCATCGGGGGTGTTTTGGCTTACTCGGTATGCCCTGTTGAGCATAGCGAGCGGTGTCTTGCGACACTGTAGCCAATTTATTTATCTCGTCAGGCCCTCTTGAGCATGACGAGGCCTTCAAATTTGAAAGAAGACATACAATGCAATAAATATTTATCCTACCCCCCCTGCTTTTTCTAAGTCTACAAATTAGATAAACTTTCGGCAGCATTTCGTTTAGGAGAAGCGACATCTAACGAGTGTTGGCTTACTCTGTATGCCCTGTTGAGCATAGCGAGCGGTGTCTTGTGACACCACAGCTGATTTTTTCATCTCGTCGCGCTCTATTGAGCAATACGAAGTCTTCAAACTTGTAAAGAAATACAAGTATATACATATATATATATCCACATTCACATATCACACATGTTCTGATGTATTTTTTGATGCGCTGCAATGTTTGGCAAAGGAACGGGGTTAGGTATGCAATTGGGAATGTAAGGTAAGGAGTGCGATGCTAGAAACTGAAAAAAGAATTCACCTCTTGATGATGTTCTTCCCCCGATTGCGGCGAATCAAAAACCGAAAGGCTAAAGTGAGGAGTGTGATGCCCAAAATCGAAAGAAGAATTTGCCTCTTGACGATGTTCTTCCCCCGATTCGCAACGAGGTGAAAATTGGACGGGTTATGCAAGGAATGTGGTGCCAAAAATTGAAAGAAGAATTCACCTCTTGACGATGTTCTTCCCTCGATTGTGGCAAAGTAAAGGTTGGAAGGCTAAAGCAAGGAATGCGATGCCGGAAACCGAAAGCAGCCATTGACGATGTTCTTCCCGATTCTGATAAAGCAACGAGAAGAAGCGAGGGTGCGGCCAGAAATCGAAAAGAATTCTTTGTTAATGATATTCTTCCCGATTGTGAAAGCGAAATGGGATAGGATGGGAACGGCTCAGCGGTGAGCCGTGCAATTTTGTGGCTGGAAGAGCGGGCCGGAACATCAGGCTAGTGGGCTGTAGGAAGGCGGGCTAATGGGCTGTAGGAAGGTGCATACCGGGCTGTTTGCGGACAGCGGGTCGGAAAAGGCCGTAACGGGTATGGCGGGCTGGAGGGATTGTGGGTCGTGCGCTATAGCGAAACTGAGCACGGAGCAGGCTCGTTGCGCGGGCTGGCGAGGTTGGCTGGCGAGGTTGGCTGGCCGTGGGTTTGTGCTCGGAACGGGAAGGGGGCTGGCAGGTCAGGCCAGCGGAATGGGCCAGAGCGCGTGATGGGAGGCGCGGGACGGGAAGGGGACTGGCAGGTCAAGTTGGCGGAACGGGCTGGAGCACGTGATCGGAAGGATTGCGCTGGTTTTGCGGGCTGCGGGAATGACATGCGGCAGCGAGGAGCGGCGGGCCGGAGGAATTGCGCCGGCGGGACCGGCGGAACGCGGAGAGGGGGCCGAAGTGGGCCGTGGAGCAGGAGGGCGTCGTGGCCTCGTTGCGCAAAATTGTGCGTGCGGGCCGATGCAGAGCGGCGTGCGACAGCACGGAGCACCGGGCCAGAGGGATTGCGTCGATTTTGCGGGCTGCAGGAACGGGCCGCGGTGGAACAGGGCTTTGCGGCCTCGCGGGATGCACGGGTCATGCGGTTTCCGCTACGGAAGCAGGACGCGGAGTGGTTTCACGGATGCGAGTTTGCGGCTGAGGTAGTAGAGGGGATTTAGAGGGGAGACAGCTTTTTACCTGTGTAGGAGGAGTTTTTCTTTTCAATATGAGAGAAAGAGAGGAAGAGAGGAGAAAAATATGGGAATGGAGGGCATGGGAACCGCTCCTTTTTTTTCTTTTTATTATTATTTTTTTGCAGTTGGTCAAAAAATTAAAAATAGGGGGGAACGATTGAGCTTGGGGGATAATTTAGGGAATT
Source organism: Cymbidium sinense (assembly GCA_021442155.1). NCBI lineage: Eukaryota > Viridiplantae > Streptophyta > Magnoliopsida > Asparagales > Orchidaceae > Cymbidium > Cymbidium sinense. Next base: position 294,806,832 of record CM038215.1, read on the forward strand.
TTAATAAATTTTAAATTAATTTAAACAGTTTTAATTTGAATTTTAAGAAAATATATAATATATATCATATATATATCATAGATATTTATTACGAGCGATAATTGCGGTTTGTTTAGCGTCGAATGTCATTTGGTTCAAGTTGGCGTCAAATTGAGTCCTTTTCGGGTCAAAATACACGTCGCTGCTTTCGACCGCTCGATTTTCACACAGACTCATCTGAATTGAGTACGAACAGTCTTACTTGATAGATTTTGACATCTCTAAACTAATGGCGTGATCAATTTCACGAATGGAGGTCGTTTGATCTTTGTCGGCGCCTCTTAACCTCGATATGCTTGCAAGCATGTTGACGACTCGAGCGCTTGATCGATTGATCATTAAGTTGTGTGATATTTATATCCTAACCAATTTTGATGTTCTGATGCAATGGCTAAGTCTGTTCATCGATCGGAGATCATTTGTGCTGATTTCGGTGACGACCTGTGTATTTTAGCCTCGACTTGCGCGATGTCACTTCAAATCATTTGACATTTGTGCAAACTCATCCGAATTGAGCTCGGACAGTGTCATTTAATAGTTTTAAATTTTTTGAAGCTAACAATTGATCCATTTCATGAATGGAGGTCGTTTGGTCATCGTTGCAGCTTCCCGACTCCAATATGCGTGTCGACACATTGATAGCTTGAGCGCTTGATCAATTGCACGTTAGATTTTGCAATATTTATATTTTGATCAATTTCGACATTTTGAACGCAATGGAAAAGTTCTTTAGCTGATCGGAGGTTGTTTCAACCATTTTCAGTGACGTCCAGTGCATTTTGATCCTCGATTTGCGCACTATCACCTTTGAAGTCTGTCGAATTTGATCTGTAGGCTTGACTTTGACTTATGGCACACATATAGAGGTCAACAACACTCAAGAGTGTACACTCTAAAAAGCTAAAAAAAATGAGTTCAATTCTTGTTGAGAGCCACCCCCTTATAATATATAGTAGCAATTTGAACCATATATGGATGCCCCACATCATTTTATTTGGAGAAAATTGAGTGTACACTCCAAAGTGTACACTCCAGAGTGTACACTCTGAAAAACTAAAAAAATGAGTTTAATTCCTATTAAGAGCCACCTCTTATAGCATACAATAATAATTTGAACCATATATGGCTGCCACGCATCATCTAATTTGGAGAAAATTAAGTGTACACTTTGAAAAATTGAAAAAATGGGTTCAATTTCTACTGAGAGTCACCCTTTATAACATACAATAGTAATTTGAATCATATCTAGCTGCCCCCACATCATTTAATTTGGAGAAATTTGAGTGTACACTCTAAAAATTAAAAAAAAAAGTGTTCAATTCCTGCTGAGAGCCACCCCTTCTAGCATAGAATAGCAATTTGAACAATATATGGCTGCCCCACATCATTTAATTTGGAGAAAAATGGGTATACTCTTTAGAGTGTACACTGTGTACACTATGGAGTGACACTCAAAAAAACTAAAAAATGGGTTCAATTCCTGCTAAGAGCCACCCCTTATAACATACAATAGCAATTTGAACCATCTCTGAATGTCCCACATCATTAATTTAGAGAAAATTGAATGTACATTCTAGAGTTAACACAGTGTATACTCCGGAGTGTATATAGTGTACAACCTAGAGTATACAGAGTGTACACCTCGGAGTGTATAGAGTGTATACCTTATAGTGTACACTTCAGAGTGTACATAGTGTACTGGGAGTGTACACTCTAAAAAACTATAAAATAAAATAAAAATCTGCTGAGAGGCACCCCGTATAGCATAACACAACATTTAGATCCACAACTGGTATCCTCACATCATTTAAATTTGAAAAAATGTGTGTACACTCCAGAGGGTACATACGGTGCACCTCAGAGGTTACACCCCAAGGTGTACACTACACAGTGTACACTCTAATGTCTATGGAATGTACATCCTAGATTGTATACAGTGTACTAAAAGTGCACATTCTGGAAAAATGAAATAAAATAATCAATTCATATTGTCCACCTGATAAGCAGAAACAAAACAGCAGATTCAAAAATATATGAACTTCTATGAAGATATGTACAAGAAGGATAATCAAAGAGATCATTTACAAACACATTTGTGTGTAAACATTTCATATATACAAACATTTCAATCATTTCATATTTAAACAAAAAGAGCATAAACAAACTCGACCCTGAACAAATTCATCTTCTTAGGCCAATCTAGGTGATCGGACCAGTCCACTGCAGGTTTGCTTACAACTGCCTCCATATATTTGCACACAAACATGTCATAGTCGATGCTATTGGATTGGACTGGTATACTTTTGACCACCTTGATTGGCCATTCTTCAAGGTTGGCTCGAAAGCCTTGCATGCATCACATGCAAGTAGTTTGATCTACATATGAACCAAAAGAAAGCCAATAAGTTCATTTACAATTATGCATTTAGGAAAAGTTAAGTATGGCAAGTATACTTACAATGTCAGGTACTATAGCCTTATGTATTGGGTTTGACAATGAATCATAAAAGAGTCATTTCCCTTTCTTAAGGTGCCCACTAGCAGTGTCCAATGCTGATTATTGATGATTGAAATTAAGATTAAATTAGCCCTTGAAACACTCTCTCTATTGATGTGCTGGACAAACATTTTGCTCTTCTTTTCGTATCCAAATTGGGAATAACTCTGGAAGATTAAAAAGAAGAGTAAAATTAAATAGTTTCAAACTTGCTAAAATTTATGAAGGCGTTTTATAACCCAATAAATCTTACTTAAACTCACCCAATGTAGACATGAGATGTACAGGTATGGGGCATATAGCCCATGACAGATCTTACTCTTCTCGGCCAGTAAATATGTAAATGCATAGACATGTCCTTCGGACAAATATTGATCCATCAGTAAGTCAGCAATATGTCATCTGCTAATAATGATATTTCTAGCGAAAATATTATCACCCTTGCATTTGAGCAAAATGGGCATGTGAGCAATCTAAACTAAATAATAGTTTTATTTAAAGTAAGTAAATATATTAAAGAGTGCAATACTTGTCCCTAAATCGGGTGTAAGAGGAGTCGATTAATTTCAGCTTGCTATCGGCATAACATCTCTTAACGAGAACTTAATGGTCTCTAGCACCTCAGCTAGCTACAGCATTTCAAATATTTTGTAAGACAATAAATCATTATGATTTCAAGCAAAAGCAACCAAAATGAAGAATACCATACCATATCCTTCAACTTCTTGACCACTATAATAGTAGTAGATGATTGTTCCTCAACTACAAGAATTTCTTCAACCTTCGCCTACAGAAAAAAAATTTACTAAAATTAACGTTACTATATTAAATTAGTGTAATGTACAGTAAAGTAACTCCTCTACTTCTTCTACAACTGGAGTGGCAAGAATAGTAGGCTCTGCTTCTTCCTGTACATGCTGTGAAAGGGGATGAGACAGTTTTTCTCTTCCTCACTTATCTTGCCTTCATCCCGCGTGCAATGCTACTTATTGAAGACTGAGCAGTATGATCTTCTAATGTGAGGGTTGTGTATTCCATCAATTTCTCATCCTTCATTAGGGTAGTATCTGGAGGCACCTCCGGACATGTGGGCTCGGTGGCTACCCCAGTGTTAGCCTCCTCGGCAGCTTCTCCCAATCCTGGACTTCTCTATCCAGCAACTCTTGCTTCAATAGCAGCAAGCCTCACATCAATGCCATCAAATCTGTGACTGACTATAACTTCAAAATAGGACAATCTATCCCCCAGAGCTTTGATTAATGACAGTGTGTTCTCCTTTTCAGGACTCTTTGGAGGAGTAATTGCAGAAGATGAGCTGGATGCATATGAAGGAGGAGAATAATAAGGAGATATGTATGGAGATCCACTTAGAGCTTCACTGCTTGGACTTCGGCTTGGACTCCTCTTTGTTCCACTGTGGGATGGCTGCGGGTGAAGGGACACTGTCTCGAGGAGCCATGTCTTATCCTCTGTTATCTCATGAAATGATTGGAAGACCTATTGTACAGAAATATGAAAGTTTTAGATTTTTGTTTAGGAATAGATAAATTTTGAAGTAAATAAAGTAAGTAAAACTAGCATTACCTGATCTCCTTATAAATCAACAATGGATTTCTCTATAAACTTTATTTTCGGCCACCGTAACATATGAGGCTTTGCAATAGGAACTGTAGAGCTAACTACTCTTGTGCGCTCCGATAGCCAAATCTAAATCAATGTGCTAAAATTAGTAGCCTTCAATCCTAAATGAAAACTAAATCAAATAATGAAACACATGTCATCAAGAGAGTGACAAAGCCACTCATGTAGCCTGATGCTTTCTGTGTCAAAATTTTTGATGTGATTATATCAAATTGTGAAACCAAAAAGCTCAAAATAGCTTCTAGCCAATTGTAATCAAAAAACTTTTCTATATTCTCAGCAAAGGAGATCAGCTCTGAAGCCACTCTGTAATTGTGATATATGAAAAACAAATTTGAAAGCAAAAATTGTATATACAATCGCACAAATTGTGTTGTGTTAGTCTAAATCCTCTCAATTCTATTTTTAAAATTCATTAAATTATATTTACACAATGGGGATTTCTGTCACGCCACCTTCTCCCCTCGATTGGGCATCCCAATTATTAATGCAACTTCATTGCTGTGAAGGAAAGGTAGTGGTCAACTATATGGAAGGCCTACTTTTCAATGTGCCAGCAGAACATGAGTGAAGTGATAGCAACTGAATCTTGTTGGATGGTAAGTTGTCTAATGAATTGATGAATGTGAAGCCTGCTTAAAATCTCAACCACTTCCTCAATGAAGTGTTTTGAGATGTAATCACACAATGCTCTGAATGTTGATAGTCTACATCCGAAAGTTATCCGCTTCATAGACATTTTCAGCTTCAATGAAAAGTAAACTAAACAGAACATTACAACCTGATTATAGTCCTGGGAAACTGCCCATGTAGATCCATAGTTGGAAGTCCCACATTGCTTTAAAATTTTTTACAAAAAAGGTGTACACTCTGGAGTGTATAAAGTGTACACTCTAGATTGTACAGAGTGTACACCTAGAAAATAGAAAGAAAACAGTCCAAATCCTCTTAGAAGAACTCAGTACAGCTCAGAATGCCATATAGATCCATGGAATAAAGTCCAACAGTATTATACAATTAAAAGAAAAGGTTTTACACTTTGTAGTGCACAGAGTGTACACTCTAGAGTGTACACCTGGAAAACAGATAAAAAAATAGCCCAAAGTCTCCTAGAAAAAACTCAAAACATATTATAATGCCATATGCATTCACAATTGTAAGTCCAACAGTACTTTAAAAAAAATTAATAAGAAAATATTGTACACCTGAAAAATACTCACTAAACATCCCATTATCTGAAGAAGTCAGAACAGGTTCAAATGCCAAATAGATTCATAGTTGGAAGTCCCACACTGCTCTAAAATAAAAAAAAAGGTTGTATACTTCCAGGGTGTACACAGTGTGCACTCTGGAGTGTACAGAGTGTATGACTGGAAAACAAAAAGAAAGCAACTCAAATTCCACTAGAGAGAACTCACAACACCTTAGAATGCCACCTAGAGCCATAATTGGAAGTCTTACACTGTTGTACAATTTAAGAAAAGGGTGTGGCAAATAACTCCAAACACCTTGAAAACACAAAAAATATGTTAAATCATTCTGGAAATAACTCCAAACACCTGATAATGTTATTTACATATATTTTTGGAAGTCTCACACATATTTAAAATAAGAAAAAGGGGTGTACACTCTAGAGTACATAGTATACACCTTGAAAACACACAGAAAATAGCCCAAATCATCATGGAAATAACTCCAAACACCTGATAATGCCATTACATGTAATTTTGAAAGTCTTACACATATTTAAAATAAGAAAAATGAGAGCACACTCCAAAGTGTACAAAGTGTATACCTTGAAAACACACAGAAAATAGCCCAAATCATCCAGGGAAAAACTCCAAACACCTGATAATATTATTTACATATATTTTTGAAAATCTCATACTAATTTAAAATAATAAAAAGGGTGTACACTCTAGAGTGTACAGAGTGTACATGTGAAAAACTCATAGAAAATAGCCCAAATCTCACTCGAGAGAACTCACAAAATCTTAGAATGCCATATAGAGCCATCATTGGAAGTCCCACACTAATTTAAAATTAAAAAAATGGTGTACACTCTGGAGTGTATAGAGTGTACACAGGGAAACCAAATAGAAAATAGCCCAACTCCTCCTCGAAGAACTCACAACACCTTAGAATGTTATATAGATCCATGGTAAAAAGTCCCTAATGCTTTAAAATAAGAAAAATGGAGTGTGCAGAATGCACACTCTGGAGTGTACGGAGTGTACACCTGGAAAACATATAGAAACATCCCAATTCCTTCTGGAAAGAACTCCAACTGGCTGAAAATACCATTTACACCTTTATTTGAAAGTCCCATAGTGCTTTAAATTAAGGAAAAAGGGTGTACACTTTGGAGTGTACAGAGTATACACATGAAAAACACATAAATAACAGCTCAATTTCTCTTGGAAGCTCAATAACTTGGTGCATAAACATAAAATAACCATAAACAATCTTGAGTATACTAAATGCACTGAGCTAAAAACTCTAAACTTCAAAAGAGTGTAGAATAATACCTTATATAGTAGTATTCAACGGAGGAGAAGAGATGCTAAACAGTCAGATTTCAAAAATGACTAAAATAATACCTCATGGAGTCGTTTGGACGAAGATGATGAGGTAATACCTCGAATTTAAATGTCCAAGAATTTTCACACCTCTAGAAGAATGTCGGATGCTCGCACTAATGAATGTCGGTCTGGAAGGGACCTGAATAATCTCTCTGCTCGAATGAACACAGTAGAATGCAAAATACCTTAATTTCTTCTATCCCAGCATTCAAACGGCGTCGATCCGCGGTCGGAAATGACGTACCCGTTGTTTTAATGGGCCAGGTCGAGTCAAGGTGACGTTAATGGCATTACGTCCCACGGTTACGATGACGTGAAACTCAAAAGCCCCTATTTTAAGCGTTGACACGTGGCGAAATTTCATTGGCATCCGGATGCAGAGCTACGTCCAGACTTCGCAAGCAATATTTTCTCCGAGCGGTGGGGTTGGGACTAGGATCTAGCGTGGGCCCTTGACTTTTTGAGATGGCAACGGCATGTGGGTATGCAGAGACCACGTGCGGCAATGGTGAGTCGCTGCTAGCACCACGTGTAAGCATGAAAAGATCGTTGGCTCAATCATTTAATTGATTCAGATAAAATTTTAATCCCCCCCACCAAAAAAATTAATGGATATTTTTTTAAGAAGATTGCTTTGTATTTATTTTTTTTCACTCAACTAAACACGTGAAAAATATAAAACTCTTATATTTCAATTATAGTTCACTCCTAACTAAGCCATGTTTTGAATCATTTTCTATTTTTAAATTTTTTTTAAATAGCTAAAAATAAAATAAGTTTATTTAATTACTTTTTTTATTTGAGTGACTTAAAAGTGTATGACTAACTTCTTAGACTTCTTATCATATACATTTTATATTGAGGTGGGATTTCATCCATTCCACAATGAGATCTTCAACTCACATTAAAGGAGAATGAAGAGAGCTATGATTGATATTGAAATTATTCCTAATAAACTTCAAACTAACAATTCTAGATTAATTATTATACTCTATATGTATGATCACTTTGTTAATATGATCATTCAATCATTAAAATCTCTTGCTCAATCATTTTACTAGGAGTTTTTTTTTTTTCTTTGTAAATCTTCAAGTAAGTCTAGAAACACCACTCAGTCTTCTTATGTCTATAAAAGGCTTGATCACCGATCAAGACTTGCATGATTTTCTATATGCATTTCACCTTTGATTAGATTGTAATGAACAACTTAAGAAATTATCTCTTGTCCTTTTCTTTGGTTAGCAAACTTATGTGAATGTCAGTGCTATTTAACGCATGTTTTGACATTATGTCTTTTTGCAAGCTATAGATAGAATGAATACTATCTCACTTCTATCCTTAGTTGTAAATTTGATCATCCACTATATTATAATCCTTAATTCACAATCTTAAAATCAAGCGATTGTCAAATCTAGCCCTGCGACATATTATTGCACATATCTTAGAAATTAAATGTATTCTTCGCTATATTAATCAATCAAATCACATTAGTTCTCCATTCCCTGATGATTTTTTTTTATATTCACTTTAATGAGAAAAAGAAGATGGTGTATATTAATAATAATAATGAAGACAAAGAGGAAGAGGTAGCACAACATCACCCCTCTTTAAGCCTGTCATACTTATCAATATCTTCAAAATGCTTGGACCATATATTTCTCCAAACTACAGTTAAAATTAGATGATCACTTTACTCATGAACAAAAGAGGAGTAGCAACAACAATATCAATATGAATAAGATAAAATTTGGATTCATGAGTAATTTATTATGATAAGAGACTATTTGTGATGCCTGGCCTCTTGATCTTCATCAACAATCATTAGGAGCTCAGGCTTATTTTATTATGTATGTCTAGCAATTTTAAATATTCCTTCTTGTTTGATGTGTTAAAAGAGAGTAGGATTTTTAATTATCATGATGTTTAGAACTACATTTTTATTGCTCGTATCTGTAATATACCTATGTTCATATCATTCACAACACACTTGGAATTTTATTTTCTAAGTTAAAATTAAAAAATCACATCACCCGATAGTTAAAATTTTTAGAGAAGGTTAGTTTGTCATCATAATCAGCACTCAAAGCAGAAAGTTATTGTCATTCAAGCTGCATAAATAAGCACAATTTTTTCACAATGAAAATGTATTTTCATTTCACACATAATTTGGGTACATAATATTGAAGATCCTACAATAAGACCTCCATTTTAAAGCACAAAAAAAAACACTAATAGCAAGAGGAGTGCTAAGTAAGAAAATAATTTGATTGAATGATAGTCCATAACATATTATGCAAGCATATATTTATTTATTCAAAAATTCCATAACACCGACATTTGCATTGACGCAGATCAATTTGAAGCCGACAAATCCGGATTCCATAGCCAAGGCCTCGAATTCCTCCTTGGAGCGCTCCTTCCCGCCTGGGCTGTAAGCGAGCATTATCATGTCAACATGGAAGACTACTTGTGCCTCGCGAGTGTGCTCCGGAGTCTTTGGAAGTAAGTATTCCACAATCACCACCTTCCCATCGTCATTGGGAAGAGCTTCCCGACAATTCTGGAGTATCTTTAAGCAGCACTCATCACTCCAATCATGAAGAATACACTGCTCATTCAATTTTTGATATTGAAATTGTTACAAAGAATTAAAGCATTCTAACTAATGATTTATTTTCATTAAACAAAGTGTCTCATACCTTCAGGAAGATGACATCTCCGCTAGGAACACTCTCGAACATGTCACCCCCAATGTGTTCCACGCCTTCATCACCATTAATAGAATTAATTCATATCGGCCATGACTTATGCTTTAATTATATGTTTTGTAATATATACCTGGGATGGGAGAAGCACGGGAGACGACGTGAGGAAGATCAAAATTGATGCCTTTGATGCGGGTGTGTCTGCTGGTAATCATGCTGAGGGTGGAGCCAAGGCCGCCGCCGACATCAACTACGATGCCGGCGCCGTCAAAACCGTGGTAAGCATCTAGTACTTTCTTCATGATGATGGAAGAGTTACCTTTCATGCCCTCGTTGAATAAGGAGTTGAATCTTTGATCCTTCCCACAGTAATCGAAGAAGTTCATACCATGCGCCAGGTCGAATGGTGCGCCACCATTGACAAGTGCATCCTTGAAGTGGTTCCTAAGGCATGCTATGATTAATAATAATAATTATATATATATATATATATATATATATAAGAGAGAGAGAGAGAGAGAGAGAGAGAGAGAGAGAGAAGTTGTCCAGACTCTAATCATAACTTAATAATTTTTCATATAAAAGTCGTACCAATTCTCCATGAGGACCTTGTCTTGGTTCAAGAGGGTGAGAGCTTCAACGGAGACTCCATCCTCGTCAGGTGTTAAGTATTTGCAGACAGGCGCTGCACCGTAACGAGGAATGATTTGGCCATTCGCATCGGGAGCGTTGGAGAAGGTGAGGACGGAATAGCTTGCGAGGAGGCGAAGGATGCGCTCGATCATGGCGGACGCGTTGGGGTTTGAGGTGATTCCAAGGCGTTCGACAAGTTCATCAGAGGAGAATAATCGTTGCGCTTGTGTCAGATCGGCATTATTATCACTGATCATGAGCCTGAGGAGGCCGAGTTCCAGTGCTACCTTGAGAGTCATAGGAAGGACTGTGAGGCTGCCCAGCTGCATCGCGTACATGTAGGCGTCGTCCTCTTCGTTTCCGGTGATCTTCTTCATCTGCTTCTCCACAGCCACTGGCGGATCTACAGTGGAGGCACCGGGGGCCCGTGCCCCCATTGAGCTGGCACTAAGATGCATTATTTTGCCCTATTCATATATTACGGGGTCATTTGATAACCGTGTTTAGCCTAAAACTTGAAAAATACAAAAACGGCAACTTTAAGGGGCTATTTGGCTGCCGGATTTGAGCAAGATTTAAGTCAAATTTAACTTAAATCCAGCCAAACGGTATTTTCGGACAAGTAAAATCCGCTGCTTTTGTAATCCCGTTAAAGCCGCATTCGCAAGTTAAATCCTGTTGCTAAGCGAATTTAGGAATTTAGAGAAGCAGAAGCGCGCGAAGGACGGTAGGAGAGAAGACGAGGATTACCTTTTCGACGTCTCCTGACTCCCTTGTCTTTTTCGGGCCGCAGCGAAGATGTACGAAGACGAGGGTTTCGAACGCCGAAATCTCGTTAATCCCTTCCCTTTTATTATTTTTAGTTTAATTTTAAATTATATAAATAATAATTAAATAATATATAATGTTAAATTAGGTAGGTTGCCGTGTAATTTAGGAGTTTTTACGTACATACTATAATAAACTACCTAATTTACTCATTTAACATAAAAAATATTAATATGAAAAATATGAACTCATTTTATAATCGTGGCAAGAATCAAGACAAAGCATGGAGGCAGAAGAACTTACTCATTTCACGCATTTCGCTCCCAGCCACTTCTATCTCCACGCTAATAATAAAAAGTTACGCCATTATTTTCCATATGACGCTTAATATTAATGTGTTAAACAGAAATTGGTAAAAACCCCTAAATTAATTATAATTTAATAGAATTAAATGTAATTGATGTAAACTTACTACTTTATAATTGATTAATCGATTTATAATTAATTAATATATTATAATATGATAATTATATTTTTATTAATTTAATTATAATTATTACTTTTATATTAATAAATTAAATAAAAGTTATTATTTAATTTAATTATTAAATATTCTCAATCATAGTCTTAACACACAGGCAAATTATATATTTTTTGATTATTTAAATAATATTTAAAAAGGATATATTAATCATTATCATTTGTTTATTTTTTTTGTTGTGCTTTTATAATTATAATTTAAATATCTATTAGATATTATTTATTATAATTTTAATTAATATTATCATCTATATTACTATTTTATTCTTAATTACTTAGCTTATATCTTCTTGACTTAATTATTTAATTAATTTTTTAAATTTTATTTTTGTGATAAAAATATAATAAAAAATAACTTTTAAATATTCATTATTTAAATTTTAAATACAGTAACTAATTTAAATACTGATATAAATAACCAAATAATAGCACGGGATTTTACTATATTTAATTATCATCATATTAACTTATTTTCTATATTTAACTTTCACATAATTTATTAAATCTAGATGTGTTGGATTTACTAAATCTTATTTGTGTTAAATCTTATGTGCAGCCAAATAGCCTCTAAATATTACAAAAGTCTAAGACTCTAGTCCTCTGTTTTGCCTTGAAGCCTTGATTTAGTAAATTATAGTAACTTGTGGACTTATAACTTTATAGGATTTATAGAGACTGAAGCATGCACAAAGAGGGATGAGAGCAAAGGTGAGATTACCTTTGTGATTTCTCAAGTTTTGCATTATCCCTTAATTTGATAATTAAATTAATCAAATTTTTTACATTAATGAAGCAAGCAAGTCTATCATGTTGGAGTAAACATATATTGTCATAGTACATAATTACATAGTCTACAATTCTTAGAGATTTACATATCTAACACATATTTATAAGGCTTAATTTTCAAATTAGGCTTAACTAAAATTTTAATTAGTTAATTAGGCATTTTTAAAAAATTTAAAATAGGCCCAATCGCCCGCTCAACGGGCGATTGGCTTAAATTATTTTTTAAAAAAATTAAACACATAACAATCATTTTTTAGTCATATCAGGCTCATCTGGTGTCAGATTTTAATGTGCTTGATATTGTTGGAAAGGTAATGAAAAATTCTATAACTTTCGACGATTCTAGCCCCGGTAGCTGCAGTTTTTGCAAATGTATGAATATTCAATGTGCAGAAAAAATATATATTATGGCAGTCTCTGTTTTTTGGTCATATCGCGCTCATCTGGTATCGGATTTTAGTATTCTTAGTATCGTTGGAAATGTAATAAAAAAATATACAACTTCCATGTTGACAACTTGCGATAATTCTTGCCCGGGTAGCCGCAGTCTTTACGGATGTATGAATATTCAAGGTGTAGAAAAAAATTATTACGGTAGCCCCCGTTTTTTGGCCGTATCGGACTCATCTGGTGTCCGATTTTAGCATATTTGGTATAGTTGGAAACCCCCGAGTAGCCACAATTTTTGCAGTGACATTCTATGAAATAGTGAAATCAAGGAAATTTATCACTCTCAAAATCAACCAAATGAACTATTGCATAATTTGTTATAACTCACTGTAATAAAACACTCTTACTAAAGTACAATTAACAAGCTCTTAAGAAAAAAGACATATCATCATAAAAAACATACATTAAGGCACAACCTCATCTCAATATGTGATAAGAATAAATTGAATTTAAGCAAATCCATATAAACCTAATGCTGATCTCTGATGTAATCCAACCAAAACAAGCAAATAATAAACAACACTAGAGATTATACAATTAAGAGCTATACAACTATGAAATTGAATGAGTAACCATAACAAATGAGAAGCAGTCACAAGTAAGTGTCATCCACTGTATAAAAAAAATAACACGTCTATCTTCGTTGATTCCTGCGTGGTGGAATCACATCACTACTAGGAGTGTAATGGGCTGGTGGTCGTCGTGGTCGATCACGTAGATGATGCTACTCCTCCTCTTCAACCTGCTCGACAGGTTGTTACGAATATCCTAGGTGTGTAACACTAGGTACATCAGCTGAAGCTTGAGTAGGGAGCGAGTAACCATGGTACACTCCGTACGGCGGTGTCATATGGAATGATGGTGGTCCATATGTGGACGGACTGGTGCCTGCCATGAGTGTATATGAGTCCACATAGCTTCCTGATATGAATACTATGTGGCTGTGTGAATTTATACGTAGACTGCCCGACTACTTGTGTAGAGGATGGACCAACATCAATCGACGACACATATGACTGTACTGATGCTAAAGTACATAGAATGTTAGTATCCATGTATATACTATCAGAGATATGCATATTGCGCCTCAATTCCACACACAACCCCTCATAATCGTTGATAAATTGCTGAAATTTTGTATCATTATCTCTCCCGAAATAACGCTGAAATATATCCTCAGTATTCAAGATGTGCTCACGCTGCATTGCAAGAAATTTAGTTGAGGGTTTAATCGTTATAGAGAAACCAAATCGTAATACTTTTGATACAGACTTATCATCAATCGTTCTCCAAGCACTCAAGGGTAATAGGTGTCAAGAGGAATTGTTGGTGCCTTTAGCATGTAGCGTGAAGCCCAAGAACGATACCGCCTCATGTATCGATTGATCATTGGCTCCCCGTCTTGCTGTGATAGATCTACCACTATAAATGACTCACGTCTATGCTTCCACTGTGCAACGTAAGAGTAGTGGTGATCGATCCAATCAACATCATCTTTTTCTCGGCTATTGCCCCGTATGAATGAAGGATCTACTAGTGCAATATTAATCATAGGTGGCATGTCAAACTGTCTGAGCACACGATCAAGCAGGTACCACTCTACCCATTTCTAACAAATCATCGGTACTCTAGCTAGCCATATATCTTCTCCGTAGCATATATTTGTAACACGCATTAAGACGATGCCCATATGGCTCCCATATCACATGTAAATATTGCAAGAATTATTAATTCGATTGTAAGCACATAATGACTAAGTAAATAAATATTATATCAATGCAACATACCTGACTCTGCAACAGTCCGTCTAATTTGTCTCTATATACTCTAAGGTGGGATGCTGGCATTTTCCATACGAACCCTTCATTCCACGGACATCCTACACTAAGCCCATCAATGTCTGTACAATATGGGACACGTAATGTTGGTATGCCCACATAAATGTTGTCTCAAACCCATACCTGCAGTAAATGAAGGCATCCAGCCATATTCTTGTGCTTCGATTTGGTTGCCTCATGTAGCTCCCTATATAAATAAGCAAGTACAGCTGAACCTAAAGATAACTCCCTGCATGTATCAATATCCTCAAGTAATTGCAGATACTGTAGGTGAACCTCAGAGCTTGATGTATCTAGCATAAGGAAAGAACCTATCGCAAATAGTATGTATGCTCTGACATAAATAGTGAACTGAAGCTCTGGGAGATCTATATATGAATCTCTATAGTATGTCCATCGCAGCCATCGTAGGGGCAAATAAGTATGTGCATGAGCCTATCTTATTCAAAATTCTGATGTGATATGCGGATAGACCGGATCATAGTACACGATATGTGGCTCCGGATGTGCTCAAATCAACTCATCACAATAATCTGGCCAAGAAGCTCACCATTTTCCTCCACCAACGACAATCTTGCCAAGCATAGGCGGACCATCTATCTGAACATCCAAAATCATCACAACAACATGTAGTGTAATCGTCATCTCTCCAGTGGACAAGTGAAATGTATTGGTCTGCGAACACCAACGCTCCACAAAAGTTGTGAGCAAGTGGTGATCCAGACAAATGTATTGCATCTTTGAGACACAATCTAGTGTAGCAGCTTGTAATGCACCCATAAATCTCGGACAATTAACAGGCCATTCCCTAAACATCAGTAAATGCGAAGCAGCCTCAAGCACTGAAACCTGCATAGACAATGAATTATGCTCAATATGCGACACTATAGAAAAAACATGTATACAAAGCTTTTATTAAATAAAACTTTATCAAATCAAGATGCACTACTATGCGCTTACCACGTAGCATAGCTCTGCTAGGATAAACTTCAGCCGGTGGAGGGCTGTAGTTCACAACTGTCTCCTCTGCTCATCATCTCCTTCTGCGTGTACACCTACATTCATTATTTTGTAACAGGTCAACCTTGAAGGTTCTGCTGGCTATATCAAACACTTGGTAATCATTAACGCTTATCCTTGCTGGCTCAGGAAATCTCTTTGCCACTCGTTCATTAGACTGCAGGGTTGCCTTAGCACGTGGAGAAAACATGGATTCCTGTTGGTTAGCTAGAGTTGTTACTGATTCAAGGCATTTCATGAACAAGGATACTATATTGAGTACACTGTTGTAATTAAGGCCCGAATTGGCAAACTATGTGCTTGCGTAAGCACACTATTAAAGCATTCAGTTGTATTTGTGGTCATTGTGCCATATTTATAGCTACCATTGTGAGTTAGAGACCACTGCTGCACATCCCTTGAAACAAGCCAATCGTAGGCCTCCTGCTTAATGTTCTTGATGTCAGTCATGTACCTTTTGAAAATATGAATGTCATCAATATTTCTTGCAACATACATCTTCTAGCATATAAAGTTAACATCTCCTATTTCGAATTGTCTAATAAACCTTTTGAAATTCTCCCTCAAATGATGGATGCAAAAGCGATGTGCAGCCCAGGGAAAGATCTCTCTACAGTCACGAACTAGACCTACATGCCTATCTGAAATGAGGCAGAGATCACCTCTTGTAGAGACCAGTGGGATCAAGTCCTATAGTGTATGTAGAAACCAAACCCATGACTCAATACACTCCGATTCCACAACTGCGAAGGTGAGTAAAAATAAGCCGTATTGGCATCGATACCAACTGCACTAAGTAAAGTCCCTCTATACTTACCAAGGAGAAAAGTCCCATCAAGGCATAAAATTGGGTGACGGTATTGCCAACCTCTGATTGAAGGCTCAAATGGCCAAAACAGTCGTTGGAACCTATTTGATTTTGTTGAGTGAGCCTGGCATAGTTGAACATACAACAGTCATGAATTCCCTAATGATCGATAAGATTCCTCCCAACTATCAAATATTACCTTAACTACCTTATGGTGCACATCCCAGGCCTTCATATAAGACACACTTATATTAAATTTGGACTCAATACGATCTATAATTTCTCTGGGCTTTAAATCCAGTTGACGTATAACTGCAGGTTGGATGAAATAACTGATAAACTGTGATGTACATTGTCTGTGTCTAGCATTAAGCATTGAATGACTACAGGTATGAGGTGAGCCAATACCACCAATCCTCCAAGCACCACCCAATCTCTTACTTGAGCTTCCATGTAAGCGTCACAAATAAGGTCTAGCTGGTTGAGAATGGTGGTTGCACAATACAGTGAATTTTAATTGGTTTGAAGCATATATCACATACTCAATATTATTTATGATAGACCAACCCTGAACAATAAATTGTAACTGCTTCTTATGATGAAAATACATACCTTCAAACAATTCATCTGGTATGCAATCTGCCGTGGGATCTGGACTGGATGATTTTTCCCACCAATATACGTTGGAATGAAATCGTCACTTAAATTGAGTTCACCGTCATAATATAGAATTATACATACAGTATCTGAACTTATTTTTAAGTAACAATAGTACAACACTAGTAATCATTTGTCTCACCTCGTCAATGTACAAAATTCAATGCAGGAGAATGTACACCTTCAACATTTGACTTAAAATTATTTTCCAAACTCAATAAATTTATTATGTAAATCTCATATCAATATTTCTTCACAACTAAACTTATATATTCAATAAAAAAAATTATAACCTCTACATAATACAAAATATCTAGCATAAACACTAAATCTCATATGCATTCACAAAAGTATTTTGCAAATGCAAAAAAAAAAAATTTGCAAAATAAATATCAATATCTCTTCATAATTAAACCTACTTAAAATCAAACCAAAATTATTTTGGAAATCATATATAAAAATTTGTTCAGAACAAAAAACTTACATACTAAAAAAAAAAAAATTATAACCTCCCTACAATAAAAAAATCGTAACATAAATCTTAAATTCTAATGTGCATTCATAAAATGCACTAGTATGTAAAAATCGAACCTAGTATACTCTAAATCTACCTTAGAAATCAAACTAAATTTAAAATCACATATCAAAATTTGTTGAGAACCAAAAACTTACAAATGAGATCTAACACAAATTTTTCATGGAAATCAAACTAAACAAATTCATCATACTTCCATGGAAATCAAACTATAACCTCGCTGCAATAAAAAATCATAACATAAATCCTAAATCCTATAAAATGAGATCTCGGCGGACAAAAACTAAACAAGTTCATCATACTTCCAAATAAACATCACATTTAAAATGAGATCTAACACACATTTTCCATGGAAATCAAACTAAACAAGTTCATCATACTTCCATGAAAATCAAACTATAACCTCCTTGAAATAAATCCTAAATCCTATAAAATGAGATCTCGGTGGACAAAAACTAAACAAGTTCATCATACTTCCAAATAAACACCACATTTAAAATGAGATCTAAGACACATTTTCCATTTAGGGTTAGAAATACCTAAATCGGCAGACAAAAACTAGGAAATGTGCGACAAGCTTCTCCTTGGCGGCGAAGCTCCTTCTGGGCAAGTGGCTCGAGGCAGCCAAGGCGAGATCGATCTTGAACGACAAAAGATTTTTGAGAGAAAGAATGGCTCTCGGTTTCAAAATGGGATTAGCCGAATATTAGGCGACATACGCCTGCTCAACGATTCTACTGTGACCGACGCAGGGCAGCTCGCAGTCATTGAATGGGCTACTGGGCCTATTTTATTTTTTTTAAATGCCTAATTCGCTAATTAAAGTTTTAATTAAGCCTATTTATAATTATAACACTCTTTATGTGCCAAGATACATGTGTTTTATCTTAAAAAGTTAGTGATGGTACTATTTTGAAGAAAAATTAAAGATTTAAATGTTATTTGTGTAGATATTAAAATTCAGATGTTAAATGTATAATTATGTAAGAATTGTGAGCAATGCATGTAATTATCCCTTGTCTTTTTTGTTTTCTGTCAAATGGATTTATATAGATAGCACGCAATTCATACTTATTTATATATCTAATATCTTAAATTTGATATTTACAAATATTACACTTTTTCTATAAATGATAAGATGCATTTAACTTAAAAAAACAATGAAGATATTATTTTAGTATTATTTATGTTAATATGAAAGTTTATATGCTATGTATTTAAGTTCTCCTAAAATAATTAAATTGCAGTCATTAATGTATATTTATTTAGCCCAGCCGTGAAAGTTTAATAATATTGTTGCGTGCATAAAGATTCGGGTCGGTGGAGTAGGAGAACTCGATATCTTAGCGTTGCATGAAAGTTTTGCACATATAGTAGAAAAGTTTGATAGACATCAGGATTTTTACGTGAAAAATCCAAGAAAAGAAAAACCACGGGGCCAAACCCACTTAGGAATAGTTTTACTATATCAGTAGTTGTTACAATTATTATCATATCTCATAAGTTGGAAAAGGATCATATACAACAGTAGCCTTTGCAAGAAGCTTCACTCGATCAACGAAGAAGGCTTCGCTTGAAGTGGTAGTCTGACGATCTGATAACAACGATCGAGTGATAATGGATCAGTTTAGTGGCGGTGGTGACAGCGCGGCTACCGATCCGAATGATCGGCGGTGCGGCGAGGCATGGGCGGCGACGGCGGGCGGTCGGCATTGATTCGACAGATGCGCTGGCTAAGTGGCGGTGGTGGTGGCCGCGGTGATCGGCGGCGGTAGCCGACGCCGGGCCGGGCGATGATCGGCCGGTGCCATGGCTTGAGATTCTTCAAGTATCATAGTTCTCTCTTCTGTTTAGCTTAAGTCCCTTCCATGTGAAGAATGAGAGATTATTTATAAATTACAAGAGTGATATTTTTGTAAATACAGAAAAAATCCAAACCACTCAATCGGACAGCTCAAAATGATTCATTTGATCATCTGATGTATTTAATGTATTTGAATACTCAAATGAAGTCATAATTAAGAGATCTTAAGCTTGTTAGATTCAGCTCGTCATGACGCTCGATTTGACTATAAATATTCTATATTTATAAGCTATTTAAGGGTCTTACTGATATCTCAAAATTTTCAATTATATTTTAAGTGCTTGATCTGGGCTAGTCTAGACTCTGAATCATATTGGTTTCGATCTAATCAAGGTGTTTGATATTAGCTCTATGATGATCAAATGAGAGTTTGAAAGATTAAGATTCTTATTCTAAGTGATGTTCACATACATCAAGATTCGTGCTTCAACTAAGAGATTTTTCAATGGCATATCAAGTATAAAGTTAACTACAATGGTCGGAAATTGATAGATGATTGCATCATTCTGAACAACTCGCTTCAAAATTCTTCTTGGTTGTTCCTATTGCCTTCAAGTAATATTCATGGGATTACAGTTTTGAAAGTATCAGGAGTGGATGACCAAAGATTATATTGAAGGTCTCTGGAGAGTAAATCATTTAGATTATCTTATTTTCGCTAAGATAATCTGTAACATTATTATTCTTGTTTTCACCATGGATGTTTCAAAAATAGCCCTATAGTAGATGCCAATTTGTAAGAATTAAGATTCATTTTTCTTGATGATACTCTTAAAAATGTCATTTATAATTAAACTTTTTGTCTATCAAGATGCTATAAATTTCAAGATTTGATATTAATGGCACGAATATAATTGTATGATTATGTCTTTGTCACTTGTAAGCTTGTGAGCATTAACACAGACATTGCCAGCACCAACCATTCGGTATGTGATTTTAAGGTTGAGATAGCATTCATTTTGTTGTCATATTGATCTTGTTGAAAAGTTATCTATTTGTAGGCCTCCTAGGGCTCCTACTTTTTTGAGAATTATTGGCACCATTCCACCTATATGTAGGGGTATAAGCGAGCTGAACTTGAGTGAGCTGACTGCTCATTTATGTTCAGCTCATTTGAAAAAACAAAATTTCAAAAATTTATTATTTTATATTGTGCTTCGTATGATTCATAATGAGCTCATTCGGGTTGTTTAGTTCGAACTAACTCAAATTTCATATAATAAAATTTACAGTCATACATTCAAGTGAGATGATATTTAAAGTCATTTTATATTTGTGATGTGAGATTAAACATGATATTATTGAAAAAATTATATATATATATATATATATATATATATATATATATATATATATATATATATATATATATATATATATATATATATATATATATATATATATATATATATATATATATATATATATATATATATATATATAGATAATGTTGGATTCAAATCTGCACCCCTTATTATATAATAAAAGTCACACTACCACATCACAACATGATCAAACAAAGAGTAGTTTGAGTTCAACTTGTTTATAAACTTAAAATATTTATTTGTATTATTGATATGTGACTTAAAATACTACTAGTCGAAGCATGAATCTTGATGCTAAAAGCAAGCTGATCCGAAGTTGAAACTGGTTGAGATCAAGCACTTAAAATATCATTGGAAACTCTGGGATGTTAGTTAAATCTTTAAATAACTCTCAAACATAGAGTGTTTATAGTCAAATTGAGCGTCTCGACGAGCCGGATCTAACGAGCCCAAGATTTCATAATTCTGACTTCATTTGAGCATTCAAATACACAAAATACATCATATGATCAAGAGAATCATCATGAGCCGTCCGATGGAGAGGAGTGGTTCGGATTTTACATGTATTTACAGAGACGCCACTCCAATCTATAAATAGCCCCTCATTCCTCATATGAGGGGAGGCCAAGCAAGAGAGAGAAGAGAGCTCTAAAGCTTGAAAATCCTCCAAGCACAATCGTGCCACCACTCGACGGTTGTCAACGACCGCCACCGCCGCCGCTGATCCTTGCCGTCGTCAATCTCCGTCGGTCAACATCATGATGACGTTCATCGTCAGTGGCTGTTCCCCGTTGTTCACCATCATCTACTACCACTAGCAACTGTTACAACCTGAATGTGACTATATAGTTGTTGTTGTCTGATTTTGGGATTCATATCTCTCATATACAATGTAATCCCGTTATCGGAAAACTTGTACTCCAAAATAAATATATAGGAAGTTTTTACTGGCTGTGATTTTTTCCTCTTTCGAGATTTTCACGTAAAATTTTGGAGTTTTCTTGTTCACTCTTTAAACACTGGTGTGTGCCGGATTTCACAATAAGGCTAAGTGAAACTTTCGCCACCGCAACTAGCTTTCTAGCATAGCTTTCGGTTTGGAAACGATTTTCATTATTTCATCTTGTATGGCGACCAAGTTTCCCAACAAGATCAAAACCACCATCGAGGTGAAACATTTCAAGCTTTTAAGGAGCGCAAGCGAAGAATGAAGATTCAGCAAACTTCGTTCTTTCAGATTTTGTCGAAAACTGGGGGACAACTCTTAATCTCAGAAGATCGCCCATGTTAATAAGTTAAGCATCTAATCGACCCAAGAAACAAGTCAAAGTTGGAGGATATTTCAACATTGAGAAGAGATATAGCTTTGCAAATTATGATTTTCCAATCATACTCATGGAAAAACAAGACCATGGTTAAGGAGCAACTTTGGCTACAACCACAAACGGATGTTTTGATTCGACCTCTTCCATACAGGTTAACGTCAACGGGTAACACCCTGACAAATAACCTCGGATAAGTCAAAAATCCTCAACGGATTCCATTCAACCTCTTCCATACATGTTAACGTCATCAAGTAATACTTTGACAAACACCCGGATTAAAAATCCTCGGCCAGATTCAATTGACCTCTTCCATATAGTTAACGCCATCGGAAACACCGACAAACAACTTGGATAGGTCAAAATCCGATATTCAATTCAACCTCTTCCATACGGTTAACATCATCGAAGTCACATTCGACAAACAACCGGATAGGTCAAAAATTCTCGCCGATTCAATTCGACCTCTTCCGCATGTGTTAACGCCATCTGGATAACACCGACAAACAACCTCGGATAGGTCAAAATCCTCGCCAGATAATTCAATTCCTTTCATGTTAACGCCATCGTAACACTCTAACAAACAACCTGGATGAGTCAAAATCCTCGACGATTCAATTCAACCTCTTCCACAGTGTGTTGCCATCGAGCAAAGACTCGACAAACAACCGGATATGTCAAAATACTCCGGATTCCATTCAACCTCTTCCATACGTTAACTTCATCTAACACTCGACAAACAACCTCGATGGGTCCCTCGCCGGATTCAATTCAACCTCTTCCACACAGGTTAACGTCATCGAGCAAAGACTCTGACAAACAACCTCGGATAGGTCAAAAATCCTCAACGGATTCCATTCAACCTCTTCCATACAGGTTAACGTCATCAAGTAATACTTTGACAAACAACCTTGGATGGGTCAAAAATCCTCAGCGGATTCAATTCGATCTCTTCCATACAGGTTAACGTCATCAGGTAACACCCTGACAAACAACCTCGGATAGATCAAAAATCCTCAACGGATTCCATTCAACCTCTTCTATACGGGTTAACGTCATCAAGTAATACTTTGACAAACAACATCGGATAGGTCAAAAATCCTCAGCAGATTCAATTCGACCTCTTCCATACATGTTAACGTCATCGGATAACACCCTGACAAACAACCTCGGATAGGTCAAAAATCCTCAGCGGATTCAATTTGACCTCTTCTATACAGGTTAACGTCATCGGGTAACACTCTGACAAACAACCTCGGATGAGTAAAAAATTCTCAACGGATTCAATTCAACCTCTTCCACACAGGTTAACGTCATCGAGCAAAGACTCTGATAAACAACCTCGGATATGTCAAAAATACTTAGTGGATTCCATTCAACCTCTTCCATACAGGTTAACGTCATCAGGTAACACTCTGACAAACAACCTCGGATGGGTCAAAAATCCTCAGCGGATTCAATTCAACCTCTTCCACACAGGTTAACGTCATCAAGCAAAGACTCTGACAAACAATCTCGGATATGTCAAAAATCCTCAACGGATTCCATTCAACCTCTTCCATACAAGTAAACATCATCAAGTAATACTTTGACAAACAACCTCGGATGGGTCAAAAATCCTCAGTGGATTCAATTGATCTTCCATACAGCCATCGTAACACGACAAACAACCTCGGATAGGTCAAAAATTCTCAGTGGATTCAATTCAACCTCTTCCATACAGGTTAACGTCATCGAGTCACACTCTGACAAACAACCTCGGACAGGTCAAAAATCCTCAACGGATTCAATTCAACCTCTTCCATACAGGTTAACATCGTGGGGTAACACTCTGACAAACAACCTCGAATGGGTCAAAAATTCTCAGCGGATTCAATTCAACCTCTTCCACACAGATTAACGTTATCGAGCAAAGACTCTGACAAACAAACTCGGATAGGTTAAAAATCCTTTGTGGATTCCTATCAACCTCTTCCATACAGGTTAACTTAATCGGGTAACACTCTGACAAATAACCTCGGATGGGTCAAAAATTCTCAGCGGATTCAATTCAACCTCTTCCACGTGTTAACGCCATCGAAAAGACACGACAAACAACTCCGGATAGGTCAAAATCCTCAATTCCATTCAACCTCTTCCATAGTTAACGCCATCTGTAACACTGACAAACAACCTGATAGGTCAAAATCCTCGGATTCAATTCAACCTCTTCCATATAGTTAACATTGAGTCACACTTCACAAACAATCTGGATAAGTCAAAGAAAACCGACTATCGCCGCACTCCGGCTACCACCATCATCGCCGGTTTTCGCTGACCACTGCCGCTAATTGTTGCTGCTGACCACTTCACGGCCAAACCACTGCTGCATCACCGCTGACTATCGCTGACAATCTCCGCCGGTTACCAATTATCGCTCTCATTATCTCGGCCACTACCGATGCTGCCACGGCATCGACTACCATCGCCATTAGATGTAACCACCCGTCCGCCAACCACTGCCGCTGTCACTGCCACACCATCGTTTCTAATTCGACACTACCATCGCCGCCATCTCCGCCATTACCACCATCATCGTTGACCATCTCGCCGGCTACCACCATCGTTGCGCCGGTTATCTCGCCGGTTATCGCCGCTGATCATCGCCTCGATCCGGCTGAGACGAGTCACGCTTTTCGAGGGAAAATCGGAGCTTTCTTATGAACTACGGGCGATCGCCTCCAAACCCGGTCGGTCCGACGAGGTTAGTTGACACCTCTTTTGAGAGAAAATCTGGAGCCTTGTCGTATGAACTACGGGTCTTGATCGCCTCCGAACCCGATCGGTCCGACGAGGTCAGTTAACGCCTCTTTCGAGGGAAAACTGGAGCATTGTCGTATGAACTATGGTCCTTGATCGCCTCCAAACCCGGTCGATCCGACGAGGTTAGTTGATACCTCTTTCGAGGGAAAACTGGAGCCTTGTCGTATGAACTATGGGTCCTGATCGCCTCTGAAACCCGGTCTGTCCGACGAGGTCAGTTAACGCCTCTTTCGAGGGAAAATTGGAGCCTTGCCGTATGAACTACGGGTCTTGATCGCCTCCAAATGACCTTCTCTCCAGAAGAAAAGAATGTGCCTTCTCCCTAAGCCCTAAGGAGGTTTTTATAGACCCCCTATAGGGGCCAAAATGTCAAAAATTGACAAAAACCATCCAAAATCTTCAAACGAAACGACAAAAAACGGACGTTTAGGCATCGCGACAAGCCGCTGAGCGCTCGGCGGTCCACTCGCTTCCAGCTCCGCTGCTCAGCTGTCAAGGCTGACCAGCTTCAGACGTCGCTCTGTGGACTCACAAGGGTGACTGGCTCACCACCGGCCACAAGGTCTGCTTTCGCGACCAACCCGGCTTGTACACCGCTTCATGGCCGCTCTGCCCGCATCGGTGACGCGCGCCATCGGCACTCTGGTCCCATGAAGCACTCATGAGCCTGCTCGCACCTGATGAGTCTCAGAACCTTGAAATCACACCCAGCATACTACACATCCATCCTACATCTCGCTCAGTCATAATCTCTTGAAAATCTATTCTCAAAATGTGTGGTTAATACCCTCAAATTTCATTGAAGAATTTATTATTTTCATCATATATATATTTGGATGATTGAGATAATATCATCCAAAAATAAAGAATGATATGACACTTAAAATACTACCAATAAGCACGAATCTTGATGTTAAAAGCAAGATCCAAGTTGAAACTGGCGGTGATCAAGCACTTAAAATATCCTCGAAACCCCGGATGTCGGTAAATCTCTAAATAAGTCTCAAACATGGAGTGTTTATACAATCGAAGGCCGACGTGGATCTAACAAGCCTAAGATCTCATAATCGACTTTATTTGAGCATTCAAATACACAAAATACATCATATGATCAAGGAATCATCATGAACCGTCCATGGAGAGGAGTGGTTCTGATTTACGTGAGACGCCACTCCTTCAAGCTATAAATAGCCTCTCATTTCATAGGGGGAGGCCAAGCAAGAGAGGAGAGAGCTCTAAAGCTTGAAAATCCTCCAAGCAATAATCGCTTACCACTGACATTGTCAACCACCGCTTCTAGCCATCATGACGACGCTCATCGCCGTTCTCGTTGTTCACCATCATCTACTACCACCAAGAATCGCTACCTCAACGCGACTTATTGTTATGTCGAGGATTCTCATCAGATGCCTTCTCATATACAATTATGTAATCTCATTATCTAAAAACTTTTCAAAACAAATATATAGTGGAAGTTTTTCTGAGCCTAAGATTTTTCCTCTTTCGAGATTTTTCAAAAAATTCAGTTTTCTTTTACTCATTAAACACCAGATATGTGTCGATTTCACAACAATTTAAGTAAACTTTCACTCTACTGCAACTGATTTTCTAACACACAACAATTATAAACTTGTTTATGAACTTAAAATATTTATTCGACTTATTTGATGAACAATTTAAAGACAAGTTACTCTCAAACAATAAATTTGTCTGATAGCCCTATCTACGTGAATTATTTATACCGTGAAAGCTTGTTATGTTGCTCCTCCAAAGGAGCCTGCCTAGGATGCAATTCAAACTCAGCTGGGAAAATTTCTTCTGAACTTTCTTGAATAAATAGTTCTTCCACAACCTTATCGACCCACAATTTTCTAATTATTTCTAAGCCGATCTCGTTGATTTTAAGGGAAATCGTCATTAGTGCCTGCTATCAATAGTATAAAGTAAATTAAATATATAAGTAATCTAATTTTTTGAGTGTTTGGTATTATGTAAAATAAAATTTTAACACATTTGTAGTGTATTTGAAATACAAGAATGATCATTTGGTGAGATTTAATTCAACCGACGAAAGATACCGGCCAAGATATAAAGTGTTGATCTCACGGCCATCGCCGCCGCCGCCTGCCACCGATCACCGCCGCTCCCACCGACAACCAGTCCCAGCCGCTAGCCACCACCGCCACGCTGGCCGATCGGTCACCGCCGCTAATCTTCGGACGCTACTAAAGCCAATAATCTTTAAAATATTTTAATTAGTTTCAATAATTTATTAATATTATAAATTGATATAAGGCAAATAAATATCTGAATGGACCTTGTAGCGCTTGCTTCAACAAGACTTGGATTATCGCTAATGCTAAGTCTTTGGCTTCCAATATTTCACATCAAAATTGAATGAAGACTTGGACCATCGCTAATGCTAAGTCTTTTGCTTCCAATATTTCACATCAAAACTGAATAAAGACTTGGACCATCGATAATGCTAAATCAAAATTCAATCATTCTTTGTATTAAATAGGATGAGATTTTTTGTTCACCCACACAAACTCACGAGGAGAGACTATATTATAATATAGGAGGGATTCAAATTTAAAATCTTAATCATTTTGTTATACCTTCTATAAGGAGATAAATTAACTTAAAGGCTGTTTAGTTGCCTAAAAAAAAGAATGCAATATAAAATAAATATAATGTAAAAAATAATAATGTATTTAAATTACTTTAATTTATTTGATTGAAAACTCTACAAATACATAATTTTTATTTTATTTTTATAAAATAAATATAATGTAAAATATTTTTTAGATTAAGTATGACTACGACCAATAAGGAGGTTCTTTGACACATAGCAAACAATACAACAATCAAAACACTTTAAACCAATTAACGTATTTAAAATTTCAAATCAATTCCAAATATATCAAAATGATCATTCTAATGTATTTCAAATACATTACAAATATATTGAAATTTTACTTTGCACCATACCAAAGACTTAAAAAATTAGATTTCATATATTTAATTTACTTTACACTCTAAATACAGGCAACTAAACAACTCCTTAGTGAATTCTTTCAAATTCTTTGACTTACTAAACCTGATCAATGGTGGCATGGCTCAATTAGCATGATCCAAATGACAGTAGGTGTATAACTTTCAGGAGTCACTTAAACACACAGTTTTATAAATATAAATATAAAACATTAAATGTTGGATATGTAAATACATAACAGTGAGTGTGGTATGTATGTAAATCTTTCAATTTTAAAAATTTAAAACATATTTGTCTATTTCATTGCATTCAAAGGCGAACTACTGAACTAACATCAGAACAGTATGAGAGCTCAAAGTGCTAACAAATATCATCTCAGTTGCAGCAAAATATATCTCAAAACAAAATCATTTAGCTCTCTGGCTACAATTCTGAAACTTGATCAATTGAAATATTTAAATTGCCGAGCAGATGAATATATCAATAAAAAAAATGCAAATCGATATGAAAATTCCTGATTCTGATGAAGAAATTTCATCAGATCATGCAAAACTCTGCAATAAGGTAGGTCAGCTAACTAAATAATCTGCTTGTGTTATTTATTGAATGTAACAGAATAACACATTTCCAAACCATTCAGCGAGAAGAGCTGAAAAGAGCTCTGCCAATGATACCCGTGGCTTCAATGTGTTCGACGCATCTAGAGATGCAGCTGCTCTCGCTTCCGCTCAAACTGGTTCCTGGCTTTGTAATGCACTTTTCAAAACACTTGCTCCTTAAAGTCTGCAGCCAGATGCAAAAAATGTAAAAAAATAAAAAGGTTTAGGATATCCTCACCCAATTTTGATGAGATAGAATAAGAAATTGATGTGTGATTTTCTAAAATATTTAAGGGGGATTTACATACATAACACATAATACTTTTATATTTAAAGGAGCAATTTTGGCTACAACCACAAACGGATGTTTGATTCGACCTCATCCATACAGGTTAACGTCAACGGGTAACACCCTGACAAACAACCTCGGATAAGTCAAAATCCTCAATTGATTCAACCTCTTCCATAGGTTAACGCCATCAATACTTTGACAAACAACATCGGATAGTCAAAATCCTCAGATTCAATTACCTCTTCCATACGATTAATATCATCAATAACACCGACAAACAACCTCGATGGCCAAAATCCTACGCGATTATTCAACCTCTTCCAGTGTTAAGCCATCAAGTAATACTTTACAAACAACCTCAAATGGGACAAAATCTCCGCAAATTCAATTCAACCTCTTCCAGTTAACGCCATCTTAACACCGACAAACAACCTCGATAAGTCAAAATCCTCAACGGATTATTCAACCTCTTCCACAAGTGCACATCATCAAGTACTTAACAAACAACCGATGAGACAAAATCTCGGATTCAATTCAACCTCTTCGATTAACGCGCAACACCCCTCGACATACAACCTGGATAGGTCAAAATCCTCACGGATTCAATTCGATCTCTTCCATATAGTTAACGCCAACACCGACAAACAACCTCGATAAGTCAAAATCCTCACGGATTCAATTCAACCTCTTCCATATGCTAACGCCATCTGATAACACCGACAAATAAAAGGATTATTTTAAAATGTTTTGTAATCTTAATTGTGCTTTAGGCATGAAAAAAATTTTTTATGAAAATAAATAATGTTCATAACGTAATCACTGACGCTGAAAAGCATCAGCGTCAGTCATCCGTTTGGCGCGGAGGATTTATTTATTT
Organism: Cymbidium sinense; assembly: GCA_021442155.1. Lineage (NCBI taxonomy): Eukaryota > Viridiplantae > Streptophyta > Magnoliopsida > Asparagales > Orchidaceae > Cymbidium > Cymbidium sinense. The sequence continues at coordinate 294,836,407 of CM038215.1, forward strand.
ATTTTTTTTCCTTTCGGTGGGTGAGAGAGAGAGAGAGAGAGAGGGGTGGCGCAGTTTTTTTTTTTTTTTTTTTTGCTTTCGGTAGAGAGAGAGAGAGAGAGAGAGAGAGGGGGGTTTTTTTTTTAATTTTTTTAATTAATATAATTATTTAAAATATTTAAAATATATAATTTAAAAATATTTTTTATAAAATATTTAATAACTAAATATTTATATATTTAGTTATTAATTAATAAATTTATATATATATAATTAAATATATAATTTAAAAATATTTTAATTATATATATAAATTTAGAAATTTATTTAATAATTTTACTAATTAATATATTATTTAAAATATATAATTTTATTAATTTTGTTAATATATAATTTAAAAATAATTAAAATATATAAATAAATAATTTTTAATAAATAAATAAAGAAATAAATAAATTATATAAATATTTTAGAAATTATATAAATAAATTAATTATATATATATATATATATATATATATATATATTTATTTATTTAGTTATTTATGTATTTAAATTATATAAATATTTTTAAGTTATATAAATAATTTAAAAATATTTAAAATATATAAATAAATAATTAGTTATTTATATATATATATATATTTAATTAGTTATTTATTTATTTAAAATTATTTTATTTAAAATATATAATTAAATAAATAAATAAATAAATTTAAATTAAATAAATACTTAGATATTTATATATTTATAAAATATTTAATTATTTATATTTATATTTATTTATTATATAAAGCCAATAAATTATATAAATATTTTATAAATTTTATAAATAAAGTAATTTCCTAAAACTATAAATTTATTTAGTTATTTATATATTTAAATTATATAAATATTTTTAAGTTATATAAATAATTTAAAATATTTAAAATATATAATTTAAAAATAATTTTTACAAAATATTTTAATTATATATATATATATATATATATATATATATATATTTATTTATATAAGTATAATAATAATAATAACAAAAAATATAAAATAAATAAATAAAGAAAGAAAGAAATAAATATATATATATAATAAATAAATATATATATATAAAATAACTAAATATTTTATAAATATATTAAATAACTAAATATTTATATAATTTAAATATATAAATAAATAAATAAATTTATAAATATAATTATTTTATTTATATAATTTATAAAAAATTTATATAATTCATTTTTTTATTTATTTATTTATTAAAAATTATTTATTTAGTTATTTATATATTTAAAATAAATATATATATAAATAACTAAATATTTTATAAATATTTTATAAATATTTAGTTATTTAAATTATATAAATATTTTATAAATTATTTAAATAAAGTAATTATATTTATAAATTTATTTAGTTATTTATATATTTAAATTATATAAATATTTATTTATTTAATATATTTATAAAATATTTAGTTGTTTATATATATATTTATTTATTATATATATATTTATTCCTTTCTTTATTTATTTATTAAAAATTATTTATTTATTTATTTCTTTTATATTTTTATATTTTTATATTTTTGTTATTATTATTATTATAGACTTATATAAGTAAATAAATATATCTATATATATATATATATATATATATATACATATATATATATATATATATATATATTATATATATATATACATATATATATATATATATATATAATTAAAATATTTTATAAAAATTATTTTTAAATTGTATATTTTAAATATTTTAAATATTTTAACTTATTTATATAACTTAAAAATATTTATATATTTAAATATATAAATAACTAAATAAATTTATAAATATATATATAATTACTTTATTTATAAAATTTATAAAATATTATAAAATTTATTGGCTTTATATAATAAATAAATAAATATAATTACTTTATTTATATAATTTATAAAATATTTATATAATTTATTTCTTTGTTTATTTATTTATTAAAAATTATTTATTTATATATTTTAATTATTTTTAAATTATATATTAACAAAAAATTAATAAAAATTATATATTTTAAATAATTATATTAATTAACAAAAATTATTAAATAAATTTCTAAATTTATATATATAATTAAAAATATTTTAAATTATATATTTAATTATATATATATAATTAATTAATTAATAACTAAATATATAAATATTTAGTTATTAAATATTTTATAAAAAATATTTTAAATTATATATTTTAAATATTTTAAATAATTATATTAATTAAAAAATTAATAAAACCCCCTCTCTCTCTCCTACCAAAAGCAAAAAAAAAAAAAACTGCGACACCCCTCTCTCTCTCTCTCTCTCTCTCTCTCTCGCCCACCGAAAGGAAAAAACAAATCCTCCGATGTGGCTTCCCCGTTCAATATTGTCAGACGGACGACTAAGCCTATTTTCATAAAAAAAAAATTTTTCATGCCTAAACGCCTAATTAAGATTAACACTAAGCCTATTTTAAAAATAATCCCGACAAATAACCTCGGATAGCTCAAAATCCCGGTGGATTCAATTGACCTCTATAGGTTAACGCCATCGGTAACACTCTGACAAACAACCTCGGATGAGTCAAAAATCTTCGGCGGATTCAATTCAACCTCTTCCACACAGGTTAACGTCATCGAGCAAAGACTCTGACAAACAACCTCGGATAGGTCAAAAATACTCAGCGGATTTTATTCAACCTCTTCCATACAGGTTAACGTCATCGAGTAACACTCTGACAAACAACCTCAGATGGGTCAAAATCCTCAGCGGATTCAATTCAACCTCTTCCAAAGGTTAACGCCATCAAGTAATACTTGACAAACAACCCGGATGGGTCAAAATCTCGGATTCAATTTGATCTCTTCCATACATGTTAACGTCATCGGGTAACACCCTGACAAACAACCTCGGATAGATCAAAAATCCTCAACAGATTCTATTCAACCTCTTCCATACAAGTTAACGTCATCAAGTAATACTTTGACAAACAACATCGGATAGGTCAAAAATCCTCAGCGGATTCAATTCGACCTCTTCCATACAGATTAATGTCATTGAATAACACCCTGACAAACAACCTCGGATAGGTCAAAAATCCTTAGCGGATTCAATTTGACCTCTTCCATACAGGTTAACGTCATCGGGTAACACTCTGACAAACAACCTCGGATGGGTAAAAATCCTCAACGGATTCAATTCAACCTCTTCCACAGTTAACGCCATCAGCAAAGACTCGATAAACAACCGATATGTCAAAAATACTCCGATTCCATTCAACCTCTTCCATAGGTTAACGCATCGTAAACACTCGACAAACAACCTGGATGGTCAAAATCCTCAACGGATTCAATTCAACCTCTTCCACACGCACCATCGAGCAAAGACTCTGATAAACAACCTCGGATATGTCAAAATACCAATTCCATTCAACCTCTTCCATACAGTTAACGCCATCGTAACACTCGACAAACAACCTCGGATAGTCAAAAATCCTCGGATTCAATTGATCTCTTCCATAGTTAACGCGTTTGCAACACGACATAAACAACCTGGATAGGTCAAAATCTCGGATTCAATTCAACCTCTTCCATAGTGTTAACGCCATCGAAGTCACACTCGACAAACAACCGGATAGGTCAAAAATCTCAGACTAATTCAACCTCTTCCATACGTTAACGCCGTTTGATAACACTACAAATAACCTCGGATGGGTCAAAATCCTACGGATTCAATTCAACCTCTTCTTCCACATGCGTTAACGCCATCGAGCAAAGACTCGACAAACAAACCGATAGGTCAAAATCGCCGGATTCCATTCAACCTCTTCCATACGTTAACGTCATCGGGTAACACTCTGACAAACAACCTCGGATGGGTCAAAATCCTCAGCGGATTCAATTCAACATCTTCCACACAGGTTAACGCCATCGAGCAAAGACTCTGACAAACAACCTCGGATAGGTCAAAAATCCTCAGCGGATTCCATTCAACCTCTTCCATACAGGTTAACGTCATCGTAATATACAACAACCCGGAAGTAAAAAATCTCGGTTTCAATTAATTTCTTCCATACGTTAACGCCATTGAGTCACACTTCACAACAACCTCGGATAGGTTAAAGAAAATCAGACTATCGCCGGAATTTCACTACCATCGTTGCCGGTTATCCGCGATTACGACGCGCCGTACTATCGACCATTGTTGCAATTGCTGACTATTTGCCGCTAATTGTTGCCGCTGACCACGTTTGGCCGCTAACCACTACCGGTCACCGCTGTTGACCATCTCCGGCAATCGGTTACCACCATCGTTGCTATTATTCCGCTGACACTGATGTCGGGTTACCACATCGACATTGCTGCCATTAGGTTATTGACCACTTCGGCTGCCAACCACTGCTGCTGGTCGCTGCCAGACTATCGCCGGCAATCGGTCACAAATCATCGCGCCATCTCCGGTTACCACCATCATCGGCCATCTCCGGCTACCACCATTATCATCGCTATCCCACCGATATCGACGCGCCGCCACCGCCATCATCACTGGCCGCTGATTATCGTTGATCATCACCTCAAACCGCCGGTCCGAAGGTCGCGCACCTCTTTCGAGAAAACGGAGCTTAGTCATATGAACTACGGGCCTTGATCGCCTCCAAACCTGGTCGGTCCGACGAGGTTAGTTGACACCTCTTTCGAGGGAAAACTAGAGTCTTATCATATGAACTACTGGTCTTGATTGCCTCCAAACCTGATCGGTCTGACGAGGTCAGTTAACGCCTCTTTCGAGGGAAAACTGGAGCATTGTCGTATGAACGACGGTCCTTGATCGCCTCCAAACCCGGTCGGTCCGACGAGGTTAGTTGACACCTCAGGGAAAATCGGAGCCTTGATGCTACGGGTCTTGACGCTCAAACCCGGTGGTCCGACAAGATCGCGCCTCTTCGACGGAAAACTGGAGCTTTACCGTATGAATTACGGGTCTTGATCGCCTCCAAATGACCTTCTCTCAAGAAAAAGAGAATGTGCCATCTCCTAGGCCCTAAGGAGGTTTTTATAGACCCCCTATAGGGGCAAAAATGTCAAAAATCGCCAAAAACCATCCAAAATCGCTCAAACGGGCGAAGGGCCAAACGGACAACGGAGCACACGGCACGCGACTAGGCCAGGAGTGCCAAGCTGGTTTCGCTCCCCGCTCGCCACCAGCCGACTCGGTCTGTTCGCTGACCGTCAGACCATTGCGTACCTCGCACCACCGCTACGATCCGCTTCGCGACCACTGCCAGACGCTTCGCAGCGGCCGCTCGCTTATCATGCGCGCCACGCGCAGCGCTTACTTTAGCAGCATCACGAGTGCCTGCTCCATGGTCTCAGAACCTCAAATCTCGCACTCAAGATACCTACACACATTCGTGGCCCTACATCTGCTTCCGTAGTCATAATCTTGTGCTCCCATGAAGATTTATTCTCTCAAAATGTGTGATTAATGGACTCTCAAATTTCATTGAAGAAATTTGTTATTTTCAAGTATTTAACATATATATATTTGGATGATTGAGATAATATCATCCAAAAATAGGAGGCAACTGATATGACACTTAAAATACTACTAGTCGAAGCACGAATCTTGATGCTAAAACAAACGATCCAAGTTAAACCGGTCGAGATCACTTAAAATATCCTTGGAAACTCGGAATGTGCTTAAATCTCTAAATAACTCTCAAACATGGAGGGATATAAATCGAAGCGCCTCGACGAGCCGGATCTAACGAGCCCAAGATCTCATAATTCTGACTTCATTTGAGCATTCAAATACACAAAATACATCATATGATCAAGGGAATCATCTTGAACCGTCCGATTGAGAGGAGTGATTCGGATTTTACATGTATTTACAGAGATGTCACTCCTTCAATCTATAAATAACCCCTCATTCCTCATGAGGAGGCAGCAAGAGAGAGAGAGCTCTAAAGAAAATCCTCCAAGACAATCGCGTTACCACTGATTTGTCAACCACCGCCGGCCACATCCTTGCCTGCCAATCTCGTGCCACCATCATGACGACGCTCATCTAGTGAGTTCGTTGTTCACCATTATCTACTACCACTAGAACTATTACCTCAACGCGATTGGTTGTTGTTGTTTAATTTTGGGATTCTAGTGTTCTTCTCATATTACATGTAATCTCATTATCTAAAAAAACTTGACTTCAAAACAAATATATATGAAGTTTTTTTATCTGTCCAATGATTTTTCCTCTTTTCGAGATTTTTCAGTAAAATTCCTGAGTTTTCACTCTTAAACACCCATGTATGTGGATTTCACAAGTAAGTAAACTTTCACTCTACCGTAACTGATTTTCTAGCACACAATAATTATAAACTTGTTTATAAACTTAAAATATTTATTCGACTTATTTGATGAACAATTTAAAGACAAGTTATTCTCAAACAATAAATTTTTCTGATAGCCCTATTTACGTGAATTATTTATACCGTGAAAGCTTGTTATGTTGCTCCTCCAAAGGAGCCTGCCTAGGATGCAATTCAAACTCAGCTGGGAAAATTTCTTCTGAACTTTCTTGAATAAATTGTTCTTCCACAACCTTATCGACCCACAATTTCTAATTATTTCTAAGCCGATCTCGTTGATTTTAAGGGAAATCGTCATTAGTGCCTGCTGCTATATTGAGGGCTATTTAGTTGTCTGTATTTGTAGTATAAAGTAAATTAAATATATAAGTAATCTAATTTTTTGAGTGTTTGGTATTATGTAAAATAAAATTTTAACACATTTGTAGTGTATTTGAAATACATTAGAATGATCATTTTAGGTGTATTTGGAATTCAGCCGATTTAGGCATAAATTAGTATTTTGATTGCCGATCATCGTCGCCGCCGCCTTGCCCGTCGACCCGATCACCGCCGCTCCCACCAGCGATCACCGCGCCATCGGCAGTCACCGCCGCCTAATCTTCTTTACTAAAGCCAATCTTTAAAATATTTTAATTAGTTTCAATAATTTATTAATATTATAAATTGATATAAGGCAAATAAATATCTGAATGGACCTCGTAGCCCTTGCTTCAACAAGACTTGGATTATCGCTAATGCTAAGTCTTTGGCTTCCCATATTTCACATCAAAATTGAATAAAGACTTGGACCATCGCTTATGCCAAGTCTTTTGCTTCCAATATTTCACATCAAAACTGAATAAAGACTTGGACCATCGATAATGCTAAATCAAAATTCAATCATTCTTTGTATTAAATAGGATGAGATTTTTTGTTCACCCACACAAACTCACGAGGAGAGACTATATTATAATATAGGAGGGATTCAAATTTAAAATCTTAATAACTTCTAAAACTCTAATTAATCAAACTAATTAGCACCCACCTATATGAATCATGATGAGATATTAAGTTTTGATGGAAGTTATGCCTCCATAATTTAAAGATCAAGAATATCTTATCATTTGATTTACAAGATTATGTGATAAGAGCATGTTGTGATACCTTCTATAAGGAGATAAATCAACTTAAAGGCTGTTTAGTTGCCTAAAAAAAAGAATGTGATATAAAAAAAAATATAATGTATTTAAATTACTTTAATTTATTTGATTGAAAACTCTACAAATATATAATTTTTATTTTATTTTTAAAAAATAAATATAATGTAAAATATTTTTTAGATTAGTGGCGAACAGGAGTTTGTGGCAGCGAAACCCCAACAATCAAAACACTTTACACTGACCAATGTATTTAAAATTTGCCTAAATCAAGCGAATTCCAAATATATCAAAATGATCATTCTAATGTATTTCATACATATAAAATTTTATTTTACTTTACCAAGACTTAAAAAATTAGATTTCATATATTTAATTTACTTTACACTCTAAATACATTCAACTCCTTGTAATTCCCTATTCTTTGACTTACTTAAAAATCAATGGTGGCATGGCTCAATTAGCATGATCCAAATACAGTAGGTGTATAACTTTCAGAGTCACTTAACAGTTTTATAAATATAAATATAAACTTGATACTAACATCAGAACAGTATGAGATGTAAATCTTTCAATTTTAAAATTTAAAATATCATGCATTCAAAGGCGAACTACTGAACTAGAACAAAAATATATCATCACAAAATATATCTCAAAACAAAATCATTTAGCTCTCTGGCTACAATTCTGAAACTTGATCAATTGAAATATTTAAATTGACGAGCAGATGAATATATCAATAAAAAAAATGCAAATCGATATGAAAATTCCTGATTCTGATGAAGAAATTTCATCAGATCATGCAAAACTCTGCAATAAGGTAGGTCAGCTAACTAAATAATCTGCTTGTGTTATTTATTGAATGTAACAGAATAACACATTTCCAAACCATTCAGCGAGAAGAGCTGAAAAGAGCTCTGCCAATGATACCCGTGGCTTCAATGTACCGTTCGACGCATCTAGAGATGCAGCTGCTCTCGCTTCCGCTCAAACTGGTTCCTGGCTTTGTAATGCACTTTTCAAAACACTTGCTCCTTAAAGTCTGCAGCCAGATGCAAAAAATGTAAAAAAATAAAAAGGTTTAGGATATCCTCACCCAATTTTGATGAGATAGAATAAGAAATTGATATGTGATTTTATAAAATATTTAAGGGGGATTTACATACATAACACATAATTCTTTTATATTTATATGTCTGATACCCAAATGTTAATATTTGCATACATATCACTTAAATCCTTGATATCATGTTAAAAAAATATCACTATCACCAACTTTTTTTTGAAGTAAATGCACTTTTTTAGGTATTAAATATGCAAATCGATAAGAATTGTGTGGTATGCATGTAAATTTTCCTATATTTAAATGACATGAAATTATGTGATTTTGAAGTGCAGAAAAAAAAAACAATTAGGAGATTTAAATGTAATCATTAGAAAAAAATGTTATAAACATTCTGATGAAAATTGGGTCAGGATAAATCCAAAATTTTCCAGTATAAAATACTGACTTCCAATGTTAATAGGACAATGAACTCAACATGTAAATGTGATTATTTTCGCCAATAATATAGAGCTTACAATTTTGTTGTATTCCATAAAAGCATGGTGAAAAAGGAAAGTAGAGCATTGCAACACAACCAAGCTTCCATTGGAGAAACCAAGGTTCACAGATTTCACATCGCAACATTTCTCCTTAGATTCATTACAAACTAATAACAAATAAAGTGTCAAACAAAAGGAATATCCACTAGTACAAATAAAATATTGAACTACTCCAAAGTAGGCTATTGAGCTGTTTGGAGTAGATTCTAGTAAGATGCTTGAACAACTAATAATAGCTCATTTTGGCTGCATGAGCAAGATGTAAAATGCACTACCTTGCACGATGTCTACATGTCTAATCCCTATGAAAATTGTGGATACATTTTTATTTTAGTTTCAAAAGCAGGTATAAAATTTTAAAAAGGAACATCAGAACCAAGCAGGCTCGATAATACATAGACAGCTCTAAATATGTAACAAGGCCTCAAATGATGTGAAATAGGATGGGAGCCAAAAATCGAAGCCCATTAATGCAAAAGAACAGCTTTATCAGCATATCAACGATGATGAAGGCTTCGACAAACTACTATGTAAAAAGAAATCAGACAAAAAGTTTCCGCAACTCAGTTAGTTATTTAACTAATACTCCTAGACAAAATTGATGCAAGAAGTGGCAAAACAAAGAAAGATGATTTTCGTTGAAATCATAGGACTGTAAGAAACATTTTATTAAATATTTGTGGAAGTCTTATATTGTTAGATGGGTAAAAATAGTAAAACAGAAAGTGATATGCAAAATGTTAATTTTGAAATGGATTTCGAGATTTAAAAGTTCTGAAAAGGATGATTGCAGCAAATTTTGGAACGGTTGATGGCCGATGGATGCATGTTAAATGGGGCAAATCTTCACAAAGCAGAGCATCAAAGCAGGATGCACTCTAAATTTTATTCATCCAATCTAATATTCATAATATATGAGCTTTAATGTCCTATTCCTATTTAGAGGAAGAGAGCATGTGCACTTATAAATAAGACAAGCTAATCTACAAAATGATAAAACTACCAGAGAATTAACCAATATACCCTTAATAGACAAAAGGAAATAAATTATGATCATCATCCTTAATGTAAGCAGATATCATCGTCAAAAGTGAATCAGGTATGACCAAATGTGATGTAACATCATCGCAAATTCGCAATGGAGTCCATTAAGTAACAAAAAAGCCATAAACATTGAAACTCATGCTGATACAAGGAGGTAGACCTCATCGATCAATGGGAGATGTATTGTATCATTGTGCTGATCCTTAAAACACCTACTATGCATCAGACAGGAGAATCATGGCCTAAGACAATAAATTATGTCTGTCTGTTCCCCTCCTCAGCTGTCCTCTTTAACTATCTATACTGATTGCTGATTCCCTAAATATGAAATATTAATACTCTCTAGAAAAGTAGGATTGTGATATTATATTTGGAGATTCCTTCTATTTGCATCTTCATTGTTTCAAAGGGGAGTGCGTGTGAGAAGGAAGGTGTTAGGGGTGTGTGTGCATGTGTACACAAGCACGAGAGAGAGAGAAAAGTCAAAGAATAATAACATAGCTAATAAATAAATTTATTTATTTTTAATTTATGATGAAATCGGCCAGCTCTTTTCAGTGCCAGAATGAGGTTCAGAAATTACAAATTAAGCAGGTTTTTTCAGGTAAAAAGTGATATCTAATGTGCTGAAAGCTAAATTTTGTAATTAAAATGGAGAAGTGCCTCAATAGTATATGAGAAAATCATTTTAGTTTAAGGATAAATTATAAAACTAGAAATATCTATATTGGATGAAGTGTTGGACAATAAAAAAGTTACTAATAGCCAAATTAAGTGAAGTAAACAAGCAATAGTATAAGATGGTTGCGGAGGAAACACCTAGAAAAGATAATAGTGAAAAATGAGCTTTATATGGTTTGGTCATGCATAAAAAATTAACATAAATAACTATAAATGCAAAAAAAAACATAACATAGAGAAACGTCCATTTAGCACTAAATTCAAATGAATAGAGGAGGTTTTATAATACCGCCTGGTCCCAAATAGTTCAGATAATAATAATTATGATGATCTAGATGAAGTGAAGAGTAATAAAGTCGGGCAAAGAGAGAAATAAAGAAAAAGAGCAGGGGGCTCATTAGGAACAAAAATAAACAAAGCTAGCATTTGCATGAATTTGATGAGGATAAACCTGCTAAGATAAACGTGTACGGAATAATAAAATCAAAGAATAATGCACAATGTAAAAGCAAGCAAATAAAAATTAAACCTATGGATGGATAAAATTAATTACATAAAAAATTAAAGATACTATCCACGCATATAGGTAACTGGAAAGTGGCTGGGAAACGGACCTTAGCATTACATTTTTTTGAAGAAAAACAGAAAAGAGTGAAGGCCTCAGAGATTGTTATTGCTGCTCATAGTGATTGCAGTTATTATAAATATAAATTATAAATGAACTTGGTTGAAAACCAAAAAATATTGGACAAGCTCAGAAACACTTATGAAAAAGAAGCAAACATTGCGCTACATCCAAGATATGAGATAAAAAGGCACAACGTCAATTTTGTCTACAAATAGCCAGTAAAACCATAAGAAAAAAAGAAACATATATATGAACAATATAGTTTAGAAAACAAATTGCCCAACCCATAAAAAAAAGGTTCAAAAGTGATTGCAGGCATTTGAACCGTATGAACATCCCTAAAACTCCATGAGCATAGAATGAATGAATGGTTACTGAGATCAATCATCAAATGCTCATAAAATTCTACTACCAAATGTGCAATAAGTTCTATAATAGGAGAGCTACATAATTGTCATTGTCAATTTGACTCACTCATGTTTTGTGTTTGTACATCTGAATTGTACAGGAATACCAGAAATAAATTCACCTCACAAGATCTGTTATGGCTAAAATATTCCTGAATAAGTTTAATAGAGATCAAATGGCTGACATCAAAGTTAAAATTTTCAGGGTGAAAGCATATGAAAGCATGTATCAAGATATCCAGTGTGCATGAATTGTGTTATTCCTCAAATTGCATGCAAGAGTTCCAGTGGCTATATACATGGATCTCTCAGCTGGGATTTGATACTTGATACATCTATTTTGTATCCTAACTTGATATATCCTCTTAGCGACTAAAGTTTCTTGGAGTAGTAGCTTCAAAAGTCCATACAGAAAGTACATCCTTGTGAGGTAAACTTAATGTAAGAGTTTCCTGGGTTTCTTTGAAGAAGAGTGGACGTATTTATGATTGAAGGACTAATAAGTATCCCTTTGTTATGTATACAATTTTTGTGGCTTCTTTAATAGAAAATCATATCTCTCTCTCTCTTGTGAACGTAAGCATTATTGAAACTAAATTACGTAAATCTTGACATCTCTTCCTCTACTTTTCCAATTAGAGATATTAAAAAGGTATTCAAGATCGAAAAAATGGGCAGCCACATGCAAAAGCCAATGGAGTTACATATCTCATCTTCTTTCGATGATTTCAAAAATACATTCATATTTATTATTATATCAAAGGCACAGCTACTGCTTCTTTAGAATAACTATTGGAGGCTTTTTTATGCCTACTAAAAGCATGACCTTCAACAAAGGGCCACAGTATTCTAGCTAATACTTCTTTGGACTATCCACTGCCTTATATATGAAACCATCAGAGAATTTTTCTATATCCTCTAAATGAAGGACCTTCAACAAAGGGCCATCTATTTTGAGTGTATACACCACAGTAGTCCAAAATAATTGTATCAAGATAGTTTATTAAGTTTGCTTAGCCTTTGTTTCCTTCAAATAGAGACCTCACATAAATTCTTAACATGCAAGTCTTTCTTCGAATTCATTTTTTGTTGACAAAAAATATTTCAAGATCAACAAAAGTAGTGACAATCCAATCTCATCCGGTTTGGCAAGTGATCTCTGATTATTGTACATCTATTAAGTCAAACAATCATAATCTTTTAAAGAAATGAAGCTATGCACGCCATCACTCTCTCAAAATATTTATTTAGTTGTTGGAACTTAAAGATATAGTTTATTATTAAATCTAAATAATAAATAACATATGGAGTCTAAAACAAGTGTGGGTACTTATTCATAAAATTTTTACTAGATTCTAGAGCATTTAACACTAAATCATTAAACTATTTGAGATAAGTATAGAATTTTCAAAATAACTATAATATTGTGTAACCATGTGGTGACTGATTAACCTACTAGCACATTTTATAAAGCATTATCAATGACTATTTAAATGAAAAAATGTGATCCAATCTTTGATATATTATTAAATAATTTAAGCACTTAATGGCATTCTTTGAATAAGAGTTACCATTAACCAACTCTATAAATGGGGTTTCTCTTGAACAATTAATTAAAAAAATTACACATTTCCCATTACAAAATGTCCAACCATCAACAATAAGATAACCACATTTGAAAGTTTGCCTAAATCACATACAACAACTTAACTGAAAATAAGTTATATATGAAAAAGGACCATAAAAAATTCTTTATTATAAATTAAGGTCATTAAACGATATCCAAAATGTATTTGCAAAATTGGTAATAAATATTAAAGATATTTATGATGTTAATAAAAAAATATAAGAAAATATGTCCTTGCTAATAAAATAATAGATACCATTAAAACATATTGACCAAAATATACATTATTAATAAAGTGGAATATTTAAAAATAATGACTAAAAAAATATTAACACTCCTTTAATCAATGGATGAAAAAAAATCCCATGAATGATAAGATAAATTTAGCATATAGTGGCCAACCACTTGATGTAGTTAACCAATTGTAGTTGGCAATAATGGCCATCCAATTCACACAAACCCCTTCCCCTCCCCTAAACAAAATTAAGTTTGTTGAAATGTGTTATGGCCAAATCTTGTAATTGATTGATGATCCATGAGGACGTAATCGACCATCATTGTTGTAGTAAATCCTACTTGTACTCAACCCCAATTGGTGTAAGCAATCCATAATGGTGTATATAACACAAATGCAAGTTGACATACCAATACAAGTCAATAATACATAATAGCCTATGTTATTGCCAAAGCATAGCAAAGCACACCACATTTGCTATTTGCATTCAAAATAGTACACACTATTTATGATATTGATGAGCAATAGCACAAAGTGCATTTTCCTTGTGGCACATATGATTTTTTTTCTCCAATTTATTACTCAAATCTAATATTAATATGATTAAATTTATTTTTTATTAACTTTATTTTCTTTTATAAGGCTTTCCTAAGGAAAATCATGCAAGGAAAGCATCCAATCCTTACTCCAACCAAGGACTTCAATGTTTCACAATTCACATACTAGAATGGCTTCTACTCCAAACAAGACGAAGACAGCTCAACTTCGTGTGATGACAACTAGTTCAAGTCTAAGCAACGGACAATAGCTCTAACACCAGATGAAGTCATTGACTATAGGTAACAACGATGGCTTTTACATCAATTAACATTCTCAACAATATTGGGCAATCTAAACACTTGATTCTTCACTTACTCTAGAATTTGCATAAATACACTTCAGCATTTTTTTAATCACAGAACTATACTATAAAAAAAATCCGAAATAAGTTTGCATGAATTATAATAGTATTTTTTAAAATCATTTCTCATAAATTATATAGTTGTCTTACATGTAAAATAAATACATGGAAAATGTAGATGTAAATGGAATATATATGTCTCATAAATTCATTCTTTTTCATTTATATCTTCTTTAGATTTTGAGAAAAAAATTTATTCTAAACTTTTTAAGATTTTATTAATATAGTTGTCTTGTTTAATTCATTAATTTCATAAATTAGGTACCAAAAAATATCATATCTAAGCCAAACTTCAAAGAAAAGTCGACAAGGAGTTGAAAGATAAAATTACAACAGAAGGAAATTATTTGTCATGAAAAATGTTTGTTTGAAAATTATAGAAATGCTAAAGCTTGTGATAATTACCCTCAAGATAAAAAACAAAAATCAAGAGAGTATGAACGAGTTGGACAAGGAGTTGAAAGATCAAATTAACGAAATGGCATATATTAATACGAATAAATAAGAAGATTTTGACAAGATATATTATGACATTTTACGTCTCAGACCATCTAATAGATACCATAAATCAAAATCATATACTTCGAGTCAAGATTTAACAACTTCTATGTTTAGAATATCAAAGATTAAAGAACCATTGAATACATTTTTAACTCCCAAATCCCTTTGAAGTGGTGTTAAAAAAATGTAAAAGAAAAATGGATGCTGCTAAAGAATTGAGAAAGAGAGCAATTCAAGTGTTTTGTGCATCAATATACAATATTAACATTCTTTGTAAAGTAATAAAGTATGATAGCTTTTAGGCAATAATGCAAGCATTTAAATAATTTGATCATGAAAATAAACCTCAAAACTATTATGAGGCAGAAATTCCATACCAAAATAAAAAAGGTTAAACACTCACAACAATTGTTGTAATGCCACAAAAAAGATATTTTGAATATGGTTGTTCTCTTATGGTTAATGGTTGGACATCACATAAAATGAAAATTTTAGTGAACCTTTTGGTTAGTTATCCAAAAGTAACCGCATTTATAAACTTGATTGATGCTATCTCATAATCAAAGAATGCCATAAAGATGCATGAATTATTGAGCAAGAATATGAAAGATTAAATTGCATTGTGTCATTCAAGCGATTACAAGAAATGCCTCAAATAATGTTATTGCAAGTAGCGCACTACATGGTTACAATGTGTTTTAGTTATTTTAAAAGTTTCATATTTATTTTAAATAGGTCAATGATTTATTGATTAATGTTTTGTAGTATTATTGATTGTCTAAAAAAGTTAATGAAAAAAGAAATAGGAATGATTTGAGAGTATACTTTAAGGGTGAAGGAAATTTTGAGAATCCTACTATTGTAAGACAAGATGCTACTTAGACACCAAGTGATGTGATTTTTAAATATAAATTATAATCAATAAAGAATAATATTTTGATATTTAAAAAATAATGAAAGTTAATAAATATCATTAATTGATTGGAGGGTAGCATATGACCTGAGAGCTCAATATTTGCAATACTTCATGATCAAGGTGCTTGGCCTTAAATGTAGCTTATCTAGATATGAATATAATTAGAGTGTATTTGAACATGTAAATACAAAAAAAAAAAAAATTGCTAATTAAAATAAAAGTTTATAATTTAGTAATCTTAATAATTTTTGTGTTGCAAATTCATAACAAAAGAAAAAATGAGATGGATCATGATTGCCTCAAAATTATGGTTCATGAGAATTATAATAGGACCGAGATTTGAAGATATAACAATTATGATATTATTGACCCCATCTCTCTAAATGATATAAATGATGTTAATGAGTGGTTAAAAAAATAGAAGATGAGTAAAATGAAGATGCATTAGTTATTGATCGGAAAAATATGACATGTAATATTATTGCAAAAGTTAGTGATGCTTAAGAAAGAAACTAAATATTTGAGAACGTTCTAAAGAAAAAGATAAAGAATCTTCATATAAGCCTAATACTTATATAAATGAACTGAAGATGATAAGAGTGATGATAAAAATTACAGAGATAATGATAATGTTGATTAAATAGATCAAACTACTTTAGCTTATGTTGATGGTGATAATGCTGAAGATGATTTTTCATTAAAAAAGCTACGAGAATTGCAACAAAAAATTATTGAGCTCTTGAGACCTTAAGCATAAGCATCAATGTTTAATATTATAGAAAATTAAAAGTGATAGATTACATATAAATTTAATTATTTTTATTAGCATGAGAGTTTACTCTTCAATTTAGTTGTCAGTCATAAAAGTTTAACCATATTTTTTTAATATTTTGTACTATTTAAAATAGCATGTTTTATGCTATGTCATATGTATTATGGCTCCACGAGTTTTTTCCAATATTCATCATTGACAATGATAGATGTACCTAGCCCAACGTGGCTTGATGTAGCCACTCTTTTGCAGAATTTTTGTTCCTAGTCCTCCCTTTAAGCCACTCTTGTTTGATTCCTTTTATAATTCCCCTAATAGAGAGAAAAAAAAAAAAATAGTTGCCCATATAATTTAAAATTAAAATTACATATGTATTCCCTCACCCCAATTCATACCATTTTCTTGCAGCTAATGTGCACCTTCCCAGCTTCCCTATTTTACTAGTAAACTTGAAAAAAAGGTTTAAGTATAGAGAAATAAAACATTTTGTCTTTCATGTAAGATAAACAACTAAATTTCTCAACAAGAATACACCATCTGTCTCTTAAGCTGGACTGGTTTTTGGTGATAATATTACAACATTGGTAAATACAAACTCAATAGTTATAAATCAAAAGCTTCATTTTTTCAATAAAAAATTACATCACAATCCTTAGCTATTTATTTCCACTGGGTAAAATTCCATAGGTGACTTCAAAATCATATTGTTTAGTGACTTACAAACTTAAATGCACACTAATTGATGACTATGTGCTCCAGTACCTTTCAAATCTAACAATGAGAATAAGAATTGCAATTTGGAATTTAACCCAACCAAAGCTTTTAAACTAACCCTTCAAAGATTAATTCTCTCATAAAGTTGAAGAATAATCACAGTCATCTCATTTGTCTCTTTAGCAAAAAATTTCTCATGCTCCTTAATATTACAATTCTTACCTTGATTGTAAGCCATGAAAGAGGGTGAACCATTGGATACATTAACTTCTTGTAATGTGATTTTGTCTTACTCATTGGCACAATCGTTTGAATGAATTTTACTTGTCTGTGCATTTTCTTAGATATCTACTTTCCTGGCTTATTTGTCTATATTATTATGTAATGAATTTAATAGAGTTTCTTTCTTGTCCATCTTAGTCTCAAGGTCCATTTCAGGCAGCTATAACTTTTTATAAAGTTGGTTGTAAAGTGTAGAAACAATTTTTTAAAAAAATATTGTGATTGTTACAAATATTTTCTTTCTTGAAAAATTCAAACAACATCTTGCCATCCGATTCCAAAATTTTTTGAAAACAAAAAATTTATAATCAGTGATTACCAAAAAACCATTCCAAATGCATTCTCAAACTACTCATCTCCCTTTGTGTCGCGATCATCTAAAACCTATGGGTTATACTTGAACTTAATTTTCATCTCTTACATTTTTTTGGTTGTTCTATCCTTTAAGATGATAGTGATTGCGAAAGAATTTTAGATCCTTTCAAACTTTATGCATCCCTATTAAACAATTAACAAAGAAAACCTTCTGCTCCAAATGAAATATCCTAGGCCACAAGTTACCTTCAAAATATGTTTGTACAGTCTTACATTGTTGGCCACAAGCTACCTTCAAAATATGTTTGTGCAATCTTACATTGCTGAGATCATTGTATAAGTGTTGCAAACATTTGATTTCTCTCAATTGTAGTTCATTGGGTAGATTTTAAACATTGATTATTTCTTCAGTCCAACCCACAATAACTTTTAACATGTCATGACTCATTTCAAATGCACTATACCATAAAAGAATGAAAGATCAACTTCAATCCACCAAAATCTAATTGTTAAACAAGTGAATATTATTTGATAGAGAAGTAGATTTTGGCTTGCCCAAACCAACCAATGATCCACAAAATATCAACTCTCCATCATAGGTCAACAAAACTAGCATAATAACCACCTTGAAAGGATAAATTTTCAACCACTTCAAGATCGTCATAAATTAACATTTTTCCCTTCTATTTTCCACAATCATGTTGTTCTTTTTTACAATTCATGGTCTCCTATATCTCACTTGCACCAATCACCCCTTGATTATCGCATTGGTTTGTGGGTAGCATGAACTTCAAATTCAAAAATATTATTGGAGAGTCTAAGAAGTGTCAGATGAGCCTCAATCTTTTTGTAATTTATTTATGCAACCTTGGTCAGCAAAGGAAATTTTATTTTCTCCTTATCAATTGATCATGATTCCTTCCTCATAATGCTACCTTATTACAAGAATTTTCAATATATTCCTATGATTGTTTCACAATGAACAATTTGCTCTAGTATGAATTTCATTCATTCCAAATATAAAAAAAATTCTAAGAAGATCACAATCATTATTAGGATGCTTGGTAATATCGGTTTGTGGTTATTTCCCTTAAATTAGAGTTTACAAGGAGATATGAAAGTTGGTGGTAAATAAGAATTCTTAAGTAAAACCCTAATTAGTATTTCACAAACTTTTAGAATTTGATGTATACCTTAATTTAGAAAAGTGGTTCATAATATCATGGAGTTTGACCTTCAAGCTATAAAGTGAATAGAAGTAGGGTTGTTCACAATTTATAGATAGTGTTTGTGCCTCTCGGCTCATAAGGGAGTTGCTAAAAATTCCTATATATGGGAAAATAAAATCTAGAGAGTCTTGAGTAAAAGGACAATAAAGCTTAGCTGATTGTAACAAGAAAAGTTTATTTTAAACTCATGCTTTCCACCTCTAAACAAAAAGATTTGCAATAAACATCTATTATGGCTCAAGATCAAGATCAATTTATATACAAAAGGGTCACAACAAAATCCTTTCCTGCTAATCAAAAAATAAAATAAAAATCATTTAAAGATATCCAAAATATCTTTATAAAGTCAAGTAATATTTATAAGAGATAGCATCATATACTAAAAAAAGAACATGTCTAGATAATTAAGAAACATCATTAAGCATATCCTTACTAATTTAAAATATCTAAGTACTAGACATGGGCTCATGCATATGATAGCATATCTTACTGGAGTTAGAATATTAATTAAATGCTAGTTAAAATATCCTAGCAACCAATTATCAATGTGTGTATTATCATTCCTTGGTGCATCCAATCCAAGGCATGGGCAGCCATTGTAGCTGTTCATGCTCTCCCTTGATGTAGTTGGCTCAATAAAATAGTCAAGCCTCTTGGGTCCATCTCCAAATGGCATAGTTGGCTCATAAAATAGACACTCAATATAATGTTGTCAATCAAAGTTTATATTACAAACCAAGTTGGTGCATCTAATCTATGATGATGTAACCAACATTAATGCTGAGCTAAACAAAAGTGGGTTGTTGTAGCCACCATTTTTGAGTGTTGCCTCCTATGATTTCCCTTGATTTATCATGGTAAAAATTACAATAATTATTTACCATATGCTGTAATACCCTGATGAAAATAGTTACTATCAATTTTAACAATTTTCAAGTAGGACACACACATTTGATACAAGTAGCAAGGACTCTTTTGTAAATTTACTTTGGGAACACTATGTGATGCATCTAACATGATATCTTGGAACATCAAATTATTAGAAAGTATCCACATGATAAAACATTGCATTAAAATATTCAGATTTATAAAAATAGAAAAGTAATTTTTTGAGAAGAAATTAGAATAAGTAAACGAATCAAAATGAACTTAGTATAATAGAAGTAGTGCTTAAGAAAAATTGTATAAACCAGATGTAGTACTATGGTAAGCCTATGTGCAGACGCCCATTCATAGAGCCAATGTGCAGAAGCCCATTCATTGAGCCAATGTGAAGTGGCACATATAGCATTGGTTGTAGCCTTTGAAATAAATAGAAAGTGTGCCAAACCTCCACAAAATAACCAGAACTAACTACAGCCGAGAATTACTTCACATTACCAATTCATACAAAAAAAAAAGCTCATAAGTTGGGTTACTCCAAATTCAAGATATATCCCACAACAAGCCTTAATCCCACTAGGTGGGGTCGGCTACATGAATCCTTCGTCTCCATTGTGTCCTATTATGTGTCGAATTCTCATTTAAATCAAGTATACTAAGATCATTTTTTATACATCTTAACCAAGTAATTCAAGATATATCCCAATCCAAAAAAAATTAAAAAAAAACAAAGAAAATTTTAAACTACTGTTATCGTTTCAGAATTATTAGTAGCCTAAAATCTCGTTGAACTGAATGCAAATAATACCATACTTCAACTATTTCCATCAGGATCTAAGGAGAAGCTAATTTTAGATGCTAATTGCATCCAAAAATAATGAAAGGCTGGGATTGCAAACAAAAAATCACCTTCAGATGTTTAACTTATCAGGCCCACCCCCAAATCATTTTTTTCGCAAATACTTCCACTAATGTTAAACAGAACTACAAAACTAAATAGGCATGCATCATATCTTTATCTGCAAACCTTTATGTAGATTGGATTTAACCTTGACAGTTCCATCTACGTTCCAAACCAAATCTATGGCATTGGTTGAGCGACCAAAATCAAAAGCCATATTTGGTTTCACAGTATTCTTAATAGAAGACAACACAGTATAATTTGGTGAAAACAAATAAAAGCTTCCAAACATAATTCTATACTTTAGTCGATAATCAATATAAGAGAATTTTCACCTCGATGAACTCCTCAGCGTAGGCCTGGGCGAGCTGTGCCTTGAGTTGGTCCATCATCGCCTCCGCTGAAGGCCCCGACGAACCGGACGCCCCCGATGACAACGAAGAAGAGGACGAAAAAGTATCCATAGCGAGTTCTCTCTCCCTCCTCTATTCTTTTTCCGGCAAAGAATAGCGCCCAAAAGAAAAACCCTAGTTAGTTGAAGTGGTACTGTACAGGTTTAAAAACTTCTTTAAGACAAGTTTCTAATAAAATATCATGATTGTGAAGAAATATAATATTGAGAAATTTATAAATTAATCATCTAATATATATTTATTTATAATTTAATTAATATCTTTATTTTTTGAATTATTAGATTTATATATTTGGACATGTCACTATCAAATCATTAAGAACTTTACAAAAATGAAAAATATGAGTTGAGCTTTTATTATGAATTTCAATATTTTAAATTCAATTTAAAAAAAAGAAAATTTACAAATCAACCATCTAATACATATGTATTTATAATTTAACCACCATATCTATTTTTTTAGAATTACTAGACTCATATATTTGTATGTGCCACGATCAAATCGTTGGGAATTTTACAAAAATGAAAAATATGAGTTGAGCTTTTATTATGATTTTCAATATTTTAAAACCGATTTAAAAAATTAAGATTGAATATGATTAATTTTTAAATATAGAATAATAGAATGGTTGTGTATGTAAAAGTCCCTATAGTATTTAGTGAGACTTTTTTATTAGTGTTGTGTGTAAGATTCGTTAGAGTAGTAGAAATGTCTTAGCGCTCAAAAGCCAAGATACACAAAGAAAAGAATTTGAGAGACCTCTAGATTTTTACGTGGAAAATCAAAGAAGTGAAAAACCACGGGGTCTAGTCCACTTAAAAATAATTTTACTACTTCAGCTTATGTTACAATTATTATCATTTTTCCAAAGTTGGAGAATAATAGCTTACAAAAGTAAGTTTTGTGATAAGTTTCACTAGATTAGTGACGAAAGACTTGCTTGATGTGGTAGTCTGATGATCCAACGAAAACTATCAAAAGATGGTTAGGTGGCGGTTGGTAATAGCTAGCGATGGTGAACGACGGTAGAATGATCCCACTATTGTTGGTGGTGCAGACAGCGGTGGTGAGTGGCGGAAGCGCGAAGAACGCGAAAAGCGATGGTGGCGATGGAAGCCGGCTAACCATGGTGGCCGACGGTGGTGAGCCGTCCCAGATGCATGTCGCCCGATGATGATACCCAACGCGTTCGGCGATACCGGCGGTCGGTGATCCGGCGACGTTAATCGGCGGATCGATGCTTTGAGATTCTTCGAGTCCCAAAGTTTTCTCCATCTTAGCCCCCTTAGTGAAGAATGAGTATTTATAGATTATGAGCGTATAAACCATTTTATGGATGACTCAAAATGATTCATTCCTTCATCAAATGTATTTTAAGTAATTGAATGCTCAAATGAAGTTAAAATTAAGAGATCATAGGCTTGTTAGATGTTGTTTCGATTATTATAAACACTCCATATTTAGGAGTTTAGGGATCCAATGATATTTTTTCAATTATATTTTAAGTGCTTGATCTCGCTAATCTCAAAATCGATTGCTGATATCAGATTCAGTAACTAGAGGGACATATCTATTTTTGGATGATATTATCTCTATTATTCAAAAATACATTTCAAATCGACGAATAATTTTCTAATAATTGATTATAATTTTAAGAAAATTATTCAACTAATAACTTCCTTTATGTTGATCAAATTTGCAGGTACATTAACCTTTGCATCATATATAGTTTGAGAAAATAGATCTTCATGGGCACAAAAAATTACGATCAGCTAACACGCAGACTAGTCAGTGCATGTACGAATGTGCAGCATTGACATATCGCGGAGGTCATAACCCGTGTCACGAACACTGGGGACATTGGCGACTGCTGAAGCGATGGCCACGAGCACGCCGTGGGAGGTCACGGGCGAGGCCCCGGATACAAGACGGCGGTCGACAGGTCGGCGGTGCCCATCGCATACCCGCGCCCGCAGCTCGTGAGCTCAGGCGCCTAAGGCCCTACGCACCCGCATCCCAGGGGTCTCGCATGCCTCGCTCACGCTGCGTCTATGCCACGCTGCTCATGGTGGCCATGCGCGCCAACATCCTGACGCTCGCGTGGCGCTACTTAAGTTGGTCACGACCTCGCATGTCCGCCACTCTATTTGCCCACGCATTCGTGACCTCATGCACCTGCGTGACTGGTCTCTTGCGCCCTCTTCCGTGATCGTAGTCTTATGCCCCTCATGAAGATCTATTTTCTCAAACTATATCTAATGCAAAGGTTAATGTACCTGTAAATTTTATCAACATGAAGGAAGTTATTAGCTGAATAATTTTTTTTAAAATTATATGATCGCGGTATTTTGGATGATAGAGATGATATCATCCAAAAATAAAGTGATATGTCACCGAAAATTCTACTAGAAGCAATCTTGATATCGAAAGTAATATGATTTTGAAGACTACCCGTGATCAAGCACTTAAAATATAATTGAAATTTTTGGGATATCAGTTGGATTCCTAAATAGTTTCTAAATATGGAGTTTTTATAGTCAAATCGAGCGTCTTGACAAGTCGGATATAACAAACCTAAGATCTCTTAATTATGACTTCATTTGAGCATTCAAATACTTAAAATACGTCAGATGATCAAATGAATCATTTTGAGTCATCCGATGGAGTGGTTTGGATTTTGCATGTATTTACAGAAATGTCGCTCTCATAATTTATAAATAACTTCTCATTATTCACATGAGTGGGCCCAAGCTAAAGAAAGGAGATAACTTTGAGACTCGAAGAATCTCAAAGCATAATCAGTCCACCGGCCGATCGTCGCCAAATCATCGTCAACCATCGCACCGCCATTATCGCCATCCAACCACCGCGCCGGCCATGCCACCGACCACCGCCAATCATCATCGCCGGATAGTCACCATATCATCATCGACCGCCGTCGACCTTATTGGCGCCCGACCGCTTAGTCACCACCGCCCACTACCACCCGTTTTAGATCACCGCCGATTGCCACCATTCACCATCGCCAGCTTCTACCAATTGTCACTCGACCATCTTTTGATAGTTTATGTCATATCATCAGACAACCACCTCAAGCAAGGCTTTCGTCGCTAATCCAGTAAAGCTTATCACAAAAGTTATTCTTGTAAGTTGTCATTCTCAAACTTTTGGAGAAATGATAATAATTATAACAGAAGCTAGTATAGTGAAATTATTTTAAAGTGGATTAGGCCCCGTGATTTTTCTCTTCTTTGGTTTTCCACGTAAAAATCCTGAGGTCTCTCAAACTCATTTGTTGTGTGTGCATAACTTTTGTGCAACGCTTAGACATCGAATTCTCATACTCTACCAACCTGAATCTTCTTACACGCAACAGTTTGGCGCCGTCTATAAGAAGAGAATCCCCACAATCGCAATCTCTGTGAACATCTGCATTACAGCCAACAGGCGCAATACTCGCAACAATTAGCATACTTTTGATTTATTAAAAATGATATATGTGATTGTCTAATCTATTTGAGCACTCACTCATCGAGTGCTAGATCATTTGCCCCATTTAGACTTTTATTGATTTCATCTTAACAACTATTGGATTCAGTTATTCTTATTAAATCTTTTACAAAAAAAGAAATTATCACTTTAGCATATAACTCGATATTAATTTGTTCATCATGATTTATAATTTTATGAATCAATTGTAAATCATCACTAATTATTGCTTGCAAAGTGATAGTATAAAATGCTAGGTCTAAATTTTATGTAAGTTTTAGTAAGTAAAGTATGCATAAGAATAAGATTGACAATGTAGCATATAGTTCTAAAATTGGTATTTAATTCTTAAGTTATATCAATACTGATAGGTTCTTATGAATATGATGAAATATTATGAAGTTAGTGATCTAATCACAATAATTAATAGAAAATTGTAGTAAATTATATTTATACTATTAATTATTTGATTATTTAATCATAATAGTAAAACACCATGAAGATTATAACATATGTTAAACTATTTGTTCTTTTTCTCAACATGAATCCATTTTCTTAAAAACAAAAATGTAACAACTTGTCACTATTTTATTTCTTATTCTTATTATTATTATTATTAGTAGTAGTAGTAGTAGTAGTAGTAGTATTTTGAGGCAAGGAAGGGAGGGTTAGATGTAAAGAGGTCAATTATAGGTATAATCCTTAATTTCATTATTAATCAATAAGTATTATATTTTGAAAACTAAGTTCAAGTTATTCATCATTTTTGGGCACCCAAGATTATCGAATTTATTATAGATGCAACTTGTAAAATATGTTATTCACCTTGTATAAAGATAAAAATCATGTAAGATTTTATGGATGTCGTAAAAGATCAAAAGATAATTGTAATTATTTCAATTCAAAAGATGAAGTTGAATATGCAATATTTGATATTAATTATATGAGAAGAGGACCATTTGAGGTCATGGATACAATAAAACTTGAGTGCATCATATTTTAGGTTTTATTGAATAGAGTTTTGATAATAATCCTGTGGGCTCGAAAATTTTCCACCGACCTCTCGACAAGTATTTAATTGAAGAGAGTCATTTAAGGTGTCGGTGTAATTTTCAGAAGGCAGATGAGATAGTAGATAAGAAACTACCCAAAGATTTTGCCCTCATTTTGCGAGGACTTTAGATCTGGTTCCAGGTTTAAGCCCCTATAGTTAATTACCTCTCCCAATAAGTGAGAGAAAACTTTCGATTAAGGCTAGTCATTAGATCGCTTAATATGTAACGTATAATAGCATCATAAGGAGTTTCAGAATTTAAGATGTATGAAATTTATCATTTCATCTTAAACCGGATGATTGGGGGAATGATGACATGCCCAATCTAGATCCCATGGTTCTCTCATTCGGGTCATCGTGGTCCCTAGTCTACTTAGTCAGAGGAGGTAGTCGACCCAACCTGACAGAAGGATCCTCATCAGCAACACATGAATTACGACGTCCAAGAAATCCTTGTAGACCTAGGGTGGTGTTTGCCTAAGAAGATAATCTTAAGTCTACCTTAGCTGACAGATGGTTGTTTTCCTTATCAAGTATACCCTATGATTCACAACTCAAAGGGCATAGTCATTGGGGAGCATATGGGCTACGATCATGATCATAATATAATAGAGCCGGACTGGCCAAACCACCCGATCAGAGGACTCTGGTCGTAACTGCTTCATCTATGGAGCCTACTGGCCAAACCATGCAGTCAGAGGACACATGTCATGTCTTTACTAGCAAGAGATTGATTGAGAGTGAACATAGCAGAATACTTGAT
Source organism: Cymbidium sinense (assembly GCA_021442155.1). Lineage (NCBI taxonomy): Eukaryota > Viridiplantae > Streptophyta > Magnoliopsida > Asparagales > Orchidaceae > Cymbidium > Cymbidium sinense. Next base: position 294,863,352 of record CM038215.1, read on the forward strand.
TTGACATTGGCTCCTTTATGAGCTAGAATTTTCTTAATTTGTCACCCCCGACAAATAGTTGCAGAAGGTGGATGGATTGAGTTTTGATTTAAGCTTTTAATGATAGAGTTTCTATTTAAGTAGTTTCAGATTGCTACTTCAAAATTGATTAATTAGAATATGTTTAAGAGCTTTAGATCCTATTAACTTTATTTAGCTACTAATAGAGGATTAGATCTACTGTCACATGACAGAATCAATTTCTCAGATATTTCACTGATTTAAAACTCTTATTATAGGATTTTAAGTTCTGTTAACCTGAACCCAATCCTAAGACTAAATCAGGAAGCAACTGCAAAGATCCTCGAACACTTGAATTTGACAGATTGTCAAAGACATATGGGTATATATATAGTAATTTTAGGTAATTTTATGTTTGAATTATGAGTTTTGATTTCAGATTTATAATTTAATTCTAACTTTAGCCTGCACAGCCTTTTCAGACATTAAAATTTGCACTTGAAATTTCTATGTACGAGCACATGCAGATGTTTATAGCTTAGATAATTTCACCTAATTAGTGATTTCGTTGATTTTGAAAATCATAATTAGAGTGAAATTCCTTAATTTTTGATTAAAGGAAGCTTTATGATTTCTGTAGATTTTGATTTAATATCATCTTCTGTATGCTTTTACAAAGGGTTACAGATCCGGTGGCGAACAATGCAATTTGATTTAGATTATAGTTTAACACACTACTGGCACTTAGTTTACTAGTTGAGTTTTTGTAATTTTTCCAACTTGATTCGGCTCAATTTACATCAATTTTGATAAGTTATATCGATTTCAGTGTTTCTTGGTTTAGCCCTACTCATTCTTAACAGCTAGCATAGTAATCACCCCCATATTCGTATGAGAGTTATTAAACCCAATTTGGATTCACCTTTAAATTTTGAGTTTATTGCAAGTTTGTTATGAGTTTAGCATTAGTCTCCCTAAATTCTAATTAAAGCTTGTTTAATTTTGAGAAATTTACAAGAAAAGATAACTCACTCCACCTTTTCAATTTAAGCTATAGAGAATTGCAATTAAAGTTTGTGAGTTTAATATTAGCCTCCCCAAATTTCACTTAGATTCTAAATGAACGTTCTATTATTTTCAAATTTTGCTTTAAAGGCTTCCCCCCTTTTCTCATGTTTGACGCTTTTAATTTAAAATTAACTGCAGTTTTTCCTACTTAGTATTCTTAAATCAGCTCATTTCACTCTCCCCTTCTTTCTAAGTCAAAAGATTTGAGGTAATTTTGGCGCTCCTCCTACATCTCCGCGTAGGTGATCGAGTAGCTAATCGCCACGCCTCGATTAATGACTGGTTTGAAGCATACGACCTTCAATCTCGTTACACCCTGATGAGCATAACAAGACCTTCAATCACCTACAATAAAGCAAATATAGATGTAAATATTTCAAATTTTGACAGCATTTCGGCATAGGGGGTGTCATATCTGATGATTTTGGCTTTGATGCCTTTACGGAAGGTTGTCTCATGACACCACCTAATTTCATCTCATCACACCCTGATGAGCATGACGAGGCCTTCTAACCTGCATCGTCAAATAAGGCTACCAATATAGCAAGGCATAGACATACGCTTATATCTTCTCCATTGTAACAACGAATGAGTAATTTCTTCTCTCTTTTTAAGTGCAACCCTGCAAACCTTACTGTCAAATGAAGGCCATTCATCAAGGAAAATATGTCCAACTTTGAGGATAGAATGGGTAAAAATAAATAACCATCTTCTGATGCAAAGCACGATGAAATTGATTTGGGGTCACAATTCAATATACAATCGACATAAGCAAAGGTGTTCACATATGTTGTAGTTCCTAAAGACTGCTCAGGATTGTTCATCAGTTTCTTCTGAGCTTTGATTTTAACTTGAGGAGAAAAATCACCCCTTTGGGTACGGTACACACTGTCTTTTTCAACGAGTTCAGAAACAATCTTTTTTAGACTTCGAAACAAGTGCTCCATTATGAACCGTGCAGTCTCCGGCCCACCATGGCCGTCATAGATTCTGACAAATATTCCATTCGTAATGTCGCCGGCGTCGGAAGAGCCGAGTGAACCAAACTCAATCTGGCTTTCGTCTTCAAGCTGGTAGTCTCCTTACACGACAGTCATCGAGAACTCACCGGCGGAGTGCTTCCCGATGTCTTTGTACTACAAGAGACCATCGCTGCGGCTAAGCTAAAATCCATGCTCGGCCTTATCGCCGACGGAAGATTTCCAACACGGGTTGACGATCTTCATCACCGAAGAGTACCTCTGTGTACCATCCTTTTAGTCGCCGTCTTGATGGAATTTTTAGATACTTTGAGGGTACTGAACGGGAGAGGGTCGAACGGATCGTGCCATTCTCTCTTGTCGTTTCTCAACTGAACCAAGAGAGGGAGAAAAGGCGGGATTAGTTTTTTTTTTTGCGGTTAAGCGAAGAACAGAGGGAACGGTTGAGAGGAGTCGAAGCGGGAGTAGTTTCCATTCGAACCGAGCGTGGAGGGAGGAGGCAGAGTGTGGAGAGTCGGTTAGGGCTATTAGATGTAAATAGGTTTTCTTTTTTTTTCTTTTTAAATCAATTTTCTGAATATGTAATCCACCTTAATATAAATTTTACACCGACAGACTCATATAGTTGATATATATATCAATATTAGGTTATTCTGATGTTTCAAATACAACGAATGGTATTTGACGGAGCCGTTTTTGATATCAATCAATTTACCAAAATGCCGCCGCTTAACCACTCAATTTTTGCGCAGATCCATCCGAATTGAGTACGAATAATTTTACTTAATATATTTCGACGTTTCGAAGCCAATTGCGCGATCAATTTCACGAACGGAGATTGTTTGCTCGCCGTGCCTTTGACCTCGATATGCGCGGCAGTGGACGAACTCGGTGGCACTGATCGTTGATCATCAAGTCATGCAATATTTATATCTTGACCAATTTCGACGTTATAAATGCGATGGCGAAGTTCGTTCGTCGATCGAAGGTCATTTGAGTTAATTTCTGTGACATCTAGTGCGCTTCAACCTCGATTTGCGTGCCATTACTTCTGATTATTCGACATTTGGACATACTTGTCCGAATTGAGTGCGAATAGTCTCATTTGATAGTTTTCGAAGTTTTGAAGCTAATGGTGTAATCAATTTTACAAACGGGGTCGTTTGGCTTACGTCGACACCTCATGACTTCGATATGCGTGCAAGCATGTGGGCGACTCGAGCGCTTGATCAATTGATAATTAAGTTATGCAATATTTATATCCTGACCAATTTCGACATTCTGAACTTGATGGCGAAGTCTGTTCATCGATCGAAGGTTGTTTCGACCATTTTTAGAGACGTCTAGTGCATTTTGAGTCACGATTTGCGCACTGTCGCTTCCAAAGTCCGTCGAGTTAGACTTGTGAGCTTGACTCGAATTATGACACGTATGTGGAGGTCAAAAAATGCCCCCCAATAAATGTGATTCGTGCATGGAATGAGTCACATTTGTTGAAAACTGGTTGACCTTTGGGCTTACGAGATTGGATCATTTCTTTGATCGCGATACTACGAGACTTGTGATTTGTCATTAAGATGGCCTTATTCGGACATGCTAAATGGTTGGCTTGATCGATCGATTTAATCGACTTTGATTGATAAGAGTTCTTACTCCATCTACTATCTACTTTAATGACTTTGCTGAAGATATCTTTCTTTTATTTCATTACAGATTTGAGTTTCCTCAAACACTAGCTTCATGCTTGGTTGGGTTTGATGGAGGAATTGGTCTATTTATTTTGATGAATGATTCTGCTGGGGGTTCAATTTATCTGTGCTTGATTGTATTTGAAATTCCTTCTATCCTAGCTTTGAGCTTGACAGACTTAATGAAAGACTGACCTGATTTGTCATTATTTACTTGTCAGGAAGTGTATGCACTCCATGAACCCTATGCTTGCTGCTTTGACAGATTCGTTGAATGGTACATACAAGTGACCCAGCCTTCCAGCTTGTATATGGTCAATGTCGAATTATTAGTCTAACAACGTGTGCTTTAACAGACTGAATAACCACAAAATTTTTTTAGTTCGTCCATCGGCTTTGTATGAACTACGAAATTGCTTCCTCGATCCTATGCTTTCTGCTTTGACGGACTTGATGAGGAGAATGGCTTTGATCTTTTCTTTGAGCTTGATTAGATCATTTGAGAATAAATTAAGATATCACCATGTGGGTAATATATAGATTGATTTGAGGTAGCCCTGAATTGAGCGTTTCCTCAGATTGTCTTGATCTATCGATCAAGTAGAAAGATCTATTGGATCCTGGTTGCTTGTAATCACTAAGTTGGATCCGGGTTTGAGATTGCTATCGCCATTAGACGACTTTTCACTACGCCTTTTCGCTTATTGAGTGAGGAGAGTGTCAACAACTCGGCCATATTTGGGTTTGTAGAGTTCAACCTTTAGAACCCACTCAAGTCTTCGACTTAAGCTATAATAGGTTGGTAGTTTTATCATCAGACTGACGAACAGGGGCTCTTTTACTGCGGCCTTTTCTTGAGGCTTGTTGAGTGAGGAGAGCATCAGTAACTCGGCCATTTATGGCTTGTTGAGTTCGACCTTTAGAACCCATCTATGTCCTAGACTTTAGGATGTAGAGGTTGATGTTTTTCCAACTCAGTTGATTGCAGCCTTTGAAATAGGGAGTTCTTATAACTTGATCTCCAGAATTTGGAAAATCTGAGAGATAAATTTTCTTGACATTTAGGGCTGTCTTTTCATGCGTAGAAATAGATTCTTTTTGTTCCTACAAAACTCTGCAACTTGATAATGATAATTATATATATATTCAGGGATTTCGACGCAATGTCAACCTGAATAAGAATATATTTGAGGATCTCGTTTTCTAGCACGATGTCAACTCAAATAAACTTAACATAAACTAAAAAAATATCCCATGTCTTGCAGGGGGAATTTTAAAGTACATTTAGGAGAATTTTCAAGATGAAAATACACAAATACATCAATATTTGAATTGATATACTCTAAAGGGATTTTAACATAAAACATTGATTTCATTTATATATAAAAATCTAAAAATGCCCCAAGTGTAACAGGGAAATTTTCACGGAAAAGTTCTTCATCTAGAGTATGTTTATTTAGGGATCTAGGCATGAAGCACGATGTCAACCTAAATAGATATACTAAAAAAAATGCCCCTATCTTGTGGGGAATTTGTACCTTGAGAATGTATTCTCATATAACTTTTTCAAGTATCGACAATTAAAGACTAGTCTTTCACCCTTTAGGTTGATGAGTTGGTATGCCCCTCTTTGGTATACTTTTTCAATGACAAAAGTGCTCTCCCAATTAGACTCAAATTTGCCAGTGAATTTTTTATTAGGAATAATTGTTCTTCTCAGCACCAAGACCAATTCCCCTTTTTGGAGTGTTCGAAGTTGCATTGTATGATCAAAAGCCCTCGACATATTTGATCGATAAACTTCCAAATTTTGCTGAGCGTGGAGCCTGACCTCGTTAAGCGCATCAAGCTCTTCCATCCGCAGACAAACATTCTCATTTTGAGTGAGATTGTGTTGAATGGCTACTCGGAGCAAAGATAGTTCAACTTTAGGTGATAGAACTGCTTCAACCCTTAATACTAGTGCATAATGAGTGGATTTTTTGGGAGTACTGTCTAGATGTCACACTATTTTCTATCTGTAAGGGAATTTCACTTTAAGATTTTTGGCCTCCAAATTTGCTCACCTATTTGCCGGGATCTTTGGACGATGGATTCTAGGACATGTGGTCCAAGTGTCATGCATCGATGCTCACCGTGCGAGACTTGAATTAGTAGACATCTTGCCAGGGTTGTAGGAGGAGGTCTCCTTAAAGGAACAACTCTGGCCTCCTTGATGATAGGACCTTCATATATTTTTTTTATCAGTCCTTTTCTCCTTAGCAACTTTGAGGACACGATGCACTCTTGCATATACAGTTTCAAATTTTTTTATTAGAGATGTTGAAACCTGACATTGTCGGGTCTAGAAAGACTGCTTGATTTGACTAGTAGAACTTTTCCACTTTACCCTTCTTAGGTTGTCAAACTTGTCATGGGTTGGAACACTCGCTTCTAGTTTCACAGCTGGTTGTACAATTTTTACTTGAACAATGGCTGTTGAGCACGCAATTCAGCATTTCTCTTTCTCCGCTGTCTTTGGGTTAGCTTGCTTCTAGATTAAGAAGCTTTTGTGCTACTACTTCTTCTCGAGGCATTGGACTCCATATTTATTTGACTTTCACGGACCTTCTAGAACTGATTCAATGTGGTTTAGGTGTCACTCGATGCTCACCGTGTAGAAATTACTAAGCCCCGAGCTCTTACTACCATTAATTATAGCTTTTGTAGTGGAGCTTTATTGGCTTCTTTAATAATTGACATTTGATACTTGTTATTCATAAGACATTTTTCCTTAACAACCTTCAGAACTCTATGTGCTCGAGTAGATAGAGTTTCATGTTGTTTCTACTGTTGAGCCTAAAAATACCATTTAACATCACCATTAGAGCTATTCCTTTTCACTAATCTCAAAATTTTAAATTTATTGTGGGGTAGAAATACTGGCTTCTGGTTGTAAGGTTGGTTATATGACTTGTGATTCAAACATCAACTATTGGGCTCGTGGTTTAGTGTTTCTTCTTCTTTGCTTTCTACTCAATTTTTCTCCGAAAGAGGAGGCTTCAGTATCATACCTTCCTAGTGTGAAAGGTTCAATTGGCAAGAGGGTTATTGCATTCACTGGTATGACTGAAACTTTCTGCTCAGTGAAGGTTCTCTTCATGACTGACGCTTCAAAATGAATCGATCTTTTAAGTACAAAGGCTCTCTTTTGAGGAACCTCAATAACATTAGTACTCATTCCAATTGTCCTCCTCCATTGCACAGATTGGTGTGTACAATATGCAGATACTTCAGGTAGAGGATTATTTGCAGCAGTGATGGTTAGGAAGTGTACACTATCAAATTGAATAGTAGCTTCAACATCCCCAGTATTGATTACACCATTAGTTAGATGAATATTGGCTCCACGACCTAGCTGCATGATAAATGATGTTATGAAAATCCATCGATATACAGAGCAAACAGATTAATCATAAGAATATGATTGATTTAAATTTAATGTCATTGATGATTGATTTTAAATAGAAATTTTATCATGCTTTACTGTTACTATAGCTCAAATTCGACTAGCCAAAGATGAAAAGAGAATCCTGTCCCCAGCGGAGTCGCTAGAAATCTGTGGGCTCCGAAAATTCACCACCGACCTCTCGATAATTATTTAATTGAATATAGTGATTTAAGGTGTCAGTGTAATTTTCAGAAGACAGATGAGATAGTAGATAAGACACTACCCAGAGATTTCACCCTCATTTTGTGAGGACTTTAGAGATTCGTTTCCTGGCAAGCTCCTATAGTTAATTACCTCTCCAATAAGTGAGAGAGAACTGACAAAGCTAGTCATTGACGCTTAACACGTAGTATAATAGAAGATATGGAGTTTAGGTGTATGAAATTTATTATTTTTAAACCTGGATGGTTGGGGAATGATGAGTCTGATCTAGATCTCATGGTTCACTATCCGAGCCATCATGGTCCCTAGTCTACTTAGTCGAGGAGGCAATGACCCTAACCCCGACGTAAGGATCCTCATCAGCAACACATGGGTTACGTCGATCAAGAAATCTTTGTAGACCTGGGGTGATGTTTTCTTAAGGAGATAATCTTAATTCTACCTTAGCTAACAGAGGGTTGTTTGTCCTATCATGTATACCCTATGATTCACAACTCAAAAGGGCAGAGCCATTAGGGAGCATACGAGCTACAGTCGTGATCATAATATATAATGAAATGACCGCCAGCCACCATCGTGAGGACTCGGTCAGAATCGCTTCATCTATGGAGCTACTCGCGCCAAGAAATGGAGGACACGGCCATATCCTTACGATAAGAGATTGATTGAGAATGAACATACTGGTAACACTTGATTTGACATCCTTTGTGAAGTAGTTTTAATTTGTCATCCCCGATAAATAGTTACGGAAGGTGGATGAATTGAGATTTGATTTAATCTTTTAATGATAGAGTTTCATTTAAGTAGTTTCAGATTGCTACTTAAAAATTGATTAACTAGAATATATTTAAGAGCTTTAGATCATGTCAACTTTGTCTAGCTGCTAACAGAGGATTAGATCTACTGTCGCCTGATATAATCAATTTCTCAGATATTTCACTGATTTGAAACTCTTATTATAGGTTTTTAGATTTTGTTAATTTAACCCACCCTAAGACTAAACTCAAGAACCACAACATCCTCAGACACTTGAATTTAGACATTCAGCATAATGTCGGAGCACATACGGGTGTATAGTAATTTTAAGTAATTTTATGTTTGAATTATGAGCTTTGATTTTAGATTTGTCATTTAATTCCAACTTTAGTCTATGCAACCTTTTCAGACATTAAAATTTGCACTTGAAATCTCTATGTCCGAGTACATGTAGGTGTTTATAGCTTAGATAATTTCACCTAATTAGTGATTTCGTTGATTTTGAAAATCATAATTAGAATAAAATTCCTTGATTTTTGATCAAAGGAAGACCTATGATTTATGTATATTTTGATTTAATATCGCCTTCTGCCTGCTTGTACACAGGGTTGCAGATCTGGTGGCGAAGAAGATATTTTGATTTAGATTATAGTTTAACATACTACTGGCACTTAGTTTACTTGTTGAGTTTTTGTAATTTTCCCAACTTGATTATATTCAATTTACATCAATTTTGATAAGTTATACTGATTTCAGTGTTTATTGCTTTAGCCCTACTCATGCTTAACAGCTAGCATAATAATCACCTCCATATTCGTATGAGAGTTATTAAACCCAATTTGGATTCACACTTAGATTTTGAGTTTATTGCAAGTTTGTTATGAGTTTAGCATTAGTCCCCTAAAATTCTAATTAAAGCTTGTTTAATTTTGAGGAATTTACAAGAGCAGATAACTCACTCTACCGCTTCAATTTAAGTCATAGGAAATTACAATTAAAGTTTGTGAGTTTAATATTAGCCTCCCCAAATTTCACTTAGATTTTAAATGAATGTACTATTCTTTTCAAAATTTGCTTTAAAGATTTCCACCCCTTTTCTCCTATTTGACGCTTTTAGTTTAAAATTAACTACAGGTTTCCCTACTTGATGTTCTTAAATCAGCTCATTTCAGTCTCGCCTTCTTTCTAAGTCAAAAGATTTGACGCATTTCTGCCTCCCGATCATCTCCGATATCAGACGAGAGTGTTTTGCCTACTCACACCCCGACGAGTACGATGGTTGGTGTTTGAAGCACCTCACCGACCTTCAATCTCATACGATGAGCATAACGAGGCCTTCAATCACCTGTAATAAAGCAAATATAGATGAAAATATTTCAAATTTCGAAAGTATTTGGCATAGAGTGCCGATGATTTTGGCTTACTTCGACGCTCGATGATAACGAGTGGTGTCTTCATGACACCACTAATTTCATCTCACATGCCCGGTGAGCATGACAAGACCTTCTAACCTGCATCGTCAAATAAGGCTACCAATATAGCAAGGCATAGACATACGCTTATATCTTCTCCATTGTAACAACAAATGAGTAATTTCTTCATTCTTTTTAAGTGCACCCCTGCAAACCTTATTGCCAAATGAAGGCCATTCATCAAGGAAAATATGTCCAACTTTGAGGATAGAATGGGTAAATATAAATAGCCATCTTCTGATGCAGAGCACGAAGAAACTGATTTGGGGTTACAATTCAATATACAATCAACATAAGCAAAAGTGTTCACATTTGTTGTAGTTCCTAAAGACTGCTCAAGATTGTTCATCAGTTTTGTCTGAGCTTTGATTTTAACTTGAGGAGAAAAATCACCCCTTTGGGTACGGTACACACTGTCTTTTTCAACGAGCTCAGAAACAATCTTTTTTAGACTTCGAAACAAGTGCTCCGTGATGAACCGTGCAGTCTCCGGCCCGCCATGGCCTTCATAGATTCCGACAAATATTCCATTCGTAATGTCGCCTGCGTCAGAAGAGATCAGTGAACCAAACTCAATCTGGCTTTCGTCTTCAAGCTGGTAGTTTCCTTACACGACAGCCATCGAGAACTCGCCGACGGAGTGCTTCCCGATGTCTTTGTACTACAAGTGACCATCGCTGCGGCTAAGCGAAAAACCTTTCTCGGCCTTATCGCCGACGGAAGATTTCCAACACAAGTTGATGATCTTCATCACCGAAGAGGACCTCCATGTACCATCCTTTTTAGAGACTTTGAGGGGACTGAACGGGAGAGGGTCGAACGGATCGTGCCACTCTCTCTTGTCATTTCTCAACTGAACCAAGAGAGGGAGGAAGGCGGGATTAGTTTTTTTTTTTTTGCGATTAAGCAAAGAGCGGAGGGAACGGTTGAGATGAGCCGAAGCGGGAGTAGTTGTTGTTCGAACCGAGCGTGGAGGGAGGAGACGGAGTGTGGAGAGTCGGTTACGGCTATTAGATGTAAATAGGTTTTTCCTTCTTTCTTATTTCTTTTAAATCAATTTTTTGAATATGTAATCCACCTTAATATGAATTTTATACCTACAAACTCATATAGTTAATATATATATTAATCTTAGGTTATTCCGATGTTCCAGACGCAATGGCGTATCCGTTTGAGATCGAGTTTGGTCGAGGCCAAATTGAGTCAATTTTAGCTCAAAATGCGCATCACCCCTTTCGACTGCTCAACTTTTGTGCAGACTCATCCGAATTGAGTGCGAATAGTCTTACTTAATAGATTTCGACATTTCGAAGCCAATGACGTGATCAATTTCACGAACGGAGGTCGTTTGATCCTCGTCGGCACCTCCTGACCTCGATATACATGCATTACGCCGATGACTCAACGCTGATGGTTGATCATCAAGTCGCAATATTTATATCGACCAATTTTAACATTCAACGCGATGGCGAAGTCCGCTCATCGACGGAGGTCGCTTTGAGTTAATTTGGACGCCCAATACGCGTTTTAGCCCGATTTGCATGATATCACTTAATTATTCGACATTTGCGTAATTGTCTCACCGAATTTGATGATAGTTTTGAAGCTAATGGTGCAATCAATTTCGCGGAACGGGTCGCTTTTTATGCGTGAGTGCCTCGACTTCATATGCGCGTGCGTGCTGACGACTGTGGATGATCAGATCGCAAAGATTTATATCATGACCAATTTCGACGTTCTGAACGAGATGGCGAAGTCCATTCGTCGATCAAAGGTTGTTTCAACCATGCTCAGAGACGTCTAGTATATTTTGATGAGCTCGATGCGACCGTCACTCCGTCCGCCGAATTAATTGACTGAATTTTATGACACGTATGTGAACGTGAACAAATCCCAATTATAGCCGTAGCTATGATGTTGGAATTATTTAAGGCTTTCTAGTTATGATATATCATATAAACATCTACTTAATATACTTTGAAAGATGATTGTTTGTAACCTAAAGCTTACAATTAATATAGTTATTGTGTTAAGTTTTATTGTGGAGCTTTTTCTTATTAAATTTCTATTGATATACTAATTGTAAATCATTACTTAGTGATAAACGATTCATATTGATACAAATAACTCGAGATCTATTACATTAGTTAAGAACCAAAGACAAGTAATGATGTGGTATATTCGAAGTCATTAATATGGATGAATTTCGATCATTTCTAACAATAATATAAGGTAATAAACAATCATAATTAAATTACAAACACAATCAAAATCACATGTGTGTGATGAGTGGCATGCAAAAGAGATATCATAATATAAAATATGGGAGGGCCCTTATTAATTACATTATATTACTAATATATAACATACTTAATTATATAATTATTATTATAAGAAGATTGGCATCAATTAATAATGCTTTATCATCTCCATCTTGACTAAATAGCTCAAACTAAGACTTCATTAACAGTAAAATTTCAAGCATGAATGACAAGTCTAGAACAAGGACTAAACAATGATATTTATTATTTATAAAGATTTATTTCAATTTTTAGTAGTAAAAATCTTAAATTAAATTACACATAAAATAAAAGAATATATATGAGAAATATAAATTTAAAATACATTAATAAATATTGAAACAGACAACATAACAATTTAAATATGTCTAATGATTCAACAAAATTGAGCTTCTATGATAGTGCTCATGGGGAGAGTTCATGCATGACCAAAAGAGGCTTTGAGATGAAGAAAAATTCATGCTTAGTGCATGCAGGATAGGGCTAGTGAGGGGAATCATAGAATACTCACTAAGAGTTTACATGCGAGAAGTGGTAGCTATTTCCTGGCTTCTCATGTGGGGCTTTAACAGAGATTGCTCATTGCTCGCGGATTGCCTGCGTCAGGTGGGAGCTAATTTCTAACCTTGTGCATGACAGTGTGAGAGGAGGAGGTGAAGTATTTGTATATAAAAATATAGATTTAAACTCAGTTACTAAATATTGAAATGGACAACATGATAGTTTATATTTGTCTAGTGAGTCACCTTTAAGGCTTCGTTTGGGAGGGTTTTTTGTATTTGCGTTTGAAAACGACTGATTTTGACGCTCGTTTGAATAGTTTTAAACAAAGCTTTTTTAAATTCATCTCAATCAAGTTCGCCATTCTTTAAAGTTCAAAACATAGAGTAGAATAAATATCATGTTGAATATTCCTCAATGATAGAAATGTGTAGGGAATTACTTTAGGGGACGTATATTAAAACTCAAATGGATGGTTATAAGTTATAATAGGTGTGAGTTGTTTAGAATTGTTGCTTGTTGGAAATAATGGTATAAATAAATTAAGTCAAGTTTTACCCTCTTTCTTGGGCTTGAAAAATTGATTATGTTTGAACTTGAGCTTATTTCTATGTGCCTAAGTTTATTGTGAAAGATAGAAGACAATTAAATTCAAGCTAATATTATAAAAAATGATAAAATGTAAGAACTTATAGAATAAATAATAAAAATTAGTTTAAAAATGATAATGAAAATTTAAATTTAAGATTAAGTCATACTATCACTATGAAGAGATTATCAATCTGCCTTTGATCGATCAACTGGAAAGAGAGAGAGGGAGAGTCGGCTCTCTAATTTGGGCCAAATTGAACTCATTCGAATAAGATAGATTTAATTCAAGTAATTTATGGCCTAATTGTACTTAAAATAATATGACTTTAAGTGCTTTAACACATATATTTTGCATCAAATTCATGCTAAAATAAGATGGAGACTTTTGATAATATATTAGTCACCACTCTATTTTGTATCAACAAAGTTAACAATGCCAAAACAAAATTACCCATTTTTAACATTACTCAACATGAAAACCAATTATATAAAAACTTCGATGTCTGATCATTTTATTAATACCAATGATATGTCTTCTTCAAAAGTTGTCAATTAAGTTATTCCTCCATAATCATAATTTTATTTTTAGAATACCTTAAGCATAATCGATGCATTTTTCATGGTGAAAAATTCTAAGAAAAAAATTATTCTATAACTCTCTGAATAAATCCATAATTATCTCCGAAACCTCTATTAGGATGCAAAAGTATACAATAGAAATCATGAACTTGCTAGGACTTTCATGAACTCTTCAAGACAGCGACGAACATATCAAAATATACACAAAACAAGGCTTAGGTTGGCTTACTTACTCAAGTTCATAAGATAGTCATTAAGATATCAAGTTGAGAACTTCGTTTAATCAAATCAAAGATTTACACTACATAAGTTGGCAACTTTAACTAATAAGAAGGTGACCTTATTAGTTGAAGGTTTTAATCAATTTGGCTAATAGCTATTTTAATACTATCAAGTAAAGCTCTACGATTATTTAAATTTATGAGCCTTCTTCGACTAAGTATCCATTAATATGTGAAATGTGAGTCTTTTTATAGCTTTTAAAGTAGGATTCTAATTATGTTTGTCAAAATTTCAAACACATCATCACTTAGTTTAACAAATCATCTTAATCATTTGATATATATATTTTTAAAAATATCGGAGTGACTTAATAGCATAAGAATTAGATAATCCTGAACACATTGGATTCATTCGACCAAGATACATGAAATAAAATTTACTTGAGTTTAAAATCAATCATAATTTTTTAAAAATTTAAACACTTACTTCTAATTCTATTTTTGATTGGATATATTTTTTAATGATTATTATATATGATACAAAAATAAATAGTGGGACATGCCATAATTTTTTTTAATCTAAAAGTAGTTTTGATCATCATATATTAATTTAAGTGAGTTTAGCCAATATTTCTCCTCTTGCTTCGAATATATATATATATATACGATACATCCTCGAAAATTAATCATCAAGACGAATCTCAGATTTTGAAATGCTCGATCTAATCACCGATGAAAGAAACTTACAAATAAATGACCGCCTCGATGAGACAAACATAAGAACATCAAAGATAAGATCCGAGCAATCGACTCATGCTATCGGAGCATGAAAATGGATCCGATCCGCCAAATGGTCACCAAAATCGACATATTTATAATGTCGAGCGGCCAAGACGAATCCAACGAATCCAAGATCACCCCGAAGCATCATTAAGGCACGGATCATCAAAATACACAGATGATCGAGGGGAGGCCGTCGATGGGAGTTGGAGTTTTCCATGAATTTACAAGGCGCCACTCCCAAAAATCTATAATGAGCTTCATTCTCACCTTGGGAGGACCAAATCGAGTGAAGAGCTCGAAACCATGACAATGCCTATCATGCACTACCAAGAAGTCAAGATGAGCTTCTGGAGATCGTAGGACTAGAAAAGACAGTTGCCGCTCTTTCTTAAGATCAAGAGGTTGTGGAAGATCGTCGCCGCTGGGAAACTTTCCCTTGGTTGGAGTTAGAATCAGATTTTTTACACTTGAATATTGTATCAGAAACACCTTCTTCCTAACTAACGAAGGGACGTATCTTTGAACGATAGTGAAAGTTCTACGATGATAATGTCACCCAAAAATAGAGAATGATACATCCTAAAATTAATCTGAGATCTCAAATTTTAAATGCTTCGATCTAATCACCGAAAACTTACAAATAAATCAATCAACTTTGAGATAACATAAGAATATCAAGAAGATAGTCCGATCCGAAGCCAATCATCGATCGATTTAATGAAAATGGATCGATCCGCCAAATGGTCACCAAATCGACATATTTATAGTGATCGAGCGACAAGACGAATCCAACGAATCCAAGATCACCCAATTAGATCATTAAGGCCCAGATCATCAAAATACACCGTCGATCGGGGATCACGCCGTCCGATGGAGTGGTTGAGTTTTCCACAATTTACAAGGCGCTATTCCCAAAAAATCTATAAATAAATTTCATTCTCACCTTAGAGGGACCAATGATTTAAGACCAGATTGAGAACTACCAATGATGACGCCGACGAATATCTTAACGCCACCACCAAGTGTCAAGAAGATCGCCTTGTGAGATCGCCTCGAGACTAAAATTGCCGCCTTTCTCAAGATCAAGAGGTTGATCCCGTAAGATCGCCGCTTAAACTTCCTGGGAGTAATATATAGATTTTTCTACACTCTAATATCGTCACCAGAACACCTTCTTCTTAACTAACGGTAAGAAGCACCGATCTTTAACGAAAAAAGTTCTGAGCAAGATTTTTTTTAATTTATGATAACTGTTCATATTGCTAGATAATTTTTGAATATCTCGCGATCACCTAATAAAATTCTAATATATATATAATATATATATTCTGTTTGATGACTAATATTGGATAAAATAAATTTCCCCAAATTTCCATTAAACACTTTCAACGCGCGAGACTTATCCAACATTAAAGAAGATTTTTTTTAATGATCTCTTCTTAAACATTTTTAAAGAAGAAATTTTTTAAAATAAATATGATTTAAAATATAATTAATAATTTAAGTATCTTAAAAATAAAATTTAAATATATGTATAGTCACCCATTTAATGAAATGAATTTATCTGTTACTTTATAATGTTTAGCCATGACTATAAATATACAAAATAATTTAAAATAATAGTTACATATAAGTCATCCGATAAATAGATGACTTTCATATAAATAAGTCATCCGATAAATAAACGACTATGCCTATATTTAAATTTTTTTTAAAAATTATATTTATTTTAAAAATTTCTTCTTTAAACTGTATTATCTTTCTAATCAGATGTCACCTTTATCATTTCAACAAAACCAAAGTTCACTCTGCTGCCACAGTACGACAACGGAAACTACACAAACGCATATGTACAAGCACAAAAGCATACAGTTCCGTCAAGCTACCGCACAACCGAATCAAACTCTCAGCCCCTTATCTCCGCAGCGTAGTGTTCCTCCAAAGCACCTGGCCGTCTATCCTACGTCGGCCATTTTTGTCCCATTTATATCTAATTAATCAACCTCTTATGATTCTCATAACCCTTTCAGCACCCTAAATACGATTACCCTAATTACCCTGCTTTGATCTGCACCTCATCGTTATGGATTCCACCATCACCGCCCTCCTCTTTCTTCTCATCCTCTTCTCTTCATCGCCAACCTGCCTGTCTTCTTCTTCTTCGCCTGACCTCTCCACCTGCCTGCTCTCCTCCGGCGTTCACAACTTCTCCCTTGCCAAAGACTCACCTTTATTTAACCATCTCCTTAACTTCTCCATCCAAAACCGTCGCTTTTCGCACCCTTACCTTCCTCGGCAGCCAGCCGCCGTCATCCTCCCCCACGACCTCCCTTCCCTCCGAGCCTCCATCCTCTGCTGCCGGGAATCCTTCCTTACAATCCGCATCCGAAGCGGCGGTCATAGCTACGAGGGCCTCTCCTACCTTGCGGCCAGCCACGCTGGCTCCATCGCCATCCTCGACCTCATGAACCTCGACCACATAGACGTCGACGTGGCCGGCCAAACCGCCTGGCTCCAATCCGGCGCCACTCTCGGTCAGCTTTACCATGCCGTTGCGGCCGCATCTGCTGCGGCTTCATCCCAACCACTCGCCTTCTCAGCGGGATCCTGCCCAACCGTTGGCTCCGGTGGCCATATCGCCGGCGGCGGATTCGGCCTTCTCTCCCGTAAATACGGTTTAGCTGCCGACAACGTGTTGGAGCCATTCTCGTCACTCCTGATGGTCGTTTCCTTGACCGGGAGGCCATGGGAGAGGACCTCTTTTGGGCCATCCGCGGCGGCGGCGGTGGGACCTGGGGGGCGGTTTATGCATGGAAGATCCAGCTTCAAACAGTTTCCGACCGGGTCTCTGCCTTCGTCGTGAATCGGCCCGGTTCGAACCAGCAAGTAGCAGGGCTGATCGATGCGTGGCAGAAGGTTGCCCCGGCTCTTCCCGATGAGTTTTACGTTTCCTGCTTTGTGGGTGGAAGCCTACCAGAGTCGAACCGAGCTGGCATGTCGGCCACATTTAAGGGGCAATATCTCGGGTTGGCCACTGATGCACGGTCCATCATAGCGGCCCGCTTTCCCGAGCTCAACCTATTAGATTGGGAGGTCCGAGAGATGAGTTGGATCGAGTCGGTGGTTTACTTCTCCGGTCTAACGAATGGTAGTTCAGTTGACAATCTCTTGGACCGGGAGCTCCATGCCAAGACATTCTTCAAGGCCAAATCGGATTATGTCCAAGCTCACATCGATGTTGAAGATCTAATCAAGATGATCAATATGTTGTCCATGGAGCCGAAGGCTTTGATCATGGACCCGTACGGCGGATCGATGGCTCGAAGAAGAAGCGATGATCTGCCATTTCCGCATCGAAGCAAGAATCTTTACGCAATCCAGCATTTGATCGAGTGGACGGATGCCGATGATGGCGGAAGGGAGGGCTACCTACAGTGGATGCGAGAATGGTATGAGTTCATGGGGCCGATGGTTTCGAGTAAGCCGAGGGCAGCTTATGTGAATTATCTAGATCTAGAATTAGGGCACACAGAATTGACGACAGGGTTGGAAGGGAGTGAAGATCAAGTGGAGGAGGCGAGGGCATGGGGGGAAAGGTATTTTTTGCAGAATTATGATCGATTGGTTCAGGTGAAGACGACCATTGATCCAGATAATGTGTTTTGGAATGAGCAGAGCATACCGCCATTAACATTAAGCCATCGACTTTCGGATTTAAAACTTAATCATGTGACTTCTTGCAAAATGCAATTGCATGATGATATTTGAAAAATTCAACGCAGAAGCTTCTATTCTTGAAAACTATTTCTAGAAGAGTTGATGGTACTTTTGTTCCTCAAAAAATACTAATGAGTAATAGAACTATTCCCAAGAAATTTCTACTCTTCAAGCTTCACAATATTTTTGGCTATTCTCCTTTAATAATGATCCTCTTTCTAATCACTTAACTTAGAATTTGACCTAATATGATGAGTTTATTAACATGTCAAAATTTTTAATCTGAATATGACTCGCTTTCAACTTGACTGACTTGAACACGACCCGAGTGACTAGTTTAGACATACATTTCAGATTGAATTTATGTCAAATATTGATTTACAGGTCAAATTATGATCATGTTCAGATTTGCTGATCAATTTAACTGAGTTAGCTCTAATTTGGATTTTTTTGAGTCAAGTGTGTATCTAGTTGGCAAGTTGAATTAATTATTAAAATTCTTACTTATGCATTTGGTCAATTTAAATGATTTGATTCATAAATTAGCTAAATCAATTGATTTTCATTATACAATCGAATCTACAAAATTATTTTCCAAAAACAAACTAAATTTAATTGAACTTTAGTTTGATAAGTTCATTCAATTTTGGATTAACCAATACATAATAAATTTTAACAATAAATCAATTATCTATAACTTAAAAAACATATATTATGAAGAATATTTTTACAAAATTTATTAGATTTATCATGTCAAATAAATAATTTTATATTGATTTTTTTTTTTGTTAGAGTTCACTTTATTGATTTAGTATTTTAAAAAATAACTATGATTTAACTATTTTATTTGAATGATTTTATACAAGAAAAACTCAAATTAATAATTAAAAATAAAAATAAAATTACCAATTAAATCAATACTTCAACAACCGAAATAAATCAATTAAATAAAATTAAATTTATTTTATCTAACTAACAAACAGCTATAATTATTGTGCATTTTTGTTCATTTAACTTTTCTCTTTATGCCTTTATCCTTTTCATCTTCTTTTCTATGAATCATGAGATAAAGGCTTAGCTTTCTCTAACAAAGCTCATAGGGCTTTTCAAACCAAGATGTAATCTCATAACTCCCTTAATTATGACATCCATGGATGGTGACATGGACCATAAACTCCCCTATATATATATATATATATATAAATCATGAAAAATATATAAAATAAATAAATAAATTGATGACATTTACAATAACCAACATCACCATCAACTTGCTATCGCCCAGACATCAGCATCATCACATAAAAATAATGAGAACATATTTTTAAAATATTAAATATATTTTATTTCTAATCTAAATAATATAAAAATATAAACTAAAAGTAAACCCAAATGATCCCTAAAAATTGTCAAAATTTCTTATCTTAAAACCATCTAAATGCCATTCAACCAACACTTCAACTTGTGAGTATCCAAAAGCCATTATTCAACCAATATCATGAAGTGTTTGTAGTTTGTTTTTCTCTTGTATTAGTTTTTATAATATTTTAGATGATAAATCTTTGTGAAAGTAGGGATTATGAATTGACCCAACTCTCATGAATTACAAATTCTTAGAAAATGAACTAAGTAGTGAGATTTAAATCTATCAAAGTAATACATCCTTTTTTTATTTTACTCACAACTAAACATTTAAAAACTCAAAACTTCTTTTCTTTTTCATAAAAATGTAATTTTTGAAATAGGAATTAGGATTAGTGCTATGAGGTATAAGATGAGCAGTAGCCAGAAGACATAATCCTGGGAGGCCCTGTGAAGTCTTAGAGCACAATCAAATCAAGATAAAAGAAAGAAGAAAGAAGGAAGAAGAAAAAAAGAAGCAAAGAATAAAGACACCCATAACATCTAATTTAATTTCAAATTATAATATTCTTTTGTAATCTGGGTTGTATAAGCGTAGAGTTCGGCTACCCAATTTTCTCTTTTCTGGGGTGTACGATGTTACCAAGCCGAATCAGCCTTGTATTTTTTACCAACCAAACATCATATAAATAAATGTAAAAACAATACAATATATTTCTAAAACTTTCAACCAAACAACATTTTAACTTTTTAAGTCTATGAAAAAAGATGAGACCTCTTCTCTTAAGTTGACTAAGATAAGTGAAAGTTGTAAAATTGATCGACGAATTGAAATTAGTCGATAATGTTTTCATAGCAAAATTTGGGGTTGAGAGCATAAGCTTTTAGAGTGATCAAACTATTGTAAATCTCTATCCTTATATTTCTAATGATTTGATTTTTTTTATTTAGATTTTGCATCCTCTCACTTATTAGATTCTCATAATAATTCCAATCATTTTTTATGTGTGAATTAGATCCACATATCATTTGAAAATAATATTTTAGCTATGTTTTTAAGAATCTACAATAAAAAGCTATATTTTCTTACTTGATATAAGAGAATGCAGTGATTGTCAGAAAATTATGATCTGAATTTATTCAATTTTTTTAGACCACAACTTCTTCTGCAGCAGTTTTATCATTGCTCATTTAAATAATTGCAACTGCCCTAAACACATCCTTAAATTTACTTAGTAGAATTCAAGCTGTATTAAAAAAAATAAAAAAAGGGCAGTACAGCAATACAAATTGACAATAAGATATTTTAGTATATGTGATGAAAAATGTCAAAAGTTGTGCATTATAAAAAAAACTTTTGAGTTTGACTGCAAAGATAATTCTGCTGAATATGTTGTTTTGTGAGATGTTATTTGTTATTAAGACAAATTACGATTATTGTTTATTTTGTCAGGAGTTGAAATAAATTTATTTGAATTATGATAAAGATTATTCCACATAAATCGTTGAATAATACAACAATTTGTTATTATTTCAACAGTTCGCGCAAGATGTCGATATTAAAATAATTGCAGAACTTTTAAAACAGTTAAAATTGCGTTAAATGTTTCTTTTATTAAAATATATTATTATTATTTAATAATATTTATTGGATTTTTATAATATTAGAAAGATATATAAAAAAAAGGAAATATTAGGATATCATGATACTTAAAATTGTATTTGAATGAACTTATATACATATATATATATATATATATATATATATATATATATATATATATATATATATATATATATATATATATATATATATATTTATATAAACTAATTTTAAAATTAATCTAATGATTTTCAAGTCATCATCATATAATTTATATCAAGACATTCAGAAAGAGTTTCTTCACCAAAAAAGTCAAATAACGAGAGATGTTGAAAAGGAGCAGGAGCCTTCATCGTTTGCACTAAATGAATAGGGCTAAAATTTTATATTAGAACTAATTAAAACTTTAATTAGTTAAATAAGCATAAAAAATTGAAAATGGTTTCCATCTGCGCGGCGATCACGTGGATTCCACGTGGCGCCTGCCACTCTTCTAAAAAACGGACCCCTCCTCCGATCAGAACATTCAATCCCGATCTCCAGTTCCCACTCCCAAACACCCCGCTTGAGCCACGCACCTTCCCGGCCAAGGACGCCTCCTCCGCCGCTGCCATTGATGCCAATGCTGCCGCCGCCGCCGCCGCCGCCGCCGCCGCCACTAGTTTCCGACCGATGCACAGTGCCGGAGAAACTTTTCATGTGGATTTAGGGTTGATCTACTTGGGTTTTGAGGTATTTTTTGCCACCCTAATTTTTTAAAAATATTCTTATTTATGTTTGGTAAGTGCTTAAGTATAGATGATTTGTTTAAATGCATGATTAGTTAGTTTGGATGTTAGATCTATAAGGTTGAATGCTATATTTGAGATGTTTGGGGAAAAATAAATATTTTAAAGAAATCATGATTATGTGTGTTTAAATTCATGTGAATGTTTTAGATAAATTATGTGTATTTCTATGTGTTTTATGTGTTTTTTAAATTAATTTATGTGTTTTAAATAAATTTTCCAACCCTAACTTTTATTGTGGTAGCTTTAGATTGTGTGTTTAAAACTCTGATTATTAAGTTTAGGCTGTTTTAATTTTTTTATAATTGTAACATTAGTTTGCAAATTGTAGCAGAAGGTATGCTAAAATGAAATTGTCTATGTGTTGACTTCACTTTTAGAGAGAGTTCTCAACCTTCTCATCATAGATCTAGAACTCTTATAAACACTAAAAGCTCTTTAGTTTTAAGACACTTCTAGTAATTAAGTGAACACCTAACTTAAGCCTAGAGACTTAGAAGGATTAGTCATAGGGGTAAGTTACGCCTTAGGGATTTAGGGAGACTTGCCCATTCTGTGGCCTAAACCCAATCTATGTTCACATTCTCAAACCAAACCTCAAATTCAATTCTAATGCCAAATCCAAATTCAAATTTCAAATCAAATGATTGAAACTCATGATCAAATCCAAAATCAAAATCCTGCATAAGCCCTATGATTTTACCATGTGGACTTGGCCCTTAACCAAATTCAAATCAATCCAAATTTAATTGATTTTCTCCAAGATCAATTCAATCCCTCAATCATTTATCAAATTCAAGTACAAACTCAATTCCAAATGATTGAAACCCGAGATCAAATATAAACTCTCAAATCCCTTCCTAAGCCATATGAACCTACCTCTATGAGCTTAGCCAAATCTTAACCAAAATCAACCCAAACTCAATTGATTTATGTTGATTTTCTCATAAATCAATTATTACATCAATTATCTTCCCAAATACAAATGAAACCCACATTCTAATGATCAAAACTAAATCAAACTAAATCAAATCCCCTTTTTGCCCTTTTGACTTACCTTTATGGGTTTGGCCAAATTTGCCTTCAAACCACTCCAAATTC
This sequence comes from Cymbidium sinense, assembly GCA_021442155.1. Taxonomy (NCBI): domain Eukaryota; kingdom Viridiplantae; phylum Streptophyta; class Magnoliopsida; order Asparagales; family Orchidaceae; genus Cymbidium; species Cymbidium sinense. The sequence continues at coordinate 294,886,514 of CM038215.1, forward strand.
AATTGATTTTCTCATGAGTTATATATATCTTCATTTATATTCACAAATATAAATGAAATATAAATTCAAATAGCCAAAACAAAATCCAAAATCAAATCAAAACCAAATTTAAACCCTTTAAGCCAATTCCTTGGACTTAACCAAAACTCACCTAAATCAATCCAAAATCATTAGATTTTCTCTTGAATCAATCATTTATTCAATCATCTATCCAAATATAAATGAAAGCTACAATCATTAAGCCAAATTGAAATTGACTCAAGTCAAGCCCAACTTAGCCCTTTTGACTTGAAAATTCTAAATGAACCAAAATTCATCATAGCCCAAATTAATTGTAGTTGAATTTATATTTCAATTCTAAACTCATATATAAAATTCAACTAAACCTTGGTCAAACCAAAACTAAGCCAGTTGACCCATTTAGGTTCATTTGACTCAAAGTGACCTAAAGAACCTATTTGAGCCAAGTTCTAATCCAACCCAAATTAGATTGAACCATGCCAACCAAAATCTCATACCATGATCATTGATCACCCTAGGATGATCAATTGCCTTAAATTAAGTCAAACCAAGTCAACCCTTAGCCCATTTGAAACCCAAATAAGCCAAAATGCATCCTACACAAAATTAATTGAACCATTGATTCACATCAACCCATAATCAATGATTGAACATGACTTGACTATTAATTGAACCAAACCAAACCCAATTGACCATTTGACCTAATTGATCCAAATTGACCTAAAAGGCTAAAATGGGTCAAATCATGACCCAACTCAAATTAATTGCAACCAATAGCTCAAGTTCATTCCAAATTGATTATTGAACTTAACCAAACCCATAATCGAACCCAATTTGGGAAATTGAGTCCAATTGACCAACTTAGCCCAAATTAACCTAAATGATCAAATTGCCAAAATCTAAATTAAATTCAAATTGATTCAAACCAAAGCCTACAATTATTTTTAATTAACCAAATAAACTTGAACCAACACCCAACGAAAGCCAATTTGACCAATTTGGTCAAATTGATCAACTTGACCCATTTGACCTATATGAATCCAAATGAACCAAAATCAAACCTAGGCCAAATTGATTGAAACTATTTGAGCCAAAATAGTTCAAACAATCATTTGAACCTAACCCAAGCTTTGATTTGACCTAATTTAAGTCAACCTAACCCAGCCTAGCCCAAATTAACCATGGGGTATTGGAACCCGACCAAACCCGACCCAAACTCATCTTAGGTCAACCTAAACTCAGCTCAAACTCAATTGGAGCCAAACCCAATAAAATCTCCCTTGGATATGCCTTCCTATATGGGAATTTTTCAAAATTGGCAAAGTCCACTCCCTCTTTCCTTTGGCAGCCATCAAACACCCACTTTGGGGTCTGACCTAGCCACCTAGTCCACCCTAAGTGGGCTAGGCTCGCCATAGACCAAAGGGAGGTGAGTTAACTCACCTCCCTTACAAGTCAAGAACCCAATGGTTCCAAGGAGCTGCAAGCAACCCACATGCTGCCTTGAGCCACCTCCCAAGCCTTCCTCCACTCAAACCGAGCCACGTGGACCTGATGGGGACAACTCCGGTGCTCTCGCAGTAGCTGGCTGGCCAAAAATGGGGGATTGATCCCGTCATTCAACTTTAGCCAATTAAGGGGTATACCCCCTCAATTCGAGCGGGAAATGACACCATTCACATCATTTAAGCTTCCTAAGGCATTTTTGAATCCCCTTATGAGCTCTCGAGCGATTCCAAAGCCTCCCCACTTTAGATTTCTTCTTCCCGAGCAAAGCCAAAATAAGGGAGCTTCTCTTCGATCCCAACTTCTCCAATCCTCAACCAAAACCCAATTGCTCGTTCCTACACCTTAAACATTTCTCATCGAGGTTACCCAAAGCTTCCCCCAAGTTCTAAACCCACCATAGCAAGGAGTTCGATCAAAGTCGAAGCTCCAAAGCACCATTATTGGCCTTCCGAGCAATTCGTGTGGAACTAATTCAATTGCTGCTCAACAGGGCTTCGTCTCAACTAGACTAAGCTACCTCAAGTATGCGAGCCAGATCTTAGCTTCAGTGAGGTAATTTCATGAAAACTGAGCTTTAGGAAAAATGTGTTGGAGCTTTGTGAAGAAAATTTGCATGCGAGCTAATCTTAGCCATTGGATCTTTGTGGATCCCTCGCACGAAGGTGTGGAGTTGATTTGGAGTGAATCCAAGCTCGGGTGAGCTCGAATCAAACGATCAATGGCGGAAGAGCTCAGTCGTTCGTCATTCACGAACTAATAGATCATGCGTCGTTCGTTCTGTGTGATCGGAGCGGACGGCCATGATTAGATCACATTAGATCCGTTTGATTCAAGTCGTTATTAACCGCAGGATTGATCTGCGCCATCCGATCCAAGATCGGATGACGGAGATCAATAGAGAGTCCCGTCGCCAATTGAGTCAGCCACGGGATATGACAACTTAAATAGCCAATCCCACGGTGCCTTGTGAAAAGCACGACTCGTCAGCATGCTACGTGGCGCTGATGAGATTAGGCTTCTTTAAGGCTAATTAACTGATTTGTTAAGGCTGAAACTTCAAAAATTCATAATAAATTATAGAAAAATTTAAAAATATAAATAAAGGCTCATTTTAAAGATATTTCAGAGAGGAATCCATTAAAATTATCTTTAATTAATTTTTAATAGTAATTTGGGCTTAATTAAAGTTTAATTGAAAATTAATTATCTTAATTACTCTATAATTAATTAATTAATTAATCTTAAACTTTTTGAGATTGTTTAAGGGGACGACCTCTGCCTCCCCTATTTTTCTTGAGATTTATTGGTTGATTAATTAGAGAAATTGATTGATTAAGCCCTAATTATCTTTTTAACTTAATTAAGTATTAATTAAGCATGTGAAGAGTAATTAATCAATTAATAGAGTCCCTTTATCACTGCCTAATAGTATGGAGCTTATGGATTTGGGTTGGGACCTCTTTCCCAATCTCTTTTCCTTAAACCCCCCTCATTTTATTTAAGAAATATTAATTAAAGACTAATTAACTAATTAATTATTTAATTAGTTAAATTGAAGTTTAAATCACATCAAATCATGTTTAATTGAATGAGAGGACTCATGGAATTAGGTTGAGACCTCTTTCCCAACCTTTTTCCTTTAAAGTCATTTCATCTAAAGGATAATTAATTAAACTTGGGAAATCAAGTAAAGAAGAAATTGATTAATTCATTAATGACTTGATTAATCAAATCAAAATGCAATTAAATTTGATTTTCCTTAATTAATTCTTGGGTAGATCTTTAGGTGTTTAATAGCCTAAAGACATTTAAGGAAATTATGGTTAGCTCACATGTGTAGAAAAATCATAAATATACTTAATTAAGTTCCTTAAGCTTAATTAACTATTAATTATGAGCTAATTGTATTAAGCCCTTTCATTTCCTCAAACCATTGCTAATTTACTTTTCAATTCATTTGCATATCATATTAGCTCATAATTATTTAGTTAATTACTTTAATGTAAGATAAGTAAGGGTTAATTAATTGATTTAATTCATATATTAACTTAAATAATCCATAAAATCAACCTAATTACCTCTTATTAAATCAAATTAACATACAAACATGGGATGGGATTAGGATTAGCAAATTTCTTCTTACTTTCCTTAAATCAAATTGAACATGAAATAAAAAATGACATTAAAGAACTTTGGTTTATTTTAATTAGTTTTATTTGGTATCTTTGTCCTTAAGAATTAATCGGATTGAATGAATCACATGCTTATATTTGATTATTCCTTTCCAATTATGCTACATATTGCATGGTGTTTAGTTCCATGCATCCATCTCTTTTCAAATTTAATTAAATAAAATGCTTTTCCTTTATGTTAAGCTTGCATGTGTTGATCTAATTTAATATATATGGGCTATTATCACTATTAAATCAAAAAAATATTTTTTAATAGTTCATAAATGAATAACAATATATGTTATGATGCTAGTTATAAATATATATAAGAGATGTATGTGATTATACCTTAAGTGTATGGAGTAAAGTCCTCTTTTCTTTGATTCATGTGTAGCTTTACATGCATTTGAATGTTAATAAATATATAGTCCAGACATCCTGAGAATAAGAGGCATTAGTTAGCCCTAAGGAGGTCATTTGATTATCTCACTTCCCCAGATAACAATGACAAGTACTTATTTGATTTCATTTACATGTATTTCTATATTAGAATTTCAATGAGAACTTTAATCCACATGCATAAATATTCCAATTAGATAAAAATACAACCTTCGCATAGTTTTATTTCCTTTAGTTATGTATACATCTACTTGTATTTGAGAAAAATAAGTGTTTAGTTTAGACATCTCGAGAATACGAGACTTTAGTTAGCCCCAATGAGGTCATTTGATTACCTCACTTCCCTGGTTAACAATGACATGTACTAGCTTATGTCTCTTATACATGTGTGTGTGTTTTTAATCATGGAATTAAAACCCTCTTTCTTTTACCAAAAATCCATGCATCAATAATTGATTAAGTGTTTGTATTAATTAGTCATGTGATTTGAAACTTTCTTTCTCATATTCATGTATATAAATTTACATATGATTGAATGTAATGGTATATAGTTTGGACATCCCGGGAATACGAGGCTTTAAGTAGCCCCAAGGAGGTCATTTGATTATCTTACTCCCCTGGTTAACAATGACACATACCTGTTTAATTTCATCCCTATGTATTTTTGTATAAGAATTTGGATAGAGCTTTAAGCTAATATGACTAAATAATCCAATCACATAAAAAGAGCATAAGATACCACATGTACATACATTCATTATTTAAGTGTGTTATATGTATAGATACACTTAGGATTAAATCATATGCATGATATTCATAATAGAAAGGAATGATTTGATATGTGTCATATGTCAATAGTTCAATTCAATTAATCTTAAGATGCCTTACATGTTGAATGGAATTATTTAAAGTAATCCTAAACTTAGGATTAATTAAATCATTCAATAAGTCATCCACTAAGGATAACTAAATCAAATTAACATGCTTTAGAAGTGGTTTAAGGTAGGGATGAAAGAAGGCAATCCTCTTTATTCTTGTTGACCTCACTTTTGGAGTGAGTTCTCAACTCTCTCATTATAGACCTAGGGCTCTTATAGTCACTAAGAGCTCCTTAGTCTTAAAACACTTCTAGTGATTAGGTGAACACTTAACCTAAGCCTAAAGACTTAAAAGGGTTAGTCATAGGAATATGTTATGCCTTAGGGACTTAGGAAAACTTGCCTACCCTATATCGTAAACCCAATACATACTTTACTTCTCAAATCAAACCTCAAATTCATACCAAACCAAATTTCTAGGACTTATAATCAAACTCATGATCAAGTTTAAACTCAAGATTTCTCCATAAGAATCCCATGATTAAATTCAAAACCCTTCATAAGCCCTTTGATTTCATCTTATGGAGTTAGCCTTAACCAAATTCAAATAAATATAAATTCAATTGATTTTATCATAGATCAATTCAATCCTTCAATCATTTTCTAAATCTAATTCCAAATTCCAAACCAAATAAATCAAAATAAATCAAATCCAAGATCAAATTTTCTCTTAAGCCTTATGACCCACTCTCATAAGCTTAGTCAAATATCAACCCAAATTATCCCAAACTTGATTGATTTCTTTATAAATCAAGTATTCATTCATTTATATTTACAAATATAAATAAAATCCATACCCAAATAGCCAAAACCAAATCAAAATAAATCAAACCAAGCCAAGTCCTCTCTTGAGCCTTATGGACCTACCACCTTAAGCTTAGCAAAATATCAACCCAAATTATCCCAAATTTGATTGATTTATTTATAAATCAATTATTCTTTCATTTATATTCATAAATATAAATGAAACCCACCCTCTAATGACCAAAAATAAATCAAACTAAATCAATTCCCCACTTAAGCCCTTTTGACCTACATCCTTAAGCTTAGTCAAATTTGCTTCCAAATCACTCCAAACTCAAGTGATTTTCTCATAACCCATTTATATCTTAATTCATATTCCCAAATATAAATGAAATATAAATTTAAATAGCCAAAACTAAATCCAAAATTAAACCAAAATTTGATTCAAGCCTCTTTATCCAATTTCTTGAACTTGGCCAAATCATATCCAAATCAAGCCAAAACCAATGGATTCTCTTTTAAATCAATCATTCAATCATTTAACCAAATATAAACATAAATTACAATTATCAAATCAAACTAAAATCAAACCCAAGTTAGCCTTTTTGACTTGAAAACTACAAATGAGCCAAAATCTATTAGACTCTAAATTAATTATAGTTAGAATTATATTTCAATCCTAGGCTCATATATGAGTTCAACTAAACTTGAATCAATCCAAAATTGAACCAATTGGTCCATTTAGAACCACTTGACCCAAAGGGACCTAAGAGACCCTTTTGAGCCAAGTTCTAATACAACCCAAATTGGATTAAACTAAGCCCATCCAAATCTTATATCATGGTCAACAATCATCCTAGGGTGGTCAACTACCTTGAATTGGGTCAAACCAAGTTAACTTGGTCCTTTGACCAAGTCAACCTTTAACCCAAATGAAACCTAAACTAGACAAAACCCACAATATACCAAATTGATTGAAACCATTAATTCAAACTAATTCATAATCAATAATTGAACATGACCAAACCTTCAATTGAGCCATACCAAGTCCAATTGACCATTTGATCCAAGTTGACCCAAATTGACCTAAAAAGCCAATATGGGTTAAATCATAATTTAATATAAATTGATTGCAACCAATGGCTCAAGTTCATTTCAAATAAATTATTGAACTTGACCAAAGTCATAATTGAGCTCAGTTTAACCCATTGGTCAACTTGACCCAACCTAGCCAAATTGACCTAAAAGGTCAAATAGGCCAAAAATCTAAATTAAACCCGAATCAAATCAAACCAAAGGCTACAATCAATTTTTCATTAACTAATTGAACGTGAACCAATATCTAACCCAACCTAATTTGGTCAAATTAGTTAAATTGATCAACTTAGCTCATTTGACTTATATGAATCCAAGTGAGTCAAAATCAAACTTAAGCCAAACCAACCCATATCAATTAGACTAAAATTCTCCAAAATATCATTTGAACCTAACCCAAGCCTTGGCTTGACCCAATTTGATCAATTGGTTAACCTAACCCAACATGAACCCATTTGATCAAATGAAGCCAATGCACCAAAAACTAACCCATGGGACCTTTGTGCCTGACCAAACATGACCCAAATTGACCCTAGGTTAGCCCAAAGTCTGCCGATGAGCTAAATGGGCCTCGCCCAAGGGGATTAGCCACTAGACAAACCTCTTCACATAGGATTCTTCCCCCATTTGGCAAAGTCCACTCTTCCATCACTTGGGCAGCCATCCACTTGCCAAATGGAGTATGCCTAGCCTTCTTAGCCCACTCTAAGCACATTAGGACCAGCCATTGACTAAAGGAAACCCAATCTCTTCCTCATCACTCCAAACTGAGCACCCCATGGACAAAGGAAACCAAATCTCCTCCATATCAGGCCTTGAGCCACCTCCCAAGCCTTCCTCCACTCCTGGCGAGCCACATGGACTCGATGGAGATAAGTCCGGTAGTTTGATGGCGTCTAGCTGACGAGAAAATGGGATTGAATCCCGTCTGCCCACCTCAGTAATTGAGGGGATATACCCCCTCAATTCAAATAAAAATCAACCAATTCTACTTTTTTTGAGCCCTAGAGACTGAAAACAAAACTCCCACAGCCTTTCCCCAAGCTCCCAAGCTCTCCCATTCTTCCCTCTCTCTGTTTTACATCAAATTGAAATAGGGGAGGCCAATCTGAACTCCCATTTGCTCAATACTACACCAAAATTCAACCAGCTTTACACACACCCTCCACACATGATATCAAAGCCAAACGAATTATTTCCTAAGCTCCAAAGCCATCGGAGGGGGGAGTTTGATCATGATCGAATGCCAAATAGGATGATCTTTGTCTCCAAGGCAAGCTACCCCAAATCAAGGTCCAAGCTTCTCAACAGGGCTTCGCCTCAACTATGCAAAGCTACCTCCATCGATCCCACCATCAGTCTTGAGCTTCAACGAGGTAATTCCTCAAAACTGTATCTTTAGAAAAAAAATGGTTGGTCTTTTTCGAAGAGAATTTGTATGTCATGTGATTTTGACCATTGGATGTGTTCCTGTCCTTCCCTTGATGGTGTGAGATCATTTTGGAAGCAATATGATCTCTGGTGAGCTCGAATCAAATCAGGAAAGTCAAACGACATCCATCTTTCATCACTCGCAAAGGGGAAAGATCATGGGCTGTCCATTCCATGTGATTGAAACAGACGATAGTGATTAGATCACACTTAGAACCCCTCTATTTTCTCCTTAACCGTGAGATTAATCATGGCTGTCTAATCTTAGATTAAATGGTCCACGAGAAAGCACATTCACTGTCGAATTCAGTCGTGTCCTGTGATAACTTAAATAACATATCCCGTTACACAAAATAGAAAGTGCACCGCATCAGCAGCCACATGGCTGTGGCGTTTATTTTTCTTCGTAAAGTGTGATGTGTGTGTTTTATGTGAGGGGACATCACATAGATCCGTAGATGTACTTATTAGGGTGATCAGGTATGACATTAAGGAATAGTGTACTATCTCGAGAGATAGAAGTCACTATCCTGTAATGGACCTAATCACCTAATAAAGACTCCTAAGGCATGATGGGTCTTCGAATATACTAGAGATTTTTTTCCTACTTTACATGAAAAAGTAAAGCAGGGTTTATTTAAAGTTAGGTTTGTTAAATTCCCTATGGAGGCTAGCCCCCATAGTTAATTACATCCTAAGGAATGAGGTTATTTAGGAATACTCCCGATTAAGGTAAATGATCGTTGTCTCCAAAGATTTTAAAGATAGGACTATCAATCAATTGATTAAGTAGGATTGATCAAAAGAAGAGAGTTATTATTGAAGTCAAAGGGAGATGAGTAGGGGATGCTCATGATACTAAGAAACCTAGTAAGCATCCCAAACTATCTTATGGTTAGGTTTTATATTTTTGAAATTGAGGAGAGTTATATATATTTGATTTGAATTTTTATTATAAATCTAGGGATTACAATTCTACAATACGAGATTATGGAAATACCTAAGAGATGAGGATTTATGCTTGTAGCTCGTAAAGGAAAATGATAACCTTAGTTCCTAAATCTAGGGAGCTTTGGCGAGGGCCAAAGCATGACCAAAATCTAAAGCGAAAATGGGTATACGATTTACCTTCACAAGAGAGAGTAAACCATCTGACTGTTGGACTTATAACCACCTGGGGTGGCCACCAATTAACTCATCCTATGATTTTAAATACATGTAGGCAAGTCATATGCTTTGCAAGATGGTTAGGCTGTTGTTTATTTAGAAAGGAGATTAAGTCCTTAAACTCACTCCCTAAGAGACTAGATTATGAGTGATATGAATTCATGACCTAAATCTAATGCAAGTTTTGTCAAGTTTTATTTTAATTTGTGGACATTTTTATTTGACATAGGCTATGAGATTTTATATGCCTAATGCATGAGAAAATCAATTATGGACTAAAATCAGAAAGAAGGAGGTGTGTTTCTATCATGGCTTTTAAAGGTCAAGCCATTTTCTCTAGCAAAGGTGGAGGCCCTCCATTGGCAAGAGTGAGATAATATGATTTATGCATAATGTGAGACATACAACATCTAGCTAAGGGGTTGCTAAATCTTTTATTATCTTGATTTATGTCCTAGGATTTAGGTGAGTTTATGAATTATTTAGTTTAATTTTGAATTAATTAATTGGATAGAAAATTTATTTTTTCTAGGAGCCTAATCGCATCCAGGTCATTCAACAATCATCAAATAATTAAGAAAATATGAAAATCATGCCATCCTAGTTGCACAATCATAAACATAACATCAATCAATTTATAAAATTAGTGTAAAAGAATAAGAGGTCGATGTGGTCGGGTTCCACTGCACAACCTAAGAAAAAGGAAAATGGATAGCCGGGCTCTACCCTTATACATCCCGGTATAATGAAAGAGTAAATTATAATTATGAAATGACAAGTGTTATGGGGGTCTTCATTCTTCATCCTCCATTCTTCACTCCTTGCTCTTCATTCCTTCATCTTGGTTTACTCCATTTCTTTCTTTCTTTTAGTTTGACTTAGGATGTAGTTTGCTCCAAGGCCTCACATGGTATATAAAATGTGGTTTTATAACCAATGTTCACCTTAGTCCCCATAACACTTATCCTAATCTTAATGAAAAAATTACATTAAAAGGAAGGAAAGTAAATCTAGCTACACCTACAAAATAAATGTTAGCTAAACACACCATACAACCCAAGAAGTTATAGAAATAATTTAGACTTAGTATCCCACACATGGGAAACTAAGTCCACCTATCCTAATTTGGGTTATGCTTAGAGATATAACCAACCTGCACAGTAAAAACATTTATATTCTTATTATAGTACCACTTAAGCATAACCTTCTGTAGAAGACATGATTAGGCTAAGATCACCCTATCATCCAGACTACACACATACACCCTAACATCCAGTCTAAAATATTACACCACAAAATAAAATCATGCATCAAACCATGCACCACCCTAACATAGAGCTAGAAGTGGTGACTTAGCCTAATGTGTGTGTCATTTAGGCTTGTGTGGCATGTCTTAGCTAGGCTTTAAGGTTGAAATTTTCCAAGTGTGAAAGATTTAATTTAGATGATGGTTTCATTTTAAGTGATTTAGTTGACTTGTCAATTTCAATTGGTGATTTGATTTAGTTTGAATGAACTTACAATTAGTGACTACATATTGTGAAGAGAAGAAAAAAAAGAAGAGAGCTCTCTTTCATCCCTACCTTAAGTAATTTTTAAGATAAATTTGATTAATAAATTTTCTTTAGTGAGTGGTTTATTATGTTTTTTAATTAACCCTAAGTTTAGATTCACTCTAAATAGCCCTATTCAATAAGAAAGACATCTTAGGATTAATTAGGGTGGATTAATACCACATAACACACACTCATTCATTTCTTTCCACCATGTATACCATGCATATGAATAATCCTAAGTATATCTATACATGCAATGCAAATTTTAGCACACTTTGATGATGAATACAAAGAGATGTGATTTGAAAATTTGGATATTCCATTTGTTAATTGGATCATTAATGCATGTATAAAAGAGGGATTTTTCATCCATTAGCTAAATGCACATCCACATGTATAAAAGTTATAAGTGAGTACAACGCCATCACTTTTTACACTAGGGGCATAAGGTACAAGACCTACTTAGGTCTACTTAAAGCCTCACGGCCTCGGGATGTCCAGACTGATATAACACTTTTCTTAAATATATGTAGATGTATAGAAAGAACCAAATGGATGGATAAAAATGATGATGATGTGTAATATGAAGGTACTTCCTAAGTCTTAACATAGAGATGCATAGGAATAGATTTAGGCAAGTGTTCTATTCTTTTCAAATAAATTATACACTTACAAATTCTATGTGAATCCATGTTAAGAGAAGGAAAGAAAACTTCATGATATACATCTCATGCTATCATCACATGCAAGTTTATAAATATTTATAACTAGCATCACTTCATTTATAATCTTAGATTTATAAGTTTTAAAAAATAATTTTTGGTTTAATAGTGATAATAGTCACCCATATTCTTAATTTTAGCCAACACCTGCAATTTGACATAAAAAATATTTTATTTAATTAATTTTTAAAAGAAATGAATACATGATTTCATATGGCAAGCAATATTTAGCATGATTGGAAAGAAAAAAAAAAGGAATGTAAGCACATGATTTCATTCACCCTAATTAATTTATAAATATAATCATATAAAATAATATCATTTAAAATGAGTCAAAACTCTTTAAGAATATTTTATCATTGAATTTGATTTGACTTAGGAAACATGAAAAGGGTTTGCTAGTCCTAACCCATTCCCCCCATGTGTGAATTAGTTTGGTTTAATTTAAAACAATTAAGTTGATTTTATATTTTGATTAGGTTAAGGTATGAATTAAATCCATTAATTACCCCTTACTTATATGACTTTAACATAATTATCCAAGTAATTATGAGCCAACATATGATGTGCAACCACATGAAAATTAAATAAGCAATGCACCTAAGAAATGAAGGAGCCTAATGCAATTGGCTCACAATTATTGGTTAATTAAGCTAAAGGGTTTGATTAAGTACTTTTATAACTCTCCTACACATGTAGTTTGATTATAATTTTCTTTAGAATTCTCTTAAGTTATTTAACACCTAAGAATTTACCCAAGAATTGAATGATTGGTTTTGAGTTTGATTAATTAAGCTATTTAATGACGTGATTAAGCTACTAATTAGTTGCAAATTGATTAAGTATTATCTAAATGAAATGAACTTAGAGGAAAAGATTAGAAAAGAGGTCCTAATCATATCCCCTATGTCCATCCATTGTTTCATAATGATTAACCAACTTAATTAATGGATTCATCATTATTTAACATGTTAATTAATCATTTAATTAATCAAAGAGGGATTAAGAATGAAATAAGCAATTCCCCTAATTAATCAAACAATAAATTCCAAGAAAATCATGGGAGGTAGAGATCATCCAACTAATCAGTCTCAAAAAGTTTCGAATTAATTGTTGAAGAAATTAGAGAGTAATTAACTTAATTACATTTCTAATAAAACCTAAATTGTGTCAAAATGACTATTCAAAATTAATTAATTTTAATTTTTTATTATTATCCTCTAAATTATCTTTAAAATGAATGTTTATTTATATTTTTAGATTTTTCTACAATTAGATATAAATTTTGGAAGTTTCATCATTTAAATCAGATTAATTAAGCCTAATTAAACCCATAATCCCGTCAGGCCACATGGCGGCTAACGTGGCGTACTGACGCGTCATGCTTTTCACATGGCGTGATAGGATTGGTTATTTAAGTTGTCACATCTGATGACTAAGTCAGCTAGCAGCGGACACGTCTTCTCTACAGGCTGTCCGATCTAAGATTGGATGACCGAGATCAATCTCATAGTTTATGAAGAAAATAGAGGGATCTAAAGTGTGATTTGATCATAACTGTCTGTTCCAATCACATGGAACAGACAATATATGATCCTTCTCCTTCACGAGCAATGAGAGATGAACACCATTCGTCTTTCCTCGTTCAATTCGAGCTCACCCGAGCGCGGATTGGGATCAAAATGTATATCCAATGATCAAAATTGCATGAGATAATAATTCCCTTTCGGAAAGGACCACCTAAAAATTTCCTATAGCTACAGTTTCAAATAATTACCTTGCTGGAGGCTATCACAGGCGCTTTCAACAGAGGAGGTAGTTTCCTCTAGTAGAGATGAAGCCATATTAAAGAAATTAGATCTTGATTTAAAGTGGTTTGCTCGGTCGACCAAGCTCCTCTTCAATGGTGATCAGTCTTGATCGAAGTGGCACTTCCCGTTGGTTAGAGGCTTGGAAAATGGTTTGATCAAGCTCGATGAGGTGTGGTGAGAGTGTGGGTAAAATGAATTTGGGTTTGGTGAAATGAGGAGGGAGTATTATTCAGAATGGACTTGCCCTTTTTCGACTTTGCACATAGAGGAAGAATGCCGATCGAGGGAGCTTTGGGAGACCTTGGGAAAGCTCTAAGAGGGTTCGGAAATGCTTCTTGAGCTATGAGGAATCAATTCCCTTCTGTTTGAGTGAGAATGAGAGGGGGTATATATCCCCCTCCTTGGATCGACTGGTGGGTGCCTGATTTACCATTTTGGCTCAATGGGTTTGATTTGCTGATCGATTTGAGTTGTAAAATATCCCACATGGGTTGTTTTGGGCAGAGAGAGGGAGAGTGGATGCCCATGTGATTGGTGAGTGGATTTGGTGAGCCAAGTGTCTAAGAGTGATTGGGGAGATCTGTTTGGCATCCCCTTAGGTCATGGCTGACCCAAGCTCATTGGGTCATGTTCACCACCCTCCTTGGTGTCCATGTGGACTAATAGAAGGATGCCAAGTGGAATTGGGAAAGGAATGGCCAAATTCTAAGTGAATTTGGTCATGGGATACTCTTTGACCTAAGGGTAAAGTGATCATTTTACTATAAGTATGATTTGGGCAGATTAAAATGATTTAAAAATGGGTTGGGTCAAATTTCAAGTGATTTGGAGTTCATTTGATTTGATTTGGCTCAATTTGACCCATTTGGGTTAAATTAGAAGGTCAAATTGGTCAAAACCATGGGTTAGGGTCAAGTTCAAATGATCATTTGGAGCCTATCATTGGTTTGGTTCAAATTTGGTTTAGATTTAGTTTTGGTTCATTTAGGTTCATTTGGGTCAAATGGCTCAAGTTGACCAATTTGATCCATTTGACCCAATTGGGTTAGGTCATGGGTTGGTTTAGGCTTATTTGATCATTTGAAATGTATTGCAAGCTTTGGTTTCAAATAATTTTAATTTGATTTGATTTTAAGTTGATTTAACCTTTTAGGTCAAGTTGGGTTCATGATCAATTAGGCTAGGTTGGGTCTAATTGGTCAATTGAAGCTTTGGTCAAGTTCAGCAAGTTATTTGGAATGAATTTGACCTATTGGTTACAATCAATTTAGATTAATCATGATTTGACCCATTTTGACTCTTTAGGTCAATTTGGGTCAACTTAGGCCAAGTGGTCAATTAGGCTTGATTTGGCTCAATTGATGGCTTGGTCATGTTCAATCATTGATCATGAATGGGTTTGGGTCAATGGTTTCAATCCATTTGGCATATGATGGATTTTGGCTAGTTTGGATTTCATTTAGGCTAAATGTTGATTTGGTCAAAGGCTAGGTTTGACTTGATTTGACCCAATTCAAGCTGATTGATCACCCCATGATGATTGTTAATCATGATTGAGATTTAGATAGGCTTAGTTCAATCCAATCTGGGTTGGTTTAGAACTTGGCTCAAAAAGAACATTTAGGTCACTTTGGGTCAAGTGAGCCTAAATGGGTCAATTGGCTTGATCATGGCTTGATTCAAGTTTCGTTGAACTCACATATGGACTTATGATGGAAATATAAATCCAATTGCAAGTAGTTTGGAGTCAAATGGGTTTTGTTCATTTGATAATTTCAAGTCAAAAGGATGAACATGGGCTTGACTTGGGTTAGTTTGATTTTGGCTTGGTAATTGTAGAGTATGTTTATATTTGGGCATGTGATTGAAGGAGTGATTGTTTAAAGAGAAAATCCAAGGGTTTGGATTGATTTGAGAATGATTTGGCTAAATTCAAGAAATTGTCTTAAATGATATAAGTTAGATTTTGGTATAATTTTTAATTTAGTTTTGATTATTTGAATTTATACTTCATTTATATTTGTGAATATAAATGAAGATATAAATGGGTTATGAGAAAATCGTTTGAGTTTGGAGTGATTTGGTTGCGAATTTGGCTAAGGTTGGTCAAAAAGTTTGAAAAAAGGGTTTTGATTTGATATGATTTATATTCATTTGATTTGGATGATTTGGATGACAATTTCATTTATAGTTGTGACTATAAATGATGGAATAAGTGATTTATAAAGAAATCACTTGGCTTTGGGTTGATTTGAAGGGTTTCGCTAAGCTTATGGATCTGATTCATAAGGCTCAGGAAGGTTTTGGATTTGGAATTGATCATGAGTTTGAATCATGATTTGGATTTTAGAATTTGAATTTGAATTTGGATTTGAATTTGAGGTTTGGTTTGGAAGAAAGAAGCAAGGATTGGGTTTAACTTATAGGATTGGCAAGTCTTCTTAAATCCCTAAAGCATAACATATTCCTATGGCTAACTCTTCTAAGTCTCTAGAGTTAGGTTAAGTGTTCACCTAATCACTAGAAGTGTCTTAAGACTACGGAACTCTTAGTGTCTAGAGGAATCCTATGTCTAAGATGGAGAAGTTGAAAGCTCACTCCGAAAGTGAGGTCAACAATGGCGTGGATTAGGGCTTAATTAGGGTTGTTTAATTAATTTTTAAGACTAAAACTTCTAAAATTCATAACTAATTATAGAAAAATCTAAAAAATACAAATGAGGGCTCATTTTAAAGGTTTTTTAAAGAGAAATCTATTAAAATTATTATTAATTAATTTTAATAGTAATATAAGCTTAATTAGAGTTTAAATAAAAATTTAATTAATCTAATTGCTCTCTAATTAATTATCTAATTAATCCTAAACTTTTAGAAGTTATTTAAGGGGATGACCTCTGCCTCCCCTATTTTTTTGGGATTTATTGGTTAGTTAATTAGAGAAATTGATTGATTAAGCCTTAATTACTCTCTTAGCTTAATTAATGTTAATTAATCAAATGAACAATGAATTGATCATTTAATTGGGTTAATTAGCCTTTGTTAACAGTGAGAAAACTTAGGGAAATGGATTGGGACTTCTCTTGTGATCTTTTTTTCCTAATCCTTCTTCATTTTTTTTTAAAATAAATTAATTAATTAGAACTCATTAATTAATTAATTAATTAAATCAATCAAAACCTAAATCATATCAGAATTTATTCAACTCTTTGAAAAGATTTAGGGATTGAGACTTAGGCTTCCTTCTTTGTCTCTTTCCATAAGTCCATTTCATATTATTGATTAAGGATAATTAGGATTTAATTAGATATTTGGTAAACTTAATTAATTTAATTAAATCTAATTTCCCTATTTAATCCTTGGGTAGAGCTTCGGGTGTTCAATAACCTAAAGTGAGAGCTAATAAAATTATGGTTAACTCACATGTGTGAGAGAACCATAAAAATAATTAAATATTTCCTTAAGCTTAATTATTAAATGATCATGAGCTAATTGCATTAGGCCTTTTATTTCATAAGAGCATTTCCATTTACTTTTTAATGTATTTGCATATCATATTAACTCATAATTATTTAATCAATTATCTTAAGGTAACTTAGGTAAGGATTAATTAATTGAATTAATCCATGCTTAACTTAATCAATCCATAAAAATCATCTAATTGCTTCTTGTTGAATCAAATTAACTCACACATATGGGGAATGGGATTAGGATTAGTTTCTTTTCTCACATCTAAAAAATCAATACAAACATAAAAGCAAAAAAATGACATTAAAAAGTTTTGGTTTGTTTTAAATAAACTCATTGGATATGATTGTCTGTAGGAATTAGTTGGATTGAATGAGATTACATTCTTGTGTTTCTTTATTTCTTTCCAATCATATTAAAGTATTGTATGCCACTTGTATTCATGCATTCATTTCTTTCAAATTAATTAAATAAAAATGATTTCCTTTATGTCAATTCTTATGTGTTGGCTTAATTAAAAATATATGTGGCTATTATCATTATTAAATCTCAAATATATTTTTAAAAGCTTATTAATGAATAATAATATATATTGTGACTTTAGTAATACATACATAGTAGGTGCATGTAAATATAAGCTTAGTGTATGAAGTAAAGTTCCTTTCTTTGATTCATATGTTGATTTGAATAAGTAAGAATGTTAATGGGTATATTAATCTGGACATTTCGGGGATGCATGAATTTAAGTATCCCCAAGGAGGTTCCTACTCCTCTGGTGCAGAATAATGGCAACGTACCTATTTGATTTCATTCTTGTGCATCTTGATATTAGAATTTGGATAGAGCTTTAATTCATTCACACAAATAAAATCAATCAAATTAAATTCTATTTTTGCATGATTTTCTATTCTTATAGTTTCTTATATATCCACATGTATTTAAAAATAGCCGGTATAACTAGTCTGGACATCCTGGGGATGCACGGCTTTAAGTAGCCCCAAGGAGGTTCCTACCTCACTCCCGTGGTGCAAAATAATGGTGACGTACTTGCTTAAAACTTTCATATATTTGAATGTGTATTTAGCTAATGAATGAAAGTACTCTTTTCTATAAAACTCATTTATGCATCTTGCATTTAAGTGTGCCAAAAATATATTGTATGTATAGATATGTTTAGGACTTAATCATATGCATGTTATATATATGAGGGAAAGAAATGAACAAACATGTGTTGTATAATAGTAGTTAATTCCAATTAATCTTAAGATGCATTTCTTATTGAATGAGTCTATTTAAAGTGAACATAAACTTAGGATTACTTAAAAATATATAATAAGCCATTCATTAAATATAATTTATTAATTAATATGCTTTAGATGTGGCTTAAGATAGGGATAAAAGAGAGTAACCCTCTATTCTCTTCTCTTTATAACACTTAGTTGTTAAGTGTAAGTCAAGTGAAATAAAAGAAAATACTAAGAAAAACTCACAAATCAATTAAGTCATTTAAAGTGAAACCACTCTTCATAATTAAATCTCTTCATACTTAGAAAATCACAACAAAAGCCTAGCTAAGGCATACCACACAAGCCTTAATACAGACACCTTAGCTTAAGTCACCACTTCTAACTTTATGTTAGGCGATGCATGATTTGATGTATATTTAGTTTTATGATGTATTATTATAGACTAGATGTTAGGGTGTATACTTCATAGACTGGATATTAGGGTGTATACTTTGTAGACTAGATGTTAGACCATGATTAGCCTAATCATATTTTTTGCAAGAGATTATGCTTAAGGAGCACCTAAAATAAATATAAATGCTCTCTTTTGCAGGTTACTTAACCCCTAAGCATAATATAGATTAAGATAGGTGGGCTTGATTACTCATGTGCAGGGTGCTAAGTCCAAATTATATATATAACTAGTTGAGTTGCATGGTGTGTTTAGCTAACACTTGTTTTGTAGGTATAGTTAGATTTACTTTTCCTATTTTTACTGTAATTTTGCATTAGAAATTAGAATTAATATTATGGGAGATTAGGATGAGCGGTGGCTAGAAGGCTTTGTCCTGAGAGGCCCTGTGATGCCTTCAAGTAAGCAAAATAAAGAAGGAATGAAGGAGATATGAAGATTTGAAAATCCCTCATAACATTTATTCATTTGTAATTATAATTATTCTTTCATATACTGGGTTGTATAAGGGTAGAGTTCGGCTACCCATTTCTCTTTTCAGGTTATATGATAGTACCCGATCGCACTGAATTTTATTCTTTCAAATATTGGGTTTACAAATTGTTTGATGCTTTGTTTATAATTGTGTGATAAAAATGGCATGTATTTTCCTAGTTTTTTCATATATGGTCATTTAATGTGTGGCATGGATCTGATTAGGCTCTTAGAGAAAAATAAACTTTTTACCCCAATCACAACTCATAACTAAATTTTCTAAATAACTCATAACCTCATTTAAAGTTTAGGTATTAAATCAAGATAATTAAAAGATTTAATAACCCCTTAGCTGGATGTTGTATGTCTAAATATCACACGTGCATCTTCTACCACTCTTGTAATATGAGGGCCCTCATTCTTACATGCATGGGAACTACTTGACCTATGAGAATAATTTCTACTGACGGGGCTTCACCCTCTTCTCTCTTGATTTAGCCCATAACTTATTTTATCATCCATTTAGACATATAAAAAATCCTATGACTTTTGTCAAAATGAAATGTCCAAAATTAAATAAAATTGATAAGATTTGCATTAGACTAAGTCATTATTCATACCACTCATGCTCAAGTCTCTTAAGGAGTGGGTTTAAGGACTTTAGTTTCTTTCTAAATAATAACAATCCAACCACCTTGCAAAATATATGACTTAACCACATGATTTTAAAGGAGGTTAGTTAGCTATCACCCGTGTGATTATAAGTCCAAGAGGTGGTTCTCTTGTGGAGGTAAACCATATACCCATTTTTGCTTTAGATTTAGGATGTTCTTTGGCCATCGTTAAAGTTTCATAGATTTAGGATTTGAGGTTGATATTTTTCCCCAGGCTACAAGGATAAATCCTCACCTGCCTATAATATTGTATTGTGGGATTATAGGTCCTAATCTTCTAATAAAAATCAACACAAATAAATAATTCTTCTCAATTTCAAAATATAAAGGCCAACCGTAGAATAAGTTGGAGTGCTCACTAAGTTTCCAAGTATCATGAGCATTCCCTACTCATCTCCTTTGACTTCGATAATAAGTCTCCCCTTTTGATCTATCCCGATTAATTTTCCAAAAATAACTAATTTGTTGATAGTCCTATCTTTGAAATATTTGGAGGTAATAATTACTTACTTTAATCGAGAGTATTCCTTAAAATATAATTAACTATGGGGGCTTTCCTCCATAAGGAACTTTAGAACCTGGTTTAAATAAACCCTACTTTTTCATCCATGTAAAGTAGAAGAAAAATCTCTAGTATATTCGAAGACCCACCATACCTTATGAGTCCTTATTAGGTGATTAGGTCCATTATAGGGTAGTGATTTCTATCTTTCGATATAGTGTACTCTTCCTTAATGTCGTACCTGATCACCTAAATAAATACACCCTTAGATTTGCATGGTGTCCCCCATATCCATAATCAAAATTAAACAACACACTTCTCTTTATAATACTTAGTTGCTAAATATAAGTTAAATAAAATAAAAGAAAATACTAAGTAAAATTCTCAAATCATTTAAACCACTTAAAATAAAATCAACCTCTTATGATTAAATATCCTTTCATATTTAGAAAATCATAAGCTTAATGCCTAGTTAGGACATACCCCACCAGCCTTAACACACACATTAGAATTAAGTCACCACTTCTAGCTTTATGTTAGGGCGGTGTATGGTATGATGTATGTTTTATTTTATGATGTATCATTTTAGACTGGATGTTAGGGTGTATGTCAGAGATGATGAAAAGATATTACTAATCATGTTTTCTGATATTATGCTTAAGTGGTGCTTCAAAAAAAATGCTCTATTTGCAGGTTGCATAAACCGCTAAGCATAATCCAAACTAAGACAGGTGGGCTTGGTTACCCAAGTGCAGGGTACTAAGTCCAAATTATAAACATACCTACTTGGAATTGTGTGTGTCTATTTAGCTAACACTTATTTTGCAACTGTAGTTAGATTTGTTTTTCCTACTTTTAATGTAATTTTGCATTAGGAGTTAGGATTAGTGTTATGGGGGATAAGGATGAGCATTGGTTAGAAAGCTTCATCATGGGGTGCCATGTGATGCCTTGAAGCCTACCAAATTAAATGGAAAATTAAGGACATAAAGATATGAAGATATGAAGAATTAAAGACCCCTATTGTACCTATTCATTCATAATTTGTAATTATTCTTTCATATTCTGGATTGTATAAGGGTAGAGTTACCCATTTTCTTATTGTGTTTGCATACCGCACCCTTTTATTTTTTCCCGTTATATTTATAAAATTGGTTGTTGATTATGTTTAAATTGCACAATATAAATAACATGCCTCTTCATAGTTTCTTTATGACTGATGTTTGTTATATGACCTTGATACGATTAGACTCTTTGAGAAAAATAAATCTTTTACCCAACTACAACTCATAACTAAAGTTTTAAATAACTCATAACCTCACAACAAAAGCCTATGATATAATCAAGATAATTAAAAGATGTAGTAACTCCTTAACTAAATATTGTATGTCTCACATCATGCATGCATATTACTTCACTCTTGCTAAGAGAGGGTTTCCATCCTTGCACTGTTCACCTCACTTTTAAGGTGAGTTCTCAACCTCCTCAGTCTAGATCTAGGAATCTTATAAATACTAAGAGCTTTTTAGTCTTAAGACACTTCTAGTGATTAGGTGAATACTTAACCTAAGCCTAGAGACTTAGAAGGGTTAGCCATATGAGTGGGTTATGCCTTAGGGATTTAGGGAGACCTGCCCATCCTATGGCCTAAACCCAATCTATATTTACCTTCTCAAACCAAATTTCAAATACAAAATCCAAATCCAAATTCTAAATCATTTGATTGAAACCCATAATCAAATTCAGCATCAAAATCCTTCTTAAGCCCTATGATTTTATCTTATGGACTTAGCTTTAGCTAAATTCAAATCAATCCAAATTCAATTGATTTTCTTAAAGATCAATTCAATCGCCCCATCATATACAAAATACAAATCCAAATTCCAAATCATTTGATTGAAACCCATAATCAAATCCAACATTAAAATCCTTCATAAGCCCTATGATTTTATCTTATGGACTTAGCCTTAGCCAAATTCAAATCAATCCAAATTCAATTGATTTTCTCAAAGATCAATTTGATCCCCCCATCATATAGAAATCCAAATCCAACTCCCAAATCAAATGATTGAAACCCATAATCAAATTCAAGCTCCCAGACCCTTCTTAAGTCATATGGACTTACCTCTAGCCAAATCTCATTCAAATTAATCGAAAATAAATTGGTTACTTTATAAATCAATTATTCCATCATTTATATTCACAAATATAAATGAAACCCATACTCAAATGACCAAAACTAATCCAAACTAAATCTAAATCCAGCTAAGACCCTTCTTAAGCCATATGGACCTACTTCCATGAGCTTAGCCAAATCCCATTAAAATTAACCCAAAATCAATTGGTTTCTTTATAAATCAATTATTCAATCATTTATATTCACAAATATAAATGAAACCCACATTCAAATGACAAAACTAAATCAAACTATATCAATTTCCTTCCAAGCCCTTTTTACCTACCTCCATGAGCTTAGTCAAATTTGCTTCTAAATCACTCCAAACTCAAATAATTTTCTCATAAATCATTTATATTTCTATTTATATTCATAAATATAAATGAAATATAAATTTAATTAGCCAAGAAGAAATCCAAAATCAAGTCAAAACCCAAATCAAGCCCTTTAAGCCAATTCCTTGAACTTAGCCAAATCCCATCCAAATCAAGCCGAAATTAATGGATTTTTTCTTGAATCAATCATTCCTTCAATCATCTATCCAAATATAAATTAAATCTATAATCATCTAGCCAAATTGAAATCAACCTAAGTCAAGCCCAACTTAGCTTTTGGCTTGAAAATTCCAAATGAACCAAAACCTATCATAGCCCAAATTGATTGTAGTTGGATTTATATTTCAATCCTAAACTCATATATAAATCCAACTAAACTTTAATCAAATCAAAACCAAGCCAGTTGACCTATTTAGGTCCACTTGACCTAAAGTGGTCTAAAGATATGAGCCAAGTTCTAATCCAACCCAAATTGGATTGAGTCAAGCCCATCCAAGCCTCATATCATAATCAACAATCACCCTAGAGTGATCAATTACCTTGAATTGGGTCAAACTAAGTCAACTTGGTCTTTCGACCAAGTCACCCCTTAGCCCAAATGAAACCCAAACTAGCCAAAACTCATCATACATCAAATTGATTGAAACCACTGATTCACACTAACCCATGATCAATGATTGAACATGACTTAACCCTTAATTGAGCCAAATCAAACCTAATTGATCATTTGACCCAAGTTGACCCAAATTGATTTAAAAGGCTAAAAAGGATCAAATCATGATCTAACCCAAATTGATTACAACCAATGGCTCAAGTTCATTCCATATTTATTATTGAACTTGACCAAAGCTCCAATTAACTAATTAGACCCAACCAAGCCCAAATTGACCTAAAAGGTCAAATTGGCCAAAATATAAATTAAATCTAAATTGATTCAAATCAAAGCCTATAATCATTTTAAATTACCCAATTGAACATGAACCAACACCCAACCCAAGCCAATTTGGCCAATTGATCAAATTGGTTAGCTTAGCCCACTTGAGCTATATGAATCCAAATGAGCCAAAATTAAACCTAGGACAAATTAATTGAAACCACTTCAACCAAAACACTTCAAATCATCATTTGAACCTAACCCAAGCCTTGGTTTGACCCAATTTGGCCAATTGGTCAGTCTAACCTAACATTATCCAAATTGAACCCATATGACCAAATTGAGCCAAAACCCATGAAACTAACCCATGACCTATTGGAGGCCGATCAAACTTGCCCCAAACCCATAATGGGTTAGCCTAAAGTCAGCCCAAAAGCCAAGTGAGTCCAATTCAAGCCATTGTCCATTAGTCAAGCCCTCTTTACATAGGATTCCTCCCATAAATGGCAAAGTCCACTCTCCCATCACTTGGCAGCCCTCACACACTCCATTTAGGGTTTGACCTAACCTCCTAGCCCACCCTAAGTGGGTTAGGACTTGCCATGGACCAAAGGGAGGTGAGTTAACTCACCTCCCTTACAAATTGAGCACCCAATGGATCCAAGCAAGGAGATTAGACCATATCAAGCCTTGAGCCACCTCCAAAGCACTCTTCTAATCAAATTGAGCCACGTGGACATGATGGTGATCACTCTAGCACATTGGCGGTGGCTGATCGACCAAAAAATGGGAGATAATCTCGTCCATCCACCTCAACAAATTGAGGGATATACCCCCTCAATTCAAATCGGATTTCACTTGCATTCGATTCATCTGAGCTCCCAAGAGTGAAAAAAAATTCCCTAGCACTCCTTAGAGCTTCCCCAAGGCCTCCCCACTTCAAATTTCTCCTTCCTGAGCAAGGCCAAAACATGACACTCCATCTTCGATCCAAATTTCTGCCTCTCTCAACCAAACTTCAATTACTCATTCACACACCTTCCCCATACCTCGTCGAGGCTACCCAAAGCTTCTCTCGAGTTCTAAACTCACAAGAGCTAGAAGTTTGATCACCACCAAGCTCCAAATTGATGGAAGTTGGTCCATCTAGTGAATAAGAAGAAATTGGCTTGCGTGCTGCTCAACAAGGCCTTGTCTCTATTAGACGAAGCTACCTCTGTCGATCCCACCACCAACCTTGAGCTTCGGCGAGGTAATTTCTCAAAACTATAGAAATAGAGATTTTTCATGGTCTTTTGTGAAGTGAATTTGCATGAGAGTCAATCTTGACCATTGGATGTGTGTGAATTCCTTCCATGATGGTGTGAGATCATTTTGAAGCTCATCAGAGCTCGGGTAAGCTCGAATCGAGCAATCCATAGCGGACAGACTCCGTCATTCATCGCTCGTGAGAAGAAGGATCATGGGCCGTTCATTCCATGTGATTGGAACAGATGGCTCTAATCAAATTATGTTAGATCCACCGATTTTTCCAGAGCGCAGTTTGATCGTATCGTCGGATCGGATCGGATGGCTCACGAAAACCGCATCCCAAGTAGTGATGTGACTACTTAAATAGCCAATCCCATGGCACCACGTGAAAAGTGTGCCGCATCAGTGCGCCACATGGCACCAACAGGATTTGGCTTAATTAAGGTTAATTAAGTGAATTTTAAGGTTGCAACTTTGATAATTCATAACTAATTATAGAAAAATCTAAAAAATATAAATAATGGCTCATTTTAAAGGTATTTCAGAGAGGAACCATTGAAGTTACCTTGATGAATTTTGAATTCTAATTTTTGCTTAATTAGGGTTTTATTGAAAACTTAATTAGCTTAATTACTCCCTAGTTAATCATCCATTTGCTTTCAAATATTCTGAGGTTGCTTAGGGGGATGACCTCTATCTCTCCTATTTTTTTTGGAATTTTTGGTTGATTAATTGAGAAAATTGATTGATTAATCCCTAATTACCTTCTTAACTTAATTAAGGTTTAATTAAGCATGTGAAAAGTAAATTAACTAATTAATTGGACTCATTTGATACTGATTAATAATAAGGAGGTTTAGGGAATGTGATTGGGGAATTTTTCCTAATCTTTTCTCTAAGTTTCCTTTACTTTTCAAGAGAGATTAATTAGGAATTAATTAACTAATTAATTACTTAATTTGGTTAATTAGATTTTAAAATGGATCTGATTTTTCTTAATTGATTTATGTGTAGGTCTTTAGGTGTTTAATAGCCTAAAGAGGTTTGTTGACCTCACTTTTGGAGTGAGCTCTTAACCTCTCCATCTTAGACATAGGACTCCTCTAGACATTAAGAGTTCTTTAGTCTTAAGACACTTCTAGTGATCTGGTGAACACTTAACCTAACCTTACAGACTTAGAAGAGTTAGCCATAGGAATAGGTTATGCCTTAGGGGTGTTAGAAAAACTTGACTACCCTATAGTTTGAACCAAATCCTCACTTCTTTCTTTCAAGTCCAACTTCAAATTCAAATCAACCTCAAATTCAAAATAACTTCAAACTCAAATCAATTTATCAATTCCAAAATCCAAATCATGAATCAATTCCAAATGATTAAAATCCATGATTAAATGAAATCTAAAATTTTTCCTAAGTCAATTTGTTTTCATCTGATGGGCTTAGCTCAAATAAAACCCAAATCAATTCAAACTCAAAAGATTTTCCCATAACCCATTTATATTATCATTTATATTCACATATACAAATGAAATATAAATTGAAATAACCAAAACTAAAATCAAAACTCAATTCCAATTCCAAAAATCTTTCCTATGTCACTTTGATTTCATCTTATGGACTTAGCTCAAATCAAATCCAATTCACTTCAAACTCAAGAGCTTTTCACATAACCCATTTATATTCACAAATATAAATGAAATATAAATTCAGTTAACCAAAACCAAATTCAAAACTCAAGCCCAAATCTAACCTAAATCCAACCTATTCCCTTTTAAGTCAAATTCTTGAACTTAGTTAAATCATTATCAAATCAATCCAAACCTTTGGATTTTCTCTTCAAACAATCAATCATTCAATCATAAATCCAAATATAAACACAAACTTCAATCATCAAACCAAAATCAAACTAACCCAAATCAAACCCATGTTCATCCTTTGAACTTAAAATTGTCAAATGAATCAAAACCTAACCTTGATCAAGTCAATTGACCCAAAGTGACCTAAAGCACCTTTTTGAGCCAAATTCTAATCCTACCCAAATTGGATTGAACTAAGCCCACCTAAGCCTCTCATTATGAGCAACAATCATCATGAGATGATCAATCACTCAAATTGAGTCAAACCAAGTCAAACATAGTCTTTGACCAAGTCAACACTTAACCTAAATGGAACCCAAACTAGCCAAAATCCACCATAGGCCAAATTATTTGAAACCATTGATCTAAAATAATTCATAACCAATGATTGAACATGATCAAGCCATCAATTGAGCCAAACCTAGCCCAATTGGCCACTTGACCCAAGTCGAATCAACTTGACCTAAAAGTCAAAATGAGTCAAATCTTGAATTAAGTCAAATTGATTGCAGCCAATAAGTCAAATTCATTCTAAACCACTTGTTGAACTTGACCAAAGCCTCAATTGGCCAACTAGACCCAACCTAGCCCAATTGACCATGAACCCAACTTGACCTAAAAGGTCAAATCAACTTGAAATCAAACCAAACTGAAATTGATTAAAACCAAAGATTGCGATATATTTCAAATGATCAACCAAGCCTAAACCAACCCATGACCTAACTTAATTGGGTCAAATGGGTCAGATTGGTCAACTTGACCTATTTGACCTAAATGAACTCAAATGAGCCAAAACCAAATATAGATCAAATTGAACCAAATCAATGACACCCATAGGCTACAAATGATCATTTGAACTTGACCTAATCCTTGGTTTGACCCAATTTGACCAATTGGTCAACTTGACCCAAGTTGACCCATTTTGACCTAAATGGATCAACTTGAGCTAAATCATATCAAATCAACACCAAATTCATTGAAAATTGGCGCAACCCATTTTTCAATCATTCCAAATATGCCCAAATCAAAATAAAAGTCAAATGACTATTTTACCCCTAGGTCAAAGGGTAACCTATGGTCAAATTCACTTGGAATTTGATTATATTTCAACTCAAGACCACTTGGCATCCTCCTAGTGGACCATTTGGACACCAAGGAGGGTGGTGCACATGATCCAATCTGTTTGGGTTAGCCAAACCCAACCCAAAGCAAAAACTGACCCCTCCACTTAATGTTCTCCACATGGATCACCTCCCACACACATTTTTAACACATGTGCACCTCCACACTCACACTCCTCTGCCAAAATTGAATCACATGGAGCTCCTAACAAGCTAAACAACCTAAACAACCCATTTGATCAAAATGACAAGAAGGCTCTCGGCCGTACGATCCAAGTAGGGGGAGATATTCTCCTCCTCATTCCATTCCAATTCACTAACCTTGCATTCGATTGAGCTCAGAGGATCAAAGGAAAGCATCCACAAGCTTCCCTAAGCATTCCTAAGCTCATTCCAACTTCCTCTTCTCAGTTGTGCTTAAGCTGAAAATAGGGGAGGTGAGGGAGATTTCCAACTTAGCCAATTCTCAACAAAGGTCCAATTCCTCTTGTAAGCACCATCAAGGCACCAAGCCAAACTTACCCAAAGCTTTTCCCAAGCCTCCAATCCACAAGGAGGGGGAGTTCGATCGAAGTCGCATGCTATTGAAGCAAGCTTTGGTCAATTGGAAGATCCACTGCAAATTAAACTTTTAAACTTTCAACAGGGCTTCATCTCCACGAGACGAAGCTACCTCCACCGTTGGAAGTTCCGATGATAGCCTCCGGCGAGGTATGCTTCAAAACAGAGCTCTCATTGAAAAATCTTTAGTCCTTTGTGAGGGGAATTATAATCCCATTGATATTCCACTGTTAGATCTTCTTCTCTATGCCCCTTGATGGTGTGGGATTGAATTAGCTATCCGAGCTCAGCTCATCAAGCCATTGAGACGCCTTTGTCTCCAAGGTAAGGCGGATGAATCATGGATCGTCCATCCTGTGTGTTTTGGATGGACGGTTCTGATTAAAACACGCTAGATCTGCTGATCAATCCCTTTGAAATCATAGGTTTAATCCTAACCATCCGATCTTTGATCAGACGGCCTAGGGGAAAGCATGTAGCGCTATCGGTTGACGCGACATCTGATTTGACAACTTAAATAACCAATCTCGTCGCATCATGTGGAAAGCGCATGCCGCATCAGCAGCCCACGTGACACCAATGGGATTAGTTATATAATTATGGCTATTTAATTATCTATTAATCACTGAAACTTCCTAAATTCATAATTAAATGTAGAAAAATCAGAAAGACATAAATGAGGGCTCATTTTAAAGAAAATTCAGAGGGGAATCCAATAAAATTATTTTTAATTAATTTTGAATGGTAGATTTTTCTTAATTAGATTTAATTAGAAACTTAAGAACCCTAATTACTCTCTAATCATTTCATTAATTAATTCTAAACTTCTTAGGTATGTTTAATGGGATAACTTCTGCCTCCCTTAATTTTCTTGGAATTTATTAATGAGTTAATTAGGAAAATTAATTAATGAACCTCTAATCACTCTCTTAATATAATTAAGAATAATTATGCATTTGAACAATGAATTAATCTCATAATTGAGATAATTAAACATTGTTTAAGTGAGTAGGAGGTTTATGGAATGATTTTGGGATATTTTCCCTAAGCTATTCCCTAAACCCCCTTCCTTCCTTAATCCACACCTAATTAAGGATTAATCCACTAATAATCTACTCAATTAGCTTAATCAAATTTCCAAAATCAATCTAAATTTAATCAATCTCTTGTTGGGTAGACCCTTAGGTGTTCAAAAGCCTAAGGCAAATTTAAGGAAATCATTTCCAACTCACATGTGTGGGAAGGTTATGAAAGTACTTATTTAAATCCTTTAATTTAATTAATCAATAATTATGAACCAATTTCATTAGGCCCCTTTCTTTCTTAGGTGCATTACTAATTTAAATTCTATGTGGTTGCATATCATATGTTGGCTTATAATTGTTGGGTTAATTATATTAAAGAGGTGTAGGTAAGAGGTAATTAATGGACTTAATTCACACCTTAACCTAAACAAAATAGAAAATTAACTTAATCATCCTAAAATTAAACTAAAACTAAGTCACACATCGGGGAACTGGGTTAGGACCAATAAACTCTTCTCACTTTTCCTAAATTAAATTCAAATCTAAAACAAAAATCAAAATCTCTTTAAATAATTTTTGCTTCACTATGAATAATTGTTTCTTATAGGATTGTCCTTAGAAAATAAATAGGATGAATGAAATCATATGCTTGCATCACTTTATCTCTTTCTAAGTATGTTAAATGTTGTTTTCCATATGAAGTCATGCATTCACTCCCTTTTGAAAAATCAAATTAAATGAAATGTTTCATTTATGTCAAATTGCATATTTTGGCTAAAGTAAGAATATGAGTGGCTATTATGACTATTGAATTAAAAATTATTTTTAAAATCTATAAATCAAAGATTATAAATGAAAGTATGCTACTTATAAATACTTATGAGCTTGCATGTGATTATAAGTATAAAATGTGTTATGTGATCTTTCCTTCTCTTTTCAAATGAACTATAGTTCATATGAAAAGAGCATAACACTTGCTTAAATCCATTCATATGCATTTCCATGTTATAGCTTAAGAAGGATCTTCACATTTACATATGTAAATTGCATAACCAAATCAAACAAAAATAAAATCTTTTGCATGACTCTTCTTCCATTCATTTCTTTTGTACATGTGCATATATTTAAAAAAAGTGGTATATTAGTATGGACATCCCAGGGTTGTGAGGCTTTAAGTAGCCCCAAGTAGGTCTTGTACCTTACACCCCTGGTGTAGAAAATAATGGCGCCATACTCACTTATGTCTTTCATACATGTAAATGTGCATTTTGATTAATAGATAA
This sequence comes from Cymbidium sinense, assembly GCA_021442155.1. Taxonomy (NCBI): domain Eukaryota; kingdom Viridiplantae; phylum Streptophyta; class Magnoliopsida; order Asparagales; family Orchidaceae; genus Cymbidium; species Cymbidium sinense. Next base: position 294,917,312 of record CM038215.1, read on the forward strand.
AAGAATCTCTCTTTTCTACTTACACAAAATCATGCATTTATGAAAAATCCAAAATTTTTCTAAGCAACATCTCTTTGTATTCATAATCAAAGTGTGATAAAGTGTTACATTGCATGTATAGCTATGCTTAGGATCATTCATATGCATGGTATACATGTTGGAAAGAAATAGAGGGTTGTGTGTTATGTGATAGTAATTCACCTTAATTAATCTTAAGATGCTTTTCTTATTGAATAGGTTTATTTAGAGAAAATATAAATGTAAGATTAATTAAAACACATAATAAAATATTCACTAAAGAAAAATCATTAATGAATTTACCTTAGAAATTACTTAAGTTAGGGATGAAAGAGAAGTTCTCTTCTCTTTTTCTCTCTTTATAATACTTAGTAATTAAATGTAGGTTCATTCAAACCAAATCAAACCATCAAATAAAAATTGACCAATCAACTAAATCACTTAAAAAGAAATCACCCTTTAAGTTGGATCTTTTCACACTTAGAAAATTCCAACCTTAAAGCTTAACTAAGACATGCCACACAAACCTTAAATGACACACACATTAGGTTAAGTCGCCATTTCTAGTCCTATGTTAGGGCGGTGTATGGTTTGATGCCTGATTTTATTTTGTGAGGAAATGTTTTAGACTGGATGTTAGGGTGTATGTGCGTAGACTGGATGATAGGACGATCTTAGTCTAACTATTATCTTCTGTAGGGGATTGTGCTTAAGGGGCACTGTAATAAAAATATAAATACTTTTGCTATACAAGTTGATTATACCCCTAAGAATGATCCAAAATAGGTCAGGTGAACTTGGTTACCCATGTGTGGGGTGCTAAGTCCCATTTATTCATATAACTGCTTGGGATGTGTGGGGTGTTTAGATAATCTCTATTTTGCAGGTTTTAGTTAGATTTAGTTTTTCCATTTTCATGTAATTCTTGCAATTAGGATTTGGAATAAATGTTATGGGGAAGTGAAGGTGAACATTGTTCATTAGACTATGTCTTATGTACCATGTGAAGCCTTTGGAGAAATCACATTCCAACCAAGTCAAAAGGAAGGAAGGAATGGAGCAAATCAAAACATAAAGAAATGAAGAATGAAGAAATGAAGAATGAAGACCCCCATAACATAAATTCCTTCTAAATTATAATTATTCATTTGTAATCTGGATTGTATAAGGGTAGAGCTCGGCTACCCATATTTCTTTTTGAGTTTGTGCGGTAGAGCTTGACCACAAAGGCCTTTTATTCTTTTGTGCTAGCTTTATAAAATTATTTTATGTTTATTTAGCTTGTGCATTAGGATGACATGATTTTACTAGTTTCTTCATTGCTTGATGAATGTCCTGGATGTGATTAGGCTCCTAAGGAAAAATAAATTTTCTATCCAATTAATCAACTCAAAATTAAAATTAACAATTCATAATCTCACCTGAAGCCTCTAAAATAAATCAAGATAAAAGATTTAGCAACCCCTTAGCTGAATATTATATATTTCACATCATGCATAAAATTATCTTGCTTTACTCTTGCTTATGGAGGGCTTCCACCTTTGCCATAGAATATGGCTTGACCTTTGAGAGCTATGGTGAAAACATGCATCCTTATTGCTAATTTTTTCCCATAACTAATTTCTCATGCATTAGGCATATGAATCCCATAGCCTGTGTCAAATTAATTGTCCAAAAATGAAATTAAAACTTAATTAAAATTTGCATTAGATTAAGTCATGGGTTTATGACCTACATGATCTAGTCTCTTAGTGAGTGAGTTTAAGGACTTAGACTTTTTTCTAAATGAACAACAACCTAGCTATCTTGCAAAAGTATAAGACTTGACTACATGTATTTAAAATCGTAGGAGGAGTTAGTTGGCGGCCACCCCTAGGTGATTATAAGCCCAACAATCGAGTGGTTTATCCTCTCTTGTGTAGGTAAACCATGTGCACATTTTTTTCATAGATTTAGGTCATGCTCTGGCCCTCACTAAAGCTCCCTAGATTTAGGATATGAGGTTGTTATTTCCCTTTGCGGGCTAGAACCATAAATCCTCACTTCTTAGGCATTTTTATGATCTTGTATCTTGGAATTGTAAGTCCTAGATTTTTAATAAAAATTTAACCCAAACATATAATTCTCTTCAAATTCAAAAATATAAAGCCCAACCATGAGATAGCTTGGGATGCTCACTAGGTTTCCTAGCATCGTGAGCATCCCCCACTTATCTCTCTTTGGTTTCGATAATAACTCCCTCATTTTGATCAATCCCATTTGATCTTCCAAAAATAACCAATTGCTTAATAGTCCTACTTTAAAAATCTTTAAAGATAATGATCATTTACCTTAATCGAGAGTATTCTTAAGGAATCTTAATCCTTATGATGTAATTAACTATGGAGGCTTACCTCCATAGGAAACTTAACAAACTCGGTTTAAAATAAACCTTACTTTACTTTTTCATGCAAAGTAGGGGAAGAATCTCTGGTACATTAGAAGACCCATCATTCTTAGGAGTCCTTATTGGGTGATTAGGTCCATTGTAGAATTTTGACTTTTATCTGTCAAGATAGTACATCATTCCTCAATGTCGTACCTGATCACCCTAATAAGAACATCTGTGGATCTACGTGATGTGCAACAAGAGTATTTTTGTCTTCATTTATTTTTCAAAGATAGATAAAGATAATAAATATTCACCATAAGGTTTAATGAAATTATAGTTAGCTCACATGCGTGAGAAAATCATAAAAGTAATTAATGCAAGTTCCTTAAGCTTAATTAATCAATGATTGTGAGCTAATTGCATCAGACCCCTTTCATTTCATAGGATCATTATTATTTACTTTTCAATTCATTTGCATATTACATTAGCTCATAATCATTTGATTAATTACCTTAAGGTAACATAGGTAAGGGTTTAATTAATTGATTAAATTCATAGCTTAACTTAATTAATCCCTAAAATTGGCCTGAATACTTTTCATTAAATAATATTAACTCATACATAGGGAATGAGATTAGGATTGAGAACCTCTTCTCATATTTCTTAAATCAAATCAAACATGAAATTGAAAATGATATTAAGAAGCTTTGGTTTATTTTAAATGAGCTTATTTAGTATAATTGTCCTTAGAAATTAATTGGATTAATTGAAATCATGTGCTTATGTTCCTTTATTTCTTTCCAATCATATTAAATATTGTATGTTACTTGTAATCATGCATTCATCTTTTTTTTTTAAAAAAAAACTAATCAAATGAAATAATTTCTTTTATGTCAAGCTTGCATGTGTTGATTTAAATTAAAATATGTGTGGCTATTATCACTATTAAATTAAAATTATTTTCAAAAGTATATAAATCAATTATAATATATGGAGTGATAATAGTTATAAATATTCATAAGCTTGCATATGCTTATGGTTTAAAATATGTGATATGGAGTTCTCTTTTCTTAACTCTACATGGATTTACATAAAGTTTGAATATTAATAAGTGTATAGGTCATTTGAAAAGGACACGATATTTGTTTGGATTCATTCCTATGTACCTCCATGTTAGAACTTAGATAGAACTTTAGCTCACATGTATAAATAATTCAATTAAAAAAAAATACAACTTTTGCATAATTTTCCATTCTTGTAGTCATTTGTATATTCATGTGTATTCAAGAATAGCGAGTATATCTAGTCTAGACATTTCGGAGATGCAAGGCTTTAAGTAGCCCCAAGGAGATCTTTACCTCACTCCTTTGGTTAACAATGGCAAAGTACTTACTTAAAACTTTTATACACTTGAATATGCATTTAGCTAATGAGTAAAATTCCCATTTTTTTACAAAATATGCATATGCATCTTTCATTTAAAGTGTGCTAAAAGAAATTTATATTGCATGTATAGTTATACTTAGAATTCAATCATATGCTTGTTACATGTGGTGGAAAAGAATAATATGATGTTGGTCATGTGTTTGTAGTTCACTCAAACTGATCTTAAGATTCCTTTCACATTGAATAAAATTATTTAAAGTGAACCTAAACTTAGGATTAATTAAATCATTTAATAAACTATTCACTAAAGAGAATTAGTTAATTAACATGCCTTAGAATTGATTTAAGGTAGGGATGAAAGAGAGGGATCCTCTTTTTTTCTTCTCTTTATAATAATTAGTTGCTAAGTGTTAATCAAATGAAAAAAATACTAAATAAAATTTCCAAATCAACTAAACCACTTAAAGTGAAATTAACTCTTATGATTAAACGCCCTTTCACATTTAGAAAATCATAACCTTAATTCCTAGTTAGGACATACCACATAAGCTTTAACACACACATTAGAACTAAGTCGCTAATTCTGGCTTTATGTTAGGGCGGTGCATGATATGATGTATATTTTATTTTGTGATGTATTATTTTAGATTGGATGTTAGGATGTATGTTTCATAAATTGGGTGTTAGGCTGATATCAACCTAATCATATTTCTGTAGGGGATTATGCTTAAAGGGGTGCTTAAAATAAATATAAATGCTCTCTTTGCAGGTTGCTTAAACCCCTTAGCATAATCCAAGTTAGGACAAGTGGGCTTGGTTATCCATGTGCAGGGTGCTAAGTCCAAATCATGAATATAATTGCTTGGGATTGTATGGTGTGTTTAGCTAACCCTTATTTTACAGGTGTAGTTAGATTTACTTTTCCTATTTTTAATGTACTTTTACATTAGAAATTATGATTCATTATGGGGGATTGGGATGAGTAGTGGCTAAAAGGCTTATCCTGGGAGGCCATGTGAAGCCTTTGAAGTAAGCATGTCCAAATCAGAGAAGACATGAAGACATGAAGCATGAAGAAAAGAAGACCCCCATAACACTTTTTTCATTTGTAATTTATAATTATTCTTTTATATTCTAGGTTGTATTAAGGTAGAGCTCGGCTTCTCACTTTCTCTTTTTGGAATGTATGGTGGTACCCGACCGCACAGGCCTTTTATTCTTTTGCATTAGATTTATAAAATATTTGATGTTATGTTTAAATTGTGCAATAAAAATGACATGTCTTTTTCTAGTTTCTTTATGATTGGTGTTTGTTGTATGGCTTGGATCCGATTAGGCTCTTAGAGAAAAATAAATTTTCTACCCCAACTACAACTCATAACTAAAGTTTGACATAACCTCACATAAAGCCTAGGCATTAAATCAAGATAATTAAAAACTTTAGCAACCCCTTAGCTGAATGTTGTATGTTTAATATTATGCATTCATATTACTTCACTCTTGCTAAGAGAGGGTTTCCATCCTTGCACAATAGGGGAAGACTTGACTTTTAAGGGTCTCCTCTGTGGTGGAAAATACCTATTTGCCACTGATTTAGGCCATAATCATTTTTCATCGTGCATTTAGACATATGAAAATCTTAAAGTCTTGGTCAAAATGAAGTATCAAAATCAAATAAAAATTAAAAAGATTTGCATTAGATTAAGTCATTATTCATATCACTCATGCTCTAGTATTTTAATGAGTGGGTTTAAGGACCTTAATTCCTTTCTAAATAATAACAACCCAACTATCTTACAAAATCATATGACTTGACTACATGGTTTTAAAGTGTATAAAGAGTTAGCTGGTTGTCACTCTAGATAATTATAAGTCCAGCAGTCTTGTGGTTTATCTTCTCTTGTGAAGGTAAATCATATGCCTATTTTTGCTTAGATTTAGGTCATGCTTTAGTTCTTACTAAAGCTCCATAAATTTTGGATTCGAGGTAGCTGTTTCCTTCAGGTTATAAGCATAAATTCTCACCTCTTAGACATTCCCCTAACCTTGTGTTGGTGGATTATAAGCTCTAGTAATCTAATAAAATTTTAATTTTAACAAAATAATTCTCCTCACTTTCAAAATTATAAAGCCCAACCATAGGATAGATCAGAATGTTCACTGGGCTTTCTAGTATCATTGGCATTTCCTACTTACTCTCTTTGTCTTCCAAAATAAGTCTCTCCTTTTGAACTATCCCATTTGATTTTTCAAACATAACTAATTTATTGATAGTCTTATCCTTGAAATCTTTGGAGATAATAATTGCCTACTTTAATCGAGAGTATCCCCAAAGAACTCACCTTCCTTAGGATGTAATTAACTATAGGGGCTTGCCCCCATAGAGAACTTTAGAACCCAGTTTAATATAAACTCTATTTTATTTATCCATATAAAGTAGAGAAAAAAATCTCTGGTATATTCGAAGACCCATCATTTCTTAGGAGTCCTTATTAGGTGATTAGGTACATTGAAGGGTGATGCCTCTATCTTTCAAGGTAGTACATCATACCTCAATATCATACTCGATCACTTCAATAAGTACACCCTCAGATCTGTGTGGTGTCCTCTATATACATATCAAAAATAAACATCACGTGCATGATAGGGGAAGGCTTGACCTTTGAGGGCCTCCTCTATGGTGGAAAACACCTCTTTCCTGCTGATTTAGCCCATAATTTATTTTCATCTTACATTTAGACATATGAAAATCCCAAAGCCTTTGTCAAAATGAAATGTCAAACACAAATAAAATTTGAAAATATTTCTCATTAGACTAAGTCATTGCTCATACCACTCATGCTCTGGTCTCTTACGGAGTGAGTTTAAGGACTTTGGTCTCTTTCCAAATAAATAATAGCCTAATTAATCTTGTAATTTATATGGACCACATTATTTTAAATTATAAGGGGAGTTAGCTGGCTACCACTCTAGGCGATTATAAGTCCAATAGTCAAGTGGTTTACTCTCTCTTGTGGAGGTAAACCTTATACCCATCTTTGCTTAGATTTAGGTCATGCTTTATCTCTTGCTAAAGCTCCATAGATTTAAGATGTGATGTAGTTGTTTTCTTTGGACTACAAGTATAAATCCTCACCTCTTAAGCATTTTTATAATCTTGTATTATGAGATTATAAGTCATAACTTTCTAAAAAAATGTCAACTTTAAAAAAATTAATCTCTTCAATTTCAAACATATAAAGCCTAACCATATGATAGATTAGAATGATCACTAGTCTTCCTAGTATCATGAGCATTCATTCCCTACCTTTTCCCTTTGGCTTCCAAAAATAATTCTTCTTCTAAATCATTCTCATTTTATCTTTCTATATAACCAATTTATTGATAGTCTAGCCTTGGAATCTTTGAAGACAATAATTGCCTACTTTAATCTAGAGCATTTCTAAGGAACTCACCTTCCTTAGGATGTAATTAACTATGAAAGCTTATTTGCATAAGAAATTTTAGAACTCGATTTAATATAAACTCTACTTTATTCATCCATGTAAAGTAGGAAAAAAATCTCTGGTATATTCGAAGACCCATCATGCCTTAGGAGTTTTTTTTAGGTGATTAGGTCCATTGAAGGGCGATGTCTCTATCTTGCAAGATAGTACATCATATCTCACTATCATACTCGATCACTTCAATAAGTACCCCTAAGATCTGCATGGTGTCCCCCATACACATCCAAAAATAAACACCACACTATATTTTAGATTGTGTGTTCCATTTTTTTTAGGGATAGATGATGTTATACATAATGTTTAGGGCTAATTTTATTGTATATTTATAGCTAACTTTAAACTAATTTTTTGAGTATAAAGTAATTTTTTGATGCATCACATATAGGCAACTCAATCCATGTAGTTCTTAATATAGTGTCTAATTTGAACATGTGTGATATTTAGGTAGCGTGTGTCCAATACACATATTAAGATCTAAAAATGAGTTTGGATACAGTTTGTTTAGTTTGATATTATGGCGATGAACTCAGTGTTTGTGAGGACTTCTTTTTTGCATATAGGGGTGGAAAAAACCGTCCTATACAAGTTTCACGTCGAACTGATCTTGAAAGCCTATAGAATTGAATCATGAGATCATTAAAAATTGATTCAAAAAGATTCCTGTTGGTGATGGGTTCATTGCTTCTCCGATAATTGATGATAAAGTTTGTAAGTCCATTATTAATGCTGCAACCATAGAACCTCTGATTTTATATGTTGAAGTTGAGTTGATACAAATAGAGGAAAGAGAAGTTCATAATTCACTAGAGGTCAAGTTCCTCCAATTGAAACTGAACACATGACTATACTTTCACAGGAAACTTATCAGACCAAACTCAATCAATAATTTCATAGGTACATACAATGAAGTCATAATATCATTTATTTTTATGATTTTAATGTTTAGTTATATCTTATACAGGAGTCGTAATTAACATCACTATTGACAGAGATGTTACTATTCCATCTACTCATTTTTAACATATTATCTAAACTTCTGCTGGTATGGGTGAATATCATGATGAACCTGTAGCACCATTATCTACTAAAGATGAGGGCTACAGAATAATGCCTAGTGCAATGAGTACTAACACAGCTGATAGTGAAGGTGACATTGGAGAAGATCAATGTCTAAGCTTTGGGAGCAGCTATTTTCTAAGAGATTATTCTTATAGAATAAATATGGTTGAAGAACACATGTTTAGTAGCAATGATTATATTCGGGCCTACTAGACAGTACAAGAATGGGATGAACAAATGAATTTCAATGGCCTCTCAAATGATTTTGGTTTTGTGGGAGAGAATTTTATTCCAGGTGACTTAATTAAGGGGGTGTGTTTTTATGATAAAAAATAGCTTAAATTCACTATTCACAGATGGTCCATCACAAATAATGTTGAGTATGTTACATGTGCCTCCAACAACAGAAAGTTTACTGTGATATGCACGATCATCCCAATAGACCTTGCATGTGGCGTCTACATGCTTGTTCAAGCAAGAGGCTAGGTGGTGCCTGGAGGATATCCAGTATAGCTGCCCCACATACATGTACTCATTCGATATTGAGTAGTGGACACAGGCAGTGCAACTCACAGTTTAATAGCTATTTCATCCAACTTGTGATTAGATATTAGCTAGATTTAAAACCTAGGGAAATTATTGGTCATATGGAATAAAAGTTCAACATTAGGGTTTCTTATATAAAAGCTTGGGATGCACATCGAAAGGTGATAAAGGGTATTTTTGGCAGTTGGAAAGAGTCATATCATTCACTGGATCACTTCATGGCTATTGTATGTTCAGTTATGCCCGACATAGTGTACCACATTCAGTCAACTGAATCAGGTCATTTTCAATGCTTATTCTGGTCATTTGGGCCATCCATTATGGGTTGGAAATACTGCAGACCAGTCTTAAGTCTTGACAACACATTTTTGTTGGGTAAGTATAGATGAACTCTTGTTACTGCAGTTGCGATTGATGCAAATAATGGCCTATATCCACTTACATTTGTAATAGTTGAAGTAGAATGCAATGAGTCTTGGGCTTGGTTTATTCTAACAATGCAGGACTTGATTCCACTTGTATCCATAAGAAATGACTTAGGCATTATATCTTACCAACATTCTAGCTTAGTACGTGGCTGCAGAAAAATTTTTCCCTAAGTTATGCATCGACACTGCTTACACCATCTCAGTGAGAATTTCAAGAAGGCGTACAAAACTATGGATATTTCTGATGTTGAGTTTATGTGTCAAAAGATGTATGTAACAGGTAACACAGATGACATTCATATGTTACATGATAGAAATCAGAAACATCAAACTAGAGGCTTTCGATTGGTTGCTTGCTAGGGATGTTGCTAAGTGGGTGCTGACTCATGATGGTGGATATCACTATGGTATCATGGCCACTAATGTGTCAGAGTATTTCAATGGTGTACTAAAGTGGGCTCATGGATTATCGATACAGGCTCTAATTACATCCATATATTATAATCTTGTATCACTCTTCACAAATGCCTTGAGACAGCATCGGATCTCATTAGGCAGAATGACTCAATATTTGCATGATGTGTCAGAGTGATGCTACAACAAAATGAACGTGAAGCTAGAAGATATCTTAAGCCTACAAAGATTAATTTAAACAAATTTTAGGTGTTTGGCATGTCTTCCAGGTCATTTAAGATCGAACTGCAAGAATGAAACAATTACAGCTATACATGTAAGCAATCATAGTTATACCACATACCATGTTCACATGTTATAGCGGTGTTAGGAGAACGACATTTGAGTCATGCATAGTACGTCTCCTATTACTACACATTGCAAATGTACCAAAGTATATACGAAGAAGAATTCCATGTTATACCAGACAGAAGTGATTAGCCAGCTTATTTGTCTGATTGTCAACTGATTGATCTAGCACCTCCAAATATCAGAAGGAGATCAGGAAGACCCTGAACAAGAAGATACAAGAATACAGTGGATGAGAATGTGCAACGGGGCAATAAAATCTGTGGGCTGTGCAAAAATATTGGCCATAATAGAACAACTTGTCCTCAAAATCGCTTACATAAGAATTAGTATGTTGATAGACAAGTAGTGTGTGTCTCAGCTGAGCTATATTTATTTGTGTACTTTTGTTGTGTCTCTTCTCTATTGTAGTGAGTTTTGCTTCTTTTTTTAGTAAACTCAGCATATGTACGAATGTAATCTTTTTTTAGTGAACATATTATCCCTAATTTTATTCGTATGGCTATGACTCTAAATGGATGTTTAGTTATCTCCATAACTATTTAGGATTGTATTGCTGATCGGTAAATATTTACCTGATTCTATATTTTATGCTTCTTTTTATCCATATGGCTGTAACACTTTAGTATTGTTTTCTTACTTTTGTTCTTTATGTCATTTTGGATGTTGATAGTTTATTGGTTGTTGTTTTCTTTATTAGCACTTGTTTATGTTCTTTCGGCATTGGGACTCCTATTTTAATGTTATTAGTATTGTCCAAATTAATGCATCACACAGGTTGAATGGCTACTGAGGAAACAGAGCGTGACGCGCGGTGTAACCGAAAGAGGAAGATCCGTACTACGGCCGACTACCGAGGTTCATCCCAAAGATCGCCTCCTGCGCGTGAAAGTCACTGAGTACACCCGTGATATGGTATGGTTTTATATTTTTAAAATCTTGCTCAATGCATATGAAAAATCCTAAGAATTACTCAATTCATTTCTTGTAGGCGACAGTTCTTGAGGCAGCATCTCATCTTCTGATGTTCAATGAGTGGTCCGTGAAGTGCCCCAGGTTCATGGCTGGACTGTGCGATGTTGGGCTAGATTATGTTTCACAGCTCCAGTATATTAGACTGGACCATCACTTGCTTACAGCTTTGGTTGAGCGCTGGTCACCGCCGATGAACACATTCCATTTTGCAGTTGGTGAGATGACAATTATTTTGCAGGATGTTGCTATGATTCTAGGTGTACAAAGCGCCTCCTATTGTCGGACCTATAGTGATAGGGGAGGGTAGGTGATGGGTCTCATAGCCCAATTTTTGCGATGAGCTCATAGGCAGGCATCCAGAGCATGGTTTTATATATCATAATCTAGTTTAGCCATATGTTACTTCTACATTTGTATGTGGCAAGCTCATGCACAGACTTTCTTACATTTACGGTGGTTGCGTTAGACATTTTATAGAGGCTCATATATAGATCTATCGGATGATGAGTTTCTCATGCACCTCAAAGCGTACATTCTATTTACTATTGGCTATTTTCTTTTGCAAGATACATCTAGGTCTGAGATTCATCTACAATACTTACCACTGTTGGAGGATATTGGTTCATTCAATAGGTACTCACTGGGAGGGGCTGTATTAGCACATTTGTACAGAGAGTTGCATCAGTCCACAAGGACGAAGCGGACCAATATGGCAGGGTGTTTGCACTACTACAGGTTTTGTCCTGGGAGCATATACATGTTGGATGACTTACATTACATGTACCTTTTTTGGCAGAGTTAGATGGGTTGAGTGTTGGTTGTAGGTGGAACGAATATTACTTATGAAATATGACACCAGCTCATGTTAGAGTATACAGAAATGAGCTTGATGGGCTGTAATAGAGCCAGGTATGATTCTGTGTAAAATTTGCTCATAATGTTACCTCTACATTTAATACATATTATTAATGCGTTCTTAATATTTTAGGTGATATGGGAGCCCTACGGACAGCAAATACACATGAGAGTTGCTGATATCTACTTTGCTAGACAGAAGATTTGGCTGGCTGGGGTATCTTTAATCAGTTGAAAGAGAGTTGAGTGGTATCTCCTAGATCATGTATTAAGATAATTTGGTATGTCTCCCAGAGTTGATGTGGTGCCTATTAATCCTTCCTTCTAGTTAGTGGATGGTTGAGGGAAGGTGAATGTGGATTAGCTTGACTATCATCAGGGCTATATCTCATAGTGGGAGGCTAGATACGATCTGATTGTCATAGTGGATTATGTTACACCTCATATTGATCCGGCTATTAGTCAATACATGAGGTTGTATCGGTCCTGGGCTTCATTATACATGTTGAAGGTTCTGACCATTCCCCCAACCAGCTATTACCTCCGAGCACCCGGAGAGAGAGTTATGGTTAAGTACAATAAAAATTTAGCTTAATTATGTGTTTATACTTAATGGTTATTTAAAAAGATTCTATTTCTCTACAGCGCAAGCATATCTTGGACACACAGGATATTTTTTAGTCTTATTTTGGGAGAGATCAAGGCACAGAGTTTCAACATTCAATAAACAGGTATGAGGAGTTATGTAGGGAGATACGAAAGAATATGCACATTTCAGATAGTAGATACAGGTGTACAGATGATGCTAGTAGTTCTTCTGCAGCACCTTCAACTACTCAGCCAGACACCGTAGGATTAGATGCAAGTCCTTCATCCATCCCAGATGTCTGTCCATACAATTACACATTTGGCAGTCCAGCTCCATACTCATATCAAGAAGCCATGTTGAGTTCATTTCAGTCATGGCAGGCACCAGGCCCTCCCCTAAATGGTCATCCACTGGTCAATATGCCACACATACATGGAGTGTATCCTAATGTCCCCTTCCAGCCACAAGCATCACTAGAGATACCCAAGGTTACATCCCTCGGTGATCCATCACAAACCATTAACCAGGCTGAAGATGAAGCACATCAGTGACAACACCATTTGCGAGACCGTCCTCAACGACCACCTGTTCAGTATACTCTAGGAAGAAATGCACTTCCACCACACATACATCATCATTGTTAGATGTTGTTACTTGTCTATTTTGTACATAGTTGTTGTATATTCTGTCGTTAGATGTTGTATAATATTTGGTTTATTTGTTGAGTGCTTGTGTGTGTGTGCTATGTGCATTTGTGCTTAAGATACCTAATTGGTTATGTGAGCTTATTGTGAGGGACTTCTTAATGCATGATTGTCTAAATCTCAAGTATCACGATGCAGATTTGGTCATTTTTTTAGGCACTGTCATGTGTTTTACTATTTTTATAAAGTTGAACTTGCTACACATTAGCTTACATAGTTCATTTATCGCTTGTGAATGATTGTGATGCTCTCTTATTAGTCTTTATAATCTTTGTAGACATGTAATTAATAAAATTGACTATAGTCTGGTGAAATGAGTGAAAAATAGGTGAATTGGTGAACAATTCAAGATAAAAAGTCAATATAAAAAAAAAAATACAATTTTAGTGTTTGTTGGCATAGCTTTTTCAACAATCCTTGTTGGTTCCTTTTCTCTTTCTATTTTTCATCAAGGTTTAAAACACTTGTTTGTACGGGCGGAATCAACCTCTCTTTTGGGGGTGGTCAAATTTATCGTATCAATTAATTAAAAAAATGAATAGCAAATATTTTAAAAGAGGGCCTTATATTTAATTATGATCAATAAATTGAAAAGCAATTCCAAACTTTTCAATTAAATTTTTTGCATAATAGTTCCTTAAAAATCAAGTCAATATTGAGGTACATGACAATCATTAAACCAAACATCAATACTATAGCATAAAAAAGACCAAAGGCTTATTGATTTGCTTGAAGATGGAACTCATCTTTGGAAAAATAATAAAATATGTTTAAATTCATCATTTGGTTGGATGCATTTAAACTCTACTAATGATTTTAAAATTTATAAATTTTCTCAAAAGTGGAAATTTACAATTCATAATTATTGTCATCATCTAATTAAGATATGATTGCTGGATAATTGATTTTTCTTTTTTTAGTATGCAAGCTTTCTTTTTTAAGTGAATAATCATGCAAAATAAGTAGATATTCTGGTGTTAACTAATCTAGTTATTAAATATAAGTTCTTAAACTCTTGAAATCGGCTGCCTAAATCAAATTTATGTTAAGTAAAAAAAAAAGAGAAAAAGACATAACAGTTGTTTATGATGATACTTGGATTATCACCTAGTAGCTGATAAGTTTATCTCCATGCCATTAATTTGAATCGAAAGGCATTAATAATTAATAGTTCTTAAAATTATATTTCTGTGAGTTCATCGTGCTAAAAAAAATATAAAAAAAAAATTGCTCAGCGTGAACAGAAAAAGGCAGATTCAATTTCAACGTCCAACATGCGGCGTGCCCTAATGGGTTACAGACAAGGGAAAATAAATTTTTTAAGGGGGAAAGATCAAATTTTCCACCTCTAATAAACAACAACCAAAAAAAAAAAAAAATCAAATTCAGGGTGGGCAATTGTCCACCCTGACAAATATGTGAGTCCGCCTCTACTTGTTTGTAATGCTCCTATCATGAAATTTTGAGTTACTTTTTTTAAATAATTTTAGTATTTACTTTTGATGAGCCATCGAACCTATTTGCTTAAAATAATTTGATCATTTGCGACTTCCACAAAGGATAGTTGCCAGAAGAGAGAAGGGTGTTAATGATAGATTTCATGTATCATTAGGACTTTGAGAGGTGGTGAGATAAGAAGATTTCGAGTATTTATTGTTGAGAACCCTTTCCTTTTTGAAAGAGGTGGCTGGGAACCAAGCACAATGGTTACAAGATGACTGGGCTCAATTTTGATACCATGAGTCCAATAGGCCAAAATACTATGGTTGATCCAATATTAAGCGCTATAATATTTCAAGCAGCAAGCTAAAGCCACAATGTAGATTTTGTCAACGTGAAAGTCTTGAGGAATTTTGTTACGATGCTAAGGATACCAAATTTGCTTGATTTTAACACTAGATGAGTCTAATACGGTCAAAATACTGTGGCTGGTCCAATATTTCAAGTCGCCACCGTAGTTTTTGCTAGCATTTGCAAAAAGTACTGTGAACCGGGCCACAATCACAATTTTTTATAAACATGAAAGTCATGGGGAGTTTTATTACAATTTCAATACCAAGTTCCTTTGATTCTGATGCTGGATGAGTCTGATACAATCAAAATACTATGGCTAGTCCAATATTTCAAGTCGGCAACGCAGATTTTGCGATCATTTGCAAAAACTGCTACGTACCGAGCCACAAAAGTAGATTTTTGTCAACATGAAAGTCATGAGAAATTTGATTATAATTCCAACGATACTAAGTTCACTTGATTTCGACACCGGATGAGTATGATATGAACAAAATAATGCAGTTGCCTCAAATTTTATTTTATTTTTTTTAAAAAGCTGATGTCAGTCGCCCGCTCAAGAGGCGACTACGCCTATTTTTAAATTTTATTTTTTGTGTTGATTTAGTTAATTAAAGTTTTAATTAGCCCTAATATAAAATTTCACCCAATGAATAGTCACATATTTCTTGGTTAACCTTTCTTCTTTTAAGATTTGAGGCAAGATATACAGCTTTTAACACTTCTTTCTTCTTCAAATCTATCTTCACTTATAAACCTATATATGCGTTGACCTCACTTTTGGAGTGAGCTTTCAACTTCTCCATCTTAGACATAGGACTCCTCTAGACATTAAGAGTTTCTTAGTCTTAAGACACTTCTAGTGATTAGGTGAACACTTAACCTTACCTTAAAGACTTAGAAGAGTTAGCCATATGAATAGGTTATGCTTTATGGGGTGTTAGGAAAACTTGCCTACCCTATAGCTTAAACCCAATCCTTACTTTCTTCTTTCAAGTCAAACTTCAAATCCAAATCAACCTCAAATTCAAATCAACTTCAAACTCAAATCAATTCCAACCTAATTGATTTTCTTAAATCACCAAATCAATTCCAAATTATTGAAATTCATGATCAATTCCAAATCCAAAATCTTTCCTAAGTCACTTTGATATCATCTTATGGACTTAAATCAAATCAAATCCAAATTGCTTCAAATTCAAAATATTTTCTCATAGCACATTTATATTCTCATTTATATTCATGAATATAAATAAAATATAAATTCAAATAACCAAAACAAAATCAAAACTCAATTCCAAATCTAAAAATCTTTCCTAAGTCACTTTAATTTCATCTTATGGACTTAGCTCAAATCAAATCCAAATCACTTCAAATTCAAGAGATTTTCTCATAACACATTTATGTTCTCATTTATATTCATAAACATAAATGAAATATAAATTCAAATAACCAAAACCAAATTCAAAACTCAAACCCAAATCTAACCTAAATCCAATCTACCCTTTCGAGTCAAATTCTTGAACTTACCCAAATTATTCTCAAATCAATCCAAACCTTTAGATTTTCTGTTCAAACAATCAATCCTTCAATCATAAACCTAAGTATAAATATAAACTTCAATCATCAAACCAAAATCAAACTAACCCAAGTCAAATCCATACTCACCCTTTTGACTTGAAATTGTCAAATGAATCAAAACTCATTTGACTCCAAATCACTTGTAATTGGATTTATATTTTAATAATAAGTCCATGTGTGAGTTCAACCAAACTTGAATCAAGCCTTAATCAAGTCAATTGACCCATTTAGGCTCACTTGACACAAAGTGACCTAAAGTACCTTTTTGAGCCAAATTCTAATCCAACCCAAATTAGATTGAACTAAGCTCATCTAAGCCTCATATTATGAGCAACAATCATCCTAGGATGATCAATCACCCAAATTCGATCAAACTAAGTCAAACCTAACATTTGACCAAGTCAACACTTAACCCAAATGAAACTTAAACTAGCCAAAATCCACCATAGACCAAATTGATTGAAACCATTGATTTAGACCAATCCAAAATCAATTATTGAACATGACCAAGTCATCATTTGAGCCAAACCTAGCTTAATTGGCCACTTGACCCAAGTTGACCTAAAAAATCAAAATGTGTCAAATCTTGATCTAAGCCAAATTGATTGCAACGAATGGATCAAATTCATTCTAAATCACTTGTTGAACTTGACCAAAGCCTCAATTGGCTAACTAGACCCAACCTAGCTCAATTGACCATAAACCCAACTTGACCTAAAAGGTCAAATCAACTTGAAATCAAATCAAACCAAAAATGATTGAAACCAAAGCTTGTAATACATTTCAAATAATCAACCAAGCCTAAACTAACCTATGACCTAACCCAACTGGGTCAAATGGGTCAAATTGATCAACTTGGCCCATTTGACCTAAGTGAACTCAAATGAACCAAAATCAAATATAAATTAAATTGAACCAAACCAATGATACCCATAGGCTACAAATGATCATTTGAACTTGACCTAACCCATGGTTTGACCCAATTTGACCAATTGGTCAACTTGATCCAAGTTGACCCATTTGACCTAAATGAGTCAACTTGAGCCAAATCATATCAAATCAAGCACAACCCATTTTTTAATCATTCCAAATATGTCCAAATCAAAATCAAAGCCAAATAACCATTTTACTCCTAGGTTAAAGGGTAACCTATGATCAAATTCACTTGGAATTTGATCATATTCTAACTCAAGACCACTTGGTATCCTCCTAGTGCACCATTTGGATACCAAGGAGGGTGTTGCACATGAACCAATGAGTTTAGGTCAGCCAAACCAAACCCAAGGCTAAAATCGACCACTCCACTCAAAATTCTCCACATGGATCACCTCCCACACTCATTTAACAAATGTGCACCTCCACACTCCCACTCCTCTACCAAAACTGAACCACATGGAGCTCATAACAACCAAAATAACCTATTCAATTAGGGCAATTTGATCAAAATGGCAAAACAAGCTACGATCATCTGATCCAAGTAGGGGGAGATCTAGTCCCCCTCATTTCCACTCAATTCATGACTCTTGCATTCGATTGAGCTCAAAGGATCAAAGGGAAGCATCCACAAGCTTTCCTAAGCATTCCTAAGCTCATTCCATTTCTCTCTTCTTAGTTTTGCTTAAGCCAAAAATATGGGAGGTAGGAGAAACTTCCACTTCACTCAATCCTCAATCAAATTCCAATTGCTTTTACAAGCACCATCAGGGAGGCAAGCTCACCCAAGTTTTCCCAGTTCAAAGCCAAGAAAACCATTTAAGCAAGCCTTTGTCAATTGGAAGATCCACTTCATCTCAAAGCTTGAAACCTTCAATAGGGATTCATCTCCACTAGAGGAAGCTACCTCCACCATTGGAAGCATAGGTGATAGCCTCCAGTGAGGTATGAATCCTTAAGTTGAAAAATCTTTGGTCCTTTGTGAAGGGAATTGTAATCTTATTGAAATTCCACCATTAGATCTTTTTCTCTATGCTTCTAGATGGTGTGGGTTGAATCCTAGTCTTATCGGAGATCAAGTGAGCTCGAATCAAGCCATGGAGGATGGATGGTCTTCGTCTCCCGCAGGCAAAGGCAGAGATGAATCATGGATTGTCCATCCTGCATATTTTGGATGGACGGTACTGATTAAAACATGCTAGATCCTCTGATTTATCCCTTTATAATTGTGGTTTAATCACATCCGTCCGATCTGACGGACGGGAAAGCTTTCCACCTACCGACGGCTGATTTGAAAATTTAAATAACCAATCGTGCGTACATCAAAAAGCCAATAGAATTAGTTATATAATTAGGCTATTTAATTATCCTTAATCATAAATTCATAAATCAAATGTAAAAAAAATGAAAACTCAACTTCATTTTAAAGATAATTCAAAGGGAAATAATATAAAATTAAGTTTAATGGATTTTGAACAGTAACCTTCATTCAATTTGAGTTTTATTGGAAATATAATTAGGTTAATTACTCTTTAATTAATTAATTTCAAACAGGGTCAATTAGTGAGATGACCTCCTCATTTTTTTGGAATTTATTATTGGAATTAATTGTTTGCTTATTTAATCACTCCCTTAATCAATTAAAGGATTAATTAACTTATTAAATAGTGATAAAGTCACTAATTAAGCTTTTTAATCACCTTGAAACAGTGAATGAACTTTGGGAATGAGATTAAGATTTCTTTTTCAAATCCTTTCCCCTAAGTTTATTTCATTTGGATAAAGACTTAATTAATTTGAAAATTGATTAATGATTTAATCACTTCATTAAATAGCTTGATTAACCAAACTCAAAGCCAAAATTAATCTAGAAACTCAATCAATTAATCAATCTCTTATTCTTGGGTAGATCCTTAGGTGTTCAAAAGCCCAAGGTAAGCTTAAGGAAATCATTTACAACTCATATGTGTGGGAAAGTTATGGAAGTACTTAATTAAAACTCTTTAGTTTAATTAATCAATAATTGTGAGCCAATTGTATTAAGCCTCTTTCTTTCTCAGGTGCATTGCTGATTTAAATTTTATGTGGTTGCATATCATATGTTGGCTCACAATTGTTTGAATAATTATGTCAAAGTGGTGTAAGTAAGGGATAATTAATGGATTTAATTCACATATTAACCTAAACAAAATATAAAATCAATCTAATCATCCTAAAATTAAACTAAATTAATTTACATATGTGGAAAATGGGTTAAGACCAGCAAACCCTTTTCACAAATCCTAAATCAAATCAAATTCAAAACTAAAATAAAAGTCTCTTTATGCAACTTTGATTTCACTTTGAATAATCATATCTTATAGGATTGTCCTTAGGAATTAATTAGGGTGAATGAAGTCATATGCTTGCATCACTTTATTTCTTTCCAAGCATGCAAAATGTTGTATGCCACATGAAATCATGCATTCATGCCTTTAAAAAAAATCAAATGAAATGAAATACTTCCTTAATGTCAAATTTCATGCTTTGGCTAAAGTAAGAATATGAGTGACTATTATCACTATTAAATCATAAAGCTACTTTCAAAATCTATAAATCAAAGATCATAAATGAAAGTATGCTACTTATAAGTACTTATGAGCTTGCATGTGATTATAAGTATAGGATGTGTATTTGGTGTTGTTTCCCTTCTTTTCTCTTAACATGGATTTGGATAGGATTTGCAAAATGCATAGTTAATTTGAAAAGAACATAACATTTACTTAAATCTATTCTTATGCATTTCCATGTTATGACTTAAAGAAAGATCTTCACATTTACACATGTAAATTGCATAACAAAATCAAACAAAAATCTTTTGCATGACTCTTCATCCATTTATTTCTTTTTTTTATACATGCACATGTATTTAAGAAAAGTGGTATATTAGTCCGACATCCTGGTCAAGCTTAAGTAGCAAGGTCTGTACCTTACACCCCTAGTGTAGAAAATAATGATGTCGTTCTCACTTATGTCTTCCATACATGTAAATGTGTATTTGATTAATGGATAAAAAAATCTCTCTTTTCTGCTTAATAAAATCATGCATTCATAAAACATCCAAGCTTTGTTAAATAATATTCCTTAGCATTCATCATCAAAGTATGCTAAAGTGTTTGTATTGCATGTATAGATATACTTAGAATCATTCATATGTATGGTATACATGTTGGAAAGAAATAAAAGGTTGTGTGTTATGTGATAGTAATTCATCTTAATTAATCTTAAGATGTTTTTCTTATTGAATAGGTCTATTTAGAGCAAATCTAAACTTAGGGTTAATTAAAATGCATAATAAAATATTCACTAAATAAAAATCACTAATAAATTTGCCTTGAAAATTACTTAAGGTAGGGATGAAAGAGAAGTTCTCTTCTCTTTCCTTCTCTTTATAACACTTAGTAATTAAATGCAGGTTCATTCAAACCCAATCAAATCATCAAATAAAATTGATCAAATCAATTAAATCACTTAAAATGAAACCACCCTCCTAAGTTGAATCTTTCACACTAAGAAAATTATAACCTTAAAGCCTAGCTAAGACATGCCACATAGCCTTAAATGACACACACATTAGACTAAGTCACCATTTCTAGCTCTATGTTAGGGCGATGCATGGCTTGATGCCTAATTTTGTTTTGTTATGTTATATTTTAGATTGGATGTTAGGGTGTATGTGTGTAGACTGAATGCTAGGACGATCTTAGCCTAATCATGTCTTCTGTAGGGGATTGTGCTTAAGGGACACTGTAATAAAAATATAAATGCTTTTACTATGCAGATTGCTTAAACCCCTAAGCACAATCCAAAATAGGCTAGGTGGACTTGGTTAACCATGTGTGTGGTGCTAAATCCAATTTATTCATTTAACTGCTTGGGATATGTGGTGTGTTTAGCTAATCTTTGTTCTGCAGGTTTTAGTTAGATTTACTTTTTCTATTTTCATGTAATTATTATAATTAGGATTTGAAATGAATGTTATGAGGAAGTGGAGGTGAATATTGGTCATAAGACCATGTCTTATGTACCATGTGAAGCCCTTGGAGCAACCATATTCCAACCAAGCCAAAAAGAAGGAAGAAAAGAAGCAAATCAAAAATGAAGAAATGAAGAATGGAGAAATGAAGAATGAAGACCCCCATAATATAAATTCTTTCTAAGTTGTAATTATTCATTTGTAATCTGGGTTGTATAAGGGTAGAGCTCAGCTACCCACATTTCTTTTCGGGTTTGTGCGGTGGAGCCCAACCATAAAGGCCTTTTATTCTTTTGTGCTAGTCTTATAAAATTGTTTGATGTTTGTTTAGCTTGTGCATTAAGATGACACATTTTTTCTAGTTTCTTCATTGTTTAATGAATGGCCTGTATGTGATTAGGCTCCAAGAAAAAAATAAATTTTTTATCTAATTAATCAACTCAAAATTAAAATGAAACAACTCATAACCTCACATAAAGCCTAGGATATAAATCAAGATAATAAAAGATTTAGTAACCCCTTAGCTAGATGTTGTATGTTTCATATCATGCATAAAATCATCTTGCTTCACTCTTGCTTCTGGAGGGCTTCCACTTGTTCCAGAGAAAATGGCTTGACCTTTGAGAGCCATGGTGGAAACACACCTCCTTCTTGCTAATTTTGGCCCAAAACCAACTTCTCATGCATTAGGCATATGAATCCCATAACCCATGTCAAATAAATTGTCCAAAAAAAACAAAATAAAAACTTAACAAAATTTGCATTAGATTTAAGTCATTATTCATATCTTACATGATCTAGTCTCTTAGGGAGTGTGTTTAAGAAACTAGTCTCCTTTCTAAATGAACAACAACCTAGCTATCTTGTAGAAGCATAAGACTTGCCTACATATTTTTAAAATTATAGGAGGAGTTAATTAGCGACCACTCCCAGGCGATTGTAAGTCCAACAGTCGGGTGGTTTATCCTCTCTTGTGGAGGTAAACCATACACCCATTTTTACCTTAGATTTAGGTCATGCTTTAGCCCTCGCCAAAGCTTCCTAGATTTAAAATCCGAGATTGTTATTTTCCTTTGTGGGCTACAAGCATAAATTCTCACCTCTTAGGCATTTCCATGATCTTGTATCATGGAATTGTAAGTTCAAGATTTCTAACAAAAAGTCAACTCAAACATATAATTTCTCTTCAAATTTAAAAATATAAAGTCCAACCATATGATAGTTTGGGATGCATCCCCTACTTACCTCCCTTTGGTTTCGATAATAACTCCCTCATTTTGATCAATCCCATTTGATCTTTCAGAAATAACCAATTGATTGGTAGTCCTACCTTCAAAATCTTTGGAGACAATGATCATTTATCTTAATAGAGAATGTTCTTAAGGAATATCATTCCTTAAGATGTAATTAACTATGGGGGCTTTCCTCCATAGGGAACTTAACAAACCCAATTTAAAATAAACTCTACTTTACTTTTTCATGTAAAGTAGGGGAAGAATCTCTGACACATTCGAAGACCCATCATCCTAGGAGTATTTATTAGGTGATTAGGTCCATTATAGGATTTTTTGTCTCTCGAGATAATACATCATCGTACCCGATCACCCTAATAAGAACATTTGTGGATTTATGTGGTGTCCAAAAAGTGCATAATTTTTGTTTTCATTTTTATTTCTCAAGATAGATGAAGATAAAAATTCACCGCAATATGGTCCTATGATGAATCTTTGGCCTTTGAAAGAGTAGACTATTCACTATAACATTCATCTCCATGCAAACCACTTCCCTTAACTAGAATTTTTGTCATTCATTTTGACTTGATGCTTGGTGCTAGCCCTTTAGATATCATATGAAGGTGGATAATTTTTAGTACAACTTATTTATTGAATCTTTTTTTTATTCTTTTTTTAAACTTATTTCTTGAATCCATGAATTCTATTATATTGACAAATTTGACTTCAACGAACAGAACTATTATTGTTTTATCTATTTAATCTAAACATTTTAGAAATATATCATGCTCAATTATTAACTTCCTTTAATTACACAATCACTTAATAACTATCACAAATTGGATCTTGTTATTCAACTTAGATCCTACCTCATTCATATGGATGATGATCAGATGACTCAAATTTTAAAAATATAATCTAGATTAATGCTCACAAAATTCATAAGTACAACTTGACAAGTATAATTTTTGGTAAGTATAACTTGACAATAAACAAGATTACAATTGAAATTGATTCCATGAGAAAGTAATAATAAAGAATAGTCACACAACCTCAATAGACTCTTTAATTGCTCTCTCTTCCCCTTCTATTTGCTTCACTTCAATGCTATGTGCCTCTTTGCTCTTGCCCCACAATAGAAAATAAAGTCCAACAATCACAATAATAGACCCCAAAAAACTACAAACATAATACAAAAGCAATTGGTCAACATGAAATAATCATCAACAAACATTATATATATAGAAGAATTAATTAGTTACCTTCCAAGGTACAATGGCTCACTAAGAATGTAAAGATCAATGGTGCCTACTATGATTTGGGTCAAGGGATTAAATGCTGCTGTAAAGACAGGACCTTTTTGTTTAATGCACCATGATGAGGCCAACAAACATATTCCTGAACCCATCAGACCCTGAAGACATAGTTCATTGAAATTAATAAATATAATTATCTCATATTCTATGATAAGATGGTTTTAAAATGAATTTCACATTTTCATGCATAGATAAAGTGCTATGTATATGTAAATATCAAACTTTAAGTGCTAGATATGTAAATGCATAAGACTTGTGTGATATATATGTTGCAAATCTTTCTATATGGTTATGTTCTTTATGTTATGAGTTTATTTAATGCCCGACCATCCATTCTCCCATCAATCTCCCTAATTAATTGTTCGTTATTTGTAATATATGGTTATTGGTTTTAGCATTAATTTTTATTTTGTATCTAGTGCTAATTAGATTTAATTTTTCAATAACTATAGATATTCAAACTAAATCAAATTTTTTGAATAAGTTGGTTCAATTTTGAACGAAATAATTTGAATTTTGATTTTAATTAATGCAAACTTTGGCTTTCAATTTTTGGATCAGCTTATTAAATAAAATTTTTGGATGGAACCAAGTAAACCAAATTTATTCATTAATTTGATAAATTTTTTTAGCCATCATAAAAATTTTAAGTAGTTTAGTGCATAGAAGTAGCTAATTGGTATTTTAATATATATATATATATATATATATATATATATATATATATATATATATATATATATATATATATATATATATGTATATGTATATATATATATATATAATTTTGCTTATTGCATGATCAATGTACAATAAAAAATTACAAAATGAATACAAATTTTATAAATAATTTTTAAATATAATAAACTTTAATTTATTCAAAATCAAATCAAATAATTATTTAGTTTGTTCTATTTTACATTCTGTTTGATAAGTTTGTTTTAACTTTTTGATAATCCAAAATCAATTAGTTTTAAAATTCATCATTCAAATTAATCAAATCCATACTCCTAAATTTAATCATAAGATTTTGAGTTGAAAGCCTATGAGTTTATAATTAGATTTTTTTCAAAGTTAAAAAAATCAAAGATGTCATTGATTTTGTTACTATTTATTTTTCATAGGACAAATATCCAATAAAATTTTGCTTGAACAACATAGATACATACATACACACATACATATATATATATATATATATATATATATATATATATATATATATATATATATATATATATATATATATATAATCTTTTGTTTTGTTTTTTTTTCTTTTTTCTTTTTTTTTTGCCTCATATCATCATTTGCTTACCGAATATAGCACGGTTGCGATCTCCAACTTCGACCTTAAAGCCCAAACTGAAGCTCTTCTCTGCGTAATCATGCTCAGCACCAAAGCCTGTAAAAAACTCTGGAAGAACATAACTGTAGTGCTAGTGTACAGCGCTGGATAAATTTTCAGTATCTTAGACTGGACAAGGAACCAAGACGACCAGCAAGAACAAGCTCCGAACAACGTGATAGATCCCAAAATCCATTTCCAAGTCCTGATATGATTCACAGACACCTCTTGATGCTGAGAGGATTGAAAGTTGTGTGACGGTCTAGTTAGAGCCATTCCCTTGTATAGGGTAAGCACCATCGCACCTGCTACGCACAGTATAGCTCCCAGTATCTTCATCATCCCAGTTTTTCTCTTCAGGTCCACTCTCTCAAGTCTGCAATATTGTTGGACAAAGCAAAAAGAAGTGAAGTTCTCAACTTGTTCAATTCTACAATAATCTGGTTCCGTACAGGACTTGGTCGAATGTTTAGTGTAAGATTAGTTATAGTCTACTACATACGTATGTTATTTTTGGAGTCTTTTGTTTAGGAGCTTATTATCGAATGTTATTACTTCTTCTCTTTTACCCAAAAAAAAATGATCGAGAGGGGAAAGGAAAATGACCGGAATGGTAGTGCGATGAGGAAAGTCATGACAGGAACCATGTTGAGAAAAGCACAGGCAAAGGTAGCAGACGTGTACTGTAGCCCCAGAAAGAATAAATATTGAGTGAGAGAGACCCTGCAATGAATTAATAATTAATATGACTTGATAAGAAAGAGAAGATCACTTACTTTATACTAATGCACTATGTTGTCTCACTTCTAATGGAAAAAAAATGTGTTCTCATTAAGAAAGCAAAGGGAACATCGAATTTTATTTTCAAAGAGAAAAAAAAACAGAAATTGTTTCACACTGCATCCAATTATAACCATCCTCAATCGCATCATTAACATTAAAAGCACTAGAAACAAACAACAAATATAGAATACAAATGCCATCAAGCTCCTAATAGGATTTATTGCAAGTATGTTAACAGTTTATAGCGAGAGAGCGAGCGAGAGAGAGAGAGAGAGAGAGAGATTACCCTAGCAGAGCGCTAACGAAGATATACATGAATATCTCAGTCGTGAGCTTCAACACGGCCTTTCGCTCGCAAAGATAGGCCACTGGAGCCATGAACAAAGTGGCAACAAGCTGACGTAGAATGATCAGAACCAGATGATTCATCCCTTCATCAATCACCTTCTTAACCATTATATTCATTACTGCAAATGCCAGTGAAGCGAACAACATCACCACCACTGGCTTCCATCCCATCCTCTAATTTCAAATCTTCTTCTCCGACTTCCTGAATGAAAAAAGACTTCCTTGCATCTCTATTTAAACTCTTTGATAAGCTAGAATGCTCACTAATGGCGACATATTTTTCAGGCATGGATATTAATGCCGGAAGCATCAAGTCTCTTATCGAGAATCCACGTTTTAATTGTTTGCTTAAGCATGGTTAAAGCAAATCAGGAGAAGCCAAAATGCTTTTCTTTGCAATTCATAATGCGAGGGAATGTAATCCTTTTTTAGTATCCAATGCTCGACTCCATGACCAGATACCAAAGCAGGTATTAGTTTTTTTCCGTCACATGGGACATGGACCCAAGAAACAGAGAAAATCTTACGTGCAGAGTCCGGACGTAGCTTTCCAATTGTAGCGCTACATGTGTCCATTATTAAAAAATGTAATTTTTTTGCATTTTTTCACTTCACAGACTGATGATTGACGACTTACGCTTACCCCGACCCGGCCGTCCGTTCAAACAATGGAGATGAAAATATCACGCAGATCTTTCCACATTCTTCATCACGAGCTTAAGACTTTCTTTTGCAGAAATTTTTCTCGCCTCGCTTCGATGCGTCAGACCTTCCCTCAAAGATTTAGCAAATCTTGGGCATTAAATTGAGGTATTATAAAATCTCATGAGGTATTTCTTGCATTCTTTAATGAATTTAGGATTTTCGTTGTTCTCACCGTCGAGTAAGAGAACATTTGCTACATTTGAGTTCTTTAATTGAGAGAGCTTGGTATTTGGAGATATGTATACTCTAGTATTACATATAAATTTGCATACATATTTTAGATATCATCGAAGATATTTGGCTTTTCATAAAGGATTTGAAGGATGGATATAATATGTTCGATGGCATTACAATTTATTTGTAAGTTGATTAATGAATGTTTGTTTTAGTTTTGCATTTCCTCTCATCCTCGAGAGTACAACTCATTT
This sequence comes from Cymbidium sinense, assembly GCA_021442155.1. Classification (NCBI taxonomy): domain Eukaryota; kingdom Viridiplantae; phylum Streptophyta; class Magnoliopsida; order Asparagales; family Orchidaceae; genus Cymbidium; species Cymbidium sinense. The sequence continues at coordinate 294,944,988 of CM038215.1, forward strand.
TGTCATTTTTTTAAAAGACTTCTGAACTTGTTTGGATATAATATGTTCAGTGCATGGCTTTAAAAGAAGTTTGAATCAGGTAGTTTTGGCTTTTGCATATGTACTCTCGGAGTACCCCATTTTGTCAATTTCTTTCTAATTTTAAACCCCATTTGTAGAGAATATATTTAAGAGATTCCATTAAAGCAATTTGAGTTTGATTAGTTTTTAGTTTTTTGTTTCTATACTCTCATGAGAATAAACGTATTTTTCTCATTTTTTCAAATTTGGCTGTTTGGAGAAAATATGTTCATTACATTTCATTAAGTAATTTGGAGGTTGTTTGGTTGATTTGAGAGTTTTGCATCAGATTCTTCTCAGAATGAGAAAGCATTTTTCTCATTTTTCCACTTGGTTTGGGCTATTTGGAGGAAATATTACATTTATTGGAAGCAATTTGGATTGTTTGGTTGATTTTTAAGAGGTTTCAGACTTTTGTACTCTCATGAGAGTAGAGCATTTTTTTTTCTCATTTTTCTACTTAGGGCTGTTTGGAGGAAATATTCATTACAAAGTAATTTGGAGTGTTTGGTTAGTTTTAGGGAGTTTTGCATCTGTACTATCTGTACTCTCATGAGAGTACAAATTATTTTTCTAATTTTTTTTCACATGGTTTGGCCTGTTTGGAGAAAATATGTTCATTACATTCCATTTGAAGCAATTTGGAGTCTGTTTGATTGATTTTTAGAGAAGTTTTGCATCTGTACTCTCTGTACTCTCAGGAAAATACATACAATTTTCTAATTTATCCCACTTCTATTATGCTGTTTGGAAAGAAAATATTTACTATATTCAATTACAGGTTGATTGGAGCCTTAATATTTGGTTTCTGGAGCTATTTTTGAGTTATACTCTATGTATTCTCCTGAGAGTACAGATTTTTTTTCTCAGTTTTTTCCAATTTTTCATGCTTGTTTGGGAAGAATGTGTTTACTACAAACAAGTTGGAGCAATTTGGAGGTTCTTGGCTTGATTTTTTGAGTTATTCTGCATTTGTACTCTCTGTACTCTTAGGAGAGTATAGACCAATATCCTAATTTTTCTCACTTATGTTAGCCTGTTTGGAAAGGAAATATTTACTATATTCAATTACATGTTGATTGGAGCCTTAATATTAGGTTTATGGAGTTATTTTGAGTTACTCTATACTTTCACGGAAGATTTTTTTATCAATTTTTGCCAATTTTTCATGCTTTGGGAAGAATGTGTTTACTACAAACCAGCAATTTGGCGATTTTTTTGAGTGCTCATCAGACTCTCTCAGAGTGAGAATTTTCTAATTTTATTGAAAAGTAAAATAATAAAAATAAAAGTCAGTCTAATTGAAAGGTATGCAACCAAACCTTGAATTTGATGCTTGTTGAAAGGAATTTTATTTGAAAGCCGAGCTTAAAGGTTTATCTACAAAAGGTCATAGTTAATCAAATTAACTAAGATTTTATTTGGTATCAAATGTATTTTTATTTTAAAAAATATATTTATTTATTATATTTTAAAAATAATTTTGTTTTTAATTTTTGAAAATAAATTATATTATTTTTTTAAAAAATTAAAATATATTTTAGATATTTTAAGTAATTTTAAAAAAAATTATGCGTATCAAATATAATTTGTTGCAATTCAAAATATAAGAAATATAAAATTAATATGACCAAAATTTTCCAAGCAGAATCTTGAAAAGATCTCATTCAATCAAGATTAAGAGCTTATTATCAATCGACTCTTAAACATGGAGTAGCAAATCGAGTCTTGACGAATGGATCTAACAAGCCCAAGATCTCATACTTCATTTGAGCATTCAAATGCATAAATACATCATATGATCAAAGGACTCATTTTGAGCCATCATGGAGAGAGTAGTTCGATTTTGCATGTATTTATGAGAGGTCACTCTCCAATCTATAAATATCTCCTCATTCTTCATAAAGCAAGAGAGAGAGCTCTAAAGTTTGAAAATCCTCCAAACACATGTACCACCACTGACGGTTGTCAACCATACCGCCTGATCCTCGCCGTCCAATTGATCCCATCATGACAACCTTCATCGGATGTTCTGTTTCACCATCATCCGCTACCACTAGCTTATTACAACTGAATGTGACTATATGATTGTTGTCGATTTTGATTCCCATTGTCTCCTCTTCTATATATTTATGTAATCCGTTATCGGAAAACTTGTACTCAAAACAAATATATAGTGGAAGTTCTTGGGCTAAATGATTTTTTCCTCTTTTCAAGGTTTTTCACTTTAAAATTTCTGGAGTTTTCTTATTAATTTCTCAAACATCTGTGTGTGTGCTGGATTCCGCAACAAAGCTAAGCCGTAAACTTTTACTCTACCGTAATTGGTTTTTTAGTATGCAACAGTTTGACGTCGTCTGTGGGAAACTGATTCCCATTATTTCATCATGTATGGTGACCAAGTTTCCTAACAAGATCAAAACCATCAACGAGGTAGAGCATTTCAAGCTTTTAAAGGCGAAGAACCGATTCATCAAACTGTTCATTCGATCCGGGGCAACTCTTAATCTTAGAAGATCCCATGTTAATATGGTAAGCATCTAATCGACATCATCCCAAAAAATAAGTCAAACTTGGAGGATATTTCAACATTGAGAAGAGATATAACTTTGTAAATTATGATTTTTCAATCATACTCATAGAAAAATAAGACCAAGGTTAAGGAGCAACTTTGGCTACAAACACAAATGGATGTTTTGATTCGACCTCTTCCATACAGGTTAATGTCATCGAGTGAAGACTTTGACAAACAACCTATGATAGGTCAAAAGGTCCTTGGTGGACTTCTCACGACCTCTTCCACACAAGTTAACGTCATCGGGTAACACTATGATAAACAATCTCGGATAGGTCAAAACTTTGTACCTACTTCACACAGGTTAACGTCATCGAGCAAACACTCTGACAAACAAGCTCAGATAGGTCAAAAATCCTCAGGGGATTCAATTCAACGTCTTCTACACAGGTTAATGTCATCGAACGAAGACTTTGATAAACAACCTAGGATTGGTCAAAAGGTCCTTGGTGGACTTCACATGACCTCTTCCACACAGGTTAACGTCATCGGGTAACACTATGACAAACAATCTTGGATAGGTCAAAACTTTGTACCTACTCCATACAGGTTAACATCATCGAGCAAACACTCTGACAAACAACCTCGATAAAAATCCTCGGATTCAATTCAACGCTTCACACGTTAACGCCATCGGCAAAGACTCGACAAACAACCTAGATAGGTCAAAGGTCCGGTGGACTTCCACGCCTCTTACACGCAGTTATCGAAAATAACACTATGACAAATAACTCGATAGTCAAAATCCTCACGGATTCAATTTGACCTCTTCCATACATATCATCGCACTCGACAAACAACCTCGGTAGGTCAAAATCTCAACGGATTCAAATCGACCTCTTCCATACAAAGCAACGCTATCAACAACAATCTTCACAACTTCGAAGTCATCTTCATACAATGATGGTTGTAATCTACTGCCGCGTGCATATCAACTATTTGCAAAATCCGCCGCGACCATTTATTGACCCAATCGCGATGTTGCCGGGCCGCATTGCTGCCATATCTGCCGGCATCATTTTGTTTGCTATACCGCATTGATTTCATTGCGCGGTTATCGCTGCAACTACATGCTGACATGACCGCATTATTCCCATCGCCGGTCTACATTATCGCGGCTATCTCTTACTTACACTCATCATTGCCGCTGCTTTGCATGCGCCTCGCTGTTGCTGCCACCATTAATCTCTTCTGTCATATCATCAGTTATCTGGCCGACCACCATGCCGGCCACCGCCAATTATCGGCCGCCACCGCTGCATTGCGAGACCACTATACCACCGCTGCCGCATCTGTAACCACTGCTGCCGCTTATCATCGCTGATCATCGCTCAACCGCCGTTTTGATGCCTCTTTCAAGGGAAAACCGGAGCCTTACCGTATGAACTACGAGTCTTGATTGCCTCTGAACTAGGTTGGTCCGATGAGGTCAGTTGACACCTCTTTCGAGGAAAAACTGGAGCCTTGTCGTATGAACTATGGGTCTTGATCGCCTCCGAGCACGGTCGGTCCGACGAGGTCAATTGACACCTCTTTCGAGAGAAAACTGGAGCCTTACCATATGAACTATGGGTCTTGATCACCTCCGAATGACCTTCACTCAAGAAGAAGAGGAACACTCAAGCATATGAGGAGTGTGCCTCCTCCCTTGGCCCTAAAGAGGTTTTTATAGACCCCTATAGGAGCAAAAAGATCAAAAATTGCTAAAATCATCCAAAATCATTCAAAACCGTTCAAAACAGGCGAAAATGGGCCAAAGCGGCACGGACGTTTTAGCCCGGAATCGTGGTAGCCCAGCGCGGCGCCGTCGCGGCGCATCTTCTGCCGTCGCCCGTCGCGATGGCCTTCTCTCCTCAGCCCGTTCATCCTCGCCGACCGCACTCCGTAGCGTCAGTTCGTGACCAGCGACTCTTCGCCTGACCCGCTGACAGCTCACACAAGCGTGATTAATTCGCGGCGTGTGGCCGCTCAGGACCAGCGTTGAGCCCGTCAACAAAATCGACCAGCGTGGTTTCGCGGTCCTTCGACCCGTAGGCAGGCCGAAACCCTGCAGCAGGTAAATGTTGGGATGAGTCCATAACCTCGAAACCTTGTGCGTACCGTGCACATCTGCGGCCCCGCTTCCGTAATCATAATTCTTGTTCCCATGAAGACTGCTCTTTCTCTCAAAATATATGGTTAATGAACCAGCAAATTTCATTAAAGAATCTGCTATTTTCAAGTATTCGGCATATAAATTTTTGGATGATTGAGATAATATCATACAAAAATAGGGGGCAACTGATATGACCCTGAAAATTCCACTAGTCGAAGCACGAATCTTGATGTCAGCACCGATCAATCAAGACTAACCCAGATCAAGCGCTTATTATCAATCGACTCAAAACATAGTGTTTATAGTCAAATCGAGCGTCTTGACGAGCCGGATCTAACAAGCCCAAGATCTCATAATTCTGACTTTATTTGAGCATTCAAATGCACAAATATATCATATGATCAAAGGAATCATTCGAGTCCGATGGAGAGGAGTGGTTGGATTTTGCATGTATTCTGAGACGCCACTCCACCTATAAATAAATAGCCCTCATTCTTCATATGAGGGGGCTAAGTAAGAGAGAGGAGAGAGCTCTAAAGTTTGAAAATCCTCCAAACACAATCGTACCACTTCGACGGTTGTCAACCACCCGAATGGCGCCCCGATCCTCGTTCGTCCAATCTCCATCGGTCTCCATCATGACAACCTTCATCGTCAGCGACTGTTCCCCGCTGTTCACCATCATTTGCTACCACAACCAACTGTTATAACCTGAACGTGACTACATGGCTGTTGTTGTCTGAATTTGGGATTCCCATTGTCAGCCCTTCTCATATACAATTATGTACTCCCGTTATCAGGAAAACTTGTACTCCAAAATAAATATATAGTGGAAGCTTTTTACAAGGCTAAGCCCCGTGATTTTTTCTCTCTTTTTGAGATTTTCCACGTTAAAATTTCTGGAGTTTTCTTATAAATTCCTCAAACATCTCTGGTGTCTTTGGATCAAAAGCTAAAGTAAACTTTACTCTACAATGGTTTTCTAGCTAAAACAAAATAAAAAATAAAAGTGATCTCAAATAGCCTTTAAGATTCAAGTAATATACATGACCAAGAACTTCCATGTGTTGATAATTTAGTTGATCTCAAATTTTCTTATAGTTTGAAATCTTCACCCACATTAGAATTTTAGGTCAAGGTTTTGTTAATAATTAAGTCATTTAAAATGCTTAAATAATAAATTAATCCAAGCAAAATAGCACTTGTTTAATATTTATTATATTTTAAATTTAATTATCATGCATGAAATAGCTACAAATATATTCAAAATTTAAAAGCAACATGATCCATATTCTTTATTTATGATGATAAAATTATTTTATAAAAAATGAATATAGATATTATAGATATGAATGCTTATTATTTTGGAGGTCGAGAATATTTCTATTGTAAAATGAATTTTAATACCTCAAAATTATTATAAAATTGTTATTTTTATAATCATTTTATATACATACTATAAGAGAAAAATATAAATTAGAAAATTAGTATACAATTATTGATTTTTAATTTTATATTAGATCCTCAAGATAGATACCGATCATTCAAAATTAATAATATTTGTGAATTTATAATAATATTTTATTTTGAAAACTTCATGAATATAGAAATAATGCACCTATAGCATCAAATGGGGCATTTTAAATTTGAAGCTTTAGGTGTGTAATTTATGATCTCTGCTAAATATTTACTAAACAAGAAACGTAATTATATAACATTTTATTGATAGATTTGTTAGATTGATCGTGACACTGTTTCAATGATTTTTTTATTAATTTATCGATAACATAAACTTAAAAAATATATAACATTATGTTTCGATATAGAATCAATGATTAATGGTTGATAGAGAGTACAGATGTAATATACTCAAGTAGAATCTGAGAATCAACCGCATCAAGAGATACACGATTTCTGTTAAATTTTTTTTATTTTGTACATCTGACTGATCATGTAGCCCAAGCAATATCAACCAAAATCTATAAATAAAGGATCAAAAATCGATACAAAGTTACACAATTCAATATACTCTCTTGCCATCTCTCTCTGAAAATTGTTTAATGTGAGTTCAATTGATAGCTGATTCAACATCATCACTTACATAATTAAGCCTTCATCATCATCTACCAAAAAAATTGAAACAAAGGAACTACAAATTACCCAATTTATTGCAAAATGTAAGAATGAATGATTAACACATTTTATTTTCATCGACATAACACAAATTGTTATAAACCGTAAAAATATTAGACATATAAAAAAAGAAATTTGAAAAGTATCGATTGAATATATTTGAACAACATTTTTCATGAGAACACCCAAATTGATTGGAATAATGCTTTCATCTATGTATTGAGTAACATTGTACATTAAAAGAGAAATAAACAAGCAACAAAAAAATTAACAATGTAAGGACTCAAGACACTACCTTGCACGCTTGATGTCCAAAGGTCAAGTACCCAAATATACAGATAATCAAATTGAAAAAAAGATAAAAAAATTGCCTCATGTAATTGATAAGAGTACATAGAGTACAGATGCAAATCTCCCCTAAAAATTAACTAAACAGCCTCCAAATTGCTTTTAATGGAATCTAATAAACTTATTCTCTCCAAACAGGCCAACAAATTTGATAGAAAATGAAAAAATAATCTGTACTCTGATGAGAGTACAGAGAGTACAGATGCAAATCTCCTCTAAAAATCAACCAAACAGCTTTTAAATTGCTTCTAATAGAATGTAATAAACATATTCTCTCCAAACATATCAAAAAATCAGACAAATTGAAAAAATAATCTATACTCTCATGAGAGTACAGAGAGTACATATGCAAAACACCTCTAAAAACTAACCAATCATCTTCCAAATTGCTTCTAATGGAATGTAATAAACATATTCTCTCCAAAAAGGCCAAAAAATCTAACAGAAAATAAAAAAAATAATCTCTACTCTCATGAGAGTAAAGAGAGTATAGATGCAAATCTCCCCTAAAAATCCACCAAACAGCCTCCAAATTACTTCTAATGAAATGTAATAAACATATTTTCTCCAAACAGGCTAAAAAATCACACAAAAATTCAAAAAAAAATAAATTGTGCTCTCATGAGAGTACAGAGAGTATAGATGTAAAATACTCCTAAAAATTAACAAATCATCCTCCAAATTGCTTTTAATAGAATATAATAAACATATTCTCTCTAAAAAGACCAAAAAATCAGTAAAAATGAAAATAACTACTAGAGAGTACAAAGAGTATAGATATAAATCTCCCCTAAAAATCAACCAAATAGCCTCTAAATTGCTTCTAATGGAATGTAATAAACTTATTCTCTCAACACCAAAAACTGAAAAATGAAAATAATATGTACTCTCATGAGAGTACAGATGTAAATCTCCCCTAAAAATCAACTAAATAACCTCCAAATTACTTCTAATGGAATGTAATAAACATATTCTCTCCAAACAGACCAAAAAAACAGACAGAAATTGAAAAAATAATCTGTACTCTCATGAGAGTACAGAGAGTACAAATACAAAATACTCCTAAAAATAAACCAATCAGCCTCCAAATTTCATCTAATGGAATGTAATAAACTTATTCTCTCAAAACAGGCCAAAAAATCAGACAGAAATTGAAAAAAATATTATGTACTCTCATGAGAGTACAGAGAGTACATATGCAAAACACCCCTAAAAATCAACCAATCATCCTCCAAATTACTTTTAATGGAATGTAATAAACATATTCTCTCCAAAAAGACTAAAAAATCTGACATAAAATGAAAAAATAATTTATACTCTCATGAGAGTATAGAGAGTACAGATGCAAATCTCCCCTAAAAATCAACCAAACAGCCTCCAAATTACTTCTAATGGAATGTAAATAACATATTCTTTCTAAACAGATCAAAAAATCAGACAGAAATTGAAAAAAATAATATGTACTCTCATAAGAGTACAGAGTGCACAGATGCAAAATACCCCTAAAAATCAACCAATCATCCTCCAAATTACTTCTAATGGAATGTAATAAACATATTCTCTCCAAAAAGGCCAAAAAATAAGTGAAATGAAAATAATAATAACTGAGAGTACAAAGAGATGCAAATCTCTCCTAAAAACCAACCAAACAGCCTCCAATCAACTTATAATATGTACTCTCATGAGAGTACATATATAAATCTCCCCTAAAAACTAACCAATCAGCCTCCAAATTGCTTCTAATTAAATGTAATAAATATATTCTCTCCAAATAGGTCAAAGAAACTGAAAAAAAAATAAGAAAATGGTATGTACTCTCATGAGAGTACAGAGAGTACAAATGCAAATCTCTCCTAAAAATTAACCAATCATCCTCCAAATTACTTCTAATGGAATATAATAAATATATTCTCTCCAAACAGGCCAAAAAATCTAATAGAAATTGAAAAAATAATTTGTACTCTCATGAGAGTGCAGAGAGTACACATGCAATCGCCATAAAACCAACCAAACAAGCCTCCAAACAACTTATAATACTTCAGAGAAAGAGTACAGATGTAAATCTCCCCTTCTAAAAACTAACCAATCAACCTCCAAATTACTTCTAATAATGTAATAAACATATTCTCTCCAAACAGCCAAAAAATATGAAATTGAAAATAATATGTATTCTCACGAGTACAGAGTACACATGCAAATCTCTTAAAAATCAACCAAATAGCCTCCAAACAACTTGTAATGTCATATACTAATCATATTATATCCAAACAGGGTCAAAAATCTGACAAAAAAAAGATAAAATGGGCTGTACTCTCATGAGTATACAGAGAATACACATACAAAATAGTTCCTAAAACAAGCAAAGTTCTATTGCAAAGAACTCCTAACAGTGTAGGAAATATACATTAAATAAAAGATTTTAAAGAATATCAATAATAAACCCTAAAAAAATTGTACATATAAAACGGTTCAGAAAATTTACCGATGTATTTTTATTTATACATCATCCGCTACATCAATTCGTAATATCAGTGAACTTCCAAATTCGTTTCTCCATCTTCAGGTTCTTCCAAAAAGAAATGAGATTTTCTCGCTTTCTAACTGATTTGTAAAAAAATATATTATGCCCTAAATCTATATATATATATATATATATATATATATATATATATATATATATATTTCTTTAAATTTCTCCCTCAGATAACGCCGTTTCTCCCTTGAACGACCGCCGGGTCGACGAGGTAACGAACGGCGTTGCTCACTCTGACAGTATTTAAAAAATATATATATTTTTTTATAATGGATAGATATTATGTTGTTATTGGAGTCCGGACGTAAAGCTACGTCGACTTTGCACGTAATATTTTCTCCAACAAACAAACAGTGGTGTTTCAGTTTGGCCTTTTCAGCTTAATTAGAAAACCTTATTACTACTTAGCGACAAAAAAGTTAATCTCGCATAACTGTAAGGCGACTAGACCGTCATTGAGAATATAATTCTTCGACTCAATATTCTAAATTCTTCTAAATTTGTATTTGTTGGCAAGCAATTATGAGAATCATTCTATAATCCTCTGAATTCTTGGGCTCTAACATGACAGCCTTACAAAAACAAAAAAACAAAAAAAAAAAACAAAAAAAAAACAAAAAAAACTGGGTTTTCTCACTTATTTTCTTTGTTTCTTCTCCAAGTCAAACTCCTTAAAAGGGTCTGGATATTAACTTCATGTACTATATGTGAGAATAATTAGTGATCATTATGAACCACTAGTTTAAGATTCCAACTTCTTTCATTGAGATATATGGGTGTTTAATTTTGTTTTTCACTCTCATCATTTTACCTATGGTTAAAGCATATGGCCGACAAAACAGAAGTATTGAAGAAGGTTTATACTATTATTCTAAATTGTGCCTAGAAATTGTTAATTTGAAATCCTGCACTGTCATTAATTCAACAATGAGTCTAAATTGCATCCCTCATTACTTGTTTAGTAAATATATCATCTAACATCCTCTCGTTACGAACATGCATTAACATGGCCTTCTTCTGCACATTTATATCATCAATGTTATGATATCTCCAATCTATGTGCTTAATCTTACTATGGAGTTTAATATCTTTGGGAAGTTATTATCAAAATTTTGGAATTACATTCACTTTATTTTTTATATATTTTTTATATATTCAACAAATGAGAGCCAATATTATATATTCAACAAATAAAAATTACAAATTATTCATATTAAATTTGATCCCATGAAAACAAGAATGCTGAGGGTCATGCTTTAATTTTAACTCTTTGTAGCGTCATTAGTCCTTATTTTTTATCAATTAGGGTTAAATGACGCTATAAAAGTTAAAACTGAAGCAGGACCCTCAGCATTCTTGTTTTCAGGGGATCAAATTTAATAAGAATAATTTTAATTTTTTTTGCTGAATATATAATTTTGTCTCTCATTTTTCTATTTAAAAAAAATAAAAATATATATGTTAAAATATCTAGATAAAAATTATATTAGAATAGAAAAACATTATTAGGTTAAATTTGAAACTCGATAAAATTGATAAACGTAGGCACAGATAATTTAATTAAAAAATAATTAAAATTATTTATTAGTAATATATTAGGCTAAATTTTTTTGATATTAAATTTATGGCTTAACTTATAATTTCAAAATTAAAAAAATAAAATTTGTACTGAAATAACGTTGAATCACATAATTCTTTCGGCTCATTTCGTTGAATTTTTCTTCTTCTTCATGAATTCATACACAGACGTTAATTTGTCACGTGTGTTTGACTGTGTGAAATAATTACCTCACTTCGTAGATTTTTTCTTCTACTTTTTCGATTTAATAAAGCGGCATAAGAATCATTATATAGAAGACGTATGAATGAAAAATCATGAGGCTTTGGCTTCATTTGGGAGGATTTTTTTAGTGTGTTTTATGTTGAAAACGCTAATTTTAATTTCAACCGTTGAATAAGCTGCTTTTAAACTACGCTTTAAATTACCACGAAAGTTCGCTTAAATTTCCTTTAAAAGAAAAGATAAACCCCTTTTGAATACTTTTAAAGCTTTGAATCTTTTACCAAACGAAACTTTAATGCCCTTAAAATAATCTATAAAAAAGTTAATGAAGTTAGCCCTTCACTTCACCTCGATTGAAGAAGATAAGATTATAAAATCTGAATGAATTATCATAGCCTTTGAATTTCATTTGAGCAAGTAATATTTTAACACCAAAACAGCTCTTTTTGGAGCCATCCTGGAAGGTTCAATAGCTCGCCAACCTTTATTCTATTCCTGCCAAGCTTTGGATAAACTTTAATAAAGTGAAGTGAAAGCTATGTTAATGGAGTATAACAAAAGAGAACGGATGAAATAGACCATTACTGCTGCTCGAATTAACTATTAAGAAGGTGCGAGATGTGCTAATAAAGGTGACAAATATTGATTAGAATTGTAAAGTGCATTTATGAAGCCTTATCTTACCTAATGCAAGATGCTACTAACAGTAGGAAAAGATCATCTTTGTAAAATCAATTTAAAATTAAATAAAATTTGATTTTTTCAAGGTTCACTGCTATTTTTAAGTTAAATTACAGCTAATTTGTATCATGTCATTGTTGAATTAATATTATTAACTATGCCACTTCTCTCTCTCTCTCTCTCTCTCTCTCTCTCTCTCTCTCCTATATATATATATATATATATATATATATGAAGTTACAAAGTTTCATTCTTCTGAATATGAGCTTATAAAATTTGAAATATTTATTTATCTTTCTCTTGTTTAAAAGTTTAGCAACAATGATGTAAGAATGAAGTTGTAACAAATGGATAATGGTGGTCAGGTTATAATAATTATTGATGATGATCGATAATTATTAGTGATGGTTGGTTACAGCTCTCAATGGTGATTAACATTAGCTGTTGATGATTGTTCCTCCCTACATCCTCTTTTCACAATGAAAATGTGATTCTATTTATAAAATTTTGGGCAGAGCATTTTAAGAAATTTAGCCAAAATCTCAAATATTTTATCAAATATTCTATATTGATTTCTTAAATCATAAATTATTCTTTTAGCATTGTACTATCTTAATGACATTAGATTTGGATGAACTCAGGTTAGTTGAATTCTTCCTTTTGAGCCATTTGATTCAACTATAAATATGTCAAATTTAGATATCATTTGATTGTTCAATTGATACTTCGAAGATTTTAATAATATTTCAATGGTTTAATTTGAGCTCATTTGGATTCAGATCAAATCACTTTTTGATGAATTTATCTAATTGAGATATTCAATTTGATTATAAATTTATTAAAATGATGATTTTAATTTTAATAAACATTGTTAAGAAAATAAAATAGGTTTAGAATATCTTGGTCTAAAATCACAAGATTTTTATTTGCATGCAATATAAAAATAATTGTAGCTTTTATTATAAAATCTTTGAGAAAATGATAAAATATTAATACATTTATATGTAATGAGCAAAAAAAAAAAAAATTCAATACATCTGATAATTTTACAAATAAAATATAAATTTAAAAATATAATTATGTTAAATTTATGATAAAATATTAAAACATCAACTAATCTTTTAGAGATATTCATCATCAAGTCAAGTTTCTCTTTTTTAGGACATTTGAGCGAATTTAATCGTAAACTCATATATATAATACATGTACAAAGATCTGAACATAAGATCTTTAGATTGAAAGCTTAAATTCTCAACCACTAAGCTAAGATCGTTTATCATATGTTTTCAGTCGAAGTAAAAAATATTTTTCATTTCATATTTTAATTTCTAGAGCTTATCCTAACCTTTTTTTATAAATCTTTTGCAGAGTTCTTGATAATAAGCTCATGAGTTCTCTCTCAAACCTCGTTGGCATGTCTCAGAATGATCTCATCAGTTTTAGGACTACTGATAGCACTATTGCATCTCAGGAACTCAAACATAGTGCTATAAAGAAGAAGTTTAAGAAGTTTTCTTTTCTGTTGGATTTAGTAAAGAAAAGGCATTTATCAAAAGATACTGCTCTTCCTTTATCAAAGGAATTAAGAAGTCTACGGGCTTTCTTTTTTGAGTTTATTCATTCAAATTGCTAACTGTGATAATTGTGATATGAGGTTGAATCACTTCAAATTCTTCTCTCTCTATATTCCTAATTTCATATATATATATATATATATTATGTGTTGAATTAAGAATAAAACTTTAGTTTTGGTTTTATTTTTTTAATAGATAAGGAAAATTTAAAAATTTTCCACTATGTATTTGTTTGAGTAAATTTTCCAATATTACTGATCAGAGTAAAGAAAAACAATAATAAGTAAATAAACATTATCTAGTCATGGTTTTATAATGCATGAAATAAAAACGGTGAATATAATAATCGATGATCAGAAAATAAGATACATATGGTCTAATAATGATCGACAGTCGGCAATGATACACAATGGTAAATAAAATAAAATAATGATAAAGTATATAACGACATGAAGCAATAAATTTTAATGGTTGGAATTTAAGATTAATACACCGGCATTATAACGAACCGGGCGATTAACGATGGCAAAGTAGCTGGCGATTAAATGATTAAGGAGATGGCATTTTGAAATGCCGGCGATGGTCTAATGTTTTGTAATGCTACATGACCGGTGACTAATGACCGGCATAGATTTAGAAGAAACATGATCGAGATATTTGACGATTATGTTTGAGGATTTTCGCTTTTTTCTCCTCTCTTTAGTTTTCATGTGAAAAATAATTTATAAATTAAGAACTGCTTCAGAATACATTTAAAACCCATACCACTCACTCCATCGATGGCTCAAAATCCTTTGATCATTTGATGTATTTGAATCTCAAATGAAATGAATTATGAGATCAACTCGTTAGATCCATCAGACGCCGATTGACTATAAACACCCATATTTAAGAGCTATTTTGGATTTAACCGATATCTCAAAGCTAATGATATTTTAGGTTGATCTGCCAACCTGATCAACTTACTACATCAAGATATATATATATAGGATTTATATATATCAATATATATAATGTTTCATTAGAATATTTTGATGAATCTCAAAATTATTGAATTTATTTTGAAATAAATATAATATATAAATAATTTGTATTACATTTATTTTAAAAATATATAATAAATTGAAGAGGTATTTACATACATATGTACAATCTTATATGTTTATGTAACATCTAAACTTTATTATTGACTTAAATAATATTTAAATTTTAATATTACATCAAAAATAGTACCGTTATTATCTTTTTAAAACAGAATGTACTTTTTCATGCATAATAAAAGTGATATATTCATAAATATCAAAATTAAGTGTTAGATATGTAAATGAATAAGCATTGTGTGATATATTTTGGTTAATATTTTAATAAAAATAATGATTTTTTAAGGAAAAATGGACTTCATTATTATTTCTTTCACCAAATTGTATCTTCTCATTCTTTAAATGGTTTTTTTTTTCTGTTGACAATAGTTATCTATTATGATCTTTTATGGTATTTTTTTTTTTATTGAAATTTAATCAGAAACTCACACACATCAGATGCAAAGACTTGAACCTAGAAGCCAAAGCTCTCAACTGTCAGACTAAGATGCTTTGCACTCTTGCTTTTTTTTTTTTGGTTGTGCTGTCTCTTTCTCCCTTTTTAACCAGTTTTAATCTTTAATGGAAGGACTTAACAAATCCTGGATTGTAATCTCTATTAGAATATTCGCATGTAGTCATAGAATATGAAAAATAAAATTATTTTTTCTGATTTTATTATGTGTATTTTATCATTTTGTTCTATATTTTTATTTCAAAGTGTTAAATAAAATTTAAATAATATAAATACATATTAATATCCTTTTAACATATGTCTCCAATTTATTTAGATTGGAATAATAATATGATATTAATACTACTAAAAGTTAATGCAAGAGCTTAAGCTTTCAATGAAGAGAAAATGAATTTGAGATTTAGTATATGCAAATACATGCAAGTTTACAGTTAAATTTATTCAAAGTCCTAAAAAATTTCACAGGAACATAAATATTAATAGTCTCAAACAGAAATAACCTTTTGATTTGCTTTTAACTAACGGCATTTAACTTAAAATATACATTATTAATTAATTTTATGAATTAAGGATTTAATTTATATAAATATAAATGAACTTTTTTACGAGTTAATTCTCGAACTTATTTGTGAATATTAAATAATAGTGTTTATTGAGCTTTTTATCAAACTTATTTGTGAGCTTATTTGTAAACGTTAAATAATATTATTTATCAAGTTTCTTCACAAGCTTTGTTCATTATTATAAAAGAATCAAACCGGTAGTTATGCAAAATTATTTATTTGATGATTGAGTATTTATAAGAATTTATAAATATATTCAAATTTATTTAATTAATTAATTATGATTATGAATGAGCTCTAATCGATCCAAGACACAGAATAACTTTTAAGTGCTCATTTCATTTGAAGCTCTATCACACCCTCTCTTTAACTGTATCAAAGCCCTACTTAGGCTCCTCCGCCAATGAGGGTTCAATCTCATCTATCACATTCTTCAATTCCGATTTTCAATGCCTATTTAATGAAGAAGAAAACTATCACGGATGAAGACCTGTTTCTAGGTACTATAGAACATAATCATTTCCTCTACATTACAATAGATGTTGGCAGGCTTAAACTATTCAAAGTATTAGTTGATCCAGTTGCATCAATAAATAGTTTGAGGCTTCGTGGAGCTTTTAGTGTTTGCTTTTGAGTGTGAATTTTAATTTTGAAGTCAATGATTTTGAACCGATTTTAGCTCAATCTCATGAAGTTCTGTTTTGTTCTTTTCAAAAAAGAAAAGATAAATAATTTTTAGGAAATATTTTAAATCAGCTTCAGGAATCAGAAATAAACGAAGCGTAAGAATCCTCTACAATAACTTTAGGGTAGTTGTAAATTTGAAATTTCCGTTCAACGCCATGCTTACGAGATGGCTTCCCGCGCTCTGCTCTCGCGCCGTTCTCTTCCATTCAACTCCTTTTGCTGCTCCTCCCCCATCTTCTATTTCATTCCTTCCCCTCTAACCTACATCTTATATCCATTCTCCCAAACGCAAAAAATCCACCTTGTTGTTCACTTGCTCACCAGCTGCTCGACGAAATCTCCCAACCTGAATTTTCTTACTTCAACAAGAGCATCAATTATCTATCCCATCGACGCTCCTTTTCTGAAGTGCTCCAAGCCTATGTCATCATGCTTCGAAGCGGCCATCTCCCAAATGACTTGACTCTCCCATGCATTCTCAAGGCCTGCACTGCTATCCCTGCCCTCTTATTTGGATATGCCGTTCACGCCCATATCATATGCCTTGGTTTTGAGGCCGCCACCTTCATTCAGAATGGAGTCATTGTGATGTATTCGAGGTTTGGCGAGATTTCAACTGCTCATAAGGTGTTTGAGTTGTTGTCACTTCGAAATGTTGTCTCCTGGACCTCAATTATATCAGGCTATGCTCAGAATGGATTCCCTCTAGAAGCTCTTCAAATTTTCCGAACAATGAGATTGAATTCTCCTATCATTCCAGACTTCGTAGCATTGGTTAGTGTTTTGAAGGCTTATATAGACGTGGGAGATTTGGAGCAGGGAAGATGCGTTCATGGTTTAGTGGTGAAGTTTGGGCTTGAGGATGAGCCAGATTTGCTTATTACTCTCACTTCGATGTATGCAAAGTGTGGTCAGGTGCATACTGCAAGGACTATGTTTGACCAGGTATCTTCACCAGAGCTCATCCTTTGGAATGCAATGATCTCTGGGTACGCGAAGAATGGCCATGCAGATGAAGCTGTGGAACTCTTCAAGAAGATGGTTGCTAACAAAGTCAAACCCGATTCAATCACATTGAGATCAGCGATTCTGGCTTGTGCTCAAGTTGGATCTCTTGCAGCTGCAAAGTGGATTTGGGAGTTTGCTAGTGACAGTGACTTAAAGGATGACGTTTTTGTTAATACTGCCATTATTGATATGCTTGCAAAGTGTGGAAGCGTGGTACTTGCTCGTAACGTGTTTGATAATATTCCCAAGAAGGATGTAGTCGTGTGGAGTGCTATGATCATGGGCTATGGATTGTATGGTCAGGGAAAGGAAGCAATTGAGCTCTTCCATCAGATGATTGAATCTCAGGCTAGACCCAATGATGTCACATTTGTTGGACTGCTTTCTGCATGCAAGCATGCTGGATTAGTTCAAGAAGGCCGAAAATATTTCTATTTGATGAGAAACCATACCATAGAGCCTCGGCATCAGCACTATGCTTGCATAGTAGATCTTCTCGCTCGTGCTGGACACCTTGAAGAAGCTTATGAGTTTATCAAAGGAATGCCAATGGCGCCAGAGGTAACCGTATGGGGGGCTTTACTGAATGCTTGTAGGATTCATGGTCATGTGGAACTAGGAAAACATGCAGCAGAAAGAGTTTTTGCTATAGAACCATGGAATGCTGGTCACTATGTTCAGCTTTCCAACATATATGCTTCCGCTGGTCTGTGGAAAGATGTTGCAAGGGTTCGAGTATTAATGAGGGAAAGAGGAGTTGCTAAGGCTACGGGATTCAGCTCTATTGAAATTAACGGAAAGCTTCAGTCGTTTTATGCTGGGGACAAGTCTCACCCAAGATCAAAGGAAATATTTGCAATGCTGGATGAACTGGAGAGGAAGCTAAAGAAATCTGGATTTTTACCCCATACCGACTCTGTCTTACATGATTTGAACCCAGAGGAGAGGGAGCTATCATTGTGCAGTCACAGTGAGAGGATAGCAATGGCGTATGGTCTTCTCTGCACTCCTCCTGGTACAACTCTTCGAATTACAAAGAATCTCCGCGCCTGTGTTAACTGTCACTCTGCTACTAAGCTTATTTCAAAGCTTGTGGGGCGAGAAATAATAGTTCGAGATGCAAATCGTTTTCACCACTTCAAAGATGGAATCTGTACTTGTGGTGATTACTGGTGATGGACCTAGCTACCAGCCATTGAATTACAGGTTCTATCTTCATAATGAAGACAACAATTGTGGAAAACCACAACGGGTATTCCTGGAGTCACCGAACCAGAATTTTACTTTGCTGGATGCTACCTATCCTTTTTGTTTAACTATCTCATGTCCAAAGGAAGATAAGCAATTTAAAATGTAATGAGAAATGTAAGATTAACTTTTTTTTTGAAACTGGAAGAATGTTTTTCTTGGAAGTATTGATTTATGTGTTTAATAATTATCCAGGTTACATGCATTTCTTTTTAGTAATGCTAAATTATTATTGTTAACTATTTCAGATTGGCAGCGCATGTGATGCCATATGGTTGCTTTCTTCAGCTCTGGAAGCCTACCTGTGTCCTAGTGGATTGCTGCAGCTTGCTGCAAAACCAAAAAATGTTCAAGCAGAGCTTGTCCTTTTCAGAATATGGTCTCATCTTCAGAGCTATTGACAATGTATTCAATGTAAAATTCTTTAGTGACTTTCTTTCTAATAAGTTTTATACACCATTTCAGCAAATTTGTATCCAGTGTACTTTTTTTTTTTTTTATATGAACTACGTTATGTTGTTCTTGAAATTCAGAATGGCCTGATGTCGGCTTAATTTTGAAATTAGGTTTAATTAAAATTGTAATTAGCTAATTAGGCCTTTTAAAAAAAATTTAAAAATAGGACCAATCTTTCAATCAGTCGACGGCCGGGCTCTTCGCCCGTCATGACCGGGCGACCTGCCTTTTCTCTAAAATTAGGGTCAAATCAAAACCGAGAGCCGAGCTCTCGGTTTTATTTCCATTTTTCCGTCCAGATCGCTGTGCCGCTGCTCGTTCGTCACAAGAGGCGCTCGCCGCAGCCAGGAGGTCGCCGCCACCAGGGAGGTTGCCGCCGGTGAAGGAGAAGCTCGCAAGGGTTTTTTTTAATTTTTTTTGCCGATTTAGGTATTTCTAACCCTAAATGGAAAAAAATGTGTTAGATTTTAATTTATATGAGTTTAGTTGGTATGATTAAGCTATTTAGTTTGATTTCCATAGGAAATGTCTGTGAGATCTTATTTTAAATGTGTTTATATTTTTTTAGGAAAGTTAATTTATGCACATATATTTAGTTTGATTAAGTATGATTAAGCTATTTAATTTGATTAAGCATATATTTAGTTCAATAACTTCAAGAATTGTTTTATGAAATGAAATTTTTAGGAAAAGTTAATTTAAAGAGCACATCGGTTGGTGACTTGGATATTACACTTCTATAATTATCTTAGAGAAATAGTTTGGATGTCTATTTGTGACTAGCCCAAATTTGTCCCCTAGAGGTTTTATAGATATTGTTTTATTTTTTACGCTCTGGAGTAGATTTAACAAGGACCTTGAGGTGGAAAAGTTCCCCCCATTTTATTTTTGTTTCTTTAGATATACATTTCACGAGACACCAATTCTTTAGTTTATTCCTTTGCTTTATGTAACAACAATGTAGTGATCAGGTGTCTTATTCCTGTGGTTGGATATTCAGTATTATGTCTTTTGAAGTGATAGGTTTTGTCTAATTGAAAGCGTCGGCCGTATGATGACCCATTAGGAGAGTAGATGCATTAGATTAGCCTTATGTTTAGGAAGGTAGAGGTAGACCTCAAAAGACTTAGTTAAGATATATACAAATAACTTTCGTAGTAATATCAAGACCATCAATACTACAAGTTGCTTAGATTAAGTGTGGAAGTTTTTTTTTGAATTTCCACAACCTATTACATGAATACAAATTTCTCATTCAATGGAATTTTTAAATAAGTTCTCTCATTCAATGTATTTCATGTATGCACATTAAGAATTTGGAATTACTATTTCTCCTGAATTGAATTATGTACATTGATCACGTGAGACAAAGGATTACTGGTGTTGTGTTATTGCTAATTAGAAATGTGTTCAAATACTATATGTATAGTTCTTTATTATGGTGGTGAACTTCGGTATAGCGGTTTCATTTCATATGTTGATGGGAAAAATCGTCAATCCGGATTAAATTCAAGAAATTATAGAAGTGATTGATGATGATCAAAAAGTTCTTTGTTAATCTAGTGGATCATTTTCATTATTTGGATTTATTCAACTCATTAATGATGAAGAGAATGAAGTATAATTAATGCGTCAACTTATTATGATTTATGTTGAAGTTGAAAGCTATGTGGAGATAGAGATTAACAATATTGAATGAGAGCTCAGCGGATGGAGTACATTCTTCGGTTAAGTACTCAGGTGGAATACTATGAGTCCGCACCAACAAAATATGCTTATTTTTTCTTTGTGACAAGTTTTATGGGTGATCGAGGTGATGACATGAATTCACTTATCTCACGAAGATGTTTGATATGAAACTATGCTGGGAGTAGTGATGATGATGAGGAGGTTGGCACGGCGTAGAAGCTTTACAGACACGAACCATCCCTTGAGACGGTGACTTTTAGAACAAGTCATGAATAGCACTTGATATGTAACAATGAGTACATGCACCAAGCAAGAATTGGATGAGAACTTACATTTGATGGTCGAGATGAATCAATCTTTGAGGAAAGTACATCCCAGATGAATTCTGTAGTCATTCGGTGCTTATCTTTGGAACCTGAATGTACATCATAATTCGATTATTTCATCCAATTATGATTAGTTAGATTTAAAGCCAGGGAAATTATAAGTCGTATTGAGTCAAGTTTAATATAAGAGTGTCTTATATGAAAGCTTTAGATTCGAAAAGCGATTAAGGTAATATTTGGCAGTTGGGAGGAATCATACATATTATTGAGGAAATTCATGGCTGCTGTATGTTCATCCTTCAGGTCGATCTGTGGTGCCAAATTGAATAAGTTCCAACATTTGTTTTGGTTCAATTAGAGGTTGATCTTCTCCTTGATTACTTGATAGGACTTTTCTCACGAGTAATCTGGAACTCTACTTGAGTTGAGATCGATCGAACAATGACTTGTTCCTTTCGCTGGTTGTGGAATCGAGATCAGTCGTGGTTTGGTTTACACGCATTACGGGACTTGATCTCATTGGTGTCTAAAAGGGGTGATCTCTTCCTCGTAGATAGGCATAGTCAGTCAGGTGCGCATAGATCTTTCTCAGACATACTTACTTCGTCATTTGAGGAGAACTTCAAAAGAATTAGACAATTATAAGTGATGTTGATTTTATATGTCGAGAAGATATATGTTGTTAAATCGATGACATTGAATTTATAAAATGTACATGAATGACATCAAGAATATCAGCGGGAGGCATCTGATTGGCTTGTTTGAGGATGTTGATGATGGTCTCTAACTCACGATGATGGTTGTAGATATGGTACAATGATCACAAATACAGCTGAATGCTTTAATAGTGTGGTTAAACGAGCACGTGATTTACCAATTCAAGCCTTGATTACAACAGTGTACTACAATATAGTATCCCTATTCATGAAACGTCTTGAATACAACTACACGGTAAACATGAAACCTTATTTTCTCATATCTTTAAAGCAGCGTTGCGGTCTAATGAAACGAGGAGATTTAACGGTGAGGATAAGCATGAATGAGTACCAAGTGTTTGATGTACCTGGCCCTAAGGTTGACCTCTCAAAAATAATGAATGTAGGTGTACATGTAGACAACCATGAATCTTATCACATACGTGATAGCGTTTTGGGTCAACATCTAAAGCCATATGTGCAACTATTTCGGTTTGCAAAACTACATTAGCACTACGGGGCGAATTTCATGTGATATAAATGAAGAGTGGTAGAACACATCATTGGTGCATCCCAAATTATAATCCACGAATATCGGAAGAAAGTCGGCCAAGGACAACATTTAAAATTTATGGAGAAATCTGAAAGTTTGAGGGTTTGTAGTGTGTAGAATGTTGGACACAATAATAACGTCAATGATCAAACTGATCTGGATTGTGATATGGTTCGGTTTATCGTTGGTTGTAATCTAGTTCTGTTTGGATTAGTCATATTGTGTAAAATGTTATATTTCTCAAATGTTGTCTGAGACTCCCAATCCATGTTTTGAATTATGGTTTAGGTGTTGTATGATTTCCATGTTAATCCATGTTTTGTCAAGTCTTATCTAGTTGTTTTATTTTAGGATTGTGTGTAGGTTGATTATATATATTATTTGGGCTTTCAATATAAAAAATAAGTTACTCTATATTGTTTGAACTGTTGTATAAGTACAAAAAAAAAAAAAAAACTTGTTATGCAGTGCTCTAGTTTAATAAATTGCTTAAGGGAATTTGTAACTCATTTATGAAGACAAAATGTTTGTGATGTATAGTGTAATTTTGTTTGAATATGTTCCATTTTGCAGAAAAAACTTTATATGTAGTGCTCTTGTTTATTAAATTGCTCAGGGGAACTTATGACTCGCTTACAAAGACTGTATGTTTGGGATGTGTAATTTAGTTATATTTGAATAAGTTTCATTTCGCCAAAAAACTTTGTTATATTGTACACTTGTTTATTAAGTTGTTTAGGAGAACTTATATATTATTGATTGTTGATTGCTACAATTATTACAGAAAAGATGTCCGGTGATGATGCTCCTCACACACATAGGAGGCGATGAAGCGAGAGACAATTATGGTATGACCACCATCGGAAGTTCACCTAGCGCATGCACCTGCGTGGTGAGCACGCATCGATTTGGTAAAGTTTTATTTAAAGCTTATGCAGTAGTTGTTATCTTGTCACATTCGCATAATTTATATGCGGGTTTGCTTGAGGCGCGCACTTGATGTTTAGGAATGACCTATTAATTAGATTTATGAGTGTCTTACAGTGGCGGCTGAATAGTGTCTCCAGATCGGTTTATTCATCGGATCACCACTTGTTGACATCATGGTGTTCTCGGACCAATACCTTTACTCAGCGTTGGAAAACGATTACACTATAGGATGTTGCGATGATTACAGGTATTGGAGGGACACATGATTGGTAGGATTGTTGTTGGTGGCGGAAGCGGTGGAATTGTTGTGATGAGTTGATTGGAGCACATCAGCCGCGTGTCCATCACATGTCACCAATTCGAATGGGGCTCATCATACACTTGTTTACCACTATGGTTACGATGGACATACTTATTACATAGATCTCCCAAAGCTTCAGTTCATTATGCATGTCAGAGCATATACCATTTGTTATTGGATCTTTTCTTTTGCCAGATACTTAGTTACGAGGTTCATCTGATTACCATTACTTGAGAATATTGATACATTAGGAGTTGCCATTAGGTTTATTTGCTTGCTCATATATAAACTTACAACTAAATCAAAGCGCACAAATATGGTTGGATGCATTCATTTATTGCAAGTATAGGTCTGAGAGCACATTCATGTCATATCCTACGCGACATTGATGAGCTTAGCGTAGGATGTGGTGGAATGAAAGGTTCGTTAGAAATGCCGACATCCAATCTCGAAATATAGGGCAGTTGGCCGAAGCTGCGCGGTCGGTATCTTTGAATTGATGTAATATTTATTTGCTTACTCATTATGTGCTTGCAATTGAAATAATAATTTTTGTTATATTTACAGGTCATATGGGAGCCATATGGACATCAGATCCGTGTGCGTGTCACAGATATATATTTAAAGGGAGAAAAATATGGCTAGCTAGAGTATCGATGATATGTTGGAAGAGGGTAGAGTGGTACGCACGTCGTGCTCGAGCATTCGGCATGTCTATGATTGATGTTTTCGATAGATCCATCGTTCATATGGGTCGATGGTGAGGAAAAGTTGGCGTTGATTCGAGTGATTACCACTCTTTGCAGGGGCGTGAGCGAGTCGATTGTGGTGGGATTCATCATAGTAGGATTGGGAGCTAGTGATCAATTGATACATAAGGTGGTATCGTTCTTGGGCTTCACTTTACATGTTGAAGGCTCCAATAATTCCTCCTGACACCTATTACCCTCGAGCGTCTGGAGAACGTTTGATGGTTAGTCTATATGCAAAGTATTACAATTTGGTTTTCCTTATAATAACGAAATCCTGATTTAAATTTCTTTATTTGCAGCGTGATCTTGAGGACATATTTGCCTATTTGGAGAGATGATGATTGAAATTTCAGCAATCTATCAGCGATGAGGAATTATGTGTGGGGCGAGGAAATATGCATATCTCATAGTAGATATAGGGATCCGATATTCCGGGCTTACAGTCGGCCTGAGATGTGTCGATGGATGTCCATCCTACATCTTGTAGTGGTCTACGTATATATTCTACGACCATCCAGTATTCATGTCGGGGCAATGTGGTCTCGGTTGCACCTAGCATAGCGTCCGATCGACATATGATCCGTAGTCATTATATGACCTTGCTCTGAGTGTACCCGCAGTATTAGTTGTCTACTTTCAGTTTGGTGATATACCACCTCGGGTTCTGGACTTAGGATATTGCAACTTGTCGGCGAGGTGGAAGAGGAGAAGGACCATCGTATCGTCTACCGATCCGGCGACCACCACTCTGGTAGTGATGTGATTCCATTGAGCATCGACGAAGATAGATGTGTTATCTTTTTTATACAGTAGATGGCATGTACTTGTAGCTGTTTTTCATTTGTTATGGTTACTCATTCAGTTTCACAGTTCTGTAACTCTTGATTGTATAATCCTAGTGCTATTTATTATTTGTTTGTTTTGGTTGGATTACATCAGAGATCGACATTAGGTTCATATGGGTTTGGTTAAATTCAACTTCTTACATCACATATTGAGATAAGGTTGTGTTAATGTATATTTCTTTATGATAATATCTTTTCTCTTAAGAGTTTGTTAATTGCACTTTAATAAGAGTGTTTTAGTGTAGTGAGATATAACAAATTATGAAATGCTTCATTTGGTTGATTTCTAAGAGTGAAAAAATCCCTTGATTTAACTATTTCGTAGAATGTTACTGCAAAAAAGGCAGCTACTCGGGCGAGATTCATCGAAAGTTGTATAATTTTTCATTACCTTTCCAACGATACCAAGCACGCCGAAATCCGATATCTGATGAGCCAGGTATGGCAAAAAAAACGGGAGCTACCGTAATATCTTTATTTTTTGCAACTTCAAAATTCATACATTCGCAAAAACTGCGGCTACTCGGGCGAGATTCGTCGAAAGTTGTCGACGTGAAAGTTGTAGAATTTTTCATTACCTTTCCAACGATACCAAGCACGCCAAAATCTGACACCGGATGAGCCTGATATGGCCAAAACACGGGGGCTGCCGCAATATCTTTATTTTTGGCAACTTCAAAATTCATACATTTGCAGCTGCACTGCGGGCGAGATGTCAGTTGTCGAAAGTTGTAGAAATTTTCATTACCTTTCCAACGTTACCAAGCACGTCGAAATTCTACACCGGATAAGCCTGATATGGCCAAAAAATAATTGTTATTTGCTTAAATTTTTTTTTTTAAAAAAATTAAAGTCATCCCAATCAGCAGGCGTTAGCCGAATGGTTAGCGCCGGTTGCTTGATTGGGCGGGCTATTTTAAATTTTTTTAAAAGGCATAATTTGCTAATTATAATTTTAATTAAGCCTAATTTGAAAATTAAGCCCCCGTTGTGAAGCTGTGTTGTTGGATTAGGGTTTTTTTCTTTAAACATTTCAATCGCCAACAAATTGGGGTTAGAGTATAAAAAAGCTCATTGTTCTGAATAGCTGGTTATTCTTTCGTTAATTAAAGCCGACAGCGACATTCAAGCTCGATATATAAGCTCGAACATGATCATTTGTTATCGTATTTCGATTTAGCTCGAAATAAAATATTATATTATGTTCTATTATATTATATTATATTATTATTATTATTATTATTATTATTATTATTATTATTATTGTATTATTATTATTTTATTTATTATTATTATTTTATTATTATTATTTTATTATTATTATTTTTTTATATTATTATTATATATACATACGAACACATTTACATATCACAAATGCAAGCATGATTTAGTGGTTAAAATTTTTGTTATGTAAAAGATTGACCCAAGTTCAAATCCTCCCTCTCAAAAGCTTTGTTCATGAAACTCATGTTATTTCGTTAGCTTTAATTAAATGAGTCGAACACGAACAGACATTTCAAGCTCGATATATAAACGAGCCGAACACGAACAAAATAAATTTCAAATGAGCCGAACACGAACAAGAGTTCTGTTTGCTCAAGCTCGGCTCGTTTACACTAGGGGTGAGCATTCGATCAGTTTGATATATTCGGTTGGTGTTTTGGTCAAACCAAATAAATCAAACCTTAATTTTTAAAAAACCGACCGATCAAATTAGTACAAAAAAATCGTATAAACCGAACCGAATAAACCGAGATCTAATTCGGTTTATTGGGTTCGGTTTTTCATAAACTGAATAACATACACAAATTAAATGTTGTAGCTGCAACAAAAAATACTACTAACAAATAGGTTCGTATCAATACAATTATATCAAGCACAATTGACAATTGTTATATTTGAAAGTAAGCATAATATTAACCATGTCTTAAGATCCAAATTTCCTTTCAGAAAACATTGATAAAATTGTATCAGATATACCCAATAAAAAAACTGATCTGACAGTCATGACTCATGAACATCAACATGAAGCATCTTAATACTTGATGAAATATTGGCATATTACACACTTGGAATGCATGTGAGTTTCAGGGTGTGGCATTTGATATGAATGGGGTAAGAAGCACTGTTCTAGAAGTACTTCATATACTAGATACAAAGATTTGACCATTGACCATCAAGTCAGATCGGTAGGCAAATAAATAATATCAAATCCAGTAATCCACATAACACAACCGTAACATTCAAAAAGCAGCATTCTTATAAGAATGCAGCACAACACCTTCGTAGAACCTATTTGTAGGTCAGAAATAATGTCATAATAGAGAACATTACATATTACTTACACAACAAAGATTCAGAATATAAGGAAGCGGTCTGCTTTAAGCAATCTGATCCGACCACAGCTCATCATCAATAACCAACCACAACAAAGAACAACAATGGTGTGACAGAAGAGAGAGAGAGAGAGAGAGAGAGAGAGAGAGAGAGAGAGAGAGAGAGAGGAGTTGAGATAATGGGGATTTAGTTCTTACCTTTCAAAGAGAATTAAATTCAAAATCAGAGGTGAAGAGTGAAGACAGAACACAGCAGCTATCAGGCAAAAAAATAAAAGAAAGGAGTAGCCTCGAATAGGAAAGTGTGAAAGTCCAAAGTGGAATCGAAATCGAGATTCAAAATCTCAGCGAACTATTCCCTAACTCCTCCAGTCCTCCTAAGGAATGAAGTCGAAGCGAGAGTCGAGACTCTTGATTCTCGAAGAAGTGTATGGCATCGGCCATCGAGGACTCAAAGGCCGAACTTGAAGCGTCGAGGAGACAAGGAGTCTTACATAGGGTTACAGTAAGCAGACTCTTAATCGTTGGCCAGGTGAAGCGATTCGAGTCGAGACTTCGGTATGTAAAATAATCGGTTTTACGGTGTAAACTGAATTTTTTTAAATTAAAATCGAACCGAAAATCAAAAACCGAATAAACACACAATTTCAACCAAAAATCAAATAATAATCATAAAAATCAACCAGATTAACCAAATAATATCGGTTCAATTCGATTTTTCAGTTTGAACCGACTAATGCACACCCCTAGTTTACACCCCTAGTCAAGTTTGGTCCTTGCTTTAAACTTATTTTTAAAAATTTGAAAAATTATTCGTTGGATGGAGAACCTTCTCTCCAATTAGAAAGATCTAACTTTAAATTACATTTCTAATCATTAATTTAAATCTAATTATCATTACAATTAATTTTTAAAAATAATAAAATATTTTTTATAAAATCACATGTACAGAAATAAATAATTCAATTAATTAAAAAAAATTCTGTAATTATTTTACATACAAACGGATTGAAAATGCAAGTATTTAGTTTACATATATCTAATAAAAAATATAATTTACATGTATTTAATTTATATACAATCAAATAATTATAAAATATTCAAAATTCATTATATTCATTTTACATTATATTTTTTTATACTCCATTATTTTTTCATGCAATCAAATAATCCTCAAATCTCCCTAGATTTCTATATAAATCTCAAAGCTTGAAGTGAAATGATTATCTGCTTTTTATAACATTATGGCTATGTAACAGTCATGTAGCATTTACATAACGTTAAAGCCATTAATAAAACAAAATCTTTCATGTAAACTTTACATCCAAAAAAGAAAAATAATAAAAGTAAAAAAAAAAAAAAAAATGTATTCTTCTATAGTTGGACGTTTTGAATTGAAGATTTGATTTTTAATGAATATATTAAAAAAATTGAAAGTTTAATGATGAATTTTATGGATTACATTATTTAATTAAATTTAATTAAAAATATGAATATTATATTGCACCTAAAATTCTATATTTATAAAATTAACTTTAATATTTACATGAATCATGATCAAATTGAGAATTTCATTAAAAAAAAAAAGCAAAAAAAAGGGTTTAAAATTTTATTATAAATTTTGATATTTAAGCTAGAAAAATATCAATTAATTTATTTGATAAATAAATAAATTCATTATGTTAACTGATTACACATTAATTAAAATTAATTTATAACAATATTTACTTAAATCGTTCACTCTTGTAAGTCATAACACTAAAAGAGAATCATCTTACCAAGAACCAACATCCAAGTTCAAATAAAATTTAGCTAAAAAAATTAATTTTCAACTGAACTAAATATTAAAATCATCTTAATTTTAGCTGACTCAGCTAAAAGATTCAACTTAAAATTAACTCTTAATTATTATATGCATTATATAACTCATATAAATACCCATTTCTCTAATCAAGTTATTCGACTTATAACAATATTAATCAAAATTCAATTTAATTAAACAATGCAGCTTACAATTATCAACACGAGCCAATTTTCAAATGAGATACAAAGTTTGAGCACTTTCTAACAGCTCAAATCTCATCAAACAATCATCCTTGTAACAACAATAAATAAGTATTGCCGAACTCAAGACACCCTCAACTTAAACTTGATTAATTTTTCGAATTTAATTTCAAATTTTATTTTACAAGTTCCACTCAACTCACGAGCCAACACATTTAATATAAAAGAGATTAAATAATTTTGATTCAAACTATTATTATAATAAAAATGATAAAAAAATTAAAAATTTTAAAAAATTAATAAAAAATAATTTGATATAAAAGAATGAGATGTATTTTTTAAATATTTTTAATAATTTTATACTTAAATTATTAAATTCTAATATATTTTAAATATATTCTATATTAATATTTATTAATCAAACTGGCTGATAAACTAACAAGTCAAGTCAAGTCTGATTTTATACTTAGCTTGTTAGATCATAGTGCTTAGCTCAAGAGCTATTTATCAAGCTGAGCTTGAGTTAGCTTGACTCACTTACACCCCTATTAACAACACAACAAAACACAATAATGCCAAATGAAGCCTTAATCAACCTCAAAATTATAATAAATTGAGAGGATATTTACAAATCAACCACCTAATATATATCTATATATTTATAATTTAATCACTTTCTTTATTTTTTTTAAATTATAGTACTCATATATTTGCGTGGACCACTAACAAATAATTGAAAATTTTACAAAAATAAAAATATGAGTTGGGCTTTGTTATGAATTTTAATATTTTAAAGTCAATTTAAAAAATTAAAATTGAAGATGATTAATTTATAAATATAAAAGAATAAGATGACTATGTATGTAAAATCCCTTAAATTGTAATATCAACTCCACAATAAAGCAACAGTGAATTCAGCATAAGAAAACAAAATTTTGATCTGTATTCAAATAGAAATACAATGCACTCTCAGTCTCAGAGAAGATTCAATACACAGTTACACTTTTAAAACAAAATTTAAAGAAAACAAGAATGTAGGAGTAAAATGAAAAATTCTAAGCAGTTTTCGATAAATCGCAAAAGAGGAGCCAAAGTAAAAACATGACGCCTCATGTGATAATGAGTTACAACGTCTTGATTTATACAAACTTATATAGATTGAAAACAAATAATAGAAATCTCTATTCACAAGTATGACATATGATGTAATAACCGAAAAATAATAATAATAATAATAATAATAATAATAATAATAATAATAATAATAATAAAGAAAAAGAAAATTTTGTAATCGTCGCGGCGATTAGCTGCAGAAAGAAAAAAAAAATAAAAGAAGACGAGAGAGAGTCAGTTTTCCCAAAACACGTGAGAAAGAGAGAGAGAAAGAGAAGAAGAAAGCGGAGACTCTACTGCGCGGCCGAAGTGAAGAGAGATCGTCGGCGTCGCGACGATCGAGAGGAAGCGGCGGCCCCTAATCGTCCTGCCTAGCCGTGCATCAAGTGTGCCGTCAGGAAGGAGAGAAGGCCTTCAAAGCGTGTTCGAAAGGAAGCGAATGACGGGAGAAAAGGAGAGTCGAGTCTCCGCGTGTGTGTGAGTGAAGAAGCCGTCGCATTATGTTAGAGAAAACCAGAGGTAATGTAAGTATATAATTTATAAAATGATGTTTAATTGAAATTTGTTTATGTTAATAATATGATCTCAAACTTTGATTTAAAGTTTATAGTTTTTAACTTAAGATTTATTAATTTCAGTAAATAGGTTAAATTAGGAAAATTAATTCTCGAAAAAAGAAGAATGGAATATATTGTGTATGTATATAATTTAATAATTAAATTACAAAATATGATAATAATAATTATTATTAATTGAAGATTTAATTTTAACCTAGAAAATAGGTAATGAATATATCGAATGTGGCGTTAAATTATAAAAGCTATATGGAGGTTGATAGTATTGATTAAATTAATATTTGATTACATGAATTTGATTAAGGAAGCGTTAAATGAAAGAAGATTGAGAGGAAGCTATGAGTGAAGTGAGTAATTATATTCTTGTTTATGGTAAAATGTCTTTAATTTCTTGATGAAATGTATTCATATGATTATGACTTTTTATGCTACAATTGTGATAATTTTTCGCTTTCTTTCTTAAAAAGCTGATATAGCTTTCTTGTGTTGGATAATAACGCGAATCTTAGATCATATTGTGCGTTATCATTTTATAAAGTTATTTGATTCTTGTCGTGAATTAAAGTGCATGTGGTATAATTGTATCTATGAATGTGTGTATGTTGAAGCTGAGTACATATGCTTGGGGCCTTGATATGCGCATGCCAAATGATTAAATAATGAAATTGACAAATAATTGAAAGTATGAAATTGACAAATGGATGGTAATAGATACTTTTCTTTGAATGAGTATTTGACGGACTCTTGGAAGGATGATAAAAGTAAAAAATAAAATTTATATGATAAATGTTTATGTATACACATATCTTCTTGATAAATGTTTATGTATCGACACATATCTTCTTGATAAATGTTTATATCTATCTCTCATGGGTTTGATTGTTTGAAGCGATTTCATTTATGTACGTGACAAAAAATTGGCGTCATCTTAGTTCTTTTCTTCTTCTTATAGTGTAATAGCATAATTCATTTGAATTATATTCATTTGTTAGTTGCTTAAATCTTTTAGGTAACCTCCAATTAAATGGTGATAGAAGAAAAGTCATTTCTGCCGTAAATAGGGCTTGGAGATAGTAGTAATTATATGTTGAGTTATGTTTAAAATGTGTTTTCTTACGAACTTTTTTTAGAATATTTATGTATTGGACAAATTGTATAATTTGTGGTTTGTAGTGGCTCTTTTATGATTGGAGATTAGAGATTTTATTTATGATTGGAAATGTTAAAATATTTTATTTTATCCGTCGGCGATCATTTTGGTATTCCAGCTCAGGCGAATTGGTAATGAGAGTGTTAGATTTTAGATTTTAGATTTAGGGGCATAAGTAATGATTAAAATCAAAGAGTCATTAGAAAGAGGATAAATTTTATGAATAAATTTGCATATGATTAGATTGATTAATGTGTAAGCGGTTATAATTAATTTGTCTTCCTATGGAATCAATTGAAGATCTATAAGGGAAAATAAATAGAAACTAAGAGCACCGAATTTGGTGCGTCTTCACTAGCTATAGATGCATTTACACATGATAAGCATGACTGAGATGATAAGAATCAGCATGCTAGTGGAAGTAGCGGAGTTTATTGATAAATACGAAATTATTTGATATGAGGCCACCTCTTTTCTCAGTGCGGGGACTATAGAATCAAAAGCTGATCTGAATAAAGAAGATTTTAGAAAGTATGTCATGTCATCCAAAAAGAAGAGTTGTTTTAGCTTCTTTTGCGGGAGATGGTGGCGACAATTACAAGAGAAATTTGAAGGGAGGTCTTGCAATCTTATTTCATGAGGACTGTGAAGACTTTTAGAGATTAGTTTGTACCTCTCGGTAGGAGACAAATGAGATAAATTCATTGATCTGGGGAGATCATAATGCATATGAAGGCGAGTTACAATCTTTCAAGGTATCTTGCACCAATTGATACCCAAAATCTGAGAAGAAAAATGTCATAGGTTTATGTGGGAAGGATATGTCAACTGATTCTTTTGGGTATTGATGATTTGTCTTGATGGGCGGCTAGAATGATAGAATTGGATGTGCAATTTTCAGGAGGGATATTCGTAAGAGGAGAATGATGATAGCCAAAAATCGTAAGAATGTTCAAACCTAAAAATCAAACCTGAAGAAGCCTAAGTCGATACCTATGCCAAATAGAATAGATTGCCACATGCCCAAAATGTGGAAGAGCACACAAAGGAGAGTGCCTCGTGCACAAACACTTGCTATCTATCGCCAGACATATGGCAAAAAATCTTGCCCTATCTTCGCCGTGAACCTTTAAGGATGCTAGACAAGTGTTCAACCTCTCGTGAGGACGGCAAAGAATGATCAATCGACCGCATCGCCCATCTCAAACTGAACCGAATACACCCGAAGTTTATGCACTCACGCAATAAGAAGAAAAAGACTCACTGATGTCATCACATGTATTTTAATTAAATTAAGATCATCATAATTTTGTATCAGTTAGATATATAATTGTTTTATATGTCTATTCAATTATAGTATCATCTTTATTGGTAAATCGCTAGAATTTTTATTTTATACGGAGCATCACATTCATTTATATCTCAAGAATGTGAGGATTTTGATTACAAATTATGAAAATATCTCAGAATACTTTCAAGAAGAATGCCAAATGGTCTCAAATGAATGAAAAATGTTTCGTAGTGAACCTAAACATCTGTGAAAGAAGCTTGAATACTGATTTAATAAGATCGCCAATATATGAATTGTGATTTTAGGATTGACTAAACATTTTGCTACTATAGATTGTTCTAAAAAGATAGTCAAATTTAATATTCCTGGAAAAGAAGAATTCAAATTCGTGGGGCATAAAGGAGTATTAACTATGATGGTGTCTTGCTTAAAAGTTCAAAAGATGCAAGAAAAGGCTAAGGTTTTCTTGCTCAAATTATCATGTTACTAAAGAGGAAAGAAGAGATGATGTACAAAAAAAGAGTATCCGTAAGTTTTCTAGATGATTTACTGCGTTTACCTCCAGAAGATAGATTTCTATTGATTTAATTCAAAGAAAACCTGAAGAAAAGTACCATATAATCGGTTAAAGAATTATAGTTGAAGAATCGCCTACAAGAATTGTTAGAGAAGGGATTTATCGCCAAGACATCTCCTTGGGGAGCTCCTCAGATATTTGTGAAGAAGAAAGATGGGAGCTTAAGGCTATGCATCGATTATGAGAGCTTAACAAACTCACATCAAGAATAAATATCTTGCCAAGAATTGATGATCTTTTGACCCTGCTGATTTTCAAAGATTGATTTAAGATCGACATCATGAGAATCAAAGAAGATATACCAAAGACGCATTCAAGATAAAGATATGGACATTATGTGTTCAGTGACGCTTTGCTTAACAAATGCTCCAGTATTTATGATCTCATGAATAATCTTTAAACCCTTTTAGATTCATTTGTGATTGTATTCATATGATATTCTAATTTATTCACGAGATGAAGCAACTCAAAAAACCATCTTCACATTATTTTGCAAAGCTCAAAGGAAATGATGCAAGTTTTCAAAGTGTGAATTTTGGTTAAATAACATCATATTCTTGGGGCACATGACAGAAAGGGGTTTCGGATCGAGTAAAAGTCGAACAATAAATGAATGGCCTGACCGACCATCAGTAAGTCATAAATTTCTTGGATCGATGGATATTACGCGAGATTCTTGAAGGGTTTTCACAGATTGTCATGCCACTATCAAGGCTAACTCGTAAAGCCAAATTTGAATGGGCGATCAAGTGAAGAGGCTTTTCAAAATTGAAGAATTATTTAATGACTGACAAGATTAACTATTCCATCGCGACGTAGATTTCAAATTTATAGTGATGCATCATTAAGAGGATGTGTACTTACGCAGAATGGAAGAGTGATTATGCTTCGCGCAATTGAAAAAATCATGAAAAGAATTATCCAACCCATGATCTGAGCTACAAAGTGGTATTTGCATTAAAAATTTGGAGGCATTATTTATATGGAGTAAGAAGTTTTCACCGATCATCAAAGCTTGAAATATATCTTTACCGTAAGAGCTAAATTTAAGGCAAAGGAGATTGGAACTCATTAAGATTATGATTTGCAATATCATCCGAGGAAGGCAAATGTACGACGCTTTAAGTAAAAAATATCTGGTAGTATTTATCGGTTGATCTCAACGAGGAATTGATTAAAGATTAAAAAATTAAATTTCAATTATTAAATCTATAGATGATCATATTTTATTGTTAAATTAAATGATTATACAATCAAATTTGAATAACGGACGTTTTACCTCAAGATGATGACTTTCAAAAAATCTTGAGAAAAGTAGGCCATACGTAAGATTTTGAAATCAATGAAGAGAGACATCAAGTATCAAGAAGGTTTGCATTCCAAATTTGGAGATTTGAGAAAGATCTTACATGAAGACATCATTCAAATTATACAATTCATCCGTGCAAGAAGAAATGACGTGATCTTAAGAAATATTTTGTGAATGAAAAGAAGTGTAAATTGTTTATAAATGTCAATCATGTCGATGGTTAAACAACATCGAAGCCAAGTGGACTTTTACTACCGACACCGAGTGGAAATGGGATGATATTGCTGAATTTGTTGTCAGTTTACCTAGATCCGTAAAAGAATGCGATACTATTTGGGTTATTATTGATAGTTGACTAAATCGACACTTTATATCTATCAAACAATCGATGCCGTTGAAAAGGCTCAAGAAAAATATGTTGATAAAATCGAAGTTATATGGTGTGCCAAAAATCTATAAGATCCGACGACGACCGATTTATATCTAAACTGAATAAGAAGTTTTGATAATGTTTTACTTTCAAGATCGATTTCATCCTCAAACCGATGGAATGAGAACGATTCAAACACTCAAGATTTGCTTAGACTTTGTATCCTTGATTTTGGAGGAAATGAAAATTCATTTGCTTGATTGAGTTTGCTACAACAATTTTCAAGCAAGTATTGGTATGGCTCCCTATGAAGCATTGTATGGAAGAAAATGCGAACACCGCTTATTGGAGACAGTGAAAGAAGAATCATCGCGCAGATGTAGATGAAGCCACTAAAAAGATCGATTGATCCTGAGAAAAGTCGCTCAAGATAGTGAGAAATATTATGATGCTAAACATCGACCAAGAAGAAGTTGGAGAATTCTAAAAAGCCCCATTAAAGGTATAAAACGATTTGAAAAGTTGGAAAGTCCCACGCTATATTGATCCATAGAAATCTTGAAAGAATTGAGAAAGTGGCTTATGACGCTTTACCTTCTCACATGCAAGGAGTGCACAATGTGTTTCATATTTCTCTCGAAAATATATTACCGATGCCAACAAGATTATGTTGATCCTATTGATATTCAACCCGATCTCACATTTGTGAAGAATTATAGATTATGATGCAAGCATCTCGAATGGGAAATTTCATTTGTCCTACCGGAAACATGGATCGATCGAGAAGCTGGGAGAAGGAATCAAAATGCGAGAGCTTTATCCTCAATCATTTTATTAAAGGTATGTGTATTTCTATTAATGTCATTTAATTTTGAGGACGAAATTTTTATAAGAGGGGAGATTGTAATAACTGAAAAATAATAATAATAATAAGAATAAAGAAAAAGAAAATTTTAGAATCACAAGAATGAAAGAAAAAAGAATACGAGAGGGAGTCGGCTTTCCCAAAACACGGAGAGAGAGAGAAAGAGAAGGAGAAAGGGAGACTCACCGCGCGTCTACCGAAAGTGAGACCGCAAGGCCGAATGACCGGGAGAAGAAGGAGAAGCGGACAATCTTATGTCATTCCCTAAATGGCCAACGCGAGCCAAGGAAGGAGAAGAGAAGGCCTCACGTGCACAA
Source organism: Cymbidium sinense (assembly GCA_021442155.1). Taxonomy (NCBI): domain Eukaryota; kingdom Viridiplantae; phylum Streptophyta; class Magnoliopsida; order Asparagales; family Orchidaceae; genus Cymbidium; species Cymbidium sinense. Next base: position 294,982,284 of record CM038215.1, read on the forward strand.
TCGAGGAAGAAGAAGTAAGTGGGAGGAAAGGAGTCGAGCCTCGGCGCGGCGGAGTGAAGGTCGAGTGCATATGTTGGGCAAAACCGAGAGGTAATGTAAGCATATAATTTATAAAATGATGTTTAATTGAAATTTGTTTATGTTAATAATATGATCTCAAACTTTGATTTAAAGTTTATAGTTTTTAACTTAAGATTTATTAATTTCAACAATAGTTAAACTAGGAAAATTAATCAAAAAAAGAGAAATGAAATATATTGTGTATGTACATAATTTAATAATTAAATTACAAAATATGATGATAATAATTATTATTAATTGAAGATTTAATTTTAACCTAAAAAATTAATGAATAAACCTATGTGACGTTAAATTATAAAATTATATGTAAGGAGGTTCAAGAGTATTGATTAAATTAATATTTGATTATATAGAATTTCAATTAAGGAAGAAAAGGAAAGGAGATTCAAGAAAACCGCAGTTAAAGTGGGTAATTATGTTCTTACATTTATGGTAAAATGTCTTAATTTCTAATGATTTAAACGATGTTCATACGATTATGACTTTTCACGTACCGCAAATTGTGATGATTTTTCTGCTTTCTTTCTTAAACCGCGGATGCATTTTATCGCTTCTTCATTTGGATAATAACCAACGCTGATCATATCATAATGCTATCATTTTATAAAAGTTCACCGATCTTAATCACGAATTAATGCATAGCAGATAATTGTCGCTATGAATGCATGAAAAAGCACACTCTTATGATCTACGAATGCTACAAAATGATTCAAAAGGAAATTGAAATAATCAAAAACAATTAAATTAAGAACGACAATAGATACTTGTTCTTTTGAATGAGTATTTCGACTCTTGAAGGATGATAAAAGTAAAAGTAAAAGTTTATATGATAAATGTTTATGATACCGACCTCATACGCTGATAAATGTTTATATATATACCTACCCATAAATGATTGTTCGATTTCTTTATGTACATGTGACAACAAAATTAGCGATATTAATTCGTTATATGTAATAACAATCATAATCATATTCTACATTGATAAATGTTTATATATACCTACCTCCCATGTTTGATTGTTTGAGCAAATTTCTTTATGTACATGTGACAACAAAATCGATGCATAATTCTTTTTTCTCGCTTACTATAGTGTAATAAAGATAATCAATCTAATCAATTATATTTATTTGTTAGTTGTTTAAATCTTTTCGCGAACCCTCTAATTAAATACCGATGTAGAAAATCATATATTACCGTAGAGAGACTGGAGATGTAATTATATCACGTTGAGTTATAAAATGTATTTTTCCGAACTTTGTTAGAATATTTATGTATGACAAATCAGTATAATTATTTGTGATTTGTAGTGTCTCTTTTATGATTGGAGATTGGAGATTATATTTATGATTGGAAATGTTAAGAAATATCTTATTTTATCCATCCGATCGTCTGTTCCCGCCTTAATATTCCAAGCTCCCGGGCCGGGTCGTGACATATGATATCCCTCAAGGGAAATTTTTTTGGGTCAGACTATTCTAACTCAAATTTGATTAAGGAAAATTTTATAATCATCAAATTTATTTTGAGATGAATGCAATATAAATGTTAATTAATTAGTCATATATTGCATTCATCTAAAAAATCTGTAATGGCTAAAAACTCAAATTTCAACAGACAAAATAAACAAAAAAAAAATTAGACTAAGACATGGCATGACAATAATTTAAATGTAGGCTTTGGTGATATTGAAATAATATTTTTTTTTCAAATAACCAGTAAATTTCAGCACAGATGATCAAGTCTCTGCAATAAGTGGTTTATGCAATATATTTTCTGAAACATAATTCCATTACTTGCAAATCAATGCAGCTCAGATAAAATTCAAGCTCAATAAGAGCACCATAAAGAATGAAAGATGCCTACTAATATAGCATGAGGAGTTATAAAAGATAAATTGCAAAAAAGATTAGAAACAGTTCTGACCTGGTGGAAGAAAAGAAACAATAGCACAGAAAAAATAAAGTTCCCTAGAATTCAGAAAACCGTAGCTCAACCATTCCCTCCTTCCTCCTTGCTGAATACCAAGCCAAGAACTTCCCAGATTGCAGCATCCTCAAGGAATAGCTCAATCCATAAATCACATCCTCAACATGAGGTAGGTGGCTCCCGGAGGGAGAACTGAATGAGAACCCTGCATCCACTCGGAACACTATTGGTCCTGCAATCTGTGAAGTAAAATATTAAATAACCTTCAGATAGAGATGAAGCAGAAGGTTAAAAAAACAATAAATCTACACTACTTTATTAATGATTAGTCTATCATTATATTAGCCTAATAACAACTATTTGAGGATGGCTTTATTAATCCTCATTCTCCATTCGTGATTGTCGAGTGTCGCATGCGTTGTTAAAACTATGCTACATAAATTATTTTGCACAATTTTTATACATGTTAACTTCAGTTTTTGCCGCTTTCTAATCCTTCAATATTAATTTTATCTACTAATTTAAAAGCACAGTTTTCTTCATAAGTTTATTTTTAACTTGATTTTAATAAATGCTACTCCTGCCGCTCTTCTATATAATCATTCCTCATTATATTCTTTATAATTTTATCACACATCCAACCTAATATTCTCATATTAAAATTTGATGCTCCATTAAATGAGTTCATTTCTCGAAGTATGAACGTTTTCACAATGCCTTCAGAATTATATTTACATTGGCTAATAAGCAGCATAATTTCTTCTATTTTCACGAATTGTTTACGCAGCATAACAGAAAATTTGGATCACAACTTACAACAACCAAGTCATTATTTCTACATTGCCATTTTTCGCTCCCAAAATAATAGCTTAGCATAATATTGATAGCTAGATTTATTGTAAATACAAGAAGTGTATCATAACAATGCCGCGATTTATTTATCCGCATGAAATAATTTAGATGCATGAAACCACAATCCAAGCATTTTGAAACCTCTGAGAAGAAGTAATGCTTTCAACTAGGAGCTGTTGATTGGTTGTAATGTAAATGGGCTTTAAATCCCCTGAGTTGATTCCATTATGACAATGTTTAACAAATTAAAGGGTGCAAATTGGCATAAGCTCATTCTGCAGTAAAAAGGGAATTTTACAGTATTTCTTTGAAAATGTAACTTCGGTTTTCACCAGTTCATCCTTTGGCTAGAGACTAATTTGTTAACATTACCTATGTTCTTTTCTCCAACTAAACAGCAGCGTACTTAAAAAGTTCTGCAAGTTTTTAGGAGGCATGTGAAAACCATGCAGTGTGCCATGACAAAGGAGTTGAGCTCAGAATGGATATTATTTTTTTGGGGCATTTACATACATAGCACACAATTCTTATATATTTATATGTCTAACACCTAAACTTTCATATTCACAAAAATAGGACCCAAATCTATAATACCACATAAAAAATAGAACTATCATTAATTTTTTATGAATAGAAAAAAATATTATATTTGTAAAAATCAAACTTTAGGTATTGATGTGGAAATGCATAAGAACTGTGTGCAAAAAAGTAAAAAAGTAAATTTTCCTTTTTTGTTTTCCTTAAAGTTCATCTATGCTGCATGTTAAAAACAAAGCAAAAAAGAAAAACAATTAAAATTAGTTCAATGAAGATTACCATGCACGTACCATAGCACACAGAATGGATGTTCCATTTTCAAGGGGAATGTGTCGTGTAGGATTTATGTTCATATTTTATTAGACTAAATCTAATGATAAGAAAGTAGGATTTAGCATTATTACATTATAATTACATGCTAATACCATTTTGAGATGTTGATTAATGGGCAGGCTACTCTTCATTGGATGCTAAGTGTGAGGGTTTGTGTTTGCCACATTATTCAATGGAAATAAAGGATAAGCTGCCCAGCGGTCAAGCTTCGATGATGACTATAGTTCTCTTGTAAAGCCAACTAAGTTTCTAAGCTAGAAATTTTAGTATTTTCCATGGAGCTCAGGCAACAATCTTTAAGTATTGCAGCTTTAGTGTTTTGCGGAACTAGGGAACTAGTATCAAGCACACAATTTGTAAAGATGATCAATGGCATTACCATGATATTTGGAAGAGACAAAGAACCAAACTTTCCAAGGTTTAGATGGAGAAGGGGGGATTCTTTCAGGTTCAATCAACCTAGAAAGAGAAAATGCATGCATGTTCATTGATAGGGCTATCAAAACAGCTTCGTTGTTCTAACTTGTTTGGCTCGAATAAGCTTGTCGATGTTAAACTAGACGAGCAAACAAAATTTTCAGCTTGAATTATAAACGAGCTAAAAACGAACAAAGGTCATGTTCGCTCATGTTCGGCTCTAAACATAAAATGTATTTAAAAAATCTATAAAAAAATAATTTATTTATTAGCTATATATATATATATATATATACACACACATATTATATTATAGTGTATGATACACTATAATTTTCATTCTATATAATATCTATTTATTAAATACTTATGATTACAGCCTCCGATGCAAATCTTAAGTTACGAATGGAACGATTCGTATTTCGTAACCTTAATTCTTAAAGCCGTAATTTCTTTACTCTTATTCGGTTCGGTTCTCCTAATCTCCTCGACTTGAAGCGGTGTCCCTGGATCTCTCTTTCGATCGCTCTCGAGCAATGGAGAGTGAAGGTGTAGGCTTCTCTGCCTCTATCTCTCTCTTCATTCTCGCCCACTTTCCGACTCTTCTTCCTAATCGACTTCTTAACTCTTAATCTCTGCTCGGCCCATTCAAGTATTTAACAAGCCTCTTTAGCCTTTCACCAATCTTTGTGATTATGTGATCGCTTCGATGTATGCAAGCCTCGGAAGTGATTCTGAATTGACTATGGTGATTGTTTTTCTCAATGTGCAATCGGTTTTATGTTGATGGATTTTTAAAAGCCTCTTTAGCCTTTCACCAATCTAGCCACTTCTACATATTTGTTACAATCATGTTGTAGCAATTATAAAATGCAATTTTTTGTATTTCATAAAATTTTAAATCTCTTAAATGATTTTAATTCATAAGAGTCTATGCATCTCGAGTAGTTGCTCAGATTTCGGATTTAACATTGGATCCACAATAGCAATTTGGAGGTGAGATTCTTCAAGTTTGTGCATAAATTAACTTTGAGCCTTGTTACTTGAAAGTTGGTGTTGAGTATTATTTGAGTTGGATTATTTTATTAATTAAAGCCTCAAGAATGATACTTAGTAGGTTTTGATAAAAAGAAATTCATGTATCTCAAAATGATCTGATAAGTTTTTATATACATCTACTAAAGCATATATATAAATATATGTCATGACATTTGAATTCATTGGGTTTTGCAATATCTTATCTACTACGAAATATATTCTCACACTTGCAACATATCTTGTCAATTAGCCCTCTTTGGAATGCACAATTTGATGCCCTTGTGCTAGATAAGATTATCTCTTATGTTGATAGCTATAGGTTTACTTTCTTTCACTGTTTACGCTCCTATTGAAAATCAATGTTTGTTGAGTACAACTTTTTGCATTTTTGATAGTGTAAAAACAAAATTCGTATACAAATGTCTTGTTTGTTGCAATTTCAATTGTGTTTAAATTTACTAAATTAGTTTATAGTTGCGTTTGAGATCTTGGAATTCATTATGTGCTTTGGCATTTTTTTTACCCACATCATTCCAAGATGATTTCTTTCTATGAGATGCATCCTGTTTTTTTATCATATTTATCATTTAACAAGATGTTTTGTATTATTCATAATTTACATACATCACATCATTTGAGTACTCCACATGAATTTAGTTGAAAAAAATTTAGAGAATCTAACAAATTGTTGAAAGTAGTAGCACAATCTTGAGTAGTGCTAAGAAAATAAAGAAAGTCTGTGCAGAGTATTTTGTGTAGGTAAAACTATATCAAGAGTGATTGAGATTCTTTGCTTGGAGTTAAGCTATGGAGTTAAGTATAAATCAGCACAACTTTACACATGTTAGGATTGTGAAAAATTAAATCAAAGATCAACAAATTATTGATTTAATAGATAAAGGTGAGAAGCGATTGAATTTCTGATATGCTAGTGATTTGACATTTATTTTTTTCATGATCCTAAAAAAAAGCAAGTTAGAAATTATTGCGAGAATTATTATTAATATCCTTTTATGATGGTACACTTGTCAACATGAAATTTTGAATCTAACTGAAAAGTGTCAGAAACACCATAAAAAATGATTGACGCAGTTTATGATGTTGAGAAACTTAGATGGTGTTCAAAGAGTTTCATTAACATCGATTATTGAATATCTAATCAGATGGGATATATGTGTTATTATTTTCATTGATAAGTTATGGAAGATTCAAAATGATAATTGACTCCTTATCATTTTCTCGTGATCGAATAAATCTTGATAAAGTCTCTTACTTGATATCTCAACAATGATGTTATAACTTTTGTTTAGAAATAACTTTGAATTGGGAAAAGCATTTTTGATTTTTTCATATCAAATGTTATAATATATATAATATCGGATGGTTTAAAAGAGTATGATATAATTTATAAATAGAGTCAAAAATATATCAATCCCTACAGGCTGATTAGATTGCAAAACAAAGAGAATCACTTCTCTTTATATTGATGTGTCAACACGTTGGAATTCAACTTATATGACGCTTGATGCTTTTATCTATCGTACATCCTCATTATGCAAGATTCAAATTAGACACCATCACTAGATTTGGATATAAAAAAAATAAGAAATTTTATCTTTTAATAATGTCACTATTTATTATTAATATACAATCTCAAAAAAAAATTTCTAACTGTTATGCATGTTAAGAAGTTTCTCTGGGAAGAATGTAGATCTGAAGATGAATACATGAAAAAATGACTATAATTATGAAAATAAAATTTGATAAATATTGGGAGTGTAGCCTACTAATGTCTATTGTTGCAGTTGTTAATTCTCATTTAAAGTTGAAGTTCATTTCATTTAAATTTCTTAAGATCTAAACCACATGAACTTGATTCTCAAATCACAGTTGTTGAGGAGGCTATTTGAAAAATACATGCAATATGTGCTAGCGAGTGTTCTCCAATGACTACAATGAATGATTCAATAAATGCAGGGTGTTCTTCTTCCAAATCTATTATAGATCCTTTTGACACATATCAATTTGATTGTATGCTGGATTTTAAAGATTTTGTTATGACATCTATTTCCATACAACCTGCTAAGTGTATGATATCTATATATAAACTTTAGGTTGCGTTGAGACCTTGGAATTCTTTATGTGCCTTGGTTTTTTTTTAACCCACATCATTCCAAGATGATTTTTTTTTCTGAGATGCATCCATTTTTTATTTATCATATTTGTCATTTAACACAAGATGTTTTGTATTATTCATAGTTTATATAAATCATATGTCATCATTTTTATTATTCTTTTGTATTATTCTTTTGTATCATAGTTTACATACAAGATGTCATACACTTAACAGGCTATATGGAAATAGATGTCATAACAAAATCTTTAAAATCCAGCATACAATCAAATTGAGATGTGTCAAAAGGATCTATAATAGATTTGGAAGACGAACACCCTGTATTTATTGAATCATTCATCAGTCATCGAGAACACTCGCAAGACATATTGCATGTATTTTTCAAATAGTCCCTCAACAATCTGGTGATTTGAGAATCAAGTCCATGTGGTTCATAGATCTTAAGAAATATAAATGAAAGGAACTTCAACTTTAAATGAGAATTAACAACTGCAACAATAAATATTAGTAGACTACACTCTCAATATTTATCAAATTTTATTTTCATAATTATAATCATTTTTCTCATGTATTCATCTTCAGATCTACATTCTTCCGAGAGAAGCTTCTTAACATGCATAACTGTTAGAAAAAAATATTTGAGATTGTATATTAATTGTCAGAAATAGTCTGAGTGACATTATTAAAAATTGATAAAAATTTTCTTATTTTTTTATATCCAACCAATCAGAATCTAGTGATGGTCACTTCTAATTTGAATTCTACCGATAATGAGTCAAGACAAGACGACATAAAGTAGACTCAAGCATCATATAAATTCCAACGTGTTGACACATCAATATAAAGAGACCGCAAGTAGGTACTTAATGCAAATCTCAACAAATTTGTCAAATAAAGAGATTTTTTGATATATTTAATTGACTCTCTAATATTATAAATTATATCATACACTTCTTTCAAACCATCCTGCATCATTATACTCAATATATGTGCATAACATTTGATATGAAAAAAAATGCTCATGGAAATGCAGTTTTTCCCTTAATTCAAAGTTATTTCTAAGGCAAGAAGTTATTACATCATTGTTACTAGTATTATCAAGAGTAATTGTGGAGACTTTATCCTGAAGATTCCATTCTAACAAACAGTCGCATATAACATCACCGATGAAAATCCCAGTATAAGGAGGGTCAAGTTAAATCAAATTAATAATCATTTTATGAATCTTCCATAACTTATCAATGAAATGGATAGTCAAACACATATACCCTATTGTTTGATTAGATGTTCAATAATCTGATGTTAATAAAACTCTTTGAACACCATTAAGATAAGTCTTAAGTTTCTCTTTTTTAACATCATAAACTCGCATGCAATCATTTTTTATAGTGTTTCTAAACACACTTTCATAGTTAGGATTCAAAAATTTCAACAATATGTTGAACCAAGTGTGCTCTACCATCATAAAAGGATATTCATGAATAATAATCATTCTTGCAATAATTTCTCCAACTTGTCTTTGTTCATAGTTTTTAGGATCATGAAAAATAGAAATATCAAAATCACTAGCAATATCAATTGGGGAGAAATTCAATCGCTTCTACCTTTTATCTATTAAATCAATAATTTGTTGATTTGATTTAATTTTTCACAATCCCTAACATATCTGAGAAGTTGTAATATTGTGCCTATTTTTTATTTATGGAACTTAACTCCACAGCACACACATTGCAAGCAAAGAATCTCAACACTCTTAGATATAGTTTTTACCTACACAAAATACTCTCACACAGTAGACTTTCTCTTTATAGCTTTCTTAGCCTGCAACTCAAAATTGGTGCTACTAGATATTTGATTATGACTCTCTTCTAAATTTTTCATATCAACTAGTGGCACCTCATCAATTGATGTAGACTAAAAGTACTCAAATGATGACATATGATGTATGTAAACTATGAATAATATCAAAACATCTTGTGTTAAATGACAACTATGATAAAAAAAAGATGCATCTCATAGAAAGAAATCATCTTGGAATGATGTGGGTAAAAAAAAGCAAAGCACATAAAGAATTTCAAGGTCTCAAACGCAACCTAAAGTTTTTTTTTATATATATATAAAAAAAGTCAATCCAAAGGAAGTTCACATCACCAACAAAACATATAGGTTGTAATACCACACTCCAACATCGAAAGAGATCATTCTACACACAAAATATAAACTAATTTAGTAAATTCAAACATAATTGAAATTGCAACAAACAAGGCATTTGAATACAAATTTTGTTTTTACACTATCAAAAATGCAAAAAGTTGTACTCAACAGACATTGATTTTCAATAGGAGCGTAAACAATAAAAGAAAGTAAACCTATAGCTTTCAATATAAGAGATAATCTATCTACAACAAGGGCATCAAATTGTGCATTCCAAAGAAGGCTAATTGACAAAGATATGTTGCAAGTGTGGGAATATATTTCACAGTAGATAAGATATTGCAGAATCCAATGAATTCAAATGTCATGACATATATTTATATCTATGCTTTAGTAGATGTATAAAAACTTATCAGATCATTTTGAGATGCGTGAATTCCTTTTTATCAAAACCTACTAAGTATCATTCTCGAGGTTTTAATTAATAAAATAATCCAACTCAATACTCAATACCAACTTTCAAGTAACAAGGCTCAAAGTTAATTTATGCACAAACTTGAAGAATCTCACCTCCAAATTGCTATTGTGGATCCAATATTAAATCCGAAATCTGAGCAACTACTCAAGAGATGTATAGACTCTTATGGATTAAAATCATTTAAGAGATTTAAAAATCAGATGGGGTACATATGAAGATATATTGTAACAAAAAATCTGCATTTTCATTGCCTATAATCCTGTACAATATGATTGTAACAAACATGTGGAAGTGGATAGATTGATGAAAGGCTAAAGAGGCTTTTGAAAATCCATCAACACAAAACCGATTGCACATTGAGAAAAAAAATCACCATAGCCGAATTCAAACTGTAGAATCACTTCCAACAAAGGTTTACATACATCAGAGCAGTTATGCTCTTAAAAAGATCACATAATTACAAGAATCACAGATTAGTGAAAGGCTAAAGAGGCTTGTGAAATACCTGAACGGGCCGAGCAGCTTAGAGTCGAGATTAAGAGTTAAGAGAGTTGAGAGATATAAGGAACCATAGAGACGAGTCAGACGACTCAGAGGAGCGAGAACAAGAGAGAGAGAGAGAGAGAGAGAGAGGAACAGAGATGCCCTACACCTTCACGACTCCACTTGCTCGAGACGTCATGCGAGAACGAGAGAGATCCGAGAGGGAAGAGGGAGGGACAACCGTCTGCGGCTCGAAGTCGAGGAGATTAGAAGAACGGGAGAACCGAACCAAATAAGAGTAAAGAGATTACAACATTAGGAATTAAGGTTACGAAATACGAATCATTCCGTTCATAACTTAAGATTTACGCCTTAGGTCGTTAGAACGCATAAATCGTAAGTATTAAGTATATTAATGAAATTTTAGTATATTATATAGAGAACCGAAAATTATAGTGTATCATACACTATAATATATATATATATATATATATATATATATATATATATATATATATATATATATATATTCATAATAAATAAATTATTTTTATATATTTTTAAATATAGTAGACTGATGATATTTCAATAGAAGTGTGAAAATATTTAGGAGATCAAAGAATTTCTTAGCTTAAAATCTTTTTAATGTTATTTTAAAGACTAAAAAAGATGTCGATGAGTGGAGGAAAAGTTTGTTGGTTCTATATTTAAGAATAAAGGTGATGCATAAGAGTGTGCAAATTATAGAATTAAGTTAATGTGTCATACATTAAAATTATGAGAGAGAGTAATTGAGTATGACACGATGTGATACAAAATTTCTCACAATCAGTTTGGTTTCATGCCATAGATCTACTATGGATGCTATTCATTTGTTAAGAGGTTTGATGGAGAAATATAAAGAAAGTAAGGAGGATCTACATATGATATTTATTGATTTAGAGAAAGATTATGATAAAATTTCAAGAGATGTTCTTTGGAGAGTTCTAGAACGAAATGAGTTAATATTGGTTATATTCAAGTCATTAAGGATATGTATACTAAGCATTTGTGTCCAAACAAAAGGAGGATTGACAAAATATTTTCCTATTTCAGTTGGATTACATCAAGGATCATCTTTAAGCCCTTATCTTTTTGCTTTAGTTATGAATGTTTACAGGAAGATGTACCTTGGTGTATGTTTTTTGTTGATGAAATTCTTCTTGTTGATAAGACTAGAGAGGGAGTCCAAGAGAAACTTGAATTATAGAAGTCAACATTAAAGTCTAAAGGTTTTCGTTTAAGTAGATCTAAAACTGAATATATGGAGTGTAATTTTAGTTGAAGAAGTTCTAGTGCTAGTATTGTGATATTAGGTGAACAAGTCATTAATAAGAGTGAGCGATTCAGACATTTAGGATCTATTGTTCAAAATGATGGTGAAATAGATTGAGATGAAATTAGTAGAATTCAACTTGGATGGTTGAAGTAGAGGAATGCATCTGGCCTGTTGTGTGATAGAAAAGTTTCACTTAAACTTAAGGAAAAATTTTATAAGATGGTGATAAGACACTGAATGACTTATAGTGCGAGATGTTGGCCAATAAAGAGAAGCTTAAGACTAAGTTAAGTGTTCTTAAGATGAGGATGCTTTCAGTGGATGAGTGGCTTTACTCTTAGAGATAAAATGCAAAATGAGTATGTTCGGGAAAAAGTCGAGTAGTAGCATAAGATTAGAGAGAGTCTCCAGATGGTTTTACGACATAAAAGTCGACCGCTTGATCTAGCAGAGAGTAGATGCATTAGATTTGCCTTAAAGAAGGTAAGTAGACCTAAAAGACTGGTTAAGATGTATAAAAAAGGACCTTAAGATATTTGAATTAAATGAGAATCAATATATAGACACAATGGAGACTAATGATTCATGTAAATTTACCCCACCCAAGTGATAAAGCCTTGTCAGATAGATTTTTTAAATACATTTTAAGTTTCAAGTTCCGAGCCAACACAAACTTAACATGACTATGTTTGCTCATTTATAATTCGAAGCTGAAAATTATTGTTCGCGGTTCGCCTCGGCAAACTAACTAACGAACACGAGCTTATTATCGAAATAACACAAGTCGTCATAACAACGAGCCGCTATTTTAATTGGAATGACGGTTTAGGTTAAGTTCGCATTGTGAACAAATGACTGGGCTTACGTTCATTGGAATGCTAGTGTGTAATATGTGATTGATATAATGTTTGCATAGCAAACATAAGTTAGACTTATATCTATTAGAATACCATAATTTTAAGAAAGTTCGCATGACAAACAAATTACTGGACTTACATCCATTGGAATGTCAGGTTGAGTTAGTCATGCTTGCTTTGCAAACACAAGTCCGACTTACAGCTATTAGAAAATTGTTAGATTGAACTTACATCCCTTTGAAATGTCATTCAGCTTGAATAAGTCTGCATTGCAGACGTGCATATGACTTATATCCATTGGAATGTCGTAGGATTGGAGGGATGAGGTCTGCATTGCAAACCAACATAATAAGAGTTATGAAAGTCAGCATTCAGATGAGTAATGAATACCATAATTTGTGCATTTTTGAGATGAATCTTTGATTCAATCTCATTTTTGTATTTGATATGAGCTCGAATATTTTGTATTTAATTAAACAATTAATCGATCAATTAAACTTATTTCAATGTTAGTGTTCATATTTTGATGCTTATATGAATGATGGTCTTAAATAGTAGATGGAACTGCCTCGATTTTTATATTGATTGTTATATCATATTCGGGTCCTTAATATGTTGTGTTTAATCAACCGAATAACTAATAATCGTTCAAGATTGTGTTTGCATGCAATTGTCATTTCGTCAAAGGAATTAATGATCTAGACTTAGACTTTTTAAATAATCAATTAAATATGAGAAAGAGAGAGCAATTAAATTGCATTTAATAATTACAATATTTGACTTATTCAATGTGTATTTTTAAAATGAATTTTTTATCATATTATAAAATCCATTTCTTCTCATTTAACTGATTTTTATGAAAAATATTCAAGTTTAATAATTTACACGAAATTTCGATAACATAATAGCTTAGTAGTACTATATTCACAAAAAAATTAATGTGATGTGCACTCTTCTCCCTTGCTCCGTATTCAAGATTGATGGTAGGAGGATTTGCACTTCAAATCGATGACGGAAGTCTTCTTAAATTTTCGGCTGGATCCAAGATCGACTAACACGAGTCTTGAAATTTTAAAGCATGTAAATATCGAAAATTTCCACCATTTTATGAATTCTATAAGTTATTATTACCTAAAGACGCAAATCTTCTCAAAATACCCCTCAGTTTCCCTTTAAGAGGTCGGCTAAGCTAAGGACCAGTTTAGACCGAGCACTCTTCTTCCCAGTTCTCGTGTGATAGAGGCGAATGGGGAGTTCGATTAGGGGTGCAGTTGACTGCTATAGGGAGGATCGGCTAGGGATTCTTGCGAGTGGGGGATGAGATTTGCAGCTTCGACTAAGGCATCAATCAAGTGTGACGAGGCTTCGATCGAATGCAAGGGAGTCGGCTAGGGCTTCGATCAGATGTAAGGAGGCTTTGATCCCTCTTTCGCTTTTCACTCAAGTATGCAAAGTGTCGATGTGCGTGTGCGAGTCAGGCAGAGGCTCCTTTCTCCTCCTTTGATAGCCTAACGAGGCTGCAAACATTCCCGCTCCCTTCCTCGTGTGGTTGCACTGACGTGGATAGCGAGAGCAATTAAGGTTTCAAAATTTTTTCTCCTTTTTTTTAAAGATTTCTATTGTCAACAATTATAGAATATTTTTTCCTCTCAAACGTGTGTATTATTGAATGCGGATTTTCTTGAGCATATTGTATAACTTGATGACACCTTTTGGGGGATGATTCTCCATGTGCTAATGTGAAGCATGAATCTTCAAATTGGTGACTTATATCCTTACTCATTTCATGAAAATTTTTATGTGAATGCAGGAAGTCAAAGAAACAAAGAGAGAGAGAGAGAGAATAAAAAAATTAACTGCACCTAGCAACCGCCTCCACGTCGGCAAAACCACATGAGGAGAGGGAGAAAAGAGGTGTGAACGGTTGGAGACTTGGATTGTTATAAGAAAAGGAGGAGAGGGTCGACTGAGCCTGTTACCTTACATGTGCATGCAAGAGAGCGTGAATCGAAAGGGAAAAAAAAGCACCAGTCGACTCCTTAGCCAGTCGAGACCCTAGCCAACCCCTCCTTTTGACTGATCGAGACCCTAGCCAGCTACTCCTTGCAATGAGAAACCAAGCCGAACCCCTCCTCTCCCCTTAGTGTGTTTGAAAGGGAGAAATCGAGGGAAAAATTTTCCAAATCCAAAACTTTATCCAAAAAATATACTCATCTCATTAGATAAGTCATTCAAATGATGAGATTGTATCCACTATTGATGGTAAGTATCAAACATAGTTTTTCCATTGACATGACAAACCTCTTTGTGATTTATACATTATTTGATAGGAAACACAACAATTATACTAAAATTTACTTGACAAATATTAAATGTTCAATTCATTAAAGCTGAAATTTTCCAAATCAGATAAACTTGTATCTTTATACTCATCAAAATAACATGTATGCATTAAATTTTGATGTTGTAGTTTCTTTTTTTCTATGACAAGCCTATGATGTTTATTCTCTATTGTTTTGATTACCTTGTTAGGTTTGGTTTATTGTTGCAAGAGTTTCACTTCAACCAGAACTAGTTCCAATACTTCCCTTCCTACAGGCAGCAGTAATCCGGAAGGGAAGTAATCCCTGTGCCTTCCTTCTGTTGTTGAACTGATTTCCTTCATTAGTTGATGGTCCATCCTATCATAGCTTGGACCGCAATATGATATTCATGTGCTACTAGTTTCTTTTTGGCATTTCTTATATGATATTGCTGTTTCATGATATCTGCAATCTGCTCTTGCCTGGCCTTTACAAGCTTTGATGGCAATGGTTAGAGGAAGGTTAGATCTTTTTTGTGAATAAAAAATTACAATATAGTTATTTCAATTGCAAGATCTACTAAAACAGATTTTGTTGAATTTTCAATCAACGTCCTATCTATCCACGTCTGTACAAACCCAAAGAGAGGCAAAACTTTATTAAAATTTCAGGAGCAAAGTTGGAAAAGATCAGCTAGAAGACTTGGTTGCGTTTTTAATATTTTTTTTTATTGCTTTATCCATTAGTAATATAAGAAAGTGTGAAATTTTATTTAATTGCCAGTATCAAAAAATGGTTTTTGGATGACTGTGGACTAGCTGGAATAATACAATTTGTTTTATGTTATTTTATCTTAGAAGTTAGCGTTAACCTACTTGAGTTACCTGTTTCCCTATTAAGAATCTTATTGGAATTTTGTTTCAACTATTCAGACATTATCATTTAATAATTGCCTTTTGCAGCTTTTCATGTATAATAATGTCAACTCTGGCTATTTGTGATCTTTTCCTATCGATGAAATTCTAAAGCAATGGCTGGCAGTCTAGACCTAGATGGAAAGATTGCTTCCTATTATTTTTCATGCTGGTGAATTGAAACTTACAATTTTAAGCCAGATCTTAAAGAATTTTGAGAAGTTACTAACATTGAGTACTTTGAGTTATAAAAGGACCACAAAGTATGTAGTTTTTAATGAATTATAGAATATAATTTTGGTGTCCTCTCAAACTTGTGTGTATTGTTTAATGTGGATTCTTCAAACATATTGTAAACCTTGATGGCAACTTTTGGGGGATGATTCTTCATGTACTGATGTGAAGCATAAATCTTCAAGTTGATAATCCATATCGTAACTCATTTCAAGCAAATTGTCATATGATTGGTTTGTTTTCGTGATTGAGATTTGGCCAAATTTTATTGCATACCACTTTTATTTTTATGGCGTGATTCTTAATCACAAAATAATTATATATTTGTTCTCAGCTTTATCACATAATTTTAGCATTTTAAATTTTTATAACTATTGCTTAAAGCAAATTAAGTGTGTTATGTGACTCAATAGAGGCAACTTTTCCTCCAGTAGAGTTTGGAAAGTGTGTATTTTAATATTTTGTATTAGTAATCCAAGAAGGCTAGACCGTTAGACATCTTTATATCATGCCTTGTCTAAAATTGTGCAATAAAATACCTTCCTTAACGCTTTTTTGAGAAAATCTCAATGAGGCTTACCTCATTGGTATTATGTGAAGCTTATGCCTCAAATGATGTGAGGCCCGACTCAAGGCTTGCCTTCTCTCAATATGAGGTGTGCTATTTTAAATCTAGGTTTAAAAAATCAAATATAAGTTTTAATTACCAAAATAACATGCACATCCTAACAAAATCCAACCAATCTTAAGATAGACATTATTTATGAGCATCTTATCTCATACCCTCTCCGCTCTTCACGCACAATGCTGACCATTAACATCACCATCTTTACTTATGATATTCTTACTTTGATATTGGATTATTGGAGTGAGGGTGAAAACTTATTATTTTGAATTATTATTTATGTCATTAGTTTTTTTTACTTTGATATCTTATATTATTTTGATATCTTCATGATTTGATGTCAAGATATTAATATATTACTTGATGCATTGCACACTTTATTACTTCCTACCATATTATGATGTTATTTTGTTAAATTTTAATGTAAAGTTAGGAATACTTTATTATGTATTTTGATGTGTGTACAATATTTCTTGATTTGCACAATTTGTTGATTCTGAGGCTTACGTCTTGGCTCATGGACGAAAAATGCCTCAATACCCAATTACACAATGTTAAACTTTGATATCAGATTCTCTTACAAAGCCAATTAAGATTTTGAAATTAGGATTTAAGAGATCGAACTGGAGCTCAAAGAATGGCCTTTAAATCCCATGATTTTAGTGTTTTAAATAAGAAATCTAGCATCTAGCGTACAATTTCTAAATATACATGACTTCATTACCACAATATTTAGATAAGCCTATGAACCTAGGAAAAAAATAATAAATTATGTTCACTTTAGACAAAGGTGATGATAAATAGAGGCTAGTTCCCATTTAACAAGAGAGAAGTAAGCATAGCTCAAAAGCTAACCAATATCATCTACATACACTCATTTAGTCATAATAACTCTCAAAAGTTCAATATTGTTTGAGTCACTGCAATCACTTTGTTCCATCTCATTATTAAGTTATTTGCCAAAAAAGTTCATTCACTCACAATATTGAAGTAGGTATTGGTGCCTATTGCGCATAATCTGAAATAGGAGATGCCAACCACCTTAAAACTTTTCCCATTAATCCTTTGCATGAAATTTAAATCTTTATCGCCATTGTCACTACAAACATGTCTATATTGTCCAATCATGGATCAAAGCAGCAGAAATAACTGTCAAAATCACAATTGGTACTAACCACCTAGCCTAACCCACCCAAATCAAGGTGCTTAACTTTGGGGTAGGGTCATTTGCCCAAATTCTACACAATTTCTATGGCAAGATAAGGGTAGGGACCTCCATCATTTTGAATAAATATCACCAATAAACTACATATTATAAGACTAACCTTCATCAGACTTAGAAAATAGCCTCGCAATTAGTTCATTACTCAACAAAAACTAAGAAACCTAAGGATTTGCTCTTGAGAGAACTTTTTCATCAAATTTGTAGCATGATATGAAACTTTCTCAAACTAAATACTCCCTACATTAAGACAAATTCCACCTAAATGATGCTCAACTTGATTGATTGGTTTGCTCACTTTGCTACTCATTCACTTTATCACATCGAAGATCAATTAGGCTCCTCTAAAATCACCCTAGCATTGTCATTGATAAGATGTTGGACATTATCACTAACATGGTAGATCCCATTAAGAAGTTTGCATTCCTTGTGGCCGAAAACCACCTCACTGGTATTCTTGCTATTATGAATGTTTGTAGCTTTAAGCTATCAATCAATAAATTTTTTTGAATTCATCTTTTACTAATAATTTTAAAATGACATCACTAATTTCTTAAAAGGGATAAAATCTTATACTCCAACTTTGCCAAGAGTGGAAGCTTGACATCTAGTGGGTTAAGCCTTGTGACTTTTTTCCATTAGAAATCTTTTTTCTCCTTTATCTATTTGAGAATTTTATGATTTTCATAAAGTAAGACAACCAAATCCTCTAATGCTGCACAATTAAATTTCTTATACAATAATAACCTTTCTTAACAGGCTCTTCTTAAATTTTGAATGCTTTTTCAAAGAAAATTTACTGTTATAAATTATATCTATTATTATGAATATATATATATATATATATATATATATATATATATATATATATATATATATATATATATATATATATTACTACTTTTAAAATGCTTAAAAGAACATCTTGCCACATTATACTAATTGAAACTTTCAAGTTAAACTACTTCCTACTTACCACTTCAGGTCCATATGATGTATTTCAATAATAAAAAGTGTTTTGCCTAGTTTATTTCTCCCTATGTTAGTTCAAAGTAGTAGAACAACCAATTGCAAGTTTAATCATCTTGTTGCAGGAGCAGTAACTAGAATTCTAATACTCTTCAACATTTTGATGCTCCTTTTATAAATAGATGCAATTGGGTGTTAGTTTTATAAATATGCATTATATTGGTGTATGAAATTATTATCAATTCATGTGTTAAATTATAATGAACCCATTGAATTCATTTTTTTAGCATATAAGCAGTCTGAATTTTTAATAATTTTCATGGATAAAATTTCTTAAATGCTATATAATTTTTGGCTTATTAACTTCAATAATTTCTTACTAAAATCAAACTCTTAATTCAAAGTGAGTTTGATATATTTTCTAATTTTGAAAGTTAAGATTTTATTTGTAGTGACTTTGACATAATATACATGCATGACATGAACCTCCATATATCATTCTTACAACTAATCACCATCCACATCCACCATATATAACTGAGCCTAGAGTTATGACATTATCATTAATTATGCAAATTTGAGTGTAGATGATAAACTCCTCTAGAGCAACTAATGCTCTGTTCCACTTTTTGCAATACATTTTATAGATGAAAAAAATTAGTATAAAGCTATAGTATCGTAGATCAACAGAAGCATTAATTTTATTACCCAAATAGTAGACAAGATATTTATATTTTGTATGGCTTCACACTCCGATCAAGAAAATAAAAATTTCAACCAACTTGAGCGTGTCTCATAGCAACATGAGGCACTCGTGCTCACAGTGTGTAACAATAGAAACACAACAGCTTGCCATCTTTTAATGAAAACTAAAAACAATATGTTTGTAAAGGTTTCTTCAAAAACCATTGCCAATCAAGAATTTTCCAGGTTACAGGGACGTTGACAAATAATTTTATTTTGCAAGGGATGCGCATAAGTTTCATTGAGAATCAATAATTTTATTAATCATGATTCCTCAATCTTATAAAAGGATAAGAAGGACAAAAGGATAACAAGTTTACATCAGACATTAGCTTTGTAAATGATTACCTGTTGTTGAAGAATCACATTAAGCCTTGGGGAAGCAAGAGTATTCACTTCTCCTTGAACTTGCCCTTTGAAGGTAGTGGAAACCAAGTGAGAAAAACCCTTAAGAAGTGCTGAAGCTGAAGAAACATCCAAGCGAGTATCTACTCTGGTGAGATCATTAAAATCATTTGTAAACTTGCCTCGCTGGAAAGAACAGCCAAATGAGCCGAACAAGTCCATATTATGATTTCTACTTCTTGAGGGTGAACTTGTTCTGTGAATCCCTTCGTCGCCTGTTTGATCTTTTAAGCTCCTACCCTTGTTTCCATTTCCTCCAAACCACACTTCACAAGTTCCACCTAATCATAGTGCAAAGTACAATTTTATCTGAGAAACAAAGCTTAAAATAAGTATAAAAAAAGAAGTTAAAATTTGATTAGTATGCATTAAGTTCGCGTGTAATAAAAACAAGAGTAGGTGGACATAAGAAAAACTTACCAACTAAAAATTAATTTTCAATACAAAAAATAGAAGGATATTATAAAAAATTATTTAAACGTGAATAGTATGGATTTTTAATGTGTGAAAAAATGTGGTTGAGTGAAATAAAATATAAATTACTAGTAATTCATTGTACTAGGAATGTGATCACAAATTGTCGTGTATCCCATCTGTTTTAGAACACCAGGATAAAAAGATGGATTACCTCTAATTGGCGATTGCTAAGGCACCAGTAAGAAAGCCCAAAAATATCAGGTATAGCAAGTCCAGTGCCACATCAGTTTCTTGCACCCTCCCCAATAATTCCTCTTAAAAAAGGAGGTCATGTTATAGAGATATTGACAAAAACTTCACTTGAGCACCCGATTCCCAAGAGAAGTACTTTTTAAGCATAGTTAAACTCCTGAAATCATTCCAAAGTTTTTGTTTGTTTATGTTTTCATCTTAAAGCAATCATGATTTCAGGCTATTCAATTTAATCTTATTCTTATTATTGTATACAACTTTTATAATCTCCATTTTATCAAAAAAGGTGATAAGTCTTCTTAAAACCCTTTGGCTACATATTGCATCCATTTTTTGTACATGTTCTTGTACATACAATCTCATAAGAATTATGAGTGTAAACAATTATTTATGCAATTTATCATTATGATGAATTATGCTTGCCCAACAAAACGTGATATTGTTCTTATGAATAGGACAAGTCTTCTCATTTGTCATGATAAATTAATATAATTCTTGAATTTTGTGTGGGATATATAGAATTCGTTAGTATTTAATGTAGTGCTAAACTTGCCTCATTCAGATTTCATCTATTAGAATTTGGCATTCTATTTGAAGAAAACAATAATATTATGTCAGTCTCAGCATTTTAAGAATTGATGATCATAGAAAGATTCATACCCCTACATAGATGTTAGATGCATTAAGTTGTCCTCCAAAAAACTATTTACAAGAAGAGCACATTAAAGATGTATTAATTTTCCACATCTTAGCATCCTCAGATGAAACATTTGGTGTAAATAGTAAACTAAGAAATTTAAAATGATAATTGATTGTAAATGATGGATTATTGGAATTTGATGCTTACTATTACTAAATTTGTAGATAATAGCTCATTATTTACTAGTTCAAGTCATTTGAGATTTTCCATAGTTATCAACCCTAAAAGTGTAAGGATTTAGCTGAGTTGCTTCTTCCATTTGTGTTTAGGATAATAATTTGAAAAAGTTTTTTCGATAGCACACACATGATTTGTATCAAGGTAATTTCATAATGCCTTGATAGGCATTACTAGCCAGTGTAGGTAATATAAAATGCCCAAGCTACATTGATTGTACTAGATATTACTAGGAGCATTTTGTGGCTTCTTGTTTTGCTCAAGAGCATGCACACATCAGAATAAAGGTTTAAATTGATTAGTATGTTGGCATGCCTTTCAGGTGGTCTAGCTTGGCTTGTACTTCACCAAGAAGCTTTTGCACCATAAATTTGAACCGATGTTCATCAAGACAATGGCGGTTTAAATACATGTAAGTTTCACTTTACATGCATTATACATTCAGACCTTTATGTTTTATTGCATACTTTTCAAGATGCTTTAAAGAGATTCTTTTCATTTACAAGCTCATTTGTGCAAGATGATTTCTTAAAATAATTTCAATTCACTTTTTGTACAGTCATACTCAAGTGGGCTCAAAGATATGAAATTTTATCTATAAATAATGGGACAAAGCACGCTATTTTGCATTCCATATTTCGTGTCTACCAAATTATGGTGAGTAGTTTTAGATCTTTATTATGTATATTTTTGTTCTTTTGCATGCAATCACATATTTAAAGTTATTATATTCACTGCATCTTTGTGTTTTCATAAATTTGTTTTGTTATATCATTTTTTTCCGTTGTGTTATGTTGTGACTTCACACTATAGTAAAGATTAAAGATTAAGTCTTCCATTGTGTTAAAAAAATACATATGTAAAAGACCTCATGCCCTCCCACGATTTATAGTCAACATGAGCGCCAATTGACTTAGAAGATCAAAGAATTTCTCAGCTTACTAATCTTTTAAAACTATTTTAAAGACTGAAAAGATGTCAGATGAGTGAAGAAAGAGTTTGTTAGTTTCCTTTTTAAAAAATGGAGGTGATGCATAAAAATGTGCAACTTATAGAGGAATTAAGTTAATATTTCATACATTAAAATTAAGGAGAGAGTAATTGTGCGTAGGTTATAACGTGATATAAAAGTTTCTCAAAATCAATTTGGAATTATGCTGGGTAAGTCTATTATAGATGCTATACATTTGTTGAGAGGTTTGATGTAAAAGTATAGAGAGAGTAAGGAGGATCTACATATGATATTTGTTGAATTAGAGAAAGCATATGATAAAGTTCCAAGAGAGATGCTTTGGAGAGTTCTAGAAAGACAGGAGTTAATATTGATTATATGCAAGTCATTAAGGATATGTATATTAGAGCTACTTGAGTTCAAACACAAGGAGGATCGACCAAGTATTTTTCGATTTTAGTTGGATTACATCAAGGATCGGCTTTAAGCCCACATCTTTTTGCTTTAGTTATAAATATTCTTACTAGATATTTACAGGAGGATGTGCCTAAGTGTATGCTATTTGCTGATGATGTTCTTCTTGTTGATAAGATTATAGAGAGAGTTCAAGAAAAACATGAATTATAGAGATTGACCTTAGAGTCTAAAGGCTTTCATTTGAGTAGATCAAAACTGAATTCATAAGAGCATAATTTTAGTTGTAGAAGATCTAGTGACTACGTTGTGATAATAGGTGATCAAGTCATTAAAAAAAGTGAATGTTTTAAATCTCTCAAGTCTACTATTCGAAGTAATGGTGAAATAGATGATGATGTTGCTAGCAAAATTCAAATTGGATGGTTGAAGTGGAGGAATGCATCAGGCATGTTGATAGAAAAGTACCACTTAGACTTAATGGAAAATTTTATAAGATTGTGAGAAGACCTGCAATGCTTTATGGCGCTGAATGTTGACCAGTAAAAGAGAAGTATAAATTTAAGTTAAGTGTTGCATGAGGATGCTCAGGTGGATAAGTGGCATACACTTACAGATAAAATGAAAAACAAATATATACATAAACAAATATATACATGAAAAGGTTGGAGTAGCTCTAATAATAGATAAAATTAGAGAGAGTCGCCTCAAATAGTTTGGTCACATTAAAAAAAGTTAGTCGTCTGATGACACAATTAAGAGAGTAAAGAGATTCAACCTATGTTAAGAAAAGTAGAGGTAGACCTTAAAAGACTTGGTTGGAAGTATAAAAATAACTTTATTTTATTGGAATTAAATGAAAATACAATACTTAATAGGACACATTGAAGAAAACAAGATTCATGTAGCTAACCCCACATCGTGGGATAAAGGCTTGTTGTTTTGTTGTAATATGGGTACCAATTGGCACCCTCATTAAAAGCATTGAAATGGTACCTCATGTTCCAAAGGCACATGAAATGGGAATGGCAATAAATTATTTTTAAAAGATTTTTTTAAATGTATATTACTGTATTATTATTATTATTATTATTATTATTATTATTATTATTATTATATGTGTGTGTGAATATAAATATTTTTTAAAATATGCCTCAACGTGTGAAAAACACCCCCTAAATTACTCCTAGTCTCTTTTTAGCAAACAATTTTCCTATCACAATGTCACAACTCAAGCAATGAGAAGAGATGGCCTTCTTCAAGCATTTTGGCATTTTGGATGCATCAATATAATTATTTAATAAAATCAATGATGAATGAATGCTTCTTCCATATAAATAGGATATTATGAGTCAATTCGTGCAGCTAGGTCTGTCTATCGCCATTAACTTCATGCCTAGGTTAGCTTGTGAATTACATATATAGGTCATCACTAGACTTTAAGTAACCATTACATTGAGAGTTTAATGCAACTGTGGTGTGAACTCTGACTATTTTTTGAAAAATACAATGATTATGAATACTTATGTGGTGTGAATTCTTGCTTGTAAAGACTTTTTTCCTGGATACTTACTTAACTATGGACATGTTTTAACTTTCAATGATAGAAATTTTCCTTGCTTATTCTTTTGATGTTGTAAGAGAGAGAGACTATATGTAGTGTGTATGTGATCTTAAGCTATCGACTATTTAGCAATATAATTTGTTATAAAAAGATGTGTGTATTTTGGAGGATTTAGTCCACAAAATTTTAGTTACCCTAAAATTATATCAAGTTATGTAATTATGCTTACATTGAGGAGGACATGTCACTTGGTAATTAGGCAACATAAGCTCATCATCCCTAAGGACTCAAGAGGTCAACATAATATGTCAACAATTTACTTAAACTAACCTGCTTTGACAGCTATGCACACACTACCTATGAAAAGTAGAAACGCTCATGGATAGCAGATCATAAGTGAAGTAAATTTACATATTTTCCCAAAACATTTGTATGTATGTATGTATCTATATGTATATATGCATGTATGTATGTGAATGTATATGACAGTCATTTATTTATTTATTTTTTGTTAATAATGTATGTAATATTTGATATTTCTAAGTTATTGTGATACAATGACTTAATATAGGTAAATAGTAGACTTTAAATTTTTGTTATTGCCTTTTCATGACATAAATGTCTTCTGCATTTTAGGTTTAAATATACATGTGTAATTCAATATAGATAAACATCCACCAAACCAAAGTAAATGTATGTATGTTGAATCATTGATATGCAGCTAAGTAATACTTTTACCTATTATTGCTGATACGGTTGCATGTGGATCTTTTAGTTGAATGTCATATGGAATCAACAAAGCAGATTTTTTCTCTGATTTTCTTTCTTCAGAAACAGTTTCTTCACTTTCTTTCCATATATCTCTACTCTTCTCAATGGAAAAAGCAGCTTTTGCGCATATTCCAGGCATAAGAGACAAAGGTATGTCACAGTGAGAGGAATTAATAGCTGCTGGGTTGCCATTATTTTTGTGTAAACCAAATCGATATCTAAATCCAGACTCAGAGATAAGAGATGATACATCTAATGATGCTGAACTTGGCACTTCCCAGTATGTTCCATTCCTTTCAACATACAGTTCTGGCCATGCTGCTTCCAGTGTTACATCATGGTTGGGAAGCTGTGGATGGAAAAGGTAAAGTGAAAATTGGGTAAAATACGACAATGATATGGATGGAATAAAGAGCAAAATCATCCATAGAGCAAGATAAATGACCAGCTTAGCAGCAGAATCACTGATCATTAGATGATTAATGAAAAGAGAGAAAAGGGCACAAGGTTTCAAATTGATGAAACTAAAAGAAAAATAAATGAAATGAGGCTGGTTTTGAAGAATAATATCAATGAAGATGAACATTATGTTTAGTACGATTTGGTTGTTTGTATCACATGTTTTAGAGAAATGATGATTTAAATTTTCATTCAATCCATGTGTAAAAATGAAATCATTACAGTAGAGTTGTTTGAATAAGTTTATAGAGTTTAAAGCCAGTATCGATCTGAAGTGGAAAATAAAGCATAGTTAACATATTAATTATAAAACTTCATAGAAAAACTGAATAACGGTGATGAAATCAGAAATTACATTGATCAAAATTTTTAATAAACAAATGAACGAGCCTGAGAAAATTAGAAATAACCTTGTGAAAAAGTACTGCTTTAGAACGAGGAGCTTTCCTTTCACCATGCCTTTCAACATTAAAAAGCAATGATGTATCATCTGTCAGAGATAACTGTGAGAAAAAACCAAGCGCATATAGGGATTTGTCAAAAAAATATTTTCCAATATCTTTGAATGTGGATAGATCCATGTCCTCGGTACTTGTTAATCCATTCTTGATACTTGATATCAGCTTCCTTGGGCGAAACTGCCCCACCAATCCAAACCACCTTAAGAGCAGCTTAGGAAGGTTACAAAGATTAATAATTGAATAAACCATTTAGAGAGAATTTTAAAATCTAGAACATGAGTTGAGTATGGCCAATCTAGCACATGAGTAAAGTATGGCCATTTTCTGATAAAGAAAAACACTTCCGAGAAAGAGCATTAGTCTCAATCAAAGAAAAGAAAAAGGATAAATGGCTACAGTTAACAACCTGGTCCTTCAGCAGTCAACCAGCTCATTTAAGCAGCAATCGAGGTATTAATGGCTAAAACATAAACTTTTCACAGAAGATTGGATGTCTAGCAGAAAGAAAGCTTTATAATTACATATAAAAGATTAATAATTGAATAAACCATGTCCTCGGTACTTGTTAATCCATTCTTGATACTTGATATCAGCTTCCTTGGGCGAAACTGCCCTACCAATCCAAACCACCTTAAGAGCAGCTTAGGAAGGTTACAAAGATTAATAATTAAATAAACCATTTAGAGAGAATTTTAAAATCTAGAACATGAGTTGAGTATGGCCAATCTAGCACATGAGTAAAGTATGGCCATTTTCTGATAAAGAAAAACACTTCCAAGAAAGAGCATTAGTCTCAATCAAAGAAAATAAAAAGGATAAATGACTACAATTAACAACCTGGTCCTTCAGCAGTCAACCAGCTCATTTAAGCAGAAATCGAGGTATTAACGGCTAAAACATAAACTTTTCACAGAAGATTGGATGTCTAGCAGAAAGAAAGCTTTCTAATTACATATAAAAGGCTTCCATTAGTAATGTTGTGCTGTTTGTTGTGATATGTTTATGAATTACACTAATGTCATAGAGATGGTCAACTTGCATTGTGAGTATATTACTCATGGTCGTAAGTCATGGAGAAGTTCAAAATCAGTGAGTGCAATATAATACGACAAGCATGGGAAAGAATTGGTTATGTTTTAGTTCATTATTTGTGTTAAATTTATACAACATCTAGGAAATGAAAATTACCTATAAAATTGATTGCTATGAATCCATAGATTGATGAGGTGGCAAGGAAGAAAAGTTAAGAGAGGTTACAGGTAATTGGAGAAGGAAAGTGAGACAACAAGATGACTGAGCAAACAACTAGAAGGATGATTTGTTAGGCATGAGCTAAGGTAGATGTGTTCTGGCAAAATACGTTAGAGAAAAAATTTATGACACAAGCTTTGATAAGTTGGTACAAAATTTTATAGGTTACTGGGCTACAGGCATCACGCTTAACTCAAACAAATGAATGGAAGTTATTCATTCCAAACTTGTCTGGTAACTTTTTAAAAATTATCCCTAATAATCCATCAGTGAGAATGCCAACAAGTTGTCCACTAATGGTAAGGAAAGAAGTACAATTGAACCATTGTCCAACTTCTCTTTTATAAAATGTTTGTTAACCTCAATATACTTAGTGTGGTTATGATGCACAACGTTATATGTAATATTGATGTTTGACTAATTACACAATAGAGCCTCATAAGACTTTTCTCTTCGAATTTTAAATCTTGGAATAATTTTTAGCTATAGTCATTCGCAAATTCAAAATTCCCTAGATGTAAATTCTACTTCCACATTGAATCTTGCAACCACATTTTATTTCTTTACTTTTCGAAATTATGATGTTACTCCTTAAAAGGGTGCAACATGTTGAAGTTAACCTTCTACCAACTATAGAACTTGTATAATCTGAATCTGTGTACTTTTAGAGTTAGATCCTCATACTTTTAAATACTATTCCTTTACCTGAGGTTTCCTTTAAATAGTGAAAAATTCGATACATTATCTTAATATGTGATTCTTTAGGATTGTGCATGAATTGACTTACCACACCAATAACATCCTATAAATAATGTTAGACAAAGTACGAGATAAGTAAATAAATGTTTCAAATATTTCATAAGAGGTCTTTTCTACTATTGTTTGAGCATCTCCAAGTTTATAATTAGATTCCATGAGGCTATAAATAGACTTACATCCTAAATTATCATTTCTTTCAATAGATATTTTATAGAATTTTGTCATTATATAAAAATTCATGCCGATATAGCGTGCAACTTCAATGCAAAGGAAGCATTTCAGCTTGCCTAATTCTTGACTCCAAATTCATTCAGTAATCTTTCTTTTAAAATCTCACATCCTTTCAAGTCACTAGCTATCACAGTGATGTTAACATAGGCTAGTGCTGCAAAGCCTCCCCCTAAAGTCATATGTTTTACAAAAATGTATGATCTTCTTAACTTTATTTGTATATCATATTGAGGATTAAATTAGCGAACCTTCCAAATTACACTCTTAAATAATATTTCAACTCATAAAATTCATTTTTTTAGTCTATATATCTTTTGTTTTATATCTGAATCAAATCCAGCTGAGACCTCTATATATATATTTCCTCTTATAAATCAATAAATACGAACAAAATTTTTCATCAAATTATTGTATCTTACTGTCTTTGTTAGTTGCTAATGATAAAAAAGCTCAAGCAATATTCATTTAGCAACTACAATAAAGGTTTCAACATAATCAATGCCATATAATTGAGTGTAACTCTGGCTCATTAATACAACTTTAATCTTTTCTAACTGAACCATTAGATTTTTATTTTATAATAAAGAATCATCTAACTTCATTAATTTTTTAAATTCTTTTTAATGATGTCACTAATTATCATATTTTTTTTTTAGAAAGGATTTCATTTTTTTTTACCTCATTGCATTATTACAAATTCACAACTTTGGAGATATAAATAGTATGAAGGCTAGGAGAAAAAATCAATGAATATGAGAAAATTTTTAGTATGATAAAAACAAATATAAGGAATGTTCAGTGGGAGTTCTAAAACATTGTTGGTAGGCTTAACGCTTCCCTTAGCAGACTTAGTGAATAAGGATTAATCCGGTTCATTATACTATGTAAATTGCGATAATTTTTCCCATGAGTAAACCTATAATGGCAAAATAAAAAATGATTTTGGTGTAAGCATAGGGTGCATTTAGGGTGGTGGTGTGGTGTAAAAACGCACTACAAGTGACGTTTGAGAAACAACATTTTAGAGAATCTGTGGTGAGAAAACTATATTTTTTAACCTGACTTGGTAGAATGCGATGGCTGTCAGAAATCTACTGTTTGACATTTTTAAAATAAAAAAAAATTTATATTACCCACAACTTTTTAGACAATGATTTTTTTTTCTACAATATCTTCACCATTGCATTTTCATATAGCTACTTTAGCCAAAACAACTGACCTCCATCGCGTATAAGTCGTCGAGCTCACAAGAATTTAACTTTCGCGCCGCAAATCGGAGTGAAATGCCCCTCGAGCGTCAAAAGTCCGATCGACGACACGGACTCGCCATTGGCGTTGAACGCCAAAATATATACATCTTGCATAAATCAATGATCGACCAATCAAAAAGGGGGATCGTCGAAGTGCTGACACGTATATCGAGGTTGGGAAGCCGCGACGATGCCCGCGACTGTTTCGCAAAATTAATTGGCCGTTAAACGTCCAAAACCTATCAAATGAGACCGCTCCAATTCGGACGAGTCGCGTAATATCGAGCAATCGGATACACAACACACAACGGAGCTAAAATACACTGACCGAAAATCAATCGAATAACCTTCGATCGACGAACGATCCGCCATCGCTCGTAACATCGAAATTGATCATGCATCTTGCATAATTCGACGGGCCGACCGACGAAGGATGGACGATGCCCGACATATCGAGGTCAGAAAGCCACAACGATCCCAAACAACCTACGTTCGTGAAATTGATCGAGCCATTAGTGTCTAAATGCTGAAACCTATTAACTAAGATCAGATTCAATTCTGACGGCGAAGCGAATTTCCAGCGGAAGCTACGCACAAATTTGAACCGAAATTGACCCCGATTTGACGCCGATCTGAACCAAACGGCCTCGCAAACGGATCGTAGAGTCCAGAACATCAGAGTAACCTAAAATTGACATATATACTATTTATGCGACGATGTTGGCGTGAAAATCTAAATAGGGCAAATAAAATAATAAAAAATATATCCTATAAATACCCCACTTAAAACTCTAAACCTAATTTCTTCTTATTCTCCCAAACCCTCAACTGACAGCTCTCTCTCCCCTCTCTCTCTCTCTCTCTCTCTCTCTCTCAAGACTACAAGACTGCACGCTCAGGTGGTACACCACCGTGAGTGCCTCGTGCCCTCACAAGATGCTCATGCTCACCCAAAGTGCAAAGTACCAGCAGCCTTTCTTGGGGTGGCGGAAATCAGATTTGCTTAAGATATAAGTATCAGACACGCCTTTTCTTGGCGTATGGAAAATCAGACTTGCTATGTATAGAACTGACACGCCTTTTCTTGGGGGAAAAAACTTGTTTCAACAGTACCTGTTTCATAAATGCCTTTCTCTGAAAAGCGATTCAGTAGTTTATACCACCCATACACGTCTTTCTTGGCGTGATGGTGACTCTTATCGGCAGTTATAGGGACGTCGGATGTCCGAAAAAGCTACCAAACTTCACACCGATAGTGGGACATACACGACTTAACATAAAATCATGCCGCAATATAAAATTATTATTTAAACTAACATCGGTGTATAGATCTGACACGCCTTTCTTACGGTGAGAATCTATTAGCTTTTTAGCGCGATACGTGTCTAGATGGGAAAGCGATTTAGCCGGTTTTACCACCCATACACGCCTTTCCGACGCGTGGGCGCCCAAAGATATCAAATAGCCCCTACACGGGACGACGCCGATGTCAAATCTTAAACTTTACACAACATAGGCATAAACTGCTTAATAAAAATTCAACAATAAAACTAAAATTAATGTTTTAACTTGACATTACAAATATATAAGTACATGTACACACCTTTCTTGGCATGGCAGGAAAATATGTGTTTCATACCGGTACTTCAAAGACCCATACATATCTTTCTTAATATGATAGGATGACACATTCTAGTAGGTTTACACCCATATCTTTTCTTAAGATGTGCGCCATTATCATGGGAAACGGAAGTCGAAATATCAAAATTTTATCTAAAAATTTTATACAATGATAAATAAAATAAGCAATATTATACAAATTCCTGATTTAAATTAATAATCAAATACACTCGCATGGGCCCATACTATCAATGCTTAAACTTAATGTCCGAGGATGTTGATTGATTTGGTCTTGGGGACTCAAGTTAACAAAACCTAAAAATTCAATAATTATATTATAATATCTTCAAGATAAAACATCGAAAAATTTTATCATATAACAGATTTGATCTATTAAAGTCGATCAAATAACGTAACAATAAACCACCTGATGCTATTTTAAATGAAAATTTTAACCAGGAATACTTCCATCAAAATATGATTACAATTTCAAAGAATTAGATTGAATATCAATCTAAATGCAGAATTTAAAATATTGAGTTATAAATGTCAAGTGAAATTCAATCTTTAAAGAACTTAAAACTAAAATTCAATCCATTTTCGATTGTATGTGATGACAAAATAAAACCCTACCACAGGAGCCAGTCAAATCAAATACACACTATGTTTACTCTCAAATAATCTCATACCGCTGAGGGCTGTCCTCCATCATGGTTTGTACAAGATTACATGATGCAATTACAGACTCATCCTATTGTCGCCAAATGACATATATATTTAACAAGATTGTATGTCTCAACGACTTTTGAGTCATAAGATATACTTGATGAAAAACCCTCTGAGTAGACTTAAGCCTGCTCTAGATAAACACCCCCTGCAGTCTATAAGGATTTATTGACGACGCAATTATGTTCGATAAGGATCTTTCGACAGGTCGATCTCCTCTCACAAATAAACTCAATCACAACTGACTAATCACGAGATCAGATGAAGATCATCGTTCCCCCAACCATCCGCTTTAAGTTAAATATAATGAATTTCATAAATCTAAATTTTAAAACTCCAAATCTTTATATATCTTTATTTTAAGCAAATTTAATCGAAAGTTCTCTCATTTATTGAGAGGTAATTAACTATGTTGTTTTATAAAAAACGAAACCACCAAAGTCCTCATAAAATGAGGCTAAATCTCTAGTGTCCTATATACTATTTCATCTCCCGAAAATTACACCAACACATAAATAATACTCTGTAGAGGCAAATTTTCGAGCCCACAAACCCTTAGTTTTATAGAAGTTGTTAGTTCTAAAATAGGGCTTCCTACTAACATGACTAGGAAGGGCAATCTAAAAAATCAAACTTATTTATGAATAATATTTCTTTATTGGGGAAATTATCAATAAAGCAACCATCATTTTCATTAAAATGACATCAACATACATATAAACCTTTCTCATGAGAGGATGATAGTATTTGTGCCCTGTGGCCAATAAAAATATATTTAACTACTATTGGATAATGTATTCCATTGTTTAGAGATGTGTATGGACAAAGATAAAACTTTGAAATATTTTGAAAACAAGATTGTTTTAGGTATTAAAGTGAGGAAAGAACTTGATAAGGACTTGCGTAGGACTCAGAACCAAAGGAAACTTGTAAAAAACTGATTTATGATGTGAATAGATGTTAAAACAGGTTTCTCCTAATATAATTTTTTAACATTCTTTTGAAAAAAAAAAAGAGCTCTTGTAATAGCAAGTAGATGATCATTTTTTTTGTTGAGCCTGCCATTTTGTTAGCATGTTTACATAGGATAAAGCTTATGTATCATTCTTATTTCTTAGAAATCTAAGGAGAGACAATGGTTAAAAAAAATTGAATCTAACTCCTTTAATTTTAACTATAAATTAAATTTTAAACATATTGAAAAAGGTGGGAAAGAAGGTAACTCACATCACTCTTAGTTTTTAATAAAAAGATCCACAATACATGGGTGTAATCATCAATAAAGGACAACCCACCAACTTGACATATTGGATGTCATTTAATTGTCCAAATATGGAAAAACAAATCTCCATTCAGGCCTTACAATTCTGTTATGTCATACCACATGAGCAAACATTTCAAACATGTTTAAGCACCTCATGCTTTCTCATCATTGCATGATCATGTGAAGAATCAAGATATTTTGTATTAAAAAAACACCAATCTACAGTTAAATGTCTAGGTTGTCCAACACTAATCAGAAGACTCATAACTTCTCACCCACTTCCTCTCTTAATGTCCAAAAATCTCCAGTTGATGAGGCTACCTAAACTACAATTCTCTACCATTCTTCACATACTAGAATACTATCATTCCACTTTAACAGAAAGGCCACAAAGATCTAAAATCAACTTAAAATTCTCAAGCCTACGGAAAAATAGATGAAAACCTCAATTGCAACAATATGAGGAGGAAGTTAAACCAAACACAAAAAAAACACAACTCATGCCCACGTCCCTAGTCACAAAGAAATACAAATTTGCAAAACTTGAAATGAACCACCAGAAAATTCAATGCATTTACAAAGAACTTCACTATGCCTAGAAATTGTGTAGTTAGTTCTCTGACAACGGTATCCAAATTCATTAAAGAATGTTTATTTCTCAATTTCCCATGCAAGGGTCATTTAAGTTCCATTTTCCAGCATTTAAATCATCCAAAGCTGACAATATATAGGTATCGAGTGTATATAAACACTGAACAGATATGAAGACAATGATGATATATAACTAACAGTAAACTAAAAGTTGACGAAATTGGACGCTCTCTGGATTACACCCAATCTTCATGGCTAAAAAAAGAAAATCAAAGAGGCATAATCACCATCAATTGTTCTGAATAATATTTCATTCTTTAAATAACTAGCACTGAACCACACGCACACGACATTTCATATATGTCACAACTAACTGAATAGCATCTAAATCAAATATGTTACTGAAATAAAGATGCGTTGGACAGAAAGACGATATTTGCTGCTATTCTATCTATTAAGTGCAAAAACAAACCCTAAGCACCTAACATCATCCTTTTCATCTCTATACTCACAAAGACATAAATTAAATTAACTGCCCTTTCTTAGAACAGCTTATTCTACGAAATAAAACATCTAATAACCTACATGAGCCGATGACTTACATTTTGGAAAACTCTGGGGAAAGCAGGAGAGACTGGAGGCAGAAAGATCCTAGCTCCTTGTGAGGAGTGGGAGAGAAGCAAGGAATGATGCCTGGTGGGAACACATAGCGTAGAAAGGAGAGTTGCTGCGGCCGAACGGCGCGGCTTGCTCGCGCCGTAGACAACGGCGCCGGCTCGCCGGCGACGGAGCGGACGACGCCATCAAGTGACTGCGAAGAGGCAACGTTAAGGTCCCAGAACGCTGCGTCCATTGCTAGACGGAGGTTAGCCATTTCTTAGGATTCTCTTCTCCTGCTGTAGTCTCCTTTGTTCTGTGTGACTTTTTATCCTCCCGATGGTATTCGTAGGGGGTTTGAAATGAGGGTTTTTTGCGGGTTTTTGTTGCTCCTTCGTTGTTTCCTCTTTTAAGTCAGCATTTTATATAAATATTAAAAAATGTTTTTTATGACTCAAACTAGTTTTCTAAAAAAAACAAATTTAAAAAATATCTAATCTTCTTCAAATAACCCTCTTTTTTATTAGTTACATTTGCTTCACAAATAAATAAATAAATATTGGATTCAAATCTTTGCTTCAACTTGTGCACTAATGTTTAAGGTTAAGCAAGAGTTGGAGTGGGTTCTAATTTTAGAAATTTTGGGTCATTTGAATTCAAAATATTTAAATCTAGATTAATTGATTTTGATTGAAAATTTAAATTACAAAAAAAATCTTAAATAATATAAAACAATATTTATAGAATAATTAATATTATGCTCTTGTAATTGTAAATTATAAGAAGAGAGATTTTTTTTGTATGATAAAAAATTCTTTTTTGACTCCTAAATATTTATATGTACTCACTAAAGATTCATTAAAAGCAAGCTTTAATGAACCCCTAGTTCCCATAGACACAAGAAACATGAGAGTAATCCTTAAAAATAGAAAAATTGGCAAATTTTGACTCATAAAAAGCTTGGCCAACTTGATGAATGTCAATTGACCTCTCAAAAAAGTAATAAGATGATGTGTCATTAAGGGTGACTTATAAGTTCTCATAAAATGGATTTAATGTCATGGTGGATCTATATTATGGTAGGAAGTGTTTAACATGTTCATAAATATCCATGGATACATCATAGAGTCAAATAGTATGCATCTTAAATCATAGCATAATCAAATGGGATAGAACTCTAACATTGAAAAGGACACCTCCAAAAGAGTTGTCATATGGGTGGAGTAGATTTGGCCTCTCAAGTAGGAATTTTGTATAGGTTCTAAAAGCATCCATGAGTTCTTTTGTCATGCTTTTAGAGTTTCATAAAAAATTACAGAAGCATGGAGTTTCAAAGGTAGGCTAAGATAAGGCCATTAAAGTTTCTCTATAGTTAGTGAATTAACCCATATCTTTTTAATTTTGAGAGATCATGATTTCCCATGGGAGAAAGTCTCAATGGTTAATTACTTCATAAGCTTAATATTTAGGAACATTCTTGATTAACAATATCACTAGCAGTTTAAATTGAAATTCTAAAGTTAAGGTATGATGGGATGAACGACAATACAATCAAGACTTTGTGATTATGCCATCTTGGGTTGACTTTGTGGAAGTAGTTTATCAAAGATAAAATGTTAAAATGTCATGTCATTTAAGGAGCTTGATTAGCAATGATAGGTTATCTTCTCTCAAGTGTCATGTTGACCTCACTTTTGGAGTGAGTTCTCAATCTTCTCGTCATAGATCT
This sequence comes from Cymbidium sinense, assembly GCA_021442155.1. Taxonomy (NCBI): domain Eukaryota; kingdom Viridiplantae; phylum Streptophyta; class Magnoliopsida; order Asparagales; family Orchidaceae; genus Cymbidium; species Cymbidium sinense. The sequence goes on from CM038215.1 coordinate 295,018,496, forward strand.
ATAACTCTTATAGATACTAAGAGCTCCTTAGTCTTAAGACACTTCTAATGATTAGGTGAACACTTAACCTAAGTCTAAAGACTTAGAAGGATTAGTCACAGGGGTGGGTTATGCCTTAGAGTCATAGGGAGATTTGCCCGTTCTGTGGCCTAAACCCAACCTATGTGCACCTTCTCAAACCAAGCTCTAAATTCAAATTCAAAATCAAATTTTCAAAATCTACAATCAATCTCTAAATCAAATACAAACTCAAAACTCTTCCTAAGCCTTATGATTGAATTCCATGGACTTAGCCCTAGCAAAATCCAATTCAATTCAAATTCAATTGATTTTCTCCAAGATCAATTCAATTCCCCAATCATGTACCAAATTCAAATCCAAACTCAATTCCAAATGATTGAAATCCAAGATCAAATTCAAACTTTCAAATCCTCCTTGAGCCTTATGATTGAATTCCATGGACTTAGCCAAATCTTAACCCAAATCAACCCAAAATTAATTGATTTTCTAATGAATCAATCATATATTCAATCATCTTCATAAATATAAATGAAACTCACATTTCAATGATAGAAATTAAATCAAACTAAATCAAATTCCTTTCTAAGCCCTTTTGACCTACCTTCATGAACTTAGCCAAACTTGCTTTCAAATCAAATAAAATTCAATTGATTTTGTCATAAGTTATTTATATCTTCATTTATATTCACAAATATAAATGAAATATAAACTCAAATGGCCAAAACCAAATCCAAAATCAAATCAAATCTCAATCTAAACCCTTTGATATAATTCCATGGACTTAGCCAAATCCTATCTGAATCAAGCCAAAATCAATGGATTTTCTCTTCAATCAATCGTTCCTTCAATCATCTATCCAAATATAAATGGAACCTACAATCATCAAGCCAAATTGAAATCAACCCAAGTCAAGCCCAACTTAGCCCTTTGATTTGAAAATTCCAAATGAACCAAAACCTATCATAGCCCAAATTGGCTGCAGTTGAATTTATATTTCAATCCTAAACTCATATATAAATTCAACTAAACCTTAATCAAACCAAAATCAAGCTAATTGACCCATGTTGGTTCATTTGATCCAAAGTGACCTAAAGAACCCATTTGAACCAAGTTCTAATCCAACCAAAATTAGATTGGACCAAACCCATCCAAACCTCATACCATGACCATTGATCACCTTAGGATGATCAATTACCTTAAATTGGGTCAAACCAAATCAACTTGGTCATTTGACTAAGTCAACCTTTAACCCATATGAACTCAAACTAGCCAAGACTCATCATACACCAAATTAATTGAAACCATAGCCTCACATCAACCCATAATCAATGATTGAATATAAATTGACCATCAATTGAGCTAAACTAAACCCAATTGGTCATTTGACCCAAGTTGACTCAAATTGACCTAAAAGATCAAAATAGGTCAAATCATGATCCAACCCAAATTGATTGCAACCAATAGCTCAAGTTCATTCCAAATTAATTATTGAACTTGACCAAAATTATAATTGAGCCCAATTTGGCCAATTGAACTCAATTAACTAACTTAGCCCAAATTGACATAAATGGTCAAATTGGCTTAAAACCAAATTAAATCCAAATTGATTCAAACCAAAGCCTAATCTATCCAATTGACTAATTAAACTTAAATGGACACTTAACCGAAGCCAATTTGGTCAATTTGGTCAAATCAACTTGACCCATGTGACCTATATGAATCCAAATGAGCCAAAATCAAACCTAGGACAAATTGATTGAAATCACTTAAACCAAAATTCTTCAAATCATCATTTGAACTTAACAAAATCTTTGGTTTAACATAATTTGACCAATTGGTTAACCTAACCCAACCTAGCCCAATTTGACTTAGGGTCAAATTGAGCCAAACCCCTTAGGCACTTGGAACCTGACCAAACCCAACCCAAACCCATCTTGGGTTAGTCCAAAATTAGCCCAGACTAATTGGAGCCAAATCCAATGAGATTTCTCTTGCATATGCCACCCCACATGGGATTTTGCCCAAAATAGTAAAGCCCACTTCCCCTTTCCACTTGGCAACCATCAAGCACCCACTTTAGAGTCTAATCTAGCCACTTAGCCCACCCTAAGTGGGTTAGTCTTGCCATGGACCAAAGGGAGATGAGTTAACTCACCTCCCTTATAAATTGAGAACCCAAAGGATCCAAGGAGAGCCATCAGCCTATCACATGCCTTGAGCCACCTCCCAAACCTTCCTCCACTCAAAATGAGCCAAATGGACTTGATGGAGACAACTCTAGTGCCCTGACAGTGGCTGGCCGATCAAAAAATGGGAGTTCAATCCATCCGTCCATCACAAGCAATCGATACCCCCTCAATTCGCACGAGAAAGACCACCATTCGTTTCATCCGAGCTTCCTAGAGAGATTTTGAACTCTTATGTGAGCTCCCGAGTGTTTCCAAGGCCTCCCTCATTGGAATTTTCTGTTCCCGAGATATCCCGAAACAGGACACTCATTATCCAATCTCAACTTCCTCAAACTGCAACTAAATCCTAATTTCTCCTACCCACACCATCTCCACACTTCGTCGAAGCTAACTAAATCATTTCCTGAGCTCCAAACCCATCGAAAGTAGGAATTTGATTGAAGTCAAACATCCAAAGCATGGGAGTTGGTCTTTCAAGTGAACTATATGGAATTGATCCAATTACTTCTCAACAGAGCTTCGTCTCAACCATACGAAGCTACCTCAAGTGTGTGAGCCGCTTGTCTTAGCTCCGGCGAGGTAATTCCATAAAAACTGACCTCTAACTAAAATTTTGTTGGCCTTTTGAAAAGAGAATGTGCATGTGAGCGATCTTAGTCGTTGGATCCTCTTAGATCCTTCGTGTGATGGCGTGGGTTCCATTTAGAGCCAATCTGAGCTCGGGTGAGCTCGGATTACGCAAACAATGGCGGACGGACGCCATTCTCCCTCTCTCTCATGATGATAGATCACGCATCATCTGTTCTACGTGATCAGAATGAACGATCATGATTAGATTTATTAGATCCGATCGATTTAATCCTTCATTAACTGCAAGTTTAATCATTATTGTCTGATTTAAGATCGGACAACACTTAGATCGGACGGTGCACGAGAAAATATGTCACGTTGTCAGCTGACTCAACATTGATAATGATAACTTAAATATCCAATCCTGTGATGCCATGTGGAAAGTGCGTCACATCAGTGTGCCACATGGCGCAGACGGGATTAGGATTAATTAAGGCTAATTAATTCAAATTTAATACTGAAACTTCATAAAATTATAACAAATCATAGAAAAATACATATAAATTCTCCTTTTAAAGGTATTTTGGAGAGAATCCATTAAAAATATTCTTAATTAATTTTGAACAGTAATTAATACTTAATTAAGATTTAATTAAAAATTTAATTAGCTTAATTACTCCTTAATTAATTAATTAATTATCCCCAAACTTTTTGAGATTATTTAAGGGGATGACCTCTGCCACCCCTAATTATCTTGGGATTTATTAGTTAATTAATGAGAGAAATTAGTCAATTAAGCTTTAATTACTTTCTTAACTTAATTAAGAGTCAATTAATCATGTGAACAATAAATTGATTAATTAATTGGGTCATTTATCATTGTTTAACAGAGAAGATTTATGGAATGTGATTGAGACCTCTCTCCTAATTTCTTTCCATAAGTTCACTTCACTTTTCAAGAAAAACTAATTAAGGACTAATTAGCAAATTAATTACTTAATTAGTTTAAGTAAAATTACAATCATATCTGATCTTGATTAATTCATTCATGGGTAGACCTTTAATAGCCTAAAAGAGTTAGTGAAATTATGATCTACCCATATATGTGGAGAAATCATAAAAGTAATTAATTAAATTCCTTAATCTAATTAACCAATAATTGTGAGCTAATTGTATTAGGCTTTTTCATTTCATAGGATCATTGGTAGTTTAATTTTCAATGTATTTGCATATCATATTAGATACAATTATTTGGATAATTATGTTAAGGTAACATAGGAAGGGTTAATTAATGAACTTAATACATATGACAACTTAATTAATCCATAAAATCAACTTAATCATATTTCATTAAATCAAATTAACTCACATATATGAGAATGGGATAGGATTAGCAAACTTCTTCTCACATTCCTTAAATCAAATTATACATGAAATTAAAAATGACATTAAAAAGCTTTGGTTTACTTTAAATGATTTTATTTGATGTAATTGTCCATAAGAATTAATTTGATTAAATGAAATCATGTGTTTATGTTCACTTATTCCTTTTCAATCATATTAAATATTGCATGTCATTTGATCCTAATTCCCTCTCTTTTCAAAATTAATTAAATCAAATGAGATTTTTTTATGTTAAGCTTGCATGTGTTGATTTAATTTAATATATGTGTGGCTACTATCATTATTAAATCAAATATATTTTTAAAAGCTTATAAATGAATCATAACATATGTTAGGATGCTAGTTATAAATATATCAGAGATGTATGTGATTATAACTTAAGTGTATAAAATGAAACTTTATTTCCTTTATTCACGTGTTGATTTACATAAGTGTAAATGCAATGGGTATATAGTCTAGGCATCCCAGGAATATGAAGCTTTAGCTAGCCCCAAGGAGGTCATTTGATTACCTCACTTCTCTGGTTAACAAAGACAAGCACTCATTTGATTTCATTCTTATGTATTTCAACACTAGAATTTGTATAAAGCTTTAATTCATACATATAAATAATTCAATTAAAGAAAATACAATTTATTGTATGATTTTCATCCTCTTAATTATGAATACATGTGTATGTATTTAAGAAAAGTGAGTATATATCATCGGAATACAGTTTAGCTAGCCCTAAGGAGGTCATTTGATTACATCACTTTCTTGGTTAATAAAGTCACATACTTGCTTATATCTTTTATACATGTATGTGTATGTTTAATTAGAGAATGACAATCCTCTTTTCTATCAAAAATACATGCATTCATAATTGTTTAAGTTGTTGAATTAATTAATCATGTGATTGGAAGCTTTCTATCTTCTATATTCATGTATGCAAATTTATATATGTTTGAATACATGTGAGTATATAGTCTGGACATCCCAGGAATATAAGGTTTTAGCTAGCCCCAAGGAGGTCATTTGATTACCTCACTTCTCTGGTTAACAATGACATGTACCTATTTGATTTCATCCTTATGTATTTTGTATAAGAATTTGGATAAAGCTTTAAAATTAATATGATTAAATAATTCAATCAAATGAAAAATATAAAATTTAAATATGCATGTTTACATCCATCATTTAAGTGTGCTAAAGCATATTGTATGTGTAGGTATACTTAGGATTTAATCATATGCATGTTACATGTGATGGAAAGGAATGATTTAATATATGTCATGTGATAGTAATTCAATCAAATTAATTTTAAGATGCCTTTCATATTGAATGGGATTATTTAAAGTAGACCTAAGCTTAGGATTAATTTAAAATGTGTAATAAGCTATTCACTAAAGAAAATTGAATCAAATTAACATGCTCTAGAAGTGACTTAAAGTAGGGATGAAAGCGGGCAATCCTCTTCCCTCTTTTTATAATACTTAGTTGTTAAGTGTAATCATATGAAACAAAAGAAAATACAAATTAAAATTCTCAAATCAATTAAATAACTTCAAGTGAAATCACCCATTTATATTAAATGAAAGTCTTCTATACTTAGAAAATCATAACACTAATGCTTAGTTAAGACATAACACACAAGCCCTAACACACATATTAGAGTTAAGTCACCACTTCTAGCTTTATGTTTGGATGGTGCATGATATGATGTATATTTTATTTTGTGATATATTATTTTAGGCTGGATGTTAGAGTGTATGCCTCGTAGACTGGATGTTAGGTCGTGATTAGCTTAATGATATTTTTTACAAGAGATTGTAATTAAGAGGTGCTTAAAATAAATATAAATGCTCTCTTTTGTAGGTTGCTTAAACCCCCATGCATTAACCCAGCTAGGACTGGCGGGCTTGGTTACCCACATGTAGGGTGCTAAGTCCAAATTATAAATATAACTTCTTGGGAATGTATATATGCTTAGCTAACCTCTGTTTTACAGGTGTAGTTAGATTTACTTTTCCTATTTTTAATAAAATTTTGTATTAGGAATTAGGATTAGTGTTATGGGGGATTAAGATGAGCATTGGCTAGAAGGCTTTGTCTTAGGGTACCATGTGATGCCTTGAAGTCCACCAAATCAAAGGGAAAAGAAGAAATGAAGGAGACATAAAGACATGAAGACTTGAAGATTCCCCATAGCATTCATTTATTATAAATTATAATTATTCTTTTATATTCTTAGTTGTATAAGGTTAGAGCTCGCTACCCATCTTTTCTCTTCGGGTTACCACACCGACTACACTACTACTATTGTTTTGTGATATTTATAAAATTGTTTGATGTTATGTTTAAATTACGCATTAGAAATGTCCTATTTTTCATAGTTTCTTATGATTGATGCTTTAATGTGTGGCCTGGATATGATTAGACTCTTAAAGAAAAATAAATTTTCTACACAACTATAACTCATAACTAAAGATTTCTATAACTCATAACCTCACCATAAATCCTATACATTAAATAAGATAATTAAAAGATTTAGCAACCCCTTAGCTGAATGGTTGAATATTTCACAACATGCATATCATATTATTTCATTCTTGAAAATAGGATATTTATATTCTTGCAAGATAGGGGAATGCTTGACCTGCTAGGGCATCCCTTGTGATGGAAAACACCCATTTCTCGTTGATTTAGCCAACAATCTTATTTCATCATGCATATAGGCATCAGAATTCTAAAGCCGTTGTCAAAATGAAGTGTCAAAATTAAATAAAACTTCAAAAGATTTTTGCATTAGACTAAATCATTATTCATACCACTCACGCTCTAGTCTCTTAGGGAGTGGGTTTAAGGACTTTAGTCTCTTTCTAAATAACAGCCAAACTATCATGTAATTCATAAGATAGGACTACATGGTTTTAAAATCGTAGGATGGGTTACCTGGTGGCCACTACAAGTGGTTGTAAGCCCAACAGTCGAGTGATTTACCCTCTCTTATGGAGGTAAATCTTATACCCATCTCCGCTTAGATTTAGGTCATACTTTGGCTCTTACTAAAGCTCTCTAAATTTAGGATCCGAGGTAATGGTTTCCTCAGGCAACAAGCATAAATCCTCACCTCTTAGGCTTTTTCACAACCTTGTGTTGATGGATTATAAGTCCTAATAATCTAATGAAATTTAAACTCAAACAAAATAAATCTCTTCAACTTCAAATATATAAAGCCCAATTATAGGATATATTGGAATGCTCACTAGACTTTCTAGTATCATGAGCATTTCCCACTCATCTCCTTGGCTTCCAAAATAAGTCTCTCAATTTAATCTTTCCCATTATTTTCTAAATATAACCAATCCTTTGATAGTCTTAACTTTGAAATCTTTAGAGATAATAATTATCTACTTTAATCGAGAGTATTCCTAAAGAATTCACCTTCCTTATGATGTAGTTAACTATGGGGGCTTGCTCCCATAGGGAACTTTAGAACCTGGTTTAATATAAACACTGCTTTATTCATCTATGTAAAGCAGGAAAAAAATCTCTAATACATTTAAAGACCCGTCATACCTTAGGAGTCCTTATTAGATGATTAGGTCCATTGAAGGATACCTCTATCTTTCAAGATAGTACATCATACCTCGATGTCATACTGATCACTTTAATAAGTACCCCCTACGATCTATGTGGTGTCCCCCCCTCCCCTGACTCACCCATACACATCCAAAAATAAACACCACATGTCTTAAATGAATCAAGGTGATAATATGCCAAAGGAATGCCATCTTCTTGAAAGAAGATATAAGATTTAAAATTCAGATCAAAAGGCCCTAAGTGTATTAACATGATTAATGGTGTTCAAATGATTCAATAAATGGCCACTATGATTCATGCATTAGGTTTGATCAATTTATATTCATATTGGCTCAAAGGCATGTAGGGAGCACAAATGAATACAATTTAAGATGTTAATATGGGGCCATCAATCACTGAAATATGTAGTTTGGTCAATTTAATGATTTATGAGTGAATTTCAAAACTATACTAAGAGAGTTACCTTAAGGAATATAGGTGAAAATGGCTTGTTGCATAATATTTAAGATTATAATTCATGTCAAACATTAAACTTAAAGACAACTTCTAAGGTACATTTCTTATTATTAAGGTTAGTATCTCCTTCATAATAAAAAATATATTATTGTATACCTAAATTGTCTTAAGTATGAAGCTCCAAGTTTGCTTGGGTTTTAGTTTGGAGCTTAACTAATTAAAAGATGTGACTTAGGCACAAAAGTAAAAATATTATATACTTTAATGAATATATGGTTCATTTAGATAGACCTATCTTAGTATTTAAAAAAGGAGGGCTAACATTTGAGTTAGAGTTTACAAAGAGTATATGTTTTTTTATGGAATGGACATGTTAGCCTTCTTGAATTTAAATTTGTTAGTAGAATGACTTCAAATCGTACTTATCACAAGTCATGCTATTAGAAATAGGGCATGAAAAGAAAGTGAAAAGGTGTTTACTATATTAATGAATTTGGTGAGTACAATAATAATCTGAGTATTAGAATTATTCAATCTCCAAGAATCTCTCAAGTCTACAAAAGAGTAATAAGAAGATTAAAAAAAAAAAGATCCATGTGCTACCTTTAAATCTTTTATTTATAAGGTCATAAGGCTACATGAAAGGTTAAAAAAACTTATAAAATAATAAAAGAAAAGGGTTTAGACTCAAGGGACAAATATAATGTGGACACACGTACACTATAGGTGGTATAGCTGAGGTGTGGCCTTTAAATGACGTGGCTCCATGAAAGAATATATTTGCTTTGGATTTGAGAATGGGTGAGTTATTGAACTGAGTTTCATTAAGTCATGGTAATAGCAAGCGAGTGGCAAGTTATCCTATACGGTTCATCTGTTTGATATGTTGGACTAGTTTGTAGAATGTTGTGGAAGAGTTGCCTAATGGATGAAACTAGCAAGTCTCCCATTGGAACTTGTCACATAATACATCCATTGGGTCCATTGAGTTGACTGCATATTGATGAGTGGTTGATCTCCAAGTTATCTTTTTCTAATTCCATGATTGTCTTGAGGCAATTCATCCTACTCATGGAATACTTTAATCTAAGTTTTTGTCCATTTGGGCGAGTATGTCTTATCTATTAAATTCAATAGGTATACAAGCTTGATGCTAATTTTTTTGTCAATTTGAAGCTTATGAATTTAATATTTAAGAGACATATGATTAGAATTATAAGACTACAATCATTTTCAAAAAGGGAGCCTTGATTAAATAGACATTATAGTTCAATATGAAATTGTTTAAGTGTATTCTTGTTTACAACTTTAGTATTAAAGAAGCCATTAAGAAGGTATCAATTCTTACTACCATATTGTTAAAGAGGCATGAATGAACTTGATTTATCACCACACCCTTAAAGAGTATAGTTTATCTATGTCTGCAATAGTCTTATTGGAGTGTAACAAAACATGGCAATAATAAGACTTATAACTCTAATTTTTGAGAAGTTTACAAGTAAGACTTATAACCTCTCAATTAGAAGGAGCCCAATGATGCACCTAATAATAGAGGTGGCCCATGACCATCTACAAATCAATATGAGATTGTTTAAATCATTTTAATGGTAAGTTAAAGCTTATGGATCTAATGGTAAAGTTGCATAAGTGTGGGTATTACCACTAATATTAAAAGGGCCCACAAGAGGGACTTATGACCTTTTAATTAGAGAAAGGCCTAATGATAGGTCTTATGATCTTGTTATATAGACAAAGTAACTTATGCATTAGATTTGAATAACCAATGCATATTTGAATATTCAATTGAAGGGTGGGGCATATAGCTTTATTACTAGAGATGCCCAATGATTAGGACTTATAATTTTTTGGATAAAGAGTGCAAGAAGTGTAATGCTTACTTTTTGGGAATTGGAAAGGCCAATGGGTAGGACTTATAACAAATTTTTTTTAAAAAAATAAAGTCAAATTATGGGATATATAATCTCACCATATACGTGAGAAAACTTATGATGCATTAAGTTTAAATATTTGTTGCATGCTTGTTGATTAAAGGATGAACGTATAGATCTTTTAACAGAGATTTTATTGATCAATACTCATAACCCTAAATAAAAGGGAGGATTAAAGTTTAGGTCTTGCTACACTCATATTAACAAGGCCATCAGTGGAACTTATAAGCTGTTAATTCAAGGAGAGATAAATAGCGGGTCTCATGACTTCACTCAATATGTGAGATATCATAGGACATCTTATATTTTGGATTTGTTAAAGTGTAACTAATTTATTAAATTATGAAACTTATACCCCCATTATCAAAGATGCCCAACCATTGAGACTCTGAACCTCAAGGAAAAGAGATGCATAAAGTGTAATTTTTCTGCTCAAATTTTAAAGATTAATGAATATAAAGTTTATAAATTTGTATTGAAAAGGGCAACAATGAATTTTATGAACTCAATTTATAGGTAAGAAGACCCACAAAAAATGGCCTTTTGCAGATGAAAAATTACTCAAATTTTGTCATAAATATCAATAGATTTAATGATCAATTTTTTGTCACAAGTTTTTATTCATGGAATTATAGCAAAATGCCATAAATTATATCAATGACTAAAATTTATCATTTATTTTATTGATAAATTACAATTAGGTTACAAATTGAGCCAACTCCTCTTGATTTCTTTCTCTATATATATTACCAGCCACAACCTCTTTCTTGGCCCCTCAATATTCCACCTTGCCTTTCCCTTAATCTAACCTCCCTCTCCCCCTCAATTACTTGTTATTCTCATCTGCCTTTGCCACATCTCTTGTTTCTTGTTAATGTCAAACTCATTAAACATTTCTTTCTCCAATGAGTAAAGTAAAAAATCATTTTTATTTATTTAGAATTTTCATTAATTTCAACTTGAAGAAATAGAAGATAGAAGCACTAACATCATTTAAGTTGAGAGAATTGAGGCGTTAAGATTAGTAGTATTTTGGTTTATAAAATATTATCTATTATTTTTATTTGTATAATATTTTTTTTAACATTTTTTTAAACATAATTTTATATAGGCTTAAGGAATTTTTTTATATTCAAGATTAGTTATGTTAACATTTAGATTTTTTTAAAACATTTAAGGCTTCTTGATTAGTATTTGAATTTGTATATTTTATTTTCTTTATTTTATAAAGATATTTTTGTTTGATTTGATTTGCAATAATTTATAGTTAAAGAAATTTTGAGATGTTTGCCCCAAATTTTGAAAGCAAATTAATGGCAAGTGCATAGTAGATGTTTGCACCTAATTGTGCTTCAATAATAATCCTTCGCATATCAAAGATCTAAAATTTATCTATTTAATTGATTACTTAAAACATATCAAGTGATCTAGCTTTCACACTATATTCTTTAGAGGTTTAGAATTTAGGGTTGGTGATAACTTGATTGAGCATTATGTTCATTTACTTTTAAAACAATCTATACTCTTAAATTTGAGTTTTATTATGAATATTAAATTTTATTAAAAAAATACTAAGAACATTAAAGAAGGCTAATTTAAGGTCTGCACAAATTATTTCATTTACATATCAATTAGATTGAGTGAGTATAACTTTATTGCATTACTTTATTTAGATGACTAAGAGTGTCTCCATAGAATTATCATTATTAAATGGAGAAGTATAGATCCATAGCATTATTTTATTAGATGGAATGAGTGTAACTCCATAGAATTCTTTTTACTAGATGAAGCAAGTGTGACTCTATAAAATTATTTAATAAATGCTTGTAATTTATTATGAGATTTTAATTTTTGATGAAATTGCTTCTTTGTAAAATAATTTATTATAGTTTTTCTAATTCACAAAAGAGTATGAATATCAAAACATATCATAATTAGATATACAATAAATTCTTTTCTAGAAGAAAGGACATACTAAATGAATTTTTTATATAGAGTTAAATTGTTTGTTAATGTTGTGCATTATTAATGAAATTTTTATAAGGGTAAAATTAAGTGTCACTATTAAATATTGGAATCAAAAGCTTAATCAATTAATGAGACATGAGTCACTTATATAAGAGAGAATTTTCTTATTATTGATGTTAGACATCTCATGGAGAGTATGGGCATGGACATTATCATAAAACATCGTACATAGAGGTGTTAAGCAGTTACATAGATTTATCAAATGATGAAATAAATAGGTATAAAGAAATGATGTATGATATTGTTGACCCACAAGTTGTGAAAATATAATTAGGTATGATATTGAAGAGTTTCTAAATATTGATGTTCAAAAGCCTACAAATAGTGAAGCTCAATAATTTATAAGCAATTATGTGCATCACAATAATCTTTATGATTAAGTTGTAATAATTATTTTATATTTAATATAACTTAAAGTAATACTTTATATACTACTTATAAGTTTAACCTCATAAGGCTCTTACATATAAAACCACAAAAATAGTAAAGAACATGTATCTATCTTAGAAGGAAGTATCAATAATAGTTTGAGATGTTTAAATAGTTTAAGGTATGTGTGGTGTTTATTTTTGGCATTTTGATTTGGGTTTGTATATGGGGGGACACCATGTAGATTTGAGGGTGTACTTATTAGGTGATCGGGTACGACATTGAGGAATAGTATACTATCTTGAAAGATAGAAGTCACTTCTATACAATGGACATAATCACCTAATAAGGACTCCTAAGGCATGATGGGTCTTCGAATATACCAGAGATTTTTTCTCTACTTTGCATGGATGAATAAAGTAGGGTTTATTTAAACTGGGTTCTAAAATTCTCTATGGGGGCAAGCCCCCATAGTTAATTACATCTTAAGGAAATGAATCCCTTTAGAATACTCTCGATTAAAGTAAGTGGTTGTTGTCTCCAAAGAATTCAAAGATAAGACTCTCAATAAATTGGTTGTATTTTAGAAAATTAAGTGGGATGGATCAAAAAGTGAGAGTTATTATCAAAACCAATGGAGATGAGTAGGGAGTGCTCATGATACTAGAAAACCTAGTGAGCACTCCAATCTATCATATGGTTGGGCTTTATATTTTTAAAATTGAAGAGATTTTATATGTTTTAGTTTATATTTCATTAGAAAGCTATGACTTATACTCTAATAATATGAGATTGTTAGGATGTCGAAGAGGTGAGGATTTATGCCTGTAGCCCAAAGAGAAATGACAACCTCAAATCCTAAATCTAGGGAGTTTTGGTGAGGGCCAAAGCATGACATAAATCTAAGGCGAAAGTGGGTATATGGTTTACCTCCACAAGAGAGAGTAAACCACCCCACTGCTAGACTTACTACCGCATAGAGTGGCAGCCAGTTAACTCCTTTTATACTTCAAATCCATGTAAGCAAGTCTTATGCTTTCGCAAGATGGCTAGGTTATTTTTATTTAAAAAAGAAACTAAGTCCTTAAACCCACTCCCTAAGAGACTAGAGCATGATGGGTATGAATAATGACTTAATCTAATACAAATTTTATCAAATTTTATTTAATTTGGGACTCTTTATTTTGACACGGGCTATAGGATTTTATATGCCTAAATGCATGAGAAGTTGATTATGGGTCAAATCAAAAGGAAAAGAGGTGTTCTTCCATCATAGGCTCTCAAAGGTTAAGCCCTTAGTATCTAGCAAAGATGGAAGCCCTCTCTTAACAAGAGTGAAATAAGATGATTATGCATGATATTAAACATACACCATCCGGTTAATAAATCTTTTATAATGTCTAAGCTTTATATAAGATTATGAGTTATTTTAGAGGTTTAGTTATGAGTTATTTGTTTGGGTAGCAAAATTAATTTTTATCTTAGGAGCTTAATCACATTTAGGCCATACAACAATCAATCATAAAGAAACTATGAAAATGCATACTTTTTCTAATGCACAAGCTAAACGAAACATCAAATAATTTTATAAAGCTATCACAAAAGAATAAAAGGCTGGTGCAGTCGGGTACCTTACAACCCAAAAAGAAATGTGGGTAGCTGATCTCTACCATTATACAACCTGAATCATAAGAGAATAATTACAATTATAAATGATGAATGTTATAGGGGTCTTCATTCTTCATTATTTATTCTTCATTTCTTCATTTCTTCATCTTCCATTTTTTCATCTTCCATTTTTTCATCTTTCATTTCTTCATTTGATTTGCTTCATTTGTTTCTTTCTTTTGACTTGATTTGGATGTGCTTACTCCAAAGGCATCACATAGTACATAATACTTCGTCTTATAACTAATGCTCATCCTAATCCCCCGTAACACTTATCCTAATCCTAATGTAAAATTATATTAAAAGAAAAAAATAAATCTAGCAACACCTGCAAAATAAATGTTAGATAAACACACCATACAACACAAGTAGTTATATGAATACTTTGGACTTAGCACCCCACACATGGGTAACTAAGCCCACCTATCCTAACTTGGATTATGCTTAGGGGTTATACAACCTGCACAACAAAAGTATTTATATTTTTATTATAGTGGCCCCTAAAGCACAACCCCTTGTAGAAAGTATGATTAGATAATATTTAACATTCGACTACATACATACACCAACATCAGTCTATAATAATACACCACAAAATAAGCATACATCAAATCATACACCTAACATAAATCTAGAAGTGGTGACTTAATATAATGTGTGTGCATTAAGACTTGTGTGGTATGTCCTAACTAGGCTTTAGAGTTGTAATTTGCTAAGTATAAGGGATTTAATTTATAAATGGTTGATTTCTCTTTAAGTGATTTAATTGATTTGAAGATTTTATTTAGTGTTTTCTTTTATTTCATATGGCTTACACTTAATAACTAAGTGTTATAAAGAGAATAAAGAGAGGGAACCTCTCTTTCATCCCTACCTTAACTCACTTATAATGCAAGTTAATTAATCAATTTATTTTTAGTGAATGACTTATTATATGTTTTAATTGGTCCTAAGTTTAGGTTCACTCTAAATGACCTTATTCAATAGGAAAGGCATCTTAAGATTAATTAGAATAAATTACTATCATATAACATATATTTATTCATTTCTTTCCATTATATATCATGCATATGATTAAATCTTAAGCATACTTATACATACAATGTATGTCTTAGCATACTTAAGTGATGAATGCAAACAAGTGTATTTAGAATTTAAATATTTCATTTGATTGAATTATGAATGCATGTCTTTTTTTAATAGAAAAAGGGATTTTCATCCATTAAAGTAAGTATGTCGCCATTATTCTACACCAAGGGCGTAAGGTACAAGACCTACTTGGGGCTACTTAAAGCCTCACAGCCCCGGGATATCCAGACTAATATATACTTTACTTATATACATATGTGTGTATAAAAACTATAAGAATAAGGAAACCCATGCAAATTATGTTTGATTTATGCTTCTTATTCATTAGTTATATCATACATACATATGTATAAGAGTTTTAAGTGAGTACGATGCCATTGTTCTATACCAGGGGTGTGAGGTACAAACCTACTTGGGGCTACTTAAAGCCTCACAGCCCTGGGATGTCCAGACTAATATACCACTTTTCTTATATACATATGAATGTACAAAAAGAATTAGAAGAATGAGAAGTCATGCAAGAACATATTTGATTTGATTATATGATTTACATATGTGATATTAAATTCTTCCTAAGTCTTAGCATGGAGATGCATAGGAGTAGATTTAGATAAATATTGTATTCTTTTCAAATGAACTATACATTTGTAAATCTCATGCAATCCATATAAGGTAAGGAAAGAGAGCTTCATATTACATATCTTATATTATTAACACATACAAACTTATAGATATTTATAATTAACATCACTCCATATATTATAATTGATTTATGGGCTTTTGAAGATAACTTTTGATTTAATAGTAATGATAGCCACACCTAATTTTAATTTAAATCAACACATGCAATTTATCATAAAAGAAACCATTTCATTTAGTTAATTTTAAAAGAAATGAATGCATGATTACACATGACAAACAATATTTAACATGATTAGAAAGAAATAAAGGAACATAAGCACATGATCTCATTCATTCTAATTAATTCCTAAAGATAATCATACTAAATAAGGCTATTTAAAATAAACTATAATTCTTTAATGACATTTTTAATTTTGAGTTTGATTTGATTTAGAAAATGAAATATGTTTGCTAATCTTAATTCATTCCTCATGTGTGAGTTAATTTGGTTTAATGAAGAATAATTAGGTTGATTTTATGTCTTTACTAGATTAGGGTATGAATTAAACCAATTAAACAACCCTTACCTACATCACCTTAAGTTAATTAACTAATTAATAATGAGCCAATATGATATGCAACCATATGAAAAGTAAATTAGTAATGCTCCTAAGAAATGAAAGGGATATTGGCTCATGATTAATAGTTAATTAGGCTTATGATTTTCTCATACATGTGAGCTAACCATAATTTCAAAATCTCTCACTTTGGGTTATTGAACACTCAAAGAGCTACCCAAGATTAATTAAAGGTTGCTTAGATGTGAAGTGAATTTTAGAATGAGTTAATCAAGCTTATTAATTAATTGATTGAATTCTTTGATTATATTTTGATTAGAATGATGAAATTAACTTAGAAAAAGAGATCAATGATAAGGCCTCAATCCTAACCCCTAAGTCATTTCAAACACTCAATAAGCTCTGATTTTTATCTTGGAGATTAATTAATTAATTAAGTAAATAATTACCTCATTAATCATTAACTAATCAAATTCCAAAAATTGTAGAAAACTTAGAAAATGAATTAGGAAAAGTATCCTAAGCACATTCCCTAAGCTCCCTTACTATTCAATAGAGGTAATTAGATTTAAATAATTAATTAAACCACTGTTCATTCACTAATTATCACTAATTAAATTAAGATAATGATTAAGGCTTAATCAATTGATTTTTCTAATTAAGCAACCAATAAAATCTCAAAAAATAAGGGAGGCAGAGGTCATCGCCCTAAACATTCACAAAAAGTTTTGATTTTTAGAATTTTTAGGTTTAAAAATAGATTAATTAGGTCTAATTAAAGCCTTAATCTCGTTGGGCCACGTGGCAGCTAATGCAGTGTGCATTCCACATGGAGCGATGGGAGTGGCTATTTATGTTGTCACATCTGAAGGCTAACTCAGATGGCGGGGGATGCACTAACTCTGTGGGTCATCTGATCTAAGATCAGATGACCATGATTTGATATAAGATTTTGAAGGATTAATCAGAGGATCTAACATGATTTAATCATGGCCGTCCATTCAGATCACGTAGAATAGATGACCCATGATCTTTCTCCTTTGTGAGCGATGAGCGATAGATACCATCCATCTTTCCCCGTTTGATCTGAGCTCACCTGAGCTTGAATTAGGATCAAATCAATCCCACACCTTGAGGAGAAGGAGAGGACACATATAATGGTAAAAAATGCACGACATTTGAATTTTCTTCACAAAATACCAACCTATTTTTCATACAACGCTCGATTTTGCAAAATTACCTCACCGGAGCTAATGGTGATGGTGGATCAATGGAGGTAACTTCGCTTAGAGAAGCTTTGAGCTTGATTTGGGGTTGAGTGCTCGGTCGACTAATCCATGCATGCAAAGGCTTTGACTCATTGAACTCTATCTTGATTGCTCCAAAGGCTTGATATTATTCATTGGCTTCAGTAGGAGGATGGTGTGGGTGCAAGGAATTTGTGTTTGATCAAATAGGGAGGTATTGCTAGGTGTCACTTTAGGGAAATGAATCGAGGAGGGCTTGCACTTAAGAATTTTGAGGGATTTCAAAATGCCTTAGGAAACTTAGAGAGTGCAAATTATGTAGAATCCCACTCTAATTGAGGGAGTATACCCCTCAATTGCCTTGGATGGATGGATAGGATTGTCTCCCAAAAATCCATCGATTGTCCTTAAGCAGAAGGTCATACTCCATGTGGCTCATCGGTTGGAGGAAATGTTGGAGTCTAAAATATGGGGAGATTATGTGCTATTGGTTCTTTGCCTTTGCCCATGGGGTTTGGCCATGAGAGTAAGTGGCTTGGTTTGAGTCTCTTGGTCCATGGCAAGAGCTAGGGGTGTAAGTGGGCTAAGGTGTAGAAATGCCTCATTTGGCACTTTGATGGCTGCCATGGATATGGCAAAGTGGACTTTGCCACTTAAAATAAGAATCTAATGCAAAGAGGGGTGTCCATTGATTAATCCCCTTGGAATGGGTCCCATAAGGACTTGGGCTAGTTTGGAGCTGACCTAGGGTTCATTTGGATCGGGCTAGGCCAGCCACCAAGGTTCTACAAGGTGGTTTTAGGTGATTTGACTTCATATGGTCAAAATAGGCTCATTTCATTTAGGTTGGGTTGGGTTGACCAATTGATCAAATTAGGTCAAACCAAGACTTGGATTAGGTTTGTATGATAATTTGGGATGTTTTGTTTTAAGTGATTTTGATTAATTTGGTTTAGATTTGAATTTGACTCATTTGGATTCAAAAGGGTGAAATAGACCAAGTTGACCAATTTGACCAATTTGACCAATTTGGGTTGGGTTAGGAGTTGAGTCAAGTTTAATTGGTTAATTGAAAATTATTGTAGGCTTTAGTTTGGTTTAATTTGAATTTTGGCCAATTTGACCATTTAGGTCAATTTGGGCTAGGTTGGGTCAAGTTGACCAATTGATCAAATTGGGCTCAATTATGACTTTGGTTAAGTTCAATAATCAATTTGCGATGAACTTGAGCCATTGGTTGCAATTAATTTGGATTAAATTATGGTACGACCCATTTTGGCTTTTTAGGCCAATTTGGGTCAACTTAGATCAAATGGTCAATTAAACTTGGTTTGGCTCAAGTGAGGGTTTGGTCATGTTCAATCATTGATTATGAGTTGGTGTGAATCAATGTTTTAATCAACCTGACATATGATGGATTTTGGCTAGCTTGGGCTTCATTTGGGCTAAATGTTGACTTGGTCAAATGCTAAGTTTGGCTTAGTTTGACCCAATTCAAGGTGGTTGGTCACCCTAGGGTGATTGTTAATTATGTTGTGAGGTTTGGATGGGCTTAGTTCAATCCAATTTGGGTTGGATTGGAACTTGGCTCAAGAAGGTTTTTTAGGTCACTTTAGGTCAAGTGGACCTAAATAGGTCAATTGACTTGATCATGGCTTGATTCAAGTTTAGTTGAACAAACATATGAGCCTATGATTGAAATATAAATCCAATTGCAATTGGTTTGGAGCCAAATGGGTTTTGGTTCATATGGCAATTTCAAGTCAAAAGGGTCAATATGGGCTTGACTTGAGTTGACTTGGGTTTGGTTTGACAATTGTGGTTTATGTTTATATTTGGGCCAATGATTGTAGGAATGATTGAATCATGAAGAAATCTATGATTTTTGAATTAATTTGGATATCATTTAACCAAGTTCAAGAATTTGAC
The DNA here is from genome assembly GCA_021442155.1 of Cymbidium sinense. Taxonomy (NCBI): domain Eukaryota; kingdom Viridiplantae; phylum Streptophyta; class Magnoliopsida; order Asparagales; family Orchidaceae; genus Cymbidium; species Cymbidium sinense. The sequence continues at coordinate 295,038,196 of CM038215.1, forward strand.
TAAAATAAAATTGGGAGTTTGATTTGATTTGGGTTTGGTTTTTTTATTTGAATTTATACATTTATATTTATGAATATTTATAAAGGTTTATGAAAAATCACTTGAGTTTGGAGTGATTTGAAAACTTGATTAATTATGGAGGTAGGCCATAAGGTTTAAGAAGGGATTTTGGGATTTAAATTTAGTTTGATTTATTTTGATTTGATTTGAAGGAGTTTTGACTAAGCATATGAAGGTTGTTCATATGGCTTAGGAAGAGATTTTGGAATTTGGACTTAATCATGAGTTTCAATCATTTGGAGTTGATTTGGAATCTGGAATCCTGGATTGAAATTTGATTTGAGATTGAATTTGATAATTGAAAAAACCAATTGAATTGTGATTGATTTGATAATTGAAAAAACCAATTGAATTGTGATTGAAGAGAACCTTTGATAGATGATGATCTACTAAAATGATAATCATGCTTAATAATGTACACAACACTATAGAAAGATCAAATTTGATTAGAGAGCATATCTAGGAAAACTTAATTGTAAATGAAAGTCCAAGATGTATAATAAAATGAAAGGGCAAAATAGACTCAATAGATTTTTTGATGTTGGTGGCATGGATGCTTCTCTTTTCGATGGTTCCACTATTCCATAAAGTATAGAAGAATGATGATTAGTAATGTTGTTTATTAAGATAAATACATTTGCATATATAAATTGAAATGATTTTTAGACATATAGTTACATGAGGATTTAAATAAGAGACTATCTCTTTATGAGTTGCATGTGCATACCCATTGAAGGTTGAGTGATACTTCTATGTCAATGTCAAATGAACATGCATAAGTTTACTAGTTTTAATATAATTTATAAATGATACATTTTCTCTCTAATACATAAATTTCATAATTTAAATATATATATTCATAGAAGCGAGTTCCTCTGAGTAATTAGATGTTAAGTTGCAGATATACAATTATTAGAGTGGTGTAGCAACTACATTGTTATCATATACATTAAATAGATAATACATGATGAGAACTAGTTAGCCACAAGGCTTGCAGCTTTGCAGGGCCAAATGCAACCTATATGTTTTGAGCAACATCGAATAATGAAGTTATACTTTTATATTAGTCAGCTTTACCAACTTCCATTACCAACATATATGCATTGAGATATCCGAGTTGAGGCTAAGGGAGAGGATGCTAAGGGGAGAAGAGTAAGTAATGTTATTTCTTAAAAAATTATAGACTTTTATTTAATGAATATTTATATAGTTTATATTAGATTTTGACAACATATATTAGCTAAATTTTGCGTCATTGTTAATATTATTCTTCTACATAATATATAAAGTTCATACTTAGTTATTTTTAATATGACCTTGTTAACCTCACTTTTAAAGTGAGCCTTCAACCTCCTCAACATAGATCTAGGACTCTTATAGATACTAAGAGTTCCTCAGTCTCAAGACACTTCTAGTGATTAGGTGAACACTTAACCTAAGCCTTGTTGACATTACTTTTCGGAGTGAGATCTTAACCTCCTCTTCTAAGACTTAGGACTCTTCTAGACACTAAGAACTCCTTAGTCATAAGACACTTCAAATGATTAGGTGAACACTTAATCTAAGCCTAAGGACTTAGAAGGGTTAATCATTGGATTATGACATGCCTTAAGACTTAAGAAAATCACCTATCTCATAGCCTAAACCTAATATAGATACACTTTCTCAAATTAAACCTAGATTCAAATCTCAAACCAAATCTCAAATTCAAATCCAAATTCCAAATCCATATCCCAAATTAGACTCCAAATGAAACCCAAAATCAAATTTAAATCATAAGACCCTTCCTAAGCCATATGAACCGCATTCATAAGTTTAGCCAAAACTCCCTTTAGATCAAATCAAACTCAATTAATTTCTTTATAAATAAATTATTCCTTCATTTATATTTGTAAATATAAATGAAATCCAAATTCAAATGACCAAAACTATATCAAAAATCAAATCCAAACTCAATCTAAGCCCTTTAAGCCAATTCTTTGGACTTAGCGAAATTCTATACAAATCAAGTCAAAACCAATGGATTTTCTCTCAAATCAATCATTCACTCAATCATTTATCAAAATATAAATAAAACCTACAATCATCAAATCAAATTCAAGTCAACCCAAGTCAAGCCTAACTTAGCCCTTTTGACTTAAAACTATCAATTGAGCCAAAACTTATTGGACTCCAAATTGATTACTATTGAATATATATATATATATATATATATATATTTCGATCCAATGCTCATATATATGTTCAACTAAACTCATATCAAATCAAAACTAAATCAATTGACCCACTTAGGTCCACTTGACGCAAAGTGACCTAAAGAACCCATTTGAGCCAACTTAAAATCCAACCTAAATTGGATTGGACCAAGCTCACCAAAACCTTCCACTATGATTATTGATCACCCCAGGATGATCAAGTACAATCAATTGGGTCAAACCAAATCAACTTTGTCATTTGACTAAGTCAACCGTTAGCCTAGATGAACCAAAATTAGCCAAAACTCATCCTACATCAAATTGATTGAAACCAATGATTTGAATCAACCCAAAGTCAATATTTAAACATGACTTGACCACCAATTGAGCTAAACTAAGCCCAATTGGCCATTTGATTCAAGTTGACCCAAATTGGCCTAAAGGATAAATTGGGTCAAATAATGATCTAACCAAAATTGATTGCTACCAATGGTTCAAGTTCATTCCAATTTGATTATTGAACTTGACCAAAGCCATAATTGAGTCTAATTTGCTCAATTGGTAAAACAAATTGAATTCTATTTGACACCATTTGCATTGTCTGATAGAACTCCTTCTTGCTAAAGTCTTGGACTTCAAGATACATTTGGATCTCATTTGACATGTCCAAGTATGTCAAATGAGAACCCCTTTTTTGAAAAATCATAAGAACAAGTTGAACTCCATTTAACATACATAAGTTTGTTAAATAAGTTCTTTTATTTCAAAAATCATAAACGCATTTAACTTTCACTTAACATACAAAATTTGTTAAGTGAGAGTTTCATTTTCAAAAATCATGAACAAATTTGACTTTCACTTAACATACCAAATTTGTTAGTGAGAGTTTCATTTTCAAATATCATAAATACATTTGACTTTCACTTAACATACCAAATTTGTTAAGTGAGAGTTTTATTTTCAAAATCATAAACACATTTGACTTTCACTTAACATACCAAATTTGTTAAGTGAGAGTTTCATTTTCAAAAATCATAAACACATTTGACTTTCACTTAACATACCAAATTTGTTAAGTGAGCCTCTCTTTTCAACACACATTTGATCTCTATTTTAACATACCAAATTTGTTAAATAAAGATCCAATTTTTCATGTCAAACCACACTTTAGCTTTCACTTAACAAGTCAAATTTGTTAAGTAGACTCTCATTCTCAAAAAAAAAAAAATAAATAAATAAATAAATAAATAAATAACATATCTAAACACATTTGGGGCTTTCATTTAACATACCAAATTTATTAAGTGGAACTCTTATCTTAAAAAAAAAAGAAAATTTATCTCACAATCATATTTAACTTTCACTTAACATACCAAATTTGTTAAGTGAAGGTCTCATCATCAAGCACAAATCAAACACATGAGGCCTCTACTTAACATACCAAATTTGCTAAGTAAGAAGCCTCATTTTCAAATCAAAATATCACACAATCAAATCTTCACAAGCAAAAATATTTCAAATACACAATCACAACCTCTTCTTAGCTTACCCAAATTTATTAAATAGAGGTCTTTCAAACTATCAATATTTTCAAACAAGATGCACAAAACACAAATATCTCCAAGAAAATCTCTCCTCAAATTTTAGAACCCCACCCAACCTACCTAAATCGGTTGAATATGGGTTCTAAATCAAAATCAAATGGCAAAGACTCTCCTCAATATCCAAATCTCTCCAATGAACCCCACTTAACATATTTGAATTGTTGAGTATGGGTTCAAAATTCCAAACTTTTGTTACTTGAATGGAATAAATATCAAGGTAGAAATCTTATACAAGTTATATTTTAACAAATGCAGACATATCGATTACAATCTTTTCAGTTACATGGCCTCTTAGAAGTTTTTTTTTTTTTCCTTTTTTGGGATGGATTTAGTCGGATCAGGATCTCCCTGAGACTCACCACCCATCCAGTATTCTTTGGTGAGGATTTGAGAGATCACTGCGGGGATGACCTCACTACTATTAGCGGGATGAGGTGGAGGAGTTAGTCATCCGATTGACCTACCTGACCGTATCCTTCCCAAGGAAGGCCAGGTTTCACCATCCCCACTCGGTGGTTGTTCCCCTCAGTGCGTGCTAGCACCTCCTCGATGGTCCCTCTAAGGGAAGCTATCCCGCTTGAGATAGCCTCCCCACTTGAGGTAAGGTCTAGCTCTCACACCACCTTGCACCACATACATGTACACAGAGCTGCAAGATCAAGCGGCACCATGATCGTGCCGCCCCTGAGAGATGGATGCATGCAGAGGAAGGTTGGAGATTTCCCTATATTGACTAGCAAGTTTTACTCCCTCTCGGATGGGAGGAGGACTATCGAGGATATATTGCCTCCACCTCCAAGACCAGGTTCCTAGGATAGGAGAAAGTCCTATCCTCACATTGTATACAGGGTAGGTGGGTACATGCTCGAGTCCTACATTATTTGACTTGAGGTATGTCATCCCTGAGTGTTACCGGCACATTCACGAGGAGTGAGGCCTGGGTAGCAGGAGGGAGCGAGGTTTTCCATCGGTGGCCTCGCTCTAATCATTTTCCAAGTCGCCAGGCCGAGTGACGATATATAATCGATGGGTACCATCATAGGAAAAGCGATGAGGTAGGCGGTGTCATCTCCACCACCACATCCACTCCTCCATCACTGTTTGGTCACCATCCGTGCCTATAAAGGCATAAGATAACATCCGGGAGAAGAGAGCCCCATTGGTGATCCATGGCCATCCCACTACTCCATCATTGAAGTGAGGAGTTCCCTACTCTCTCCTACTTTAGTCTTGGTGAAAGGTGGCATCCCAACATCATGGTCGCACCCACAAACCACCATCGAGGCATAACAATTGTAGAGGGGAAGGGGATAGTTGCAGTCCCATGGTATTTCCCTAGGGACACTACTCCACCCATGAGCAGCCACGAGCATGTCTCTTCTAACATTCATGACCCTCGAGAGCCAACACTCCAGTGATAGGCAATGTTAGGTGCATCTCCGTCACTAAGCATAACCCCTCCACGATCAGCAGTGTATATTTGTACTGGCACAGTTAGATTGTTCCCTAGATGAGATATTGGCATAGTACTTTACATAGAAGAGAGAGCTTCTAAGGATTGATTGATAAGATTGTGAGGAGGGAAAGGTCAACTTTGATCTAGATGAGGATGATCTCCTTGAGGATCTAGCTGAGGTCCACATGGTCAATACTAGGAGCTCCCTTCATAGAGATCAGTATAGTCAGAAAGGTATTGTGGTTGAGGAAGATGACGCCATCTATTCAACCCAACACCTCTGTCAGTAACTTAAACAAAAGGATGATCAGATCAATCGGATGGAAGACTTGTTAGCAGCCCTCCGTGCACTTTAAAATTAGGCCTCAGTACCACAGCATATACCACTAGAGATAGATCATCCTGAGTTATCGCATATCCTAGATCAGCCCAAAAGCACTTCTCTAGTAGATCAGGACAATGGTAACTTGCATAAGAAGGTGGCGGATAGCACCTCAATGCAAGAAAATATATCAAGCAGTTGGTGGAGCAGTAACTAAAGGATGCATTGGCATAAGCCCGAGCTGGCTCATCTATTCCAAAGGGTAGACCCTACCCGGAGGAATTTGATGGTGTCCAATATCCTAAGGGTTTTGCGCCTCCTTTCTTCAAATTTTTTGATGGCTGTGGGAACCCTTGTCAATAAATAGCACACTTCAGGGTAGGATGTTGCAATGTTAGTGGCTGTGATGTACTCTTATTCTTTCTCTTCATCAGTAGTTTAACAGGCATCACCTTTGATTGGTATGTTGAACTATCCAATCATTCAGTGAAGATATTTGCTAAGTTGGAGCAGCTCTTTATTAAGAGATTTGCTGGAGCTTAGCAAAGGATAACTGTGGGTGATCTCATTATAGCTCAACAACACCTCAGTGAGTCTCTTATTGATTACATTCTTAGATGATAAAAATTAAGTATGAAATGTGAACCACAGCTGTCTGAATAGCATACCATTGAAATTCTACTCAAGAATATTCATGGCCCGGTCACCTTCATGCTTAAAGGGTTTACCATTAAGACATTTGAGAAATTAATCAACAAGGTGGTTAGTCTACAAGGAGAGGAAAAAATGTTACCTTTCCAAGATCAATCAGCTAAGCCCAAACCGCAGAAGGCATTTGAGAAAAAGCCAGGGGTAGTCACAAGTTAAGGGAAGCGGCTGTTCAACCAGATAGACCTCGAGCACATGACCTCCTCACCTCACACCACCACCTGTCATATCAGCCACCATCTCGGTTACCACTGGCCTCCATGCCACGCTCAATAGTATCCCCACCCACAGCATCAGCGACAGTATCCCCTCCCATAACATCATCATTAGTGCTCCTATCCACCACTAGGTAACTATCATTTACCTACTCTTATTAAGAAATTGAACAAGCCTTATTCATTCAAGAGGGAGGTAGTCAAAAGATCTTTAAAAATCTCTTAAAGAAGCTTAATTTTTAGTTACTAGAGCCTAGGAGGCCGAAGGATATGGGCAAGAGTCATGATCCAAAGTTTTGCCCCTACCATCGCATGCTAGGTCTTGTGATTGCTTTACCTTTAAGGATGGCTTGGGTTATAAGTGAGTGCCATTGTCATCCCCTAAGGAATATATACAACCCTCCAATTCTATTAAGGTAATCCTTGGGGATACAAGCAATCTTCTCAAGATAGAGGAAGGTTGGGATATCTCCCTATCCCAAACCTCTAAAAAAATTATATTTAAGATAAGAAAGTTACTCTTGCAAGTGCCTAAAATAGCTCTAACCTCCAACTCTAAGCAAGTTTCTAAGGACAACTTGAAGGAGGTAGATGCCAGTGAGCAGAGAATCCACCTTACTTTCCTGGATAGCATGGTAGACAACCCAAGTAGAGTCTCTCCATAGCTCTCTTCACCAAAGTGTATCAGTGGACAAGGAACTAAACCCCTTACCCCTTACTTTATTAGATTTCTATCATGTACCTCCATCTAAGAAGAAATCAATGAAGAAAGCTTTCACTTATATCTTGTCCACTTCTGATACTCTAGATTTTATTCCTCTAAAAAATGCTCCAGGTCTATAAAATAATAATGATAACTCTAGTTCCGATCATTCCTTTTCTGATTTAGAAATGGATTTTCTATTCCTTAATCATTCGAGTTCACCCATTGAGATTAATTTAGAGTCATTTGACTCTGATGATCCCATAGGAGGTGTAGATGAACTGTAGTAGAACTTTCCACTAAATCATCTCATAAGTCATTAAAGTCAACCTCGTAGCAAGTTCTACCTCCTAGGGTAGCACCTCGGATAAGGGTAAAAAGTCATTGGTTCTAGTGATCAAGAAACCCCTCCAAGATGCTCCACCCATGGATATGCTTGTGGGGATCAAGTTGACTATAATGTCCTCACTCTAAGAAAGTTGCCCCTAAGCATATATAACACCCCTTGTCTTATCCAAAGAGATGAGAGTCATTGATCAAAGCTCTTCTTGATCTAAAATATGCTTAGCTGACCATTATGGAGAGGCATGTTATTCAAGAGAAGAGTTACATTCACATGAAGACCTTCTTTTGGGGAATGACAATCCACTCTACATCACAATGGATATGGGCGATTGGCTCTCAGGTGTTGATCAAGGTGCATCATGAAACATTATGAGTCTAAAACCCTTACATGAGGATCGACATCTCTGAATTCCAAGGAGATTAGATGATGTTGAGAGGATTCAACGAACAAGGCGAGAGGGCTTTATGCTCCATAGTTACCACTAGAGATAGATGATTGGAAGATAGAAGCCAAGTTAATAGATTCAGATACATCTTTCACTGCATTGCTCGGCGGGCCTTGGATACATGAATGATTCCATATCCTGCACTATCATCAAATTCAAAGAGTGGAATCGAGTATTGTGTCGAAAGGAGACTTGAAGCCATTCTCGGTTAGAGGTCGAGATTTATGAAGAAACCTACTATCTTCCTCAAAATCAAAAGTCTATTCTTTTAGCTTGGTGAAAAAAATAAAAGAAAAAGAAGAAAAAGAAAAAGAAAAAAAAGAAAAGAAAAAAGGAAGAGAAAATGAAAATACAAGTGAGTGAGAATCAAACACCGAGGAAGAGGTAGAGCCAGATGTTACATTTCCACCAGTTCCTCCATATGAACACATGGGTAGGATGATGACCCCATTGTAGAGGAAGAGGTAAATTCAGGCAGTTCTAGAGGGAGGAAGACCTCCTTGGTGGCCAATAGAGTTATTCACAATGCTATCCACATAGACTTAGTCTAATTTAGAGGATGAGTCTCATGGTTGGTTAGCACCAATAACCTCTCAAGTGAGCCCCTTTGAAGGTGACATTGAGCTGATGAAACCGACCTCTAAGCAAAGCATAATCAATCTTATGTGAATGGCATAGTTGGGAACTTTAGCTAACCCACTTTCTTCCTAGAAAGTTAAAGGTTTAGTAGTTAAAGGAAAGTCATCCAGATGTCAAGCCAAAGAGATTTTTGTTGGGAGCATCCTCAAGTCGAAGGCGATGTAGAACTTGAGGATGATTCATATAAAGATTTAATAGATATTAAAGATTTATTTTCCTTGTGTTCTTAATTTAACAAAGAAGGATTAATCCCATACTGGTCTAAACAATTCGACTACTTTGAAAGGCTATGGGCAACCAAATCTTCAATCAAGACCAGACTAGATTTGTAGTGGGTCCATAATCATGATTGCCAGTCATCATTTGGAATCTAATAGGCTCTTCTCAAATCATACTAACTCTTATGAGGGGGTATGTTTAACTTCAGATGACCCAAATGAGCCTGAAGTCAGAGATGAACCACAAAGTTTGAAGAAGATATCTGATTAACCATCGATGAGCTCAAAGAAATCAACTTAGGAATCAAGACAATCCATCCATACATTCTTATTGTAAATGAAGAAGAAACCAATGACTTAGTTAGGCTATTTTGAGTTTAAAGACTACTTGCATGGAGTTATGAAGAAATGCCCGTTTATCTCTTGATGTGAGTCCACAAAGTAGTAATAGAACTAATCTAACCCTATCAAGCAAGCTCCTAGACACATGCGAATTGAACATTCACAAATCAAGAATCCGATGGCTTTCGAGGAAGAAAAATATCTACTGATTAGCATCCTAGTTAAAAAAAAGAATGGCCAAATTCCCATATGTGTTGATTTTAGGGATCTAAATAAGGCATACCCTAAGGATGAATTTTCACTCCTATACCAGAATTAGTGGTGGATATTGCCTCATCTCATGTAGTATTCTCCTTTATAGATGGGTCATCTGGCTACAACCAAATCAAGATGACCCCCAAGGATGAAAGAAAAATTGCTTTTTTTAAATCGATCATTTTTGTTATAATGTCATGCCTTCGCCTAAAATATGTTACTACATACCAACTCGAATCTTGATGAACTTATTCATCATCAAGTTGAATGCTTGATGATCTCATTATCAAAAGTAAGAAAAGAAAGACCACCTCTTTGACTTGAGAGTAGTTTTGAAAGTTAAAATTTAACCTCAAAATGAATCCCTAAGTGTGCATTTGGAGTAGCTTTGAAAATTCCTTGGGTTTGTTGTCGACACGGAATAGAAATAGATCGAGAAAGATCAAAGGCTATCTTAGAAATGCACCTCCCAAAGTCTAACTCAACTCGGATCTTTCCAAGGGCGGTTGGCATATCTAAGATGCTTCATTTCAACTATCGGAAGATGCTAACCATTCTCGACTTATCAAAAGGATGCCAAGTTCAAGTGGGATGATAAATTAATGCTTTTGAAGACATCAAGCACTACGATGGCCGAGTTCTAGCACCCTATCTCCCAAACTATGATCCTCTACACCATTAGATGACTCCCTTGGTGCTTTATTGGCCCAAATGATGAAAAAGAAAAGAAAGCTCTCTTCTCGGTCATCTAATCCCTGAGGCAAACTACTTATTGAAAAACATTGCCTAGCTTTAATCTTCGCATCCCAAAAGCTATGACACTACATGCTTTCTCATAAGGTGAATCTGATCTCTAGAGTAAATTTATTATAATATCTCATGACACGGTCGACCTTATCAGAATAGTTTGCACATTGGTCCATGATTTTGTCTCAGTTTGATAGAACATTCATACCCCTCTGTGTGGTGAAAGGATAGCACTCATTTCTTTATCCACCCATTTTTCGATTCTCCACTTAGTGATGAGCTCCCCCAATGAACAAATCATGAACATAGGGGACACTAGAATTCTCCATTGGGAGATGTATTTTGATGGTGCAGCTTCCTCTCAAAGAGGAGAAGAACCACAATTTACTATCCCAGGGAAGACAGGGGTAGGAATAGTTCTCCTAACTCTGGATTGTGCTATGATGAGATTCTCATATCATCTGTCCAATCCAAGCACCAACAATGAAGCTAAATTTGAGGCTCTGATTGTTGATCTGGAGTTAGTCATTATACTATGTGTCCAGAGTATTAACATCTTTGGGGATTCTGAGTTAGTCATCAACCAAATCGTTGGATCCTACAAAGTTCTAAACCTAAGCTCCATCATTACCATAAGTACACCATAGATTTGTTGGCCCAAATCTCAGAGATTACCATTTATAAGATTTTATGAGGAGAGAACGCAGTAGCAGATGCATTAACCAAGCTTTCTAAAGAGTTGGCATGTCTAGAAGATGAGTCCATTCTAAAAAGGGTCCAAAATAGACAAGTCTTATCCCTTGTTGATGCTGAACTCATCAAGATATTCTCTCTTTAAGGGGATATTGCCATTACCAAAAAGAATGGGGAGTTAGATTGGAGACAATCATTCATGGATTATCGATATACTGGCAAACTACCTCAAGAGAAATTACTAGCACACCAGGTGAAGCAGAGTGTCCTTTCCTATGCTCTCATGGATGGCACCTTGTACCAGCAACCTTTCAATCATATGTGGTTACGTTGTCTGGATAAACACGAAGCTCATAGGATCATGATTGAGGTATACTCAGGTTTATCCAGAGCACATCAATCTGGCCCGAAGATGAAAGCTAAGATCAAGAGACTAGGATACTACTAGCCTTTGATGATCATAGACTGCATGGATGTAGCTAGGAGATGCCACCACTAACGGTGTGGTCCTACCACCCAACATTCTACATTACATTGGCCTCATGGCCATTTGAGTGTTGGGATCGACATTGTGGGTTCGATCCTCCTTCTTCCAAAGGTCATCGATTCATTCTAGCTGCTACCGACTACTTTTCCAAGTGGGCCGAGGCAATCCCACTCAAAGAGGTCACAACTCAGCATGTGCTCCAGTTTTTTAGGAACCATATCGTATATAGGTTTGGGGTGCCTCGATGAATTATATCTGATAACGGTATTGCATTCATGAGCACTAAAATTAACAGCTTTGCTCGGAGACACAACATAGATTGGAGATACTCTACCATCTACTATCCAAGGGAAAATGGGTTAGTAGAAGCCTTCAAAAAACTCTCATTCAAATGCTGAAGAAGACACTAGATGACAACAAACGAGAATGATATGAACAGTTGGTTGAAGCCTTGTGGACGTATAGAGCCACCTATAGAACTCCAATGTAGTCTACCCCTTTCTCCTTAGTGTATGGGTCCAAAGTCATTCTACCATTAGAAGTCTAACTCTCATCACTAAGGATAGCCATGGGTAGTAAAATCACAATGGAGTAGAATGTTAAGTTGTGGTTAGAAGAGCTCAAAGGTTTGGAGGAGAGATGCCTACGAGCATGCCAGAATCTCGAGTTACACAAAGCCAAGATGATTCAAGCCCATAATAAGTTGGTCTGTCCTAGAGTTTTTCAAGTAGGAGAGCTTATTTTAGTTTTAAGGAGACCAATTGTTGCCCATCGAAAGATGAGAGGCAAGTTTGAACCCACTTGGGAAGCCCTTATGCGAGAGAGAAGGCCTACCAAGGAGGATCTTATCAACTCATAAATTGGAAGGGAGAGCACCCGATGCTTCCAATCAATGGGCTCTACTTAAAGAAATACTATCCATAAATCTTGTTTGAAAATAATTATCAATAAACTTCTTTTCATATCAAATTCTATCATTGTTTGTGTCAGAAATATCTTTTGCTTGTGAATCTACCATGATGTATTTAGGGTAGGTATAAGAGAACCCAAGAGGCATCCTATCCCTCCACAACACAAACACAAACCAAATGATCCTCCGTATTAGATAGGTGTAACCCAAGAGACATCATATTTTGACTAGTGCAACTAAGTTAAGTGTAAGAGAACCCAAGCGGCATCCTTTCTTGGTGGAGTCACAATTGCCCCTACGACGCCATTTCATCCATTCTTCTTTATGTTTAGGGTAGGTGTAAGAGAACCCAAGCGACATCCTATTCCCTCTTCCACAACACAAACAAACACATATCTTTTATCTCAGATTATTTTGATGTGGGAGTAAGCCCCCCATTGGAACTCACTCATTAGCTACTCTAGGTTGGGCTGACATGCTACCTTACTAGTGTGTCACCCTAGTGGTCACTTGTCTAGCAGATGTGAGTCCCCACGCTTTCTTCCTAACTTAACCATTGCAAACCAAGCACCTAGTTTGGTGGTAGGCCTTATACACTATAGCTTCTACCATGTTGACTTTGTTTAAGAGGATGTAAGCCTACACGCTTTCTTCTTTGATTAGTCAATATGCATTGACTAGGTCGAGTATATTTGAGGTTTAGGATAAGTCCCCTAGTGGCTCCTTTTCTCCTGACTACTTTAAGCTTGGGTCTAGTCCCTTACATGACTCCTCATTTAGTAGTCACCCTAGGTTGGATAGCTCGGTAGATAGACTATCCCGGTGATCAGTTCCTCTTTAGAGATATGTAAGCCTACACACCTTCTTTCTAGACTAATTATCGTAAATCAACAGGCACCTTAGGTTGGTTGGTTATCGCCATGCTGATGATAACCCACCCAGTGGATACACCACTCTTGATAAATGTGATTCCCTGCACTTTCTCCTTGAGTTGGCCATTGAATACCTATAGGTTTTCTTTTACAGGGTTCTGGATAAAGCCCCTAGCAACACCTCCCCTATGCACATTTTATTTGGATCACATCTTTAGACATTTAAACCTACCGGTTATTTTGGATTGGGCAGTCCCCTTTCCTAGTAACCACCCTGGTTGGAGAATTTGTTCATGGATGCATTCTCCTTGGTCTATAAGTTTGAGATAGACTAGGCGATATGAGCTCCTTATGTGGTCCTCATAAACTAATAGGGTCCATGCAAATATAAAATAAACAAAAATATATCTTCACTTGTGGATTAGAATTCAAGCCCCGGCCCCTTTCCCAAGTAGGCATCCTATCTTTAGGGCGGTGTCGGAAAACTCCCTATAAAATTATCATTACTTTGAGTTGAGATAAGTCCCCTGACTCTTCAATAGCCACCCAGGTCGAGTTCAACTTGTGTGCCACCAATGAGTTACCCGGCAGTCTTTGCTTTGAAAGATATAAGTTAGCATTCTTTCCATCACGATCATTACAACCGCAAAGGTCGGCCGATTTGTTGCGTAAGCAACCAATCACCCCAGTGGTTCCTTATTTAGGAAGATGTGAGTCCCCGTGCTTTCTTCCTAACTTGATAATTACAAATCGAAAGGCACCCTTTAGGTTTGTTAGTTCTACCTAACGGTTGGTAGACTATCCCTTTGGATTTGTAAACCTAAGATGGGTCTAGGCTAATATTAGCTCCTTCTTAGTAGATCCATCACACACTGACAGGGTCCATCTAAAATTAAATTAATTATGATTATTTTTGAGTCGATATGAGTCCACAGCGACATTCGCTCAAATAGTCACCCCAGGTCGGGATTGATCTATTGTGTCATCGATAGATCACTCTAATGACTGATCCCTACTTTGGAAGATGTAAGTATGCTACACTTTCTTCCCAATATAGTCGTTGCACACCAAAGGAAACCTTTAGGCCAGATAGTCCTACCTTGTGGCTGGTAGACTACCCATTTGGACTTGTAAATCTGAGACAGGTCAAGGCCGACATAGCTCCTTCTCAGTGGGTCCATCACATGCCAACATGGTCCCCAACATAATACACTAAATTAAATTAAATTAATTCAAATCAAATTAATATAAAACAAATTAATTATCAAGACTACTCTTGAGTTGAGGTAAGACCCCCAGCGGTGCTCACTCAGTAGTCGCCTTAGGTAGGGTTCGATTTGTTGCGCCATCAACAAATCACCCAAATAGCTAATCCCTACTTTGAAAGATGTAAGTCTGTTATGCCTTTTATCTAATACAGTCGTTGCACACTGAAAGGCAACCCCTTAGGTCTGATAGTCCTACCTTATGGCAGGTAGACTACCCCTTTGGACTTATAAATCTAAGATAGGCCAAGGCCCTCATGGCTCCTTCTTAGTGTAGTCCATCACACACCAACATGGTCCATAACAAAATAAATTCAAAACCAACCTCCCTAGTGGAGTCAAATTAAACATATCAAATAAACCAAATTTCTCCCCAATGAGGGGTAAATCAAATTAGCATCTCTAGTGGAGCTTAGATCTAAATCAAATAGATTTAACCTAGTGTACATCCCTAGCAGATATGCCATCAATCTAGAACCATTCTCCCTAGTGGAGCCATAACAAACTAAACCAACCTCCCTGGTGGAGTCTAATCAAACCAATCAAAGAAATTCAATCAAATTCTTATCCCCAACAGATAGCCCGAACCTTCTTCCCTACTGGAAGGTTCACATACCCAATCCCTAGCAGATTCAAGCACATATCCCTAGCAGATATGCCTCTACATCAATTAAAATAAATTAATTTAAACTTAATTCTATCTTGATCCCCATCAGATTATAGATTCTTATCCTTAGTGGATACACACCCAAACTAATCATATTCATAATCAAACTTAAATTCTTATCCCCATAGATAAACGCTTATAGAAGGTCCTTGTACTCAATCCCTAGCGGATTCCTTCTTGCTCTTTTATGCCCTTGGCATAAAGAGAGCTGCATCACACTAAGATCATGATCCTATCTAAATCTTGGGTATAGATATAGATCATTTTTGTTAGTGTTTGCAATCTTCTTGATGTCGTTGATCATTTTATCAACGTCAATGTGCGGTGTGCCTTGTCAGTTACAAGATGCCTATTGGGGTTCCTTTTGTTGACCTCACTTTTGGGAGTGAGCTCTTAACCTCCTCTTCTAAGACTTAGGACCCTTCTAGATACTAAGAACTCCTTAGTCATAAGATACTTCTAATGAATAGGAGAATACTTAACCTAAACCTAGGGACTTAGAAGAGTTAATCATAGGATTAGGTCATGCCTTAAGATTTAAGGAAATCACCTATCTTATAGCCTAAATAATCGAGATACACTTTCTCAAATCAAACTCAGATTCAAATCTCAAACCAAACCTTAAATTCAATTCCAAATTCCAAATCCACATCCCAAATTTGACTCCAAATGATTGAAACCCAAAATCAAATTCAAATCCTAAGACCCTTCCTAAGCCATATGAACCACATTCAAAAGCTTAGCCAAAACTCCCTTTAGATCAAATCAAACTCAATTGATTTCTTTATAAATCAATTATTCATTTATTTATATTCATAAATATAAATGAAATCCAAATTCAAATGACCAAAATTATATCAAAAATCAAATCCAAACTCAATCTAAGCCCTTTAAGACAATTCTTTGGACTTTCTATCCAAATCAAGTCAAAACTAATAGATTTTCTCTCAAATAAATCATTCACTCAATCATTTATCCAAATATAAATAAAACTTGCAATCATCAAACCAAATTCAAGTCAACACAAGTCAAGCCTAACTTAGCCCTTTTAACTTAAAATTGTCAATTGAGCCAAAACTTATTGGACTCCAAATCGATTGTCGTTGAATATATATTTTAATCCAGAGAGCATATATATGTTCAACTAAACTCAAATCAATCTAAAACCAAACCAATTGACCCACTTAAGTCCACTTGACCCAAAGTGACCTAAAGGACTCATTTGAGCCAACTTTCAACCCAACCCAAATTGGATTGAACCAAGCTAACCAAAAACTTTCACCATGATTATTGATCACTCTAGGATGATCAATTATAATCAATTGGGTCAAACCAAGTCAACTTAGTCATTTAACCAAGTCAACCCTTAGCCCAAATGAACCAAAACTAGTTAAAACTCATCCTACACCAAATTGATTGAAACCAATAATTTGAATCAACCCAAAGTCAATATTTAAATATAATTTGACAACCAATTAAGCCAAACCAAACGCAATTAGCCATTTGATCGAAGTTGAC
This sequence comes from Cymbidium sinense, assembly GCA_021442155.1. Classification (NCBI taxonomy): domain Eukaryota; kingdom Viridiplantae; phylum Streptophyta; class Magnoliopsida; order Asparagales; family Orchidaceae; genus Cymbidium; species Cymbidium sinense. The sequence goes on from CM038215.1 coordinate 295,054,863, forward strand.
CCAAATTGGCCTAAAGTACCAAATTAGGTCAAATCATGATCTAACCAAAATTGATTGCAACCAATGGATCAAGTTCAATAATATTTATTTTCAATCAATTTGGTTTATATTTGGATTTGTTTTATTTGATTTCATTTAGGTCAAATAGATTAAGCTAACCAATTTGACCCATTTGACGGTTTCTTTAGTCATATGAAATGTATTGGTATCTTTATTTCCAATCAATTTTGGTTTAATTTGATTTTGGCTCAATTTAACCTTTTAGGTCAAGTTGGGTTCATGGCCAATTGGACTAGGTTGGCTCTAGTTGGCCAATTGAGGCTTTGGTCAAAGTTCAACAAGTGATTTGGAATGAACTTGACCCATTGGTTTCAATCAATTTGGCTTATATCAAGTTTTGACATATTTTGACTTTTTAGGTCAAGTTGGGTCAACTTGGGTCAAGTGGCCAATTGGGCTAGGTTCAGCTCAAATGATGACTTGGTCAAGTTCAAACATTGATAATGAATGAGTTTTGATCAATGATTTCAATCAATTTAGCCTATGGTGGATTTTAGCTAGTTTAGGTTTCATTTAGGCTAAGTGTTGACTTGGTCAACCCTTAGGTTTGACTTGGTTTGACCTAATTTGAGTGATTGATCATCTCATGATGATTTTGGCTCATAATGTGAGGCTTAGTTGGGCTTAGTTCAATCCAATTTGGGTAGGATGGCTCAAAAGGGGTACTTTAGGTAACTTTAGGTCAAGTGAGCCTAAGTGGGTCAATTGACTTGATCAAGGCTTGAATCAAGTTTGATTGAACTCTCATATGGACTTATGATTGAAATATAAATCTATTTATAGGTGATTTGAAGTCAAATGAGTTTTGATTCATTTGACAATTTCAAGTTCAAAGGGTGAGCATGAGTTTGACTTGGGTTTGATTTTTGAATTTAGTTTGGGTTTGATGATTGGAGTTTGTATTTATATTTGGGTTCATGATTGAAGGATTGATTGAATCATAAAAAAAATCAATAATTTAGCTTGATTTGAATTTTATTTGGCTAAGTTCAAGAATTTGACTTGAAAGGCTTAAGTAGAATTTTGATTGAATTTGAGTTTGAATTTTGAATTAATTTTTTGGTTTGATGATTTAAGTTTATGTTTATATCTGGATCCATGATTGAAGGGTTGATTGAATCATGAAGAAAAAAATCAAGGGTTTGGCTTGATTTGAATTTGATTTAGCTAAGTTCAAGATTTTGACTTGAAAGGCTTAGGTTGAATTTTGATTGAATTTAGATTTGATTTTTAGATTTAGTTTTAGGCATTTGAATTTATATTTCATTTATATTTATGAATATAAATGAGAATATAAATGTGTTATGAGAAAATATTTTGAATTTGGGTTGATTCAGATTTGATTTAGGCTAAGTCCAAGAGATGAAATCAAGATGGCTTAGAAATGATTTTTGAACTTAGAATTTCAATCATAAGCTTTAATCATTTGGAATTGATTCATGATTTGAGAAAAATCAATCAAGTTAGAATTGATTTAAGATTTGAGAAAATCAATCAAATTGGAATTGATTTGAGTTTGACTTGAAAGAAGGAAGTGAGTATTTGGTTCAAGCTATAGGGTAGGCAAATTTTCCTAACACTCTTAAGGCATGACCTAATCCTATGGCTAACTCTTCTAAGTCTCTAGGGCTAGGTTGAGTGTCCACCTAGTCACTAGATGTGTCTTAAGACTAAGGAACTCTTAAAGTCTAAGAGAAGTCTATGTCTAAGATGGAGGGGTTGAGTGCTCATCCTAAAAATGAGATTAACAGTGACAGGGACATGAATATTCTATAATAAAATTGTAATAACATGCTGTTCAGAAAGTTGTGGTTCGCATTTCATGCTTAAATTGTGTCATCTAAGAATATAATCAATAAGGGACTCACCGGGATTTTGTTGAGCTACGATCCTACATTTCGAGTTTCCAACAAACCTCTTAACAAAGAGTTACTAACTCGGCAAAAGTCTTCATTGAATCTGGGAAGTTTCATACCAATAAAAAAACTATGCCCTAAACGATTAAGACGGACAATAATGCATCACTACCACCAGCATTGCAATAGCTGGTCCTGAAGTGTGCTATATGTTGGTGAGGGTTCTCGCTACCATCAAAACTTTTGAAAAAAGGAGACACAAAACCCTTAGGATATTGGATAGCATTGAATTCTTCTGAGTAGGGTCTATCCTTTGGAACTGATGAACCACCTCGGACTTGCGCCAGTGCTTCCTTCACTTATTATTCAATTAAGAGTTTGATATCTTTTTCTTGTATGGAGGTACTGTCCACTACCTTCTTATACAAGCTTGTACTACCCTACTCTACTAGAGGCGAACTCTTGGGTGATCCAAGACATGTAATAACTTAGGTTGACCTGTCTTCACAATAGTAGGATGTACTACTGGGGCTTGATTCTGAAGTGTTAGAACTGTCGCAAATAAATCTTCAAGTCTCTTCCCCATCCTATAAATCTTCTCATCTTTCTGCTTGAGTTATTGAAGGAGGTGTTGAGTCGAATGGGTTGTATCATCCCTTCCCCCTTTTGAACTCTGATCCCGAATAGAGAACCTCAGTATCAACGATGTACCTCTAGCCTTCCAACAAATCATCGCTTGGGGTCAAAGCTAACCTTTTCCTCTTTGGTACCATACAAAGATTTCTTTCTTTTTAGTAAAATATTGTGCTAAGATATCATCCAAAGAGCGATCAAACTGTGCAGGCACAAATGCTCGTGGCTGACCTGTGGTGGGATCATGCTCATGAAGGGAGATACACCTCCCTACTACGAGTGTTAACCACAATAGCTATGTTCCGGAAGACACGTGCTCATGACTGTCAACTGCTATTGGTGGAGTGTTGCCCCTAGGGGGATCTATCACCATGGGGATAATAGAAATATCCCCTTCTCCTTCTGCCACTACTATATCCATGATTGGTTGAGGTGATGGTGGTGATGTTACAACTATGATGTTATGAGGTCCCACTCCCTCTTCACCACAATTGAAGTGGAGGTCAAGTAGGAGAACTCGCCCTCACCTCAGTTGGTGGATTAGATGGAGCGTGATCCCTTGGCTGTATCCAGATCACTAGTGGGGCTTTCTTCTCCCCTTGATGTTGCTCTCATGACTTTGGGTGGGCGTAGAAGATGGAACCAACTAGTGATAAGCGGAGTAAGTAGCGGTGTGGTGGAGACAACACGTCTCATACGAGCTCTCCTTTATGAGGGTGGTACCATTCAACAATACTATCAATGTGATACGAGGTAGCATGCGGTGAAATCTACAAGCGGTAACTACCAGTATATCTTAGCCTCTCTCTACTAATGTGAACATACATGGGCCTCTAGCCCTCTCATGATCTTCCACAGGAATAACGATTAAATCAAATCGGACTCTAACCATAAGCCCTACCAACATGGCATAAAATTGTAGGCTAGCATATGACCTCCTATCTCGATAGGTGTCTCATGTACCGAGGTGGGGGTGATACTACAATCCTCGACATCTTCCCTCCTTAGTCAAAGGGGTGGAACATATTTTGAGTAAGCAAAGGAAAAACTACCCTGGGTGACCCCTCTTTTGCAATGTGAGATGATGCCTCCATCACCTTGGCAATGTGCACACGGTGCCACTTGATCTTAAACCTATTATGGAGGTTCTAGGTGGAGCAATAGAGCTAGACCTTCTCAAAGGTAGAGACTATCCCACAGCTAGGGTAGCCTTCCCCTTAGAGGAAGCCAATGAGTGGTTACTAGCCCGCATTGGGGTAGTGATGGGAATGACTGACTGCATGGGAACTAGAATTATAGTTGCTGCGGGGACCTCTACCGCCTACCTCTTCAGTAAGGGAAATTTAGAATCTGAGGGTATCTCAATATGGATGACTAGATTCTGCCCAGCCACCATATTTCTACTGATAGTGGTAAGGGTTGCCCCCTCACAAGTAATCCTGGCTACCTCGAATCCTCGGCCAAAATGTATCAAATGAAAAAAAATTAGTTTGGGGAAGGTTGGCCCGATCCAAGGCCAAATCCATCCTAAAGGGGAAGTTTAACACATACTTTTAGGAATCCATCTGTATTGTATTGTATTGAGAAAAATTGAATGGACTTAGTTGAAACTGCATTAGAACTCTACAATTGTTGAACAAACTCAAATCAAATTTTCTACCTTGGTATTCTGCCGACTTTTTGAATTTGATTTAGAGTTTGAACCCACACTCAACAATTTGAACATGTTAAGTGGGGCTCATTGATTTTAGGAGAGATTTTGAATAACTTGGAGGAGATATTTTGAGTTTATTTGAGTTTAGAATCCACATTCAACAAATTTTTGTATGTTGAATGGGTTCAAATATTTTGGAGAGATTTTGATGCTTCAATTGGTTCATATTTGAATTTATTTAATATTTGGGGACCCTTTTTTAACAAATTTGAGTATGTTAAATAGATGGTCAATTGATTTTGCTTTAGATTTGATTTTAGGATTACTCATTTAGCAAATTTGAGTATGATAATAAGATGTTTGAAAATAATTTTATTTTTGCTTGTTTGCACATGATGTATATCATGTGTGAATTTAGAAATGAAATATTTACTTAGCAAATTTGTGTATGTTAAATAAAGCCCAAATATATTTAATTTTTATTTTGATTTAGAAAATGGGATCTTTACTTAGCAAATTTGTGTATGCTAAATCAAGCCCAAATGTGTTTGATTTTTCTTTTGATTTTTGAAAATGGGATCTTTACTTAGCAAATTTGTGTATGCTAAATAAAGCCCAAATGTATTTGATTTGTGTTTTGATTTTTGAAAATGGGATCTTCACTTAGCAAATTTGTGTATGCTAAATAAAGCCCAAATGTGTTTTGGTTTTTATTTTGAAAATGGGATCTTTATTTAGCAAATTTGTGTATGCTAAATAAAGCCCAAATATGTTTGATTTTTGTTTTGATTTTTGAAAATGGGATCTTTACTTAGCAAATTTGTGTATGTTAAATAAAGCCCAAATGTATTTGATTTTTGTTTTGGTTTGTGTTATTTTTGAAAAGGGGGGTTTCTATTTAACAAATACGTTATGTTAAATAGAATCCAATTTATTTTCAATTTTATTTTGAAAAATGAAACTCCCATTTGACAAATTTAGGTATGTCAAATGGAATTCCAATATATTTTGATTTTCATGATTTTTCAAAGGATATTTCCATTTAACAAATTTGGGTATGTAAAATGAAAGTCAATCATATTTATTTTTCAAAGATAAAATTTTTGAGTGTGATTATTATTTTCTAAAAAGAAGGAAATTCCAACTTAACACATGTTGAATGTGTTGAGTGAAGTTTCAAATGTTGTGATTTTGTTTAAAAATGAAACCTCCATTCAAGAAATTTGGGTATATTGAATGAACATGCTTATTTTTAAATTTGTGCTTTTTTTAAAAGAGAGAAGAAACTCGAACTCTAATATATATGGAATATATTGGGTAGAGTTTCAATTTCATGGATGATTTTATTTGGAAATGAGATCTTCATTTAATAAATTTTGGTATATTGAATGAGGATTCTCATTTTCAAATATGTACTTTTGAAAAGGAAGAAACCCCAACTTCAACATATGTGAGATATATTGAATGGAGTTTCAATTTTTATGATATGATTTTATTTGAAAATGAAATCTTCATTCAATAAATTTGGGTATGTTGAATGAAGATGTTCATTTTCAAATTTGTGCTTTTTGAAAAGGAAGAAACACCAACTTCAACATATGTGAGATATATTGAATGGAGTTTCAATTTTTATGATATGATTTTATTTGGAAATGAAATCTTCATTCAATAAATTTAGGTATATTGAATGAGGATGTTCATTTTCAAATATGTGTTTTTTGAAAGATGATTTTGATTTTGGTTTTGAAAAGAACCTACATGTAATAATCTTGAGGATTGTTATATGGGGTTGAGTTATATATGTTATGAAAAAAAAAATTGAACAAATATTTTATCATGTGAACTTTAGGAAAGTGCTTTTGAAAAATGATATTTTTTATAAAGGATTTATTTTTCTCATTTATGGAAAGAACCTTACCTTACCATAGAGATGGTAAGGAGGTTCAACAAGGTTTTTAGTCATCTATTTTGGTTAAATTTTATTTTCACCTATTCGGGACCCAATAGGGGTTTTAAGACCTACATGGAGTGAGGTCTAAAACTAGGATGTTTAAGCTTAAGAATGAAATAAGCTAAGTGCCATTGGAAGATAAGGATAGTCTCGAATTCATATGAAATACAAATTCACTATCGATACTTGGAGACAATGATCATTTACCAAAGATGGAGAGAGGAACACTCCCCAGTGGAGTCGCCAGAAAAATCTGTGGTGTTTTATTTTTATGATGTTATGTGTGTGTTTATGGACCCTACTCTGGATGTACTCATTAGGGTGATGGGTACATTAATGTGTACCTCGAGAGAGAGATATAGTCACTATTAATGGACCTAATCACCTACTCTAGCATGATGGGTCTTGAATATCTTGAGATCTTTCCCCTACTTTACATGGAAAAGTAAAGTAGGGTTTATTTTAATTCGGGTTCATTAAGTTACTTATGGAGGCAAGCCCCCATAGTTAATTACATCCTGAGGAAAGAGATTCTTTAAGAATACTCTCGATTATGGTAAATGATCATTATCTCCAAAGATTTCAAAGATATGACTATCAATGAATTGGTTATTTTTTTAGAAAATCATGTGAGATTTATCAAAATGAGAGAGTTATTATCAAAACCAAAGTGAGATGAGTAGGGGATGCTCATGATACTATGAAGCTTAGTGAGCATCCTAAACTATCCTATGGTTGGGCTTTATATTTTTGAAATTGAGAAGAATTATATGCTTGAGTTGAATTTTTTAAAAATCAGACTTAATTCTAATATAATATTATAGAAATGCCTAGAGGTGGTTATGTTTGTAGCCCAAGGAAATAAACTCATCTTAAATCTATGGAGCTTTGGTGAGGCCAAAAGCATGACCTAAATCTAAGGCAATAATGGGTATATGGTTTACCTCCAAGAGAGAGTAAACCACTTTATTGGGCTTACAATCTAGAGTGGCCTAATAATTCCTCTCAATTTTAAATACATGTCTTATTCTTTGCAAGATGGCTAGACTGTTATTTATTTAGAATGAAAACTAAATCTTTAAACACACTCCATAGGAGACTAGATCATGAAGGGCATGAATAATGACTTAAATCTAATGCAATTTTTATCAAGTTTTATTTTGATTTTTTGACATTTTTATTTTACACGAGCTATGGGATTTCATATACTTAATGTATGAGAAATTAATTATGGGCCAAAATCAGAAAGAAGGAGGTGTGTTTTCACCATGGCTCTCAAAGGTCAAGCGAATTTCTCTGGCAAAGGTGGAACTCCTCCATTAGCAAGAGTGAGACAATATGATTTATGCATGATATGAGACATATAACATCTAGCTAAGGGATTGCTAAATATTTTATTATCTTGATTTATGTCCTAGGCTTTAGGTGAGGTTATGAATTGTTTAGTTTAATTTTGAGTTAATTAATTGGATAGAAAATTTATTTTCTCTAAGAGCCTAATCGCATCCAAGCCATTCAAGAACCATCAAATAATTAAGAAACTAGAAAAAATCATGTCATTCTAATTGCACAATCATAAACATAACATCAATCAATTTATAAATTTAGTGCAAAAGAATAAGAGGCCAAGGTGGTCTTACAACAAAAAAGAAATGTGGGTAGTCAAGCTCTACCCTTATACAACCCAGATTATAAATGAATAATTACAATCAAAAGGAATTCATGTTATGGGGTCTTCACTCTTCATTTCTTCATTTCTTTCTTTTTTGATTTGCTTCTTTTCTTTCTTTCTTTTAGGTTGATTGGAATATGATTGCTCCAAAGGCATCACATAGTACATAAGACTTAGTCTTATAACCAATGTTTATCTTAATCCCTCATAACATTTATTCAAAATCTTAATTATAAAATTTACATCAAAATGGAAAAAGGTAAATCTAACTAAACTTACAAAACAAAGGTTAGCTAAACATACCACACAATCCAAGAAATTATATTAATAATTTAGACTTAGCACCCCACACATGGATAACCATGTCCACCTATCCTAATTTGGGTTATGCTTAGGGGTATAAACAACCTCCACAGCAAAAAAACATTTATATTTTTATTATAGCACCCCTTAAGTACAACCCCTACAGAAAACATGATTAGGCTAAGATCGCCCAATCATCCAGTCTACGCACATACACCCTAACATTTAGTCTAAAATAATACATAATAAAATAAAATCATTCATCAAACCATGCACCGCCCTAACCTAAAGTTAGAAATGGTGACTTAGTCTAATGTGTGTGCTATTTAAGGCTTGTGTGGCATGTCTTAGCTAGGCTTTAAGGTTAGAATTTTCTAAGTGTGAAAGATTCAATTTAGATTATGGTTTCATTTCAAGTGATTTAGTTGACTTGTTGATTATAGTTGGTAATTTGATTTGGTTTGAATGAACCTATATTTAGTGACTAAATGTTATGAAGAGAAGAAAAGAGAAGAAAGCTCTCTTTCATCCCTACCTTAAAGCATTTCTAAGGTAGAATCATTAACGAATTTCTTTCAGTGAATGATTTATTATGTGGTTTAATTGAACCTATACATGCAATGCACTAACTTTAAATAGCCTTATTTCATAAGAAAGGCATCTTAGGATTACTTAGGATTAATTACTATCACATAACACACAACCATTCATTTCTTTCCATCATGTATACCATGCATATGAATATTCCTAAGCATACCTATACATGCAATGCAAATCTTGGCACACTTTAATGATGGATGCAAAGAGATGATTTGAAAATTTAAATATTTCATTTGTTAATTGGATCATTAATTCATATTTTTGTTATGATAAAAGGGGATTTCTCATCCATTAACTAAATGCACATCCACATGTATAAAAGTTATAAGTGAGTATGGCACCATTATTTTTCTACAAGTGTAAGGTGCTACTTAGCTACATAAAGCCTCACAGCCCCAGGATGTCCAGACTGATATATCACTTTTCTTAGATACTTGTAAATGTACAAAAATAACCAAATGGGCAAAGAATCATGCAAAAGATTATGTTTGATTTGGTTGTATAATTTACATGTGTAATATGAAGATCCTTCTTAAGTCATAACATAGAGATGCATATGAATAGATTGAAGCAAGTGTTATGTTCTTTTCAAATGAACTATACACTTGCAAATCCTATGAAAGTCCCTGTTAAGAGAAGGAAACAAAATTCATAATACACATCTTATGCTATAATCACATGCAAGCTTATAAATATTTATAACTAGCATCATTTCTTTCATAATCTTTGATTTATAGGTTTTGAAAATAATTGTTGGTTTAATAATGATAATAGCCACTTATATTCTTAATTTTAGCCAACACATGCAATTTGATATAAAAGGAAATATTTAATTTAATTAATTTTTAAAAGAAATGAATGAAAGATTTTATATGGCAAACAAGATTTAACATGATTGGAAAAAAATAAAGGAATTTAAGCACATGACTTCATTCACCCTAATTAATTCTTAAGGACAATCATATAGAATAAGATCATTTAAGATGAATCAAAATTCCTTAAGGAGATTTTTTATTTTTGAATTTGATTTGACTTAGGAAGTATGAAAAGGGTTTACTCATCCTAACCCATTCCCCTCCCATGTATGAATTGGTTTGGTTTAATTTAGAATAACTAGGTTGATTTTATGTTTTGATTAGGTTAAAGTATGAATTAAATCCATTAATTACCCCTTACCTATACCACTTTAACATAATTGTCCAAGTAATTATGAGCCAACATATAATATGCAACCACATAGAAATTAAATCAACAATGCACCTAAGAAATGAAGGGCCTAATTTGGCTCATATTGATTAATTAAGCTAAAGATTTAATCAAGTACTTTCATAACCATCCTACACATGTAATTTGATTGTAATTTCCTTTGAAAATCTCTTAAGTTATTGATCACCTAAGATTCTACCCAAGAATTGAATGATTAAGTTTTGGAGTGATTTGGTTTTGAATTTGATTAATTAAACTATTTAATGAAGTGATTAAGTCATTAATTAATTACAAATTGATTAAGTCGAAATGAAATAAACTTAGAAGAAATATTGGAAAAGAGGTCCTTATCTCATTATTCCCTATGTCCATTCATTATTTCATGATGATTAGCAAGTTTAATTAATAAATTTATCACTATTTAACATGTTAGTTAATCATTTAATTAATTAAGAGAGAGATTAAGGATGAAATATGCAATTCCCCTAATTAATGAAGCAATAAATTCCAAGAAAATCATGGGAGGCAGAGGTCATCCCACTAATCAATCTCAAAAAGTTTGGAATTAATTGCTAAAGTAATTAGGACATAGTTAGCTTAATTATATTTCTAATAAAATACAAATTGAGACAAAAACACTGTTCAAAAGTAATTAATTTTAATTTTATAATATTCTCCTCTGAATTATCTTTAAAATGAGTGTTTATTTGTATTTTTTGGATTTTTCTATAATTAGTTATAATTTTTGAAAGTTTCACCATTAAAATAATTAATTCTAATTAAACCCTAATCCTATCGGCCATCTAATGCGGCGCTTTCCATAATGTGTGATGATGGATTATTTAAGTTATCACATCCATCCATTCATTTGGCGATACGCTCTCTCTACCATTGATCTAAGATCGATGGTAAGATAATCCCATTTGAAATGATCTAGCATGATTTGATCAGATCGTCCATTCTAATCAGGCAAAATGGACGGCATATGATCCTTCTCCTTCGCGAGCGATGAGAGATGAATATCATTCATCTTTACTTATTCAATTCGAGGTCACCCGAGCTCAGATTTGGATCAAAATGATCTCACACCTTTGGAAGGAGGGGGGATGCATATCCAACGGTCAAGATTGCATGGGGTGATAATTTTCTTTGAAAAGGACCAACTGAAATTCCCTATAGCTATGATTTCAAGCAATTACCTCACCGGAGGCTATCATCGTCACTTCCAACGGAGGAGGTAACTACATCTAGTAGAGATGAAACCCTATTGAATGAATCCGGTCTTGACTTGAAATGGTTTGCTCGATCGATCGAGCTCCCCTTCAATGGTGATCGGCCTTGATCGAAGTGGTGCTTCCCGTGGCTTGAAAACTTGGGAAATGATTCGATTAGGCTCGCCTTAGTCTAAGGATGGTGTGTGCAATGTTAATTTGATTTTGCTTGAGAATTAAATAAGTTGGATTTGGAATTGATCTTCCCTATTTCAGCTTTTAAGTAAAACTGAAAATGGGAAATGGGGGAGCTCGGGAATGACTTAGAAAAGCTTGGGGAGGCTTCGATTCAACCTCTCTAGCTCTAAGGAATTGACTGCTTATCATTTGAGTGAGAATGAGAGGAGGTATATCTTCCCCTCCTTGAATCGAATGGTGAGAGGTTGTTTTGCCACTTTTGCTCAATGGCTTGGATTGGAGGCACGGTTTGAGCTACAAAACATCCCACATGGATCGTTTTGGGTAGTGGAGTGAGGGAGAGTGGATGCCCATGTGACTGGTGAGTGTATTTGGTGATCCAAGTGTTCAAATGTGATTGGGGAGTTTAGTTTGGCCTTACCTTGGGACTTCATTTAGCATACCTAAATTAGTTAAGTAAAGTTTCCAATTTTAAAATTTCAAAATTTTCTAAACACATTTTGGAACTTCATTTAACATACCCAAATTTATTTAGTGAAGTCTCCAAATTTTAAATCCAACAAAATTTTTCAAACATCATTTTGAATTTCATTTAGCATAATCAAATTTGCTAAGTGAAGTTTCCAAATCTAAAATCAAAAATTAACAATCATATTTCAAAATTTCCTACAACTCATTTGGAACTTCATTTAACATACCCAAATTTGTTAAGTGATTTTTCCAAATCCAAAATAAAAAATTAACAATCATATTTCAAAATTTTCTACACACATTTGAAACTTTATTTAACATATCTAAATTTGTTCAGATAAGTTTCCAAATCAAAAATCAAAATCAAAATTCAAACACATTTTGGAACCTTATAACATACCAAATTTGTTGAAGTCTCCAAAACCAAAATTTCAAAGTTTCAAAAAAAAAAAACACATTTTTTTTACTTAACATACCAAATTTGTGAAGTCTTGAAATCCAAAAAATTTCAAAATTTTCAAACAATATTTGAAACTTCATTTAACATACCTAAATTTGTTAAGTAAAGATTCCAAGTCAAAAATTCAAAATTTTTCAAAAACACATTTTTGGGACTTCACCTAGCATACTCAAATTTGCTATGTAAAGTTTCCAAACTAAAAACAAAAATTTCTCACACACCTTTGAACTTCTTCCCTTAACATACCAAATTTGCTAATAAGAATTTTCCATTTTCAAAAAACAAAATCAAAAATGAAATCAAAATTTTAAACACATCATTTGAAATTTCATTTAGCATACTCAAATTTTCTAAGCGAAATTTTCATTCCATAAAACTAAGTGGGGCTTCATCTTTAGCATACCAAATTTGCTAAAGTTGAATCTCCACTTTCAATCATTTCAAAAACAAAACAAAACACTTAGGTTCCCCTTAGCATACCAAATTTGCTAAAGGATCTTACCCTTTTCAAAAATCAAAAATTTTCAAACAAATAAAACACTTAGGATTTTGTTAGCATACCTAAATTTGCTAAGAATCTTATTTTTCAAAACCAAACAAAATACACTTGGATTCCTTATTTAGCATACCTAAATTTGCTAAGTAAGAATTCCAAAATATTCCAAAACAAAATAAAATTTTCAATAGAAATAATCACTTTCACTTTATTTAGCATACTTAAATTTGTTAAGTAAAAATTCCAAAACATTCAAACAACGCAAAATCAATTTGACCCTTACTTTAACATACCCAAATTTGTTAAAGGGAAGGGTCCTCCAAATTTGAAATCACAAAAAAATTCAAAATTCAAAACAAAATAATGAACTTATGAAAGCATCTTATCAAAATCTTGAATCCATATTTCAACATACTCAAATTTATTGAAGTTTGGATTCATACTCAAATTCCTCTTTTGATCAATCTTTCCAAATTCGTTTGAACCCCACTTAACACTTCCAAGTTGTTAGATGTGGGTTCAAATTTTCAAAATTCAAAAAATTCAAAATCTATGGAGATTGCAAGTTCTTTTCTCATTACATCTCTTTGTCAATGGGTTTTTGTCATTTACAAGATAATGGCAAGATCATAGAAATTTGTCTTTACCTTCCCTCACGACATGGATCTAGCCTTGGATCAGGCTGACTTTCCTCATTTGGATCACACCCATTTGATCCATTTTGGTCATGGATTTGAGGGGGACATGATCACGCATTCCTCTCCCCATAAGAAGAGGTGAGGCGGCGGTCATGAGACTTATGCCTTGAGATCTCCTCACTAAGAGGAAAGCGTGGCGGTACCACACCCTGATTTTAGAAACAACAGTGATCGTGGCAGTTCATCCTAGAGTTGCCCATTTACCCTCTAGAACCCTATCATACCCCTCAGGGTAAGGCTCCCTTGTTTGGATTGCCTCCCACATTTGAGTATGGGACAGCTCACTCATCCCACTCACACCCCTTGAAATAAGAATATGGTCAAAGCGGTTCCACAGGATAGCAGAGAGTTAGAGGTAGTTGACCATGGATGGAGTCCCATGATCACATCACACCCAGTTGAAAACTAGTTTCATCCTCTCTCAGATCAAATAGAGATAGAGGATTCATTTCCTCCTCATGGTGCATCTGCGAAATAGTTTCTCAGTAGAAGGTCGTCATGCCTTGTTCCCTTCTATGCAGGGAGCATACGGGCCTTCGAGGTCAGTTTGATTTATGATCTTATCCCCCCAGGTGAGGCGATCCAATGGGAGTGCCCATGAGGCCCATACATCATATCCCACTAGCAGTGATGGAGGTTCAGCGTTGTCTTCTTGCTTTGGTGACTTTTCCAACTTCACGCTACGCGATCATCGATAGTATCCACCTCATGGGGACCAGCCATCACGGGGAGGCGCTCTATACACAAGAGTTGGTGGTGTCCCCACCGCTCTACCCATGCATCGGTCAGTTCCGGCATCACCCATTCCATGAAGGCCAAGAACATCGAGAAACTGCTGGTGATCCTATGACCAAGGGATCCTCCTCCTACACCACCCATGGTAGGGTTGAGCTCCCCCTTGACCTTACGCTGATGGTGGTGCGGAAGTGGTGACCCTGGAGCATCATGGTCGTTCCTTCACCAACTCCACCCATTCCGGATGCGAGATGGTGATACTATCAGATATTCAGATGGCATAAGTGGCGGTGGTAGAGGATCATCTAGATTGTTACCCCTATACAAACATCGGTCGATTATCATTCTTCGGTGATGCAGTCACATAATTGACTCCCAGCTTGAGGTTGGTGCTCTCATTGCATGATGATCACCGTCGGCTCAAGCTTTTTTCTGAGTTAGATTGATCCTTAGATGAGATAGTTGAGCACTATTTTATGGAGAAAAAAGAGATCTTATGGTATGCATGGTCTAATGAAGAAAGAGTCGATCCCAATGAAGATAATTGATGGGGATTCTAGGCATATGCATGGTTGAGACTAGAGGACTCTTCTTAGGGGAGGATGGAAGGTGATGAGGTTGATCAAGGAGACACAGCAGACTCAACCCATCATCTCCGACAGTAGTTAAGGCAGAAAGATGAACAGATTGATAGGATGGCACAGCAGTTGTAAAACTTATTGGCAGTGTCGATTAGAAAAAGCCCTTCAGTTCATCCTAGTAGATGTCGGTCGACCTAAACTAGTGCATGTCTTAGATCTAGTTAAGACTCTACCTCCCATTGAGCAAGGTAGCACTAATCTATATAGAAGGTAGTGGAAAGTACCTCCATACATGAAAAAGATCTGAAATCCATGGTTGAGCAAAAGGTGAAGGAAGCCTTGGCTCAAGCCCAGGGAGGATCATCGGTTCCAAAGGGTAGACCCTACCAGGAAGAATTTGATGCCATCCGGTATCCCAAGGGTTTCATGCCTCCTTCCTTCAAAAGCTTTGATGGCGGTGGAAATCGAGGCGATATAGCTCACTTAGGCATTGTTACCTTGTGAGGGCGACTCTTTAGACTCTTTGTCAGTAGCCTAGTGAGCATCACTTTTGATTGGTATACTGAACTACCAAATAATTCAATTAGGACCCTGGCGGCTCCACCTCCTACCACCACTTAAGAACACAGCGTCTGAAACTAGAACCTTGAGAAATAGTGATCTACCACATTCTCTATACCCGTAGCTATGGTCCTACTCTATTAGATAAGTTTAACAAACCTTATTCTTTTAAGAGGGGAGTATCAAGAAAATCTAAAGAATCTCTTAAATAAACTGATTTTCACCGAGCTGAGGCCAGGTAGGCAAATTCATGATCTTTTGCCCCTACCATATACTAGGCAATGTTTTGGAGGTGCTTTACATTCAGGATTAGCACGGCCAGAGGTGTTGTCATTATCCCAATACCTTAAGGAATAACCTTCCAATTCATTAGGGTAATCCTTGGGGATATACAAGTGATCTATCAAAACCAAGAAGGTTGGGACATCACTTTGTCTAAAACCTCTAAAAAATAATCCAAAGATCAAAAGCTTTCCTTGGGTGCTTGATTTGCTCAGAACCTCAACACAAGGAAGGTTTGCAAGTTGTCAGACTCAGGAAAGTGAGCTTCAGAAGTAGCGGCAAACAACATGTGTCATCCAGGATAGCCCCTTAACCTACACTAAGGTGTCGAATCTAATTGATTTAACTTTCCACTAAGACTTCACCATTCCTAGTTCTTCTATTTCTTCTACTAGTAAAACTCTTGTCGGTGGATAAGGGCACCTCCCTTACTCCACTCACTTTATGACTTCTACTTTGTACCTCAAATACTTCAAATTAAAGAATAAAGTTGATTTGAATTACATCGTGTCTCTTCTGATGAGTTTTCTTCTTCTATTCCTAGCGATAACTCTTCAAGTCTAATAACTATAACAATTGATCTTCCCTTTCGATTGAGTTGGACTTTCCAACTCACGAATCTATGGGTTCACCTCTTGAGATAGACTTGGAATCATTCGATTCTGAGAGTCCCATAGGAGAAGCTGTAGGTGAGCTTAAAGTGTAGCTAAAACTTGCCACCACCTTGCCTCTAGAGATTATCAAAGTCAACCTCCGTAGTGGTAAGGTTCTACCTCCTAGGCGGCAAGCTAGATGAAACAAGTCATTGGTAAAGACCGAAGCCCTTCCACAGGCTCCACCCTTGGATATGCTTGTGGAGATCACAGGTGGACTATCCTTTCTCATCTAGAAAGTTTCCATCTAAGCTAAGCATATATGATGCCCTTGTCTTATCCAAAATATGAGGGAATCACTAATCAAGGCCTCCTTAATCACGAAATATGTTAGCTCATGACCTCTGGGAGGAAGCACATTATACAAAAGAAGCCCAAGGATCACCTTCGATGAAGACCTTCTTGGGGACTTGGAGCATACATCTCATACATTAGTCGACATGGAAAGGTTTAGACTTGGTGTCTCATGGATTGGTGCATGAACATTATGAGTCTAAAGACCCTTGCTATTTGAGATCAACATCTCTACTCTCCGAGGAGATATGATGATGTTGAGGATTCAATGATCAAGGCAGTGAGCTTTAGGTTCCATAGTGTTGCCATTGGAGATGGATGGAAGACTAAAACCAAGTTCTACATCATTGATTCAAATACTTCATTTATTGCTTTGCTTGGTAGGCCTTGGATACATCAAAATAAGATCATCCCATCATCCCTTCATTAGTGCATCAAGTTCAGAAAAAGATGGAATTGAGCACCGTGTCAACGGAGATGAAAAGTCATTCTCAGTGAGAGAGGTTGAGATCTATGAGGATGCAACCTACTATCTTCCTCAAAACACCCTTTCTCATGAACTTGGACAAAATTCAAATGCAAATGCAAAGAAAGAAATAAAATGAAATAAAAGAAAAGATAAAGAAAATGAAAAAAAAAGAAAAGTCCAAGTGAGCAAGAAAGGAAATTGAAGAAGTGGATGCATATCACATTCCACCCGCGTTCATTCCATCATATGGACATGTGGGTAGGATGGCTCAACCTCCACCAGGTAGAGGTAGAAAAGAGGTAATTCCAGGGAGACAGTTGGCCTTCACCAATAGAGGTCGTGTTCAGTTCATGAGTACCCTACTATTTACATAGACTTGGAATCTAGCAGGAGGATGAGTCTAATGTGATTAGTATACCTCAACCCTCTCAGCGGGTTCCATTGGAGGTGACTTTTGATCCAGAGATGAAGACTAGGCCAAGCAAAGCAAAGTATTATGGTTTATGTGAAACTATTAGCGTGGTTGGGAACCTTAGCTCTTACCTCACTTACATCTCAGAAAGTTGAAGGTTTGATAGTTAAGGAAGTCCCTAAGTCTTCCAATGACATGAAGCAGAAAAGGTTCTTTTGGTCATCCTCAAGTCAGAGCTGATGTAGGACTTGAGGAAGATACTTTAAAGAATTAATGGAATTACCTTTTGACTTTTACTCACCTTGTGTTCAAAATCTTATGCAAAAGGTTTAGTTCCTCACACTTGGTCCAAAGCAATAATATTTTGAAAATTATGGAATAATACAGGGAAGCACAATCAAGAGCAGGACTAGGATTTGGCATAGTGGGTCCAATCGATGATGAAGATTATTGCTTAGTTGTTACCAACCATTTGGAATTTGATAGGTTCTTCTCACACATCCCCAACTCTTATGAGAATGTGTGTTTAGAAACTTGGATGATCAGATGATCTCCAAGTCAAAGAGGCACGCCAAAATTTGAAAGGAGATTCATTCAATAATCGACAATAAAAAAAAGAAATCGCGGATAGAAAATCCTGCCCAACATACATCAGTTCATTCTTTGAATGAAGAAGAAACCAATGACTTAGTTGGCTATTGGTGAGTTTAAAGACTTTTGCATGGAGTTATGAAGAAATGCCTAGATTATCTCCTGACGTTGTAGTCCACAAGCTAGTAATAGACCCTAACGTTACCCCTATTAAGCAAGCTCCTAGATGCATGCGATTAAAAATTGAAAAATAGGTCATTTTAAAGTCAAGAAACTTGATCTTTGGTTTTCATCGGGAAGAAAAATATCCTACCTGGTTAGCTAGTGTCATCCCAATTAAGAAGAAGAATGGCCAAATTCATATTTGCATCAATTTTAGGGACTTAAATAAGGCATGTCCTAAAGATGTGTTTCCTCTTCCTATATCATAGTTAATGGTGGACATTGCCTCATCTCATATAGTCTTCTCTTTCATGGATGGATCATCTAGCTATAACCAAATCAAGATGTCTCCTGAAGATGAAAGAAACACTGCTTTCCGAACCCCGATCGAAATCTTCTGTTATAGGGTCATGCATTTCAGCCTTAAAATGTTGGTGCTACATCCCAATGGGCCATGACTCAGATCTTCAATGAACTCATCCATCATCATGTTAAGTGCTATGTTGATGATCTAGTAGTCAAGAGTTTAGAAAAGGAAGACCACCTCTTTGACTTGAGAGTAGTTTTCGAATGGTTAAGACAATATAACCTCAAGATGAATCCCCTGAAGTGTGCATTCGGAGTCGGAGAAATTCCTTGGGTTTGACGTTCGACACTAGGGAATAGAAATAGATCCTGAAAAGATCAAAGTTATCTTAGAAATGCCACCTCCTAAGAGTTTAACTCAACTCAGATCCTTTCAAGGATGGTTGGTATATCTAAGATGCTTTATCTCAAACTTATCAGGGAGATGCAAACCCTTCTTAGCACTTATAAAAAAGGACGCTAAGTTCAAGTGGGATGACAAGTGCCAACAGGCATTCAAAGACATCAAAGAATACTTGGTGAAGCCGCTAGTTCTCGTAACCCCTATCCCGTGCAGGCTATTAATCCTTTACACTACTGCATTGGACAACTCTCTCGGTGCTCTGTTGGCCTAAACCAATGATAAGGGGAAGGAAAGTGCACTTTACTACCTTAGCCGTCGTCTGATCTTTGGTAAAGCAAATTATCCACCCATTGAGAAACATTGCCTAGCTTTGATATTTGCATCTCAGAAGCTACGACACTACATGCTTTCTCATATGGTGAACTTGATCTCAAGAACCAATTCACTATAATACTTCATGACATGACCACACTTTTTGGCTTTTGGTCCATGATACTCTCAGTTTGATATCACATTCGTACCCCTACGTGTAGTAAAAGGACATGCACTAGCGATTTCTTAGCAGCACACCCACTTTGATTCTGATTGTGCGATGATCTCATGAACAAATCATTACTTAGGGGCTTGGGGTAAAAGTTCTTCTCAAACCGATGTGATGAGATTCTCATACTATCTTTCCAACCCTACTCCAACAACAAGCGAGTATGAGGCTTTGATTGCTAGTTTAGTTAGCCATTACTATGCAAGAGCATCAACATCTTTGGGATTCTCGTTGGTCATCAACTAGATTTTCGGGTCCTACCAGGTCCTCAAACCCAAGCTTCGCCATTACTATAAGTATACCATGAAGATGTTAGCCCAGATTCCCAAAGTTACCATCTACAAGGTTCCCCAAGCAGAGAATGCAGTAGCAGATGCCTTGGTAAAACTTGCCAAAGAGTTTCCATATACGGATGATGAGTTCATTTCAATAAGGGTCCAAAATAGACAAGTCTTATCCCTTATTGATTTGGAACTCATCGAGAGACTTTCTCTTGAAGGGGAGATTACCATTTTCAGAATGGACAAGGAGATGGATTGGAGGCAACCGTTCATAGATTACTTGAACACCTATAAACTACCTGAAAAAAAACCTGAAGCCCATCAGGTGAAACAAAGAGCTCTTTCCTATGCTCTTGTTGATGGCACCATATATCGATAGTCCTTTGACCAGATGTGGTTACATTATTTAGACAAACACAAAGCTCATGACATTATAATTGAGGTACATTCAGGTCTATGTGGAGCGCATCAGTCCGGTTCAAAGATGAAGCCAAAGATCAAAAGACTTGGATACTACTGGCCTTCTATGATCACAGATTGCATGGACGTAGCTAGGAGATGCCATGAGTGTCAGGTGCACAGTGTGGTCCTCCACCAACCACAACATTCTACACCCTACTTTGGCTTCATGGCCATTTGAGTGTTGGTGCGACATTGTTGCGATCCTCCTTCTTCCAAGGGCATCGATTCATCTTAGCTACCACTGACTACTTTTCCAAGTGGGCAGAAGCCATCCCACTCAGAGAGGTCACAGCTCACCATGTGCTTCAATTTTTTAGGAACCATATCATATATGTAGGTTGGTGCCTCGATGAATTATATCGATAATGGTACACATTCAAAATGAAGATCGGCTTTCGAAGACATATGGTATTTGGAGATACTCCACCATCTACTACAGAGCTAATGGTTTAGCGAAGCATTCAACAAAACTCTCATCCATATCAAGAAGACTCTTAATGACAAGTGACATGACGGCGGTTAGTTGAAGCCTTGTAGGCTACCACATAAACTCAACTCCCCATTTTCTTAGTGTATGGTTTAGTTCTTCCTTTAGAAGTTCAACTCCCATCACTAAGGATAGCATTGGGTAACAAGATCACTCTGAGCGAATGCAAAGTTCGTTAGAAGAGCTCAAGGTTTAGAAAGTCATCTATGGGCGTGCCAAAACCTCGAAGTTGTACAAGGCCAAAATGATTCAAGCTCACAACAAGTGGTCACCTAGGTCTTTTTTGTAGAGAACTTGTGTTAGTCCTAAGAGACCAATTGTTGCTCATCGAAGATGGGAGGCAAGTTTGAACCCACTTGGGAAGGCCCATGTCATAGAAGGCTACCAAGGAGGATCTTATCAACTTATTGATTGTAAAGGGGAACACGATGCTTCTAATTATTGGGCTCTATCTAAAGAAATATTACCCATGAAATAAAACTTGTTTGAAAATAATTCATTAATAAAAAGAACAGAACCTGATTCCATTCATCAAATCTTCTCTTCTTTCGAAGTGTTGTTTGCTTATCTTGTGAATCCACTATGATGTGTTTAGGGTAGGTTTAAGTGTCCCACAGAGGCATCCTATCCCTCTTTCACAACACAAGCATAATCTCTCGACGTTATTAGAATAGGTGTAAAAGAACCCGAGAGGCATCCTATTTTTTGATAACTAAGTTAGGTGTGAGAGAACCCAAGCATCCTTTCTTAGTGGGAATTCTTGTTACCATCTGTGGCATCATTTCATAATTCTCTAGCGTATTTTAAGGTAGGTGTAAGAGTCCCCAGAGGCATCCTATTCCTTTTAACACATGCACACAACAAACACAAATCTTTTATCTCAAGCTATTTGATGTGGGAGCAAGCCCTCTGTGGCACTCACTCATTAGCCTAGGTCGTCACATGCTACCTCAGTATGTCACCCCAATGGTCACTTATTTGGAGGATATGAGTCCCCGTGTTTTCTTCCTAACTTGATCATTTTAAACCAATGAGCACCTTGTTAGTATGGTATGCTTCACTGCCCAGCCACTAAGCTACCTCATGTTGACTTTATTTAAGAAGATATGAGTCCCCGTGCTTTCTTCTTGAACTAGTCATCATGTTCTGACTAGGTTGAGTATATTTGAGGTTTAGGATAAGTCCCCCAGAGGCTCATTTCCTCTTGACTACTTTTAAGTTGATCTAAGTCCCCAATAGCACTCTCGGTAGCCGGTCGGATAGCGTCGAAGATTATCCTATCGGTTTATAGAGGATGTGAGTCGAGCTTTCTTCCTAGGGCGATTGTTGCAAATGGGGGCTTAGGTTGGTTGATGTTCACTATCACGAACTCACCCGGTGAGTATACCACTCTTGGTAGATATGAGTCCCTGTGCTTTCTCCTTGAGTTGGACATTGAATACCTATTGAATCGATGACTAACTATATAATTTTCTCCAAGGTGTTGGATTAAGCCCTTATCATCCCCATCTCCTATGGGCACTCTATTTGGATCAAGTCCCCATTTAGACACTACATGGGTTACTTTTGGATTGGACAGTTCCCCTTTCCTAGTAGCCACCCATGTGGTTAGAAAATTTGTTCAGCGGATACGCAGATTCTCCCTTAGTTTAGTAAATTTGAGATAGGTCTAGGCTAATATAAGCTCCTTCTCAGTTTGATCCCTCACAAACTAATAGGGTCCACAATAAAATAAATAAAATAAACAAAATTAATTCTCTTGTGGATTAGGATTCAAGCCCCTAACGGGCCTTTCTCCCAAGAAGGCATCTATCTTTTAGGCGTGTCGTGAGAACTCCTATAGGAATTACTACGAGTTAAGATAAATCCTGGTGTACTCACTCCATAGTCACCTTAGGTCGTTCAATCTATTTTCCATAAGTAGTTACCGTCATTTTCTTTGAAAGATGTAAGATTGATGCATTCTTTCTAGCATTTATTGTAAATCGGCGCATCCCAGGGTTTGATTTATTGCCCAAAGCAATCGATCACCCCAGTGATCTTTTCTAGTGGAAGATGTGAGTCCCTAAGCTTTCTTCCCTTCAATTAATCATTACAAATCAAAAGGCACTCCTTTGGTTGGATAGTTCTCCCATCGATCGGGAAGCTACTCCCTTTGGTTCAGTAAATCTAACATAGGTCTAGGCTTCTATAAGCTCCTTCTCAGTGTAATCCATCACAAACTGACAGAATCCATCAAAATAAACAAATATAAAAAAAATGAAATTAATCTTGACTATACTTGAGCTAATTTAAGTCCCCCAGTGGCATTCACTCAGTAGTCGACCAAGGTCGGGTTGATTTGTTGCCCAAACAATCACCCAATGGTTTCTTGTCTAGAAGATATGAGTCCCCATGCTTTCTTCTTAAGACTTGACCATTATGTACCAAAGGCATTTCTCCTTGGTTGGATAGTCTACCTTGTGGTTGGTGACTACTCCCTTTGAATTGGTAAAAAAGTTAGGAGCTAGGCTTCCATGGCCCTACTTCATCGTGAAACTATGGGATCCATCATAATCAAAAAACAAATAAACTAAAAATGAAATCAATCTTGACTATCTTTGAGTTGATCTAAGTCCCCAGTGGCATTCACTCAATAGTCACCTAGGTTTCAATCTATCTTGCCAATAGATTACCCCAACAACCGGTCCTTTGGAGGATGTAAGTCTATATTTTCTTCCTACAATAGTTGTATATCAAAGGCATCCCTTTGGTGGTTAGTCCTACTATGTGCTTAGTAGACTACCCTTTGGATTGGTAAATAATTAGGTCTTAGCCTCCATGGCTCCTCAAGCATAACCCATTGCAAACCAATAGGGTTCATCTAAAAAATTCAAACCTAATAAAAATTAAACAAATTCAATCCTCTCCCTAGTGGAGATCTCTCCTTAGTGAGATTCAAATCAAATCAAACCTTTCATCTCCTTGTAGATGACTTGAACTGCTTCCTAGTGGAAGGTTCACACTATCCCTTAGTGGATTTCTTCCCTCTCTCTTATGTCTTGGACATAAGTAGAGCCACATTGCACTAAGCTCTAGATTCTTTCTTTCCTTGTGGGATAGATAGTTTCATTAGTGTTTGTGATCTCTGTTGTTGATCATTCAACACCAATATGTGGTGTTCTTGTCATCACACCACACCTATTGCCTTTGTTGACCTCATTTTAGAATGAGCTCTCAACACCTCCATCTTAGCTTAGATTCTCTTAGACTTTAAGAGTTCCTTAGTCTTAAGACACATCTAGTGATTAGGTGGACACTCTAACCTAGCCCTTGAATACTTAGAAGAGTTAGCCATAGGAATAGATTATGCCTTAGGGGTGTTAGGAAAATCCCCTACCCTTTAGCTTAAACCATTCCTCACTTTCCCTCCTTCAAGTCAAACTCTAAATCAATTCTACTTGATTTTCTCAAACTCAAATCAATTCCATGATTGAATCCATGATTGAAACCCATGATCAAAATCCATCAAAATTCCTAAGTCAAAATTTACTAAATCCTTAAACCTTTCTTAAGGACTTAGCCAAAATCATGATTCAAACCTATTCAAATCTTTGAGATTTTCTCATGATCCATTTATATTCTCATTTATATTCACATTTATAAATGAAATATAAATTCAAATCAATCAAATCAAATTCAAAATTCTAAATCAATTCATGAAAATTTTCCTAAATTCCTTTAATTTTCCATTAAAGGACTTAGCCAAAATCAACTCTAAACCTTGATCAAATCAATTCAAATTTTTTCAAAACTTATTTATATCCTCATTTATATTCTCATATATAAATGAAATATAAATATAAATCAATCTAATCAAAACCAAAAAAAAATTAAATTCCAAATTTAAAATGCTTTAAATTCCCTTAAATCCCTTAATTTTTCATTAATGGATTTAACCTAAACTTTGATCAAACCTATTCAAACTCATGGGATTTTCTCAAAATATATTTGTATTCTCATTTATATTCTCATATATAAATGAAATATAAATATAAATCAATCAAAAAAATTAAATTTCAAATTAATTAAATCCTTTAAATTCCTTTAATGGATTTAACCTAAATCATGATTAAACTCTTTCAAATTCTTGAAATTTTCTCATGATCAATTTATATTCTCATTTATATTCACATATATAAATGAAATATAAATTCAAACAATCAAAACCAATTCCAAAAATCAAACTCAAATCCACTCAAAATCAAATCTAAGCCTTTCAAGCCAAAATCTTGAACTTAGCCAAAACCCTTGATTTTCTCTCATGGTTCAATCAATCCTACAATCATGAGCTCATATATAAATCTAAACTTCAATGATTCAATCAATCAATCAAAACCCAAATAAAAAATCAAACCCAAAACTTCTTCATATTATTCCTTTGAATATGAAATTTTCAAATGGATCAAAATCCATTTGACTTCAAACTACTTGTAAATGGATTTATATTTCAATCATAAGTCCATATACAAGATCAATCAACTTCAAATCAAGCTTTGACCAAGCCATTTGACCCACTTAGGCTCACTTGACCCAAAGTGACCTAAAGTACCCTTATGAGCCAACTTTTGATCCTAACCAAATTGGATTGAACCAAACTCATATTTGCCTCTCATCATGATCAACAATCATCATGGGATGATCAATCAATCAAATTGGGTCAAATAAAGTCAAACCTAAGGGTTGACCAAGTCAACACTTAACCTAAAATGAAACCTAATATAGCCAAAATACATCATAGGCCAAATTGATTGAAACCATTGATCCAAGTTCACTCATGACCTATGTTTGAACTTGACCAAGTCAACCTTTGAGCCTAACCAACCCATTTGGCCCACTTGACCCAAGTTGACCCATTTTGACCTAAAGGGTCAAAATGTGTCAAAACTTGATCTAAGCCAAATTGATTGAAACCAATGGGTCAAGTCCATTCCAAATCACTTGGAACTTGACCAAAGCTCCCAACTAGACCCAACCTAGCCCAATTGACCTTAGACCCAACATGACCTAAAGGGGTCATGTTGAGCCAAAATTGAACCTAACCCAAATTGATTAGAAACAAAGATACCAATCCACTCCATATGACAAATTAAACCTAAACCTACCTTGGCCTAACCCAAATAGGTCAACTTGACCCATTTGACCTAAATGAGTCATATGAGCCAAAACCAAATCTATACCAAATTGAACCAAACCAAAGGCACCAAAATATTTCAAATGGTCATATGAACTTGACCCAACCCTTGGTTTGACCCAATTTGACCTATTGGTCAACTTGACCCAAGTTGACCCATTTTGACCTAAATGGGTCAACATGAGCCAAACCCTATCAAATGGATTCCAAATCCATTGAAACTTGGCCCAACCTATTTTCTCAACATACCAAACATACCCAAATTGAAAAAATAGCAAAAAATGACCATTATACCCCTAGGCCATAGAACAAATTTTGGCCTAGCCCATGGGTATTTTGGTCATACACTCATCACAATCACTTGAGGCTCTCCTAAAACCTCAAAGGGACCTAGTGATGAGTGGTGCACCCAACCCAATGGGTTTGGGTCAACCCATTTGGCCCATGGACCAAACCCACCCGGCCAAATTGAAAATTCAAACACCCCCCAAAGCTCAATTGGATGCACATGGGAGTTAGCCTTCCACTCTTCTGGCCAAACCGACCATGTGCACACCCCTAACAGCCAAAACAACCCATCCCATGAGGTCAATTGGATCAAAATGGCAAGCTTATGCTC
This sequence comes from Cymbidium sinense, assembly GCA_021442155.1. Lineage (NCBI taxonomy): Eukaryota > Viridiplantae > Streptophyta > Magnoliopsida > Asparagales > Orchidaceae > Cymbidium > Cymbidium sinense. Next base: position 295,081,344 of record CM038215.1, read on the forward strand.
GATTATCCGATTGCCATAGGGGGAGATATACTCCCCCTAAACCACTAAAATTTCATTGCCACTTGATCGATTGGAACCAGAAGCCTTAAACCTTCACAGAGCTTTCCCAAGGTCCTAGAGAGATTGAGAATTCATTCTTGTTTGCATAGTGCAGGGGAGATCCATTAAGAGCAAACTTCTTCTACATTTGATCCTTTAAATTCCTTCTACACTCATCATCCTGGACCAATTGAGCTTGCCAAGCATCCAATTGAGTTCTAGAGGCAAGGGGAAGATCAATTCAATCAAAGCCACAAGGGGAGTGAAGAGGAGTTGGACCATAGAGCTTTACACTTAACCTCAAGAGCTAAGAATTTTAATAGGCATTCATCTCCACTAGATGAAGCTACCTTATCGATCTCGAGCATCGGTGATCACCTCTGATGAGGTTAGTGATTTTTTGACCACTTAGGCTAAGAGGTGTTACTCTTTTGTGAAAGAAATTTCCATTTCATGTGAAATCCATCGTTGGATTGGTCGCTTTGGTCCTTTAGATGGTGTGGATTGAGTCTTGAATGAATCCATGAAGGATCGAGATCGGATCTCCCCTTGGATTGTGAATGTCACATCCTCGGGAAGAACTCCCATCTCGCCCATCCATCGCATTTTTAGATGGAACTAAGATTATTTTCCACGTTTTAGAAATTAATCCTCAATTTAAAACCACGGGTGTATCCTCAGCCATTCGATCTTTGATCGAACGACTAAGGATAAAAGCACATGCGCCGCTGTCGTTCCCCTAATGGGACAACTTAAGTAGGGGCTCACGCACGCGTAAAGCACGCCACCGCTGTCGCTGCGTGAGTATTAACCTAGGATTAGTTAAATTATCTTAATTTCTAATTAAAAAACTTCAAAAATCATAACTCCTTCAAGAAAAATTAGAAAAATATAAAGAAAATGCTATGGATAGATAATTTCATCTAGAATATTTAAAATAATTTCAATGTATTTTGATTTCCTTTCTCTAATTTGAGTTTCTTTGGAATGTTAATTAGCTAATTATTTCCTAATTAAGTCACCAATTAATCTCAAACTTTTAGGGTTCATTTTAGGGGATGACCTCTATCTCCCCTAATTTTCTTGAGATTTATTGAGGCCTTGATTAGGGAAATTGCTAGCTCATTCCCTAATTATCCCTTCATGTAATTAAGGGTAATTAAGGTATAATAGTGATTTTCCTATGATTAAGTTGATTAAGGTTAGATGAAATAGGGTTTTATGGAATAATTTTGGGGTATTTCCCAAGCTATTCCCTAAACCCCTTTTCTTTCTCTTAATCCCTTCTTAATTAAGGGTTAATTCATTAATTATCCCCTTTAAATAATTTTCAAAATTCTAAAAATTTTCATAACTTAATTAATCTACCTTGATATTAGGTGTTTAATAGCCTAAGTCTAATTAAGGAAATTAAAACCCCTTTCATAAGTATGAAAAGGGTGTTTTAAAAGTACCTAAAACCCCTTAGCTTAATTAACTTTAATTGTGAGCCAAATTGCATTAGGCCTTTTCATTATTAGGTGCATTGCAAATTTAAATAGCTTGTGGTTTTATGTCATCTCATTGGCTCATAATTACTTAGTTAATTTTTCTAAGGTGGTGTGTAAGGGTTAATTAAGTTACTTAATGCATACCTTAACCTAATCAAAACTTAAAAATGGATTCAATTATCTAAAAATTAAACAAAATACAAAACACATGTGGAATGGGTTAGGAATAGCAAACTCATCTCACCCTTTTAAAATTAAATCAAACTTCAAATAAACAAAAATCATTTTGAAATTCATTTTGATTTATTCTAAGTTTTCTTATTCTTTAAGAATGTCTTTAGGAATTAAGTAAAGTGAGTTTGTTTACATGATTACATTGCTTTAGATCTTTCCCAACATGTTAAATTGTATGCCATGTGATTTATGCATCCATGATTTCATGTTTTCAAAGTTTTAAAATGAAATTGTTTATTTTATGTCAAATGTGCATGTGTTGGCTAAAGTAAAATATGAGTGGCTACTATCACTACTAAATATAAAGTATTTTCAAAACCTATAAATAAAACATCAAATTTGAAAGTGTTCTAATTTTATAATTTAATTATAAGCCTGCATGTGATGAATTATAAAGTCATGTTTAGTGTAGCATTTCCTTTCTTTCTTATGTTAGCATAGCTTTGAATATGGGTTAGTAAGATGTAGGGTTCATTTGAAAAAACCCAACATTTAATTCCAAACCCTAATCCCTATGCTCTCACTTAAGAAGGATTGCCTACACTTGCATGAATAAATTCATAAACAAATGAAACCATTAAACAAACTTTTGCATATTCTTTTTTTCCATTTCATTTCTTTATATATGTTGTACTTAAGGAAAGTGGTATATTAGTATGGACAACCTTGAGGTTGAGAGGATTTAAGTAACCCTAAGTAGGTCTTGTACCTTACACCTCTAGTTAACAATGTATGCCTTTCTTACTTTCATGCATGTATGTGAAATTTTGGATAAGGAAAACCTTTTCTACTTAAGAAAATCATGCATCTAAATCTTCTAAATTTTCTTAAATGAATAACTTAGCATGCATCATAAAGTGTGTTAATTATCTACATTTGCATGTTTAGATATGCTTATGGTCCATCTATATGCATGTTATATATGTTGGGAAAGAATTGAAGTAATGTATGTTATGTGAATTTTGATTCATTTTTCTTAATCTTAAAATGCCTTTCTTTTTGGATATGTTTGTTTAGAGTTGATCTAAACTTAGGATTAATTAAAAGATGTAATTAAAACATTCACCTAAATGAAACTAAAATGTGAAATTACCTTAGAAATTATTTAAGGATTAGGGAAGGAAAGAGAAGTTCTATTCTCTTTCCCTATCTTCATAACTGTAATTAATTGTAAGTTTCACTTAAACCAAATTAAAACATAAAAAATAAAAATAATCCAAAACACTTAAACAACTTAAATGAAACCCTCCTCTAAGTTGAACATATTCTTCACACTTATAAAATTCAAACCTAAAGTCCTAAGCTAAGCATACCACACAAACCTTCAAAGCACACACATTAGCCTAAGTCACCACTTCTAGCTTTAGGTTAGGTCGGTGCATGGTTTGATGTTATATTTTATTTTGTGATAAATATTTTAGACTGGATGTTAGGGTGTATGCTCATAGAATGAATGGTAGGACATGCTTAGTCTAACTATTCTTTTCTATAGGGGATTGTGCTAAACGGGTGCTATCATAAATAAAAAATATAAATGCTTCTTGCTTGCAAGTGTTTATACCCCTTTGCATAATCCACAGGCTGGGTGAACTTATTCACCCATGTGTGGGGTGATAAGTCCAATATACATGCTTGGGATTTGTGTGGTATGATTTTACTAACCTTTATTTTTGCAGCTGTTAGTTAGATTTATACTTTTCCTTTTCATGTAAAAATGTGTATATTTAGGATTTTAGAATGATTTGTTATGGGGGATTAGGATGAGCATTGGTCATAAGATCCTATCTTATGCACCATGTGAAGCTTTGGAGCATCTACCATTCAACTATCCAAAGGAAGATCCAAAGAAAGAAAGAAGAAAAGAAAAGAAAGAAAGAAACAAAGAAATAAAGAAGAAAGAAGAAAGAAGAATAAAGCTTGAAGACCCCCATAACAATGAATTCCTTAGCTTAAATTATAAATTTAATTTATTTATAATTCAGGTTGTATAAGGGTAGAGCTCGGCTACCCAATTTGATATTTTTGGATTTGTGCGGTGATGCCCGACCATAAACGGTCATTTATTCTTTTTTTTGGCTAGTTTTATAAATTGATTGATGTTTGTTTAACTTGCACATTTAAGTAGCATGATTTTTCCTAGTTTCTTCCTTGTTCTATGTATGGCCTGGATGTGGATTAGGCTCTTTAGAGGAAAAAAAATCTTTTACCCAACTTAATAATTCAAACTAAAACTAAACAACTCATAACCTCATTTAAAGCTTAGGATTAAAAATCAAATAAAAGAATTAGAAACCCCTTAGCTAGATGAGTTCTTTTCTTTAAAATATCATGCACAATAGCATCTTATTTCATTCTTGATTAAAGGGCCATCTTTGCCATAGAACCGAGCTTGACCTTTAAGGGCCGTGGTAGAAACTCACCTCCTAAACTTCTCACTGATTTTGACCAACAATCTACTTTCTCATGCATTAGTCATAAAAATCCTATTAGCCTGAGTCAAAATGATTGTCCAAAAATGAAATAAAATGAAATTTGAAATGCATTAGATTTATCATTTGAAGCATGCCATTTACACGATCTAGTCTCTTTAGGAGGTGAGTTTAAGGACTTAGTCTCTTTCTAAATAAAAATAGCCTAGATATCTTGCATAAGCATAAAGACTTGCCTACATGTATTTAAAATCATAGAGGAGTTACTGGCCACCCCGTGTAAGTCCAAGTTGTCGGGTGGTTTGTCCTCTCTTGTGGAGGCAAACTAATTATCCATTTTGGCCTTGGATTTAGGTTGCACTTTCGGGCCTCGCCAAAGCTCCCTAAATTTAGGTTCTGAGGTTGCTTCTCCTATTTGTGGGCCATAAGCATAATTTCTCACCTCTTAGGCATTTCTTTAATCTTGTATTAAGGAATCTTAAGTCCTAAAATTCTAATGAAAAATGTAACTCAAACAAATTAAATCAATTTCCAAAATGTAAAGCCCAACTATAGGATAGTTTAAGATGCTCGTTAGGTTTTCTAGCATCATGAGCATCTCCTACTTAATCACATTTTGGCTTCGATAATAACCCCCTCTTTTGATCAATCCCATTTGATCTTCAAAAATACAAACCATGATTGATAGTTCTTCCTATTAAAATATTCAAAGACAATGATCATTTACCTTAATTGAGAGTTTTTCTAAAAGATCGTGTCCTTTAGGATGTAATTAACTATGGGGGCTTGCCTCTGTAGGGAACTTAACAAACCCAGTTTAAAATAAACTTTGCTTTACTTTTTCATGTAAAGTAGGGGAAGAATCTCTGGTACATATGCAGACCCATCGCCCTTAGGAGTCCTTATTGAGGTGATTGGTTCCATTAAAGGGTAGTGACTTCTATCTTTTGAGATAGTATACTATACCTTGATGACGTATCCGATCACCTAAATAAGTACATCTATGAATCTGCGTGGCATCTTACCAAGATGAATTTCCACATATATAATTTTTTCTCTCCTTTCACCACAGATTTGAAGGCAACTCAAATATGTGTGTGGGAATTTTTCTCCACAAGGTCATGTCCACCACCCTCCTTGGTGCCCATGTGGATCAATAGAAGGATGCCAAGTGGCCTTGAGAAAGAAATGGTCAAATTCCAAGTAAATTTGGTCATAGGATACCCTTTGACCTAAGGGAAAAGAAGTCATTTAGCTATGAGTTTGATTTGGGCAGATTTGAAATGATTCAAAAATAGGTTATGCCAAATTTCAAGTGATTTGGAGTTCATTTCATTTGAATTGGCTCAATTTGACCCATTTAGGTCAAGTTGGGTCAAATTGATTTAGGTTAACCAATTGGTCAAATTGGGTCAAACCATGGGTTAGAATAAGTTCAAATGATCATTTGGAATTTATGTGTATCATTGGTTTGGTTCAATTTGGTTTAGATTTGATTTTGATTCATTTAGGTTCATTTAGGTCAAATGGGTCAAGTTGACCCATTTGACATAAAAGCCATGGGTTGGTTTAGCTTGGTTGATCATTTAAAATGTATTGCTTTGGTTTCAATCAATTTTATTTGGTTGATTTGACCTTTTAGTTGTCATGATAATCTATTGGTTAATCAATTGAAGCTTTCAAATTCAAGTAATTTGGAATGAACTTGAGCCATTGGTTGCAATCAATTTGGCTTAGATCAATATTTGACTCAATTGATTTTTTAGGTCAATTTGGATTGACTTAGGTCAAGTGGCCAATTAGACTTGGTTTTGACTCAATTGATGACTTGGTCATGTTCAATCATCGATTATGGATTGGTTTAGATCAATGGTTCAATCAATTTGATTCATAGTAAATTTTGGCTTGTTTAGGTATCATTTGGGCTAAGTGTTGACTTGATCAAAGGATATGTTTGACTTGGTTTGACCCAATTTGAGTGATTGACCATTTTAGGATGATTTTTTGTTCACAATGTGAGGCTTGGATGGGCTTAGTTCAATCCAATTTGGGTTGGATTAAAACATAGCTAAAAAAGGTGTTTTAGGTCACTTTGCATCAAGTCAGCCTAAATGGGTCAATTGGCTTAATCAAGACTTGATTCAAGTTTGGTTGAACTCACATATGGACTTATGATGGAAATATAAATCCAATTGTAAGTGATTTGGAGTCAAATGGGTTTTGGTTCATTTAATAATTTCAAGTCAAAAGGATGAACATGGGTTTGATTTGAGTTAGTTTGATTTTGGTTTGATGATTTTAGTTTATGTTTATATTTGGGCATGTGATTGAAGAAGTGATTGTTTGAAGAGAAAATCCAAGGGTTTGGATTGATTTGAGAATGATTTGACTAAATCAAGAATCGCTTAAAGGAAATAAATTGGGTTTGATTTGAGTTTCAATTTATATTGATTTGATTTTTATTTGAATTTATATTTCATTTATATTTATGAATATAATTGAGAATATAAATGATCCATGAGAGAATCATGTAAATTAGGAGTGATTTGATTATGAATTTGGCTAAAGTAGGCCAAAAGTTTGGAAAAGGGATTTTGATTTGGTTTAATTTATATTCATTTGATTTGGATGATTTGGATGCCAATTTTATTTATAATTGTGAACACAAATGATGGAATATCTGATTTATAAAGAAATCGCTTTTTGGGTTGATTTGAATGGCTTTAGATGTGATTCATAAGGCTTAAGAAGGTTTTGAATTTGTAATTGATCATGGGTTTCAATCGTTTGATTTGGAATTGATTCATGATTTAGATTTTGAAATTTGGATTTGGATTTGAATTTGAAGTTTGGTTTGAAAGAAGGAATAAAGTATTGGGTTCAAACTATAGGGTAGGAAAGTCCTCCTAATACCCCTAAGCATAACCTATTCCAATGGCTAACTCTTCTGAGTCTCTAGGGTTAGATTAAGTGTTTACCTAATCACTAGAAGTATCTTAAGATTAAGGAACTCTTAGTGCCTAGAGGAGTCTTATGGCTAAGATGGAAAAGTTGAGAGCTCACTCCAGAGAGGTCAACAATGTTGCATGGTATGATGTATATTTTATTTTCTGATGTATTATTTCAGACAGAATGTTAGGGTGTATGCCTTATAGACTGAATGGTAGGTTGTGATTAGCCTAATCATATTTGCAGATTGTTCTTAAGGAGCATTTAAAATAAATATAAATATTCTCTTTTCAAGTCGCTTAAACCCCCTAAGTATAATCCAAGTTAGGACAGGTGGGCTTGGTTACCCATGTGCAGGGTTCTAAGTCCAAATTATACATATAACTGTTTGGGTTGTATGATGTGGTTTGCTAACACTTATTTTGCAGGTATAGTTAGATTTACCTTTCTTATTTTTAATGTAATTTTGTATTATGAATTGGGATTAGTGTTATGGGGGATTATGATGAGTAATGGTTGGAAGGCTTTGTCTTGGGAAGCCTTGTGATGCCTTTGAAGCAAACACATCCAAATGAAGAAATGAAAGAGATATGAACAATGAAGACAAGAAGACCCCCATAGTATTTATTCATTTGTAAATTATAATTATTCATATTTTGGGTTGTATAAGGGTAGATTTGCCACCATTTCTTCTTGAGGTTATGCGATTACGCAGACCTTTATTCTTTTGCATTAGATTTATAAAATGTATGATATTATATTTAAATTATGTAATAAAAATAGCATACCTTTTTCTAGTTTCTTTATGAATAATGATTTAATGTGTGGCTTAGATCCGATTAGGCTCTTAGGGAAAAATTAATTTTTTTACCTCAACTAAAACTCATAACTAAAGTTTTAAATAATTCATAACCAACATAAAGTCTAGGCATTAAATCAAGATAATTAAAAGATTTAGCAACCCTTTAGCTGAATGTTGTATGTTTAACATCATGCATTCATATTACTTCACTCTTGTTAAGAGAGGTTTCCATCCTTGCATGGACTTGAGGGCCCTCATGGTGAAATACACCTCTTTCTCTCTGATTTGGCCCATAATCTCATTTCATCATGCATTTAGACATATAAAAATCCTATGACCTTTTTCAAAATGAAGTGTCAAAATCAAATAAAAATTAAAAAGATTTGCATTAGACTAAGTCATTGCTCATACCACTCATGCTCTAGTCTCTTAGGGGTGGGTTTAAGGACTTTAATCTCTTTCTAAATTAATAACATTTCAACTATCTTGCAAAATCATATGACTTGCCTACATATTTTTAAAGCATAAGAGGAGTTAGCAGGCTACCACTCTAGACAATTATAAGTCCAGCAATCGAGTGGCTTACTCTCTCTTGTGGAGGTAAACCTTATACCCATCTTTGCTTAGATTCAGGTTGTGCTTTGGCTCTTGTTAAAGCTCCCTAGATTTAGGATCTGAAATAGTTGTTTCCTTCGGGCTACAAGCATAAATCCTCACTTCTTAAGCATTTTCATAACCTTGTGTTGTTGGATCATAAGTTATAGCAATCTAATAAACTTTCAACTCAAATAAATAACTCTCTTCATTTTCAAACATATAAAGCCCAATTATAGGGTAGGTTGTAATTCCCACTAAGTTTCTTAGTATCAAGAGCATTCCCTACTCATTTACTTTAGTCTCAATAATAAGTCTCTCCTTTCAATCTTTTCTAATTGACTTTTCAAACATAGCCAATTTATTGATAGTCTTATCATTGAAATCTTTGGAGGCAATAATTGTCTACTTTATTCGAGATTATTCCTAAGGAATTCACCTTTCTTAAAATGTAATTAACTATGTGGGCTTACCTCTATAAAGAACTTTAGAACCCAATTTAATATAAACCCTACTTTATTCATCCATGTAAAGTCAGAGAAAAATCTCTGATATATTCAAAGACCCATCATATTTTAGAAGTCCTTATTAGGTGATTAGGTCCATTGAAGGGTGATGCCCTTATCTTTCTAAATAGTATACCATACCTCAATGCCATATCTGATCACTTCAATAAGTACTCCCTCAGATCTACGTGGTGTCCCCCATATACATATCTCAAAAATAAACACCATAGATTTTTCTAGCAACTCAATTGGGGATAGTTCCTCTCTCCATCTCTAGTAGATAATTGTTATCTCAAAGCATCGATAATGAACTTATGTTTCATATAAGCCTGAGACTATCTTTCTTCGTTGGCACTTAGCTTATTTTATTCTTAAGCAAAGCTAGCCAATATCTCTTAGGTTTTAGGATCTCAAGTCATGTAGGTCTTGAAACCCCTATTGGGTCCCACAATAGGTAAAAGATAAAATCAACTAATGAAAGGAGATGACTAAAAATCAAGAACATCTTTACCACTAGCTTGGTGAGGCAAGGTTCACCTTATACTTAAGAAAATAAAACCCTTTTACAAAATTTCACTTTCCAAAAGCACTTTTTCAAAATCCACATAATAAAAGATTTGCACAAAATTCATAAGAAGTTTTAAAAAGCATAAAGATAATCAAACCTCATTTAACAATTTCTATAATTATTACATGGAGATTCTTTTCAAAATCAAAATAAAATAAATTTAAAATCCCTTTTTCAAAAAGCACATCTTTTTGAAAATAGTTATCTCCCTTCAACATACCCAAATTTGTTGAATGAAGACTATACTTACAAATGAAATCATGACATAAAATTGAAACTCCACTTAGCATATTTCATATATGCCAGAGTAGGAGTTTCTCTCTTTTAAAAAGCAAGATATCACACACAAAGCCAAGGCATATTTGAACTCCATTTGACATACCCAAAATTGTCAAATGAGGGTTCCCTTTCTTTTTGGAAAATCAAAACAAAATTGAATTCTAGTTAGCACACTTATATTTGTTAAATAGAATTCCTCTTTTCCAAAGTCTTGAACATCAAAACACCTTTGAACTCCATTTGACATGCCCAAATTTGTCAAATGAGAGTCCCATTTTCAAAAATCATAAAAAACAAACTGAACACTATTTAACATACTTAAATTTGTTAAATAGATTTCTCTCTTTCACAAATCATAAACACATTTGGACTCCTACTTAACATAACCAAATTTGTTAAGTGCCTCATTTTCAAATCAACACATTTGGCATTTAATTAACATACCAAATTTGTTAAGTAAAAGGCCCCATTTTTCAAATCAAATCAACATATGTCCCACATATTCATCACAAACTAAGATGTTTTCACTAAAATTTTCAAACATATAAATGAAGACTTTTTTTAGCATACCAAATTTGCTAAGTAAAAGTTTTTCAAATCAAATCCTCAAGCAAAACATAAAACACATATCCAAATCAATTTTTTAAACAAGACATATATATATATATATATATATATATATATATATATATATATATATATATATATATATATATATATATATATATATATCCAAAGTCTCTGAATATTTGAACTCTGCTCAACCAACCTAAATTAGATGAGTATGGATTCCAAATCAAAATCATATGGCAAAGTCTCTCCTCCAATTATCAAAAATCTCTCCAAAATTTAATGAACCCCACTTAGCATACCTAAATTTATTAAGTGTGGGTTCAAATTTCAAATCAAATTTTGGAAGTCAATGATTGAAGACAAGTATCAAGGCAATGGTTTTGACTCAATTATGTTTCAATAAATGCAGTGAGTTCAGCGTTATCAGTCTATTCAGCCTTCATCAGTGCAATTATTATGGCATCTAGCAAGTTGTTTTCTTCTTTCCCTCTAGTGTAAATCTAGCCTTGGATCAGGTCAATCTCACCACTACCACGGCCATGCATCTGATTTACTTTAGTCGTAGTTTTGAGAGAGTCCAAGTTACTAGCGAGGGGACAGCCATCACAACAATTAGCAGGGTGGAGATGGCAGGACAGATCCCACTTATCTACTTTTACATTCCATCCCACTGAAGTTCTCACCAAGAGGCTATCGTGGTTCCCACACCCCAATCGTGTCTGTCAGACAAGCTACTCACATGAGCTCCTTTGAGAGCTACTACCTCCTCTTTTGACACCCTAAACGGGAAGACTATATTGGCTTCTAAGATAGTCTCTACCTAGGGTTTCTCTTCGCTTTACTCACCCGCACCCAAAGATCTGTAAATGGGTTAAGACATCATGAGTGGACAAACTGAGAGAGACACGCTTCCAAGTCATGAGGAGGGTTCTCTCAAGATTCCACTCTGAGTGATGGTTTCCTATCTCCCGTGCTCATGGGAGAAGGATTAGGAGGATCATCGACGCCTCCACCACACGCACACTTTGAAAGCTATGGAGCAGGCTCTATGCATAGGATTATTCTCGTTGGGTTGGTAGAGCTACAACACTTCAAGCATATTATTTGACTTGAGATCTGATCCCTAGGAGCATTAGGGTCAATCAGTGAAGAGATGGAGGCTCAAGTATCAATCCGTGGGAAAAGAGAGAGACATATGCCAAGTATGGCAGCCTCCTCCGATTGATTTCATCATCGCATATTCAACCAATATTTTCTTACTAGCACGCCCCATGAAGAGGCGATCTCCAGCTGAGAGGTAATAAGTGTTGCCATCACACCGCTCCACTCACCATCCACCATCACTCATTCAGCTTATAGCATCTACCACCACCAAGCTTGGGAAAGACCATCCACCGGTGATGTTACGCTATACTCATCCACTCCACCTGTTGAGGTGAGATCGAGCTCCCCCACTCAATCCCTTGCCTTAGTTGTGATTAGGAAGGAGTGGTGACCCAAGAGTGTCATGGTCGGATCACCTCCACCGCAGATAGAGGGAACGAAGGGAGGGGACATAGACATAGTCCCATGACTGATCCCAGTGAGGAAGTCTTGTCGAATTTGGTGCATAAGTTAGAACAGTCTAGATTTCTATCAAGCATCTAATATAATAAATTGCTCACTAGATGATATATTAGCGAATTACTTTGCCAAGAAGAGACAGATTCTCAGAAGTGACCATTTAGATCAGGAGTAGGATAGAGTACACTTTGATCTAGATGAGGATGACATGTTAGATTTATGACATCCAGATTGACAGGTCCTTACAATGATCAAAGATAAAGTAGAAGGTGTCGTTCTTAAGAAAAGTGACACTTTCACTGACTACACTCTCCACCATAGGCAGAAGGATGATCACATTGATAGGATGGAGAAGAAAGTAAAGGAGTTGATCGAAGTGGTTTTAACATTGCAAACTTTAGCCCTAGTTTCATAGCCTTCTCCTATGATAGCCGACAGACCAGAGTTGGTACATACTTTAGACCATCCTAGGTGCACTCCCATAGAGGATGATGCTTGTAACTTGAATAGGAAGGTCACAGATGGCACCTCCATACATAAAAAGGATATTAAACACATGGTAGAGCAGTAGGTGAGGAAGTTGCATTTGATTGGTATGCTAAACTGCCTAATAGTTTGGTAAGGACTTTTGCTGAGTTGGAGCACCTCTTCATCAAGAGGTTTGCTGGAGCTCAGTAAAGTGTGAATGTAGGCAATCTCGTTGTAGCGAAGCAGAACTCCAATGAGTCTCTTATTGATTATATTCTCAAGTGCAAACCAATCATGAATGCAGCCATGTGAATAAAGATGCCATTGAAATTCTTCTCAAGAATATCCATGGCCCTATCAACTTCATGCTTAAGGGCTTTACCATCAGGATATTTGAGAAATTAATCAACAAGGCGGTTAGCCTACAAGAGAAAGCCAAACAGTTTCCCTTCCCCGACCAATCATCTCGACCCAAGCCATAGAAGGTGTTCGAGAAGAAGCCAGGGATAGTTGTAGTAGTGGATAAAGGGAAGAAGCTGGCCAGAGTTCAATATAAGAGACCCCAAGTTCAACAACCTCTTTTACCACCTTCTATGCCACCACCTCACCATCATTTAGATAAGCCACAAGCTGGTACCACCTCAATAGTCTACCCAATAGCAGTACTCATACCCACCACGAGGTAGTTATTACCCACATACTCTTGCTGATATATTGAATAATCCATAGTCATTCAAGAGGAAGATAGTTAGGAAAATCTTTAAGAATATCTTAAAAAACCTAACTTTCAACTGCCACAGCCCAAGAGACCAGAGGAAGTGGGCAAGAGTAATCATCCTAACAAATACCCCTACCACCGCATGATTAGCCCATGTCTTAGTGGATTGTATTACTTTTAAGAACTAGTTTGAGTGTAGCTACAAGTTAGGCACTATAGTTATCCCTAAGGAATACTTATTAGAACAACCATCTAGCTCTATTAAGGTAATTCTTAGAGATACCTATGATCCTCTTAAGATAAAAGAAGGTTGGGATATTGCCTCATCCCAAACCTCTAAAAAAGTTATTTCTAAGATCAAGAAACTTTCTTTACATGTGCTTAAGGTAGCTCAAACCTCCAACATCAAGGAAGGTTTGCAAGTTGCCAAAGATAACTTGAAGAAAGTGACAGCCCAACAATAGCTCACCCTACTTGCCGAGATAGTTCAGTAACACAACCACCATCTGAGTCCAGCACTCCATCCACTTGTAGACTTCTTTCTCTCTATTCCTTCTACCGCTAGAGTGTTGATCGGGAAGGACATTAAATCCCTTAATCCGCTTACTTTGTTGGACTTCTATCATATACCTCTGCCTAAAAAGAAATCAATAAAGAAAGCAGATTTTACTTACATCTTGTCCACTTCTAATACACTTGATTTTATTCCTGTTGAAAACTCTCTGTGTCTAGAAAATATTAATAGCTCTAGTCATTTTGATCCCCTATCTTTTGATTCAAAATAAAACTTTCCTTTTCTAAATCAATCAAGTTCACCTCTTGAGAATGACTTGGAGTCAACTGACTTCGAGGATCCCATAGAAGAATTTGTAGGTACACCTGATGAGAAGGCAGAACTTTCCATAAGTTCATCATTTCAAGAAGTCAACCCCAAGCATTGTGGCAAAGTTCTACCTCTAGGTAGCACCATAGAATAAGGGTAAACAAGTCATTGGTTTCAGTGAGCCGATAGCTCCTCCACAAGATGCTCTGCCTATGGTTATGCTTGTGGAAGACCAAGTTAGAGTTGATTACAATGTCCTAGCTTATCTTAGAAATTTGCCAGCTAAGTTAATCTTATATGATGCTGTTGTATTTATTTTCAGAATTGTGGAACACCATGCAGATCTTAGGGGGTACTTATTAAATAGATCAAGTACGATATTAAGGAATGATGCACTACCTTGAAAGATAGAAATCATTACCCTATAATGAACTTAATCACGTAATAAGGACTCCTAAAACATGATGGGTTTTCGAATGTACCAGAGATATTTCTTCTATTTTACATGGAAAAGTAAAGTAGGGTTTATTTTAAGTCGGGTTCGTTAAGTTCTGTATGGAGGCAAGCCCCCATAATTAATTACATCCTAAGGAATGGGATCCCTTATGAATACTCTTGATTAAAGTAGACAATTAGGGTCTCCAAAGATTTCAAGGCTAGACTATCAATAAATTGGTTATATTTGAAAAATTAAATGGGATTGTTTAAGGAGAATACTTATTTTAAAAGCCAAAGGGAATAAGTAGGAAATGCTCATGATACTAGGATGCCTAGTGAGCATTCCAATCTATCATATGGTTGGGCTTTATATGTTTGAAATTGAAGAGATTGATTTTCTTAAAGTTGATATTTTATTAGAAAGCTAGGACTTATAATCTCATAACACGAGGTTGTGAAAATGCCTAAGAGGTGAGAATTTATACTTGTAGCCTAAAGGAAATGGTTATCTTGGATCATGGATCTAGGGTGCTTTAGCAAGAGCTAAAGCATGACCTAAATCTAAGTGAAAATGTGTATATGATTTACCTCCACAAGAGAGGATAAACCACCCGACTGCTAGACTTACAACCGCCTGGAGTGACAACCAGCTAACTCCTTGTATGCTTTAAAATCATATAGGCAAGTAATATGATTTTCATGATAGTTAGGTTCTTATTATTTAAAAATAGACTAAAGTCCTTAAACCCACTCTCTAAAAAGACTAGAGTATGAGTGGTATGAGTAATGACTTAGTATAATGTAAATCTTTTCAAAATTTATTTATATTTGACACTTCATTTTCACAAAGGCTTTGGGATTTTTGTATGCCTAAATGCATATTGAAATGAGTTATAGGCCAAATCAAGAGAGAAGAGGGTGAAGCTCCGAAAGTAGGAGTTGCTCTCATAGGCCAAGCAGTTCCCATGCGTGCAAGAACGGAAGCCCTCATTTTTGCAAGAGTGGTAGAAGATGCATGCATGATATTAGACATACAACCATACATCTAAGGGGTTGTTAAATTTTTAATTATCTTGATTTAATACCTAGGCTTTACATGAGGTTATGAGTTATTTAGAAATTTAATTATGAGTTGTAGTTGGGTAAAAGATTTATTTTTTTCTAAGAGCCTAATCGCATCCAAGCCATACAACAAACACCAATCATAAAGAAACTATGAAAAGGCATGTCATTTCTATTACGCAATTTAAACAAAATAACAATCAACTTTATAAAACTAACACAAAAGAATAAAAGGTCGGTGTAGTCAAGTATATATAAATGTGTTTCACCCTTATACAACCTAAAAATATAAAAGAATAATTACAATTTACAAATGATAAATGTTATGGGGGTCTTCAAGTCTTCATATTTTTATGTCTTTATGTATCTTCCTCCTTCTTTGATTTGGTTTACTCCACTTCGAAGGCATCACATGGCATATAAGACATAGTCTTCTAGCCAATGTGAATCCTAATTCTACCATAGGACTAATCATAATTCCTAATTGCAAAATTATATTAAGAATAAGAGAAGTAAATCTAACTGCACCTATAAAATAAGTGTTAGTTAAACACACATACAACCCAAGAAGTTATATTTATAATTTGACTTAGCGCATATGGGTAACCAAGCTCACTCCTAAGCTTAAGGGCTTAAGCAAGAGAGAGCATTTATATTTATTTTTAAGCACCCCTTAAGCATAATCAATTATAAAAATATGATTAGTTAATCACGCCTAACATCCTCTGAAACATACACCTTAACATCTAGTCTAAAATAATACTTCACAAAATAAAACATACATCAAATCATGCATCATCCTAACATAAATCTAGAAGTGGTGACTTAATCTAATATGTGTGTATTAAAACTTGTGTGGTATGTCCTAACTAGGCTTTAGAGTTAAGATTTTCTAAGTGTAGAAAGATTCAATTTAAAGGGTGGTTTCACTTCAAGTGCTTTAATTGATTGACAAGTTTTAATTTGTGTTTTCTTTGGTTTTATGTGACCTATACTTAGCAACTAAGTGTTATAAAGAGAAGAAAGAGGATTGCCCTCTTTCATCCTTACCTAAGCCACTTTCAAAAGCATGTTAATTTAATTTAGTTCTCTTTAGTGTGTATGTTATCGATGATGCAAAAGAATGGTACAACATTATCTATATGATGACAATTTAATTAAATTAATCTTAAGATATCTTTCATGTTGAATATAATTCTTTAAGATTAATACAAAAATAGAATTAATAAAATATTTAATGAATCATTCACTAAAAAGAAACCAAGTCATAAAAATATGCCTTTAGAAAATAACTTAGGATAGCGATGAAGGGATTAAGCCTCTTTCTTCTCTTTACAATTCCTAGATGATAAGTAAATATCAAATAAAATAAAATGAAATACAAATTAAAATCCACCAATCCTCTAATTAACTTAAAGTGAAACTACCATTTATATATAAATTAAATAATTCTAAACTTAGATAATTATAATTCTAAAGCCTAGCTAAGACATACCACACTAAGCCTAAACACACACATTATAGCTTTAAGTTAGGGTGGTGCATATTGTGATGTTGTGTTTTATTTTATGATGTAATATTTTAGACTAGATGTAGGATTATTTTTGTAGACCGAATGTCATGCCATTATTAGCCTAATATTATTTTTATAGGGAATTGTGTTAAAGGGCCACTCTAATCATAAATATAAATGCTCATACTTGCAGGTTGATTATGCCCTTTTGCATAATCCATATTAGGACATGTGGGTTTGGTTACCCATATGTAGGGCTAAGTCCAAATTATGAAATATAACTGTTTGGGTTTGTATGTATGTTTAGTTAACATATGTCTTGCAGGTGTAGTTAGATTTTATTTCATTATGTAAATAGAAATTAGAATTAGTGATTAGATAAATGGCTAGAAGGCAAAGTTCGAGAAAATCAGAAGCCTTGAAGCAAATCAAATCAAAGGAAGAAATGAAGAAAGAAGATGAATAACGAAGATCCCCATAGCATCTAATTTCAATTGTAGTTGTAACTATTCTTTTATAATTCATGGTGTATAAGGGTAGAGCTCAGCTACCCAATCTTTCTCTTTTCCAGGGTGTACGGCGGCACCTGGTCGCACCGGCCTTTTATTCTTTTATGAAATCTATACATGTTTGATTATTGTGTTTAATTTGTGGAATAGAAATTGCATGTTTTTCATGGTTTCTTAACAATTGATGTTTGAATGTGTGGTCTAGATGCAGTAGGCTCTTTAGAATAAAACTAATTTTTTTACCCCAATTAATAACTCATAATCTCACTTTAAATCCTAAGCTATAAATAAGATAATTAAAAGATTTAACAACTCCTTAGTTGAATGATGTATGTCTCAACAATCATGCATATCATATTATTTCTTTCTTGAATAGGGAGAGTCTCCACTCTTGCACGATAGGGGAATGCTTGACCTGTGAGGGCATCCTTGTAGTGGAGAACACCTCCTCCCACTGATTTAGCCAATAATCTAATTTCATCATGCATAATTATTTTAAGCCTTTGTCCAAATCAATGTGTCAAAATGATGTAAAAATTTATAAAATTTTACATTTAGTCTAAGTCATATCTTCATGCCATGATCTAGTCTCTTAGGGAGTGAGTTTAGGGTTTTAGTCTTCTTTCCTAATTAAATAATAATCTAGCTATCTTGCATAAACATAAGACTAGTCTACATAGTTTTGAATCGTAGGAGGTGTTGGATGGTAGCCACTCTAGGTGGTTGTAAGTCTATAAGTTGGATGAGTTTACCCTCTCTTATGGAGGTAAACTACTATGCCCCCTTTTTGTTTAGATTTAGGCCGAGCTCTAACTTGTGCTAAAGCACCCTAGATTAGGATTCGAGGTGGCTTGTTTCTTTTGGGCTACAAGTATAAATCCTCACTTCTTAGTTATTTTCACAATCTTGTGTTGATGGACTATAAGCCCTAGTATTCTAATAAAATCTCAACTCAAATAAAACTAAACTCTCACTTTCAAACATATAAAGCCTCACCATAAGGTAAATTTGAGTACTCACTGGGCTTCCTAGTATCATGGGTACTCCCTACTTATCTTCCTTTGAAATGCAAAAATAAGTCTTTCCAAATTGAACATTCCCACTTGATTTTCTAAAATACTCAATTTATTGATAGTCTAACATTTAAATCTTTGGAGATATGATTGACTACTTTAATCGAGAGTATTTTTATAAAATCCAACTTCCTAGGATGTAATTAACTTTGGAAGTTTGCTTCTATAGGGAACTAAAGAACCCGACATAAAATAAACTCTGCTTTACTTTTCCATGTAAAGTAGGTAAAAGATCTCTGATATATAGAAAACCTACTTGTGTTAAGAGTCCTTATTAAGTGATTTAAGTCCATTGTATGGTGATATTTCTATCTTTCGAAGTAGTTTATCATTCTTTAATGTCATACCCGATCACTTTAATAAGTACCCTCTAAAATCTGTATGGTATCCACTCGACTCCAAATTAAAATACCACAACACTAGTACCAAATTATATGTATGTTGAATTCATCATCATGTGCAAGCATCAATTTAATTGTCCATGCATGCATACAATCTCTCAAATGCATGAATGAGAATGATCATCAAACTCTTATAATCTTAAACTGCAATGACCATTATTGCCAGGGGCAGACCCAAGTGATAACGACGGTGGGCAAATGCCCACCCTGAAATATTAATTTTATGTAATAGGATGAAGAATTTTGCAATTTGCACATTTGCCAACCTAAAAATATTAATTTTATTCAATTAGATGGAGAAGTTTATAATTTTTCCCATCCTCAAAATAATTCCCACCTTAAGAATAATTTTGAGATGAATATTAGCAAATAGTATTATATACACATCTTAAAATAATTTTAATTTTAACTTATTGTAATCTCATGTAATCAATATTTTTAACTCATGTAATCTAGTTATAAACTATATTTTATAATTTTATAATAATTTTAAATCATAAATTTTTTTAAAAAATCTTTATATTGTTAGTTATATTCCTCTTATAAATTATATTTATATTTATATATTAATATTACAATTTTTTTAAAAATATTTAATATGCACATATTAATTAAATTAATGTTAATTAAATTTATAAATTACTTAAATTGATCTACTTCATATAAATTTTTTAAAAAAATTTATTTTGTGCTTAGTATTTCAAAAATGGATAAAGAGGATTTTAATCTTTTATAGTCATCAAATAATTTAATCTATAAATCTTTGGAAAAACTAATTTATATATTTAATCTTAAGAAGGTGAGTAAACTATAAATTATAGGCTATAATTTTCTCATTTCTATCTATTTATAATTTTCTCTTATAAATTTGATGATTTTATCTTACTAATTATTTGTATTTTTCTAAAATTAAAAATATTATATAATTTTATTTATTCAATTATGATTATTATTATTATTATTTAATTATTATATTATTTAATTTTTTTAAAATATTAACCACTTTGAAAAAAGAGTTAGTTCCGCCCCTGATTATTGCATTTGCCTATCAATCACACATAAATTACATATCGCATTCATCGCGTGTATTCGGCAACCATGCACCTAATTCAAATGATGAAATTTGATAAATTTTTAATCTTATAAAATTTATTTTCAAACTCTAACAAAACAACCAATTAGCTCTGATGAACCATCTTTATAATGAAAATGCATTATTATAAAAATGGAAACATTAATACAATTCATTTAATTTAATCAATTTCATGTGGCAAATATTACACTTTCACAAATATTATCTTTTATGAATAATTGCATCTATGCGGTTAATTTTTGCTAAAATCTCAATCAAAATGAGCTCAAATGATATCAAATTAAATAAAATATTAGTTCAAAATTTAATATAAATAATCTTAAAATTTTAAAATAATATAAAATTGTAATTACATCAATCATAAGTACCGTATGATTATAATTAAGCTGATTTTAATCAAATCTAGAATTATCTATTCTAAGTTTGTAATTAGCTCATCACTGAAGAAGCTTTAATATATGGATTTTTACATATACAATCAATCTATTTTTTTTATATTTACAAATCAACGTCTTTTGATCTTAATTTTTCAGCTTGACAATCAATTATTTAAATTCATAGGAAAAGTGCAACTCATAATTTTAAAATTTTTAACGATTTGATCGTGATACACAAATATGCAGGTCTTATAGTTTAAAAATAAATTAATAAAATAATTAAATTATAAATATATATGTATTGAGTGGTTGAATTGTAAATATTCTTAATTTTTTTTAGAAATTGTTAAGAAAATAATAAATATTGTTAAAAGCTGATTTATCGTATATTGATAGCTTCAAACCTAAAAATATTATTTTTAAAAAAACAGAAAAAAAAAAAAAATTATTACAGCATTCAGTAATCAAAACAGAAAGTTTTCTAAAACTGAACTCGCGAAGAATTAGAAGAAGAAAAATTTTAACCAACCACTATAAATATGATCTAAAAACAAAATATTTATTTTACTTAATCTTATCTATTAAAGAAAACTAACATAAAATTTAAAAACAAAAACAGAAATGAGTTCTTTTCTTTTTTCTTTTTTAAAATCTTATCGTTAATTTTAAGAAAATTAATAATATGAATGGTGAAACAATTCTTGAGCTCTTATAATAAATAAAGAAATATCTTATTTGATCATCTCTATTTAAAAATTTGTGTTCGATTTCGTGTAAAGTTTAAATTTGATAAAAATATAAAATATTAAATTTTATTAAAATTTTTATTAATTTATAATATTATAATAATTATTATTTGATGTTGACTAATTTAATGAAAGGATTATTTTGACGAAACAGAATCAAGAATATAAATTTATTTTATATATCTTATAAAATAAATTTTCTTATAAATATTTTTTATATCTATAATATATATATATATATTATTTATATATTTTTTTTTTAATTATAATAATTTATAATTTATAAGAACAAGGTGAGAAATTTTCAATAATCAATGAATATATATTTGAAAAATATGTTTATTGTAACCATAAACTTCATATGAGAGAATTCTTTTTTAATTTAATTCTTTCATGGAGAGAGAGAGAGAGAGAATAATAAGAGTATTTATATGAATTTTACCTTTATATTATAGAGCATTTTGTGAGTCCAATAAATACAACATTGATGCTAATTTTTTAAACTATTTTTAAAAAAATCAAAACATAATAATGAATTTTATACCAATTTTTAATATTTTTTTAAAATTTTCATAATTTAAAATCTTAAAAATATATTATTAAAATAATATAAAACTCATTTAAAAATATATATTTTTTAATTCTTAACACAACAATTTTAAAAAAAAGTTTTATTCATTTATCAATTTATAATGTTTTGCTATAATTATTAAAACAATAAAATTTTATAACAATTTTAATAATATGTCTACATTCAACCAATTAAGATAAATAAATTTATAATATATAATAGTGGAAAATATTCTTCTTATCAATAGATATTTTTTCAATGTCGAGCTAATCACATATTTATAATTATTTTATTAATAGGCAAATTCCACATTTAAAACTTAAAAAAATTTAAAATTAATGTAAAATATTTAAAATTATCAATAGATTCATTGATAGTTTAGTCACAAGTAAAAAATATGCAAAATTTTGAAATTTTAAAGTGTTAAAATAATAATCTATGATTTTGTACCATCTTAATAATCTTAAAAGAAATTAAGGATTATTAAGAGCTATGAAATTAAGAGAACATTATTATTATTATTATTATTATTATTATTATTATTATTATTAATTATTTTTATATATATATATATAATCCATAATGGTTATTTTTTTATCATATTTTTTAAATTAGAATTAGAGAGATTTTGAAAAGAGAGTTGCTTAAGGCCTCATGTCGGGACCAAAACTTAAAGTAGATCCACTAACTTTTTTGTTTTATTCTTTAGCTTTAAATTTTTTTTTTTTTTTTTTTTTTAAAAATTAAATTATAAAATTGATGTAATAATTTAAATTTTATTATAAAAAATAAAAAATAATAATATATTGGTGTTTCACAAAAAAATTAGAGAGTAAAATCTCTATGATTGAGAGCAAGGAGGCCGGTCCTTCTTTTAGAACATTTTTTATGGAAGTCCCATGTCTCTTTTTTATATTGTTTATATTTTTCTAATATTTTATAGTTTTTTTTTTTTTTTTGTTATCATTCTAGCATCATCCAAAGCATTTTTTTTTTCAATTCCATTAAATAAAAGAAAAATTGATATTTTTTTAAAATAGTTTTCCAAACTAGAGGCCATCTTGACCTAATTTTGGTTATCCCTCCTCATCACCCTCTAAATCTCTTGGATTCTTATCAACTGCTATATATTGATTTACATATATTCTTTTAATATTTTCAAGCCTTTTGATATATCTATACATGCTTAAGTTATACTGGCAAATCAATATTTTCAAACTAGCAAATTGACCTAAATTATGCCAGCTTGACCTAATTTTGAATATTCGCCATTCATTAACCTCTAAAGACTCGGAACCTCATCAAACATTTTAGAACACATCCAATGATATTATATGTACAATCAAATCGCCCTTGGACTGAATTTAGTACGAAAGTCAGCACTTTCAATTGAGTTTAAAATAAAGTAATTCCTATAGAACATTCCAAGAATATACGATTTAAAGTCTAACAAATCAAAACTTACAATAACTATATGGAACGTTCTATATGACTGCATAATTGATTATGTGACCTAAAGAGCTGTTTTAAATAAAAAAAATTACCTTACTAAATTCAATGTAACCAATTATGTAATGTCCAAGGATCAATTCAAACCTATAAATAGGAGGACCCCATGAGTTCAAGAACCTTTTTTTGAATTCTAAGCTTGAAGGCTTAAATTCTTTATGTGCTTTTTCATTTTTCTCACTCTTTCTCTCTCTCTCTCTACATATTCTTTCTATTTTTCACTCATAGTCCCTTGCTATGCTAGATTGTGAGACCACAAACAACTAATATTTTTATGTAGTTGTATGCCCTAGGTCCTCCACCATAGCAACTAAACATAAATCACCACAAAGAGCTTTAGGATTGAAGATAACCTAATCCCTTAATAGACCCCTTCCTCTTGATTGCTACTACTTACACTAAAATTATTCTAATGACCTAATGATTTTCCTCACATCCATAGCCTCCCATCACAACTTAATAAAACTATTGCAAAAGATATTTTTTTTTTTTTTTTTTTTTTTTTGTTAGCACTAGCACATTAGAATTCTAGATCCTCCAAATACTTCTTACCACCTAATTTATTTTGGAAATTTTTTTGTATATATATATATATAATCCATAACATTGACTTATTATTTTTTATTTATTTTTTGTATTTTTTACTTCATTATAAAGGTTTCATGTAAAGCTATAAGGCAAGTCTTTAACGGAGGAACATTTGTTACTTTGGATTTTTAGTGATATTTTTTTAGAGTAAAATATATAATATTTTTTTTTTATTTTTAACATTACGAAATATTTGAAGGATAATAATAATTATCAAAATCTCATTAAAACTATAAAGGGGGAATTTGCTTAAGAAAACAATTATTTTCAAGCATTTTATAAAGCAAGGGCAATAGAGAAGTGTGCGAAAAAATGAAGCGGTTGAATAGTATTATTGGGGAAGCATAGATGAAGAGGATAAAAAAAGCTCGTTGGCTACTGCTGTTAACTAAATGAAATGAACACCTAAAGTACATTTCAGCTCGATATAAACGAAACATAACAATCATTTGTTCGATTCGTGATTTAAAACCTCAAATAAAAAAATTATATTATATTATATTATATATTATTATTATTACTATTATTATTATTATTATTATTATTATTATTATTATTATTGATTACTATTATTTTATTTATTACTATTATTATTATTATTATTATTATTTTATTACTATTATTTTTATTTTATTATTATTATTTTATCGCTATTATTTTATTTATTATTATTATTATATATATACATTTAACATATTAATATCACAACGTGTATGCAATGATTAAAACTTTATCGATACCGTTGAATCTTATCAAAAGCTTTGTTTATAAAATTTCGGTTTCTGCTAGTTAGTTAAATAAACATAACAGACATTTCAAGCTCGATATATAAACTAATTTAACAAAATAAATTTCAACGAAATTTAAAATTAAAAATTTTTTTCATATTTACATAGTGATGAGGAAGTAACTACTAAGTCAATTATTATTTTTTTAATTTTTAAAAAATAAAATAAAATAAAGGAATTAAATGTCAAATAAATAAATCTTAAATAACATTCTATTCTAAAAATTGATATTTATACTACATCACATTTTGAAGCGGTGAATAGAGTTGCCACATAGTCATCTTTATAGCAATTCAATGACACGTGGCAACCTAAATAAGAGGCAACTCTATTTTTTTTAAAAAAAATTATTTGTTTTGATATTTTTATAAAGAATTCAAAATAAAATCTTCCTTTCAAACATCAAGACTTATTATACCCTGTATTTATATTTCATTTAAATGCCATTTAAGCCCCTAATAGTATCACATAATATCGAATATACCCCTTTATGTCGGCGACTCGCTTCCGACTTCCTACTTTCCGATGGCTTGACCGGTGAGTTTGAGTCTTGAACCGGTCACCAGTTATTCACGGAAAGCTGTCAAAATCACAAACTCACCCAAACTCATAAGCTGCTATAGCCACGGGTTATAAATTGGGTCAAACATAGCAGTCCAAATGATTCGTATAATATCAACTTCAAAGGAAAGCACGTCGCACTGCGACTTTGAAACGTGTGCGGAAAAACGGGAACCTCTAGAAACACCAATCCTCGGCGCTGAGAAGATCCGTCGAATGAAAGGTAAAAAAAAAAAAAAAAAATTATGCTATTTTACCCCTGGATCTCATTGGATTCATCCCCAGAGCGGAGGCATCTATTGGGATATCAAAATTCACGATAGGACAAATATAACGCTGAAGAGATATCACATCGTTATCCCCACTCACAAGATTTACGATTTATGAATACCATTCAAAAAAAAAAAATCATGCTATTTTACGTTTTTAATTCTTTTTAAATTGCAATTTTTAAGAAAATAAGGGCTGAAACTCAAATGAATTAAATTAGTATTCATTCGATGCTTAGATTTTATAAATAATAATATGTTTTGACATTATTAACAATAAAGTTGATAGTTAGATTATAGTAGTTAGGAAATTATAATTGAGCGATAATTATCAAAAATATTATAATTGAACAATAATAGTCAGAAGGCTATAATTAAATAATAATAGTTGAATCATAGTGTAGGGAGATCATAGTTAAGTGATGATAATATAAAGATCATATCTGAGTGATAGCGATCCTGTGGTGGTGATCAAAAGATCATGATCGAGTGATAATGATCAATAATAGTTGAGAGATTGTAATTGCGCAATGAAGGTTGGATAATAATGATAAAGAGACTACAATAAGATGATGATTAAAACATCATTGTCAAGTGACAGTGGTCAGAAGATCGTTGTCGACTGGTGATAGTAAAAAGTTCATTGCTGAGTAACAATTGTCTATAAATGATAATTTAGATATCACAATCGAAAAATGTTGGTTAGAAGACCACAGTTAAGGAATAAAGGTGAGACGATGATGGTTTAGAAATTATAGTCCAAAGATAGTGTTCTAGTGGCAAAGGTCCATCGCGACGGTTAAGTGATAAATGTCCTCTAATGGCTATCTGACAGTAGCAATTGGGCGATATTTTGATGATGATGCTATGTTATAGCTATAATATTCTTCAAAATTTTGTGCTCTCTTAAAAATCAAATTATTTTTTAATATATATATTTTAACTATTTTTGTGAAAATCCTCAAAATATTTATTTACAAATATTTATAATTAAAATGATTTAAATTTGCTTGGTCGAGGACTCTGTTGTCCCCGCTCACAGTAGATGGTCCGTTGCAACTGTGCGAATGTTAGCTGGCCTATGCTCGATTTTTATTATATTTTAAAAATTTGAACTCAAGCATATTTTGAACACCCAAAAATACCCTCAGGAGCTTTGCGCGTCGATTTACTCATGTTCTAATATTAAACTTGAATTTCCTTATTTGCCCCTATTGCGTTCTCTCTTCTAGAATCTAAACAATGGAAAGTCTCAGCACGGAAGAGCCGACAGCAGAGACTTGAAAAATCTTTTTGGTTGAGTTTTCTTCCTACTCCAACTTCTCCGCGCCATTTCTCTTGCGATTCGAAGGTTAGGATCAGGATTTCTTTGCAATGGAAAGCTTGATTGGCCTCGTGAACAGAATCCAGCGCGCGTGCACCGTGCTCGGCGACTTCGGTGGCGAAGGCGCCGCCGCACTTCCTGCGCTCTGGGAGGCGCTTCCCTCTGTCGCCGTCGTTGGGGGGCAGAGCTCTGGAAAGTCCTCCGTTCTTGAGAGCGTCGTTGGCCGCGACTTCCTTCCGCGAGGATCGGGTAATAACCGGTTATGTGGTGCTTGATAGCCTTTTTTGAATTGTTTACTGACGGGCTTTTTTTTTTCGATCGAGAAGGGATTGTGACGAGGCGGCCGCTTGTGCTGCAGCTTCACCAAATTGAGGAGGGACAGCCTGAGTCTGCCGAGTTCCTTCACTTGCCGAATAGGAAGTTCACCGACTTTTGTAAGTGATTTTTCTGGAAAATTTAGTTTTTCAGGTTGTATTGGTTTTTATTTCCTGGAGTTCAAGTTTTGATGACCTTTTGTTCATTTGCAAGTTGTTGATGGTTATTTTTCACCTGTCTTGTGATTTACCTTTCTTAAATGGGTCCCGATATTTTATTCTAATGATTGGAATAATTCAGAAAGCCTGTGACTAACGTGAATTACTATAAACTAGGATGGTAGTTTTCCCAGTTGTTGGGTGAAATGGTTTGAAATTAGTCTACATGATTTTGTTTTTTTTTTTAACGGAATATTTAACTTTTACGGAAAGCACTTAGTCAGTGGAAATTTGGATCAGTTGTCGTCTTCACTGATAAACTGTTTGCATGAATATGAGTTTATGATGATTCAGGCACGGTACTAAATTGGATCAATTGCCTGATTTGACTAATTTATATTTGAATATTTTAGTATGAAGAAACAGGGATCATACACCTTATCTTTCACTGCACATACATGACGCAAATTTTCTCTCACTGTTCAGTGTTCCGTGATAGCTCTCATGACGCCCTCAAAAAAATTGGGATAAGGTTAACCATGATGATTTTCATGTTGATCCTATTGCTTTGGTAGCTAGTTTGGTTGTTTTACTCTGTCACTCCTCATACTTTTTATTATGTTGCTTCTAGAAACAAACGCAACTAGAGCATCTCTTGGTTTTTATATTCCATTTCTGAACCTTTTAAGCTGCTAGAAAATCCGTCCACTTGGATTTTTTCTTTTGTTTTAACAATTTACTTTAATTGCACTACATCTTTCTTGTTTATGATGATTTTTTCCTTTTTTTTCCTTGTTTGGCAATTACAAAAGTAATTTGATGCTGAATTCTCAGACTTTATAGAAGGATGTTTATCTTAAATGATGGATATTGGATGCATCATGGTTTATATCATTGTGAACATTTACCATTTTGTTTCCCATGCATTCATTTTCTCCTGTCACTTTTGCTTGTCTTTAATAATCTCCATTTTCAAACTCAGCTCTTGTGCGTAGGGAGATTCAAGATGAAACTGACAGGTTGACTGGAAAAACAAAACAAATTTCACCTGTTCCCATCCATCTCAGCATTTATTCACCGCATGGTATGTACTCCTTAGCTTGCATTTTTACTCAGAAAATGGAAATTTGAATATTGTGACTTGTGGCCTTCTCTTAACCGGTGACAATCTTTTTCTGTGACAGCATAGATCTCTTTTTATAGTGGACAGAAAGTCTCCTATTTACTTGTATTTTAATTAGCTATTACTTTTTATAATATATTAGAATAATATATTTATCTTTAGTTGGTTAAAAGTCATTTTATAACTCTTTGACCAGCCTAGGGTAATCTTGATTTGAGCTCCGCTTCAGTTGCTCAACCTTGTTGTCCCTTGTTATTAAAATCTTGAACCATTTGTATTGCAGGTAGTCACTAAAATCATTGAAAATGATGACAACAACAACAACAAATTTTTATCCCACTATGTGGGTCAGTTATATGAATCATTTTTCGGTTGTGCCTTTTAAGTGTCCAAATCTAATTTAAGGGTTTGTTTAAACAGTTTGAAAAGTAGATCAGAAAGTTAGGAGAAAATTTTTTGAAAAGTGGTGCATTATAAATATTTTTTTTTTGAAAAGTTCAAACAACTTTTCAATACAATCACTATACCTAACAGCCTCTCGTTAGCTTTTCATGAAATCTTTCTTAAAAGTAGCCAAAAGTTGGTTGTTAAACGCAGTTATATTACTTTTGTCTTTTCTTAGTCATGTCGAAATAACCAAATCTAATAAAATAAAGTCAATTTTTATACTTCCTAACCAATTCTTTTTTCCTACCTCTACCTTTTTTAACATAGGATGAATTTAATACATCTACTCTCTAATGATAATGTAAATTAAAACAAAAAAAGAGAACTGGTGCTTCTAATCATTAGAAGTATGCTTGTAATGAATTGGTTGCGTCATTGGCTACAAAGCGATTGCAGTGAAACATATCCAGTAAAGTAAAGACAGAATTTCTTCGCATTTACTCTGCAATCTATTTTGAAAAGAGTGCTATTAACGAAATTATAAAAAAAAAACAACCATACTTGAACCAACATAGAACTTTAGGTTACATGAAAACGTTTTTTTTTCATCAAGTATGCCGTCAAAGAAATAGCCCCTATATTTAAGCCACAATAGAAAGTTTGTCCATTTGTTTCTAATGAAAACTAATTCATTTAAATCCTGGATTTAGAATTTCTAGCTTAATATTAGAGTCAAGTGCAACCAGCCTGAGATTTGAAATGACCTTTTAATTCCTTAACTTATGTAATTAATTAAACATATTTGATGCTTTAATTGAAGGGAATGATGAATGTCTTGTCTAATCTGATGTAAGCTTGGTTAACAGCCAAGCTTTTTTTTTGTCCTTTCTTTCCAAAAACTTATTGTAAGGGTTGTACCTCACTTCCTCTTTCTACTTTTACTATAAAAAGATAGTCATTTTGGAGAAGCTATAGGAACAGCTATATTTGAATTAGTATTGCTGCTACATTTAACTTGAAGAACCATTTAAGAGTTTTCCAACTGAATCAAACACTTTGGTTCATTTTTCCTAGCTATTATTTCATACAATACTTTAGTATCATCTTTTTTAGATATAATATGGTAAGCAGTTTGATTATCTTGACAAATGAACTTTATGAACTTTCCATTAAAATTTTCATCCATTGAAGGAGTCTTTCCTAGATTTTTTTTTTCTTACTTTATGCTGCACTTGTCCAGACAGTACTTAGACATGGCCAACTGAATCAAACAATTGATACGGTGTTTTAGTTTCATCTTTTTAGATATAATATGATGGCAAGTTTTATCAGCATAGGAAAATGAACTTTATATTTTTTTCCCCTTCAAATTTGATCAATTAAAGGAATCTTTATTTGGTTGATCTGATAGTTGTAAATCTCACATTGGTGGATCTACCTGGTCTTACGAAGGTAGCTGTAGGTATGTTTTTACCGCCTTGATTTTCAGTTTTTTGTTTTTGAAGTGTCCTGGAGCTTTTGTAGCTGTATTAACATGATGGCGGGAATGCTTTACAGAGGGACAGCCAGATAGCATTGTGCAAGATATTGAGAATATGGTCCGCTCATATGTAGAAAAGGTATGTCAAAGTTGCCATTATCATTTCTTTCTCCACCCCTATAGTTCTGACCTCCTGAAATGCGCTTGTTTCATGAATTTCATGAATCTTTAGCCAAGAGTGCGAATATTCAAAACTTATTTGAATATTTTAATCTGCTTTCTTATTTCTGTTGTTACTTATCTAGATTAATTTCCTCTGAAGATGCACTGTGCTGTTAGTTATTAATGTTTGCAAAATTGTTGCTTTATTCACCATGTTATTGGAATGCCTTTTTTTTCCCCTTTGAGATGGATTTTATGTCTCTTGTTTTATTATCAGCAGTGAGTATGGAATTTCGCTTAATCTTAAAGGGTTTTCTGTGCCAGAAATATCTAAAATAACAGTTCATTTTTTTAAGCTAATGGATTCATTGTTGCTGATTTCTATAGATGTCTTTTCCTTTCTTATATTCTGTTTCATTCAAACCAAACTGTAAATTGAATTAATACAATCCAGCTTTAGCTAAGTACCCTTCTTTTTTCCTCCAGTGATTTGCATCTGCAGTTTATAATTTGATTAATAAGATGATGTACTTGAACATCCCTCTCCAATAGAGCTTTAGCTTTGGATATCTCTCCATCACATGTGCTTATTCTATAAAAAATTAGCATTCATCAGATTTTTAAAATATTAAATAATTACAAGTTAGAATACAAAGTATTCATACTTACATTAATGCTTTGCGATATGTTCTCTGCTTATTGATGCTTTGTTTGCATCTAATGGGTGTGTATGTGGGGCTTCACCGCGTAATGTCTCTTTCTAGCATCTATTTTAAATATTCAATAAACTAATAAAATTATAATGATAAAAATAAACAGATTAATTTACATTTACCATTCTCCTATGTTCCATTTGTGAAACTGAGCTACTAGTATGGAGGCAGGTGCCTATATCTCCATAGTCAAAAGTGTGTTGGTATTTGTTCCACCCTCTTTATCACACAATTCAAGCTTCCTCTCTATATATGTAACCTAACCACACTTTCTCTCCAATGCACTCTGGGCTATAATGCATGCTTGTGAAGTCATGTCGCTCAAATTTATTTATAAACTTTGCACACGATGCTTGAGAAGGCGGTAAAAGTTCTTCCTGAATGCAAAAATAATATATGAATATCTCAAATTATAGAGTTCTTAGATAAAAATGTAAGTTTTTTTGATAAAAATAATTTTTAACATTTCAAATTATAGATTTTTTTTTATAAAAATGTAAAATTACTACATGTAAATGTGGTTATTTTGTTCAATAGTTGATGGGCTTACTAAAGATTCTACTTATTAACTATCAAGTCACCTTCTTTAGTCTTGTTGCTTGCCTCAAATCTTATGTGCCTATTATAGATATAGTATGTTCATGATGTCATCAAATATTTGACTTGAAACGGTTGCATGGTAGTCTGGCTTAGGGATGTGATTTTTATTTGAAGACTGAATATCACTTAAAAATTAGATTAGCTTTTGATTCAGATCAAAATCAATGTGCCAATTAACGATCCAAGTCATGCCTAATCAAACTTTGGATCAAATTGAACTAGATTGTGTTTGGATGATTATATATATCTAGATTTACATTTACTTTTGTATGGTTGATGAAAGAATCTCTTAAATAATTGACCAAAATCAAATCAAATTTTGCCTTAGATCGAACTCAAATAAAAATTGAGTTTTTTGTGACTCAAATTGAGGATCAAGCCAACTTATAGCCAAGCTATCTCTACTCAACATGGAGTGAATATCTCTGAACTGATCTCTAGATCAAATTGTTAACCGCCAACATTTGATTATTTACTTTAAAGGCAAAGGTTGAAAATCCAAAATCAATATATATATATTTAAGTAAATTATGTATAACATAATTTTTTTTTTCTGTATTCCTTGATTACTCCCAAGCATATTTTAGCTTTCACCAACTTACATTTTCTTTGAACTTCTAGAGTTCATCATGCACGAAATTCATTTATTTTTTCTGTTTTGTAGCCCAACTGTATCATACTTGCTATTTCTCCTGCTAATCAAGATATTGCAACATCTGATGCAATGAAACTTTCAAGAGAAGTCGATCCAACAGGTGAGAATCTGGCAATATTGCCTGTTTCTTTGTTTTTGCAAACATTTTCATGTTCATCTCGTTGAAAAGTATTTGGACGAACAGAAGTTCTGAATACTCCCTTTCTCTGCATTTCCTGTCTACATCACATTTCTTTTATCATGGCCATGATTAGGTGAAAGGACTTTCGGGGTTCTGACAAAGTTAGACTTAATGGATCAAGGAACTAATGCTCTTGATGTAAGTTCGTTATAAATGCCTTTGGAGCTGACTGAATAGTTTGATATGCAGATGTGTCATTTCCGCAATTAACTATTATACTATGATATACATTTGTTCCAAATAATTGTGATAGCGCTAACAATGTTGATGACGATTCTGATGATAATAAGCATTTATAGTCTGATTTTTTTACTATTTTTTTTGAAGGTTCTTGAGGGAAGGGCTTTCAGGTTACAACATCCTTGGGTTGGGGTTGTGAACCGTTCTCAAGCTGACATAAATAAAAATGCTGACATGATTGCTGCCAGGAGAAGGGAAAGAGAGTACTTCGCAACGAGTCCTGATTATTCTCACTTGGCTAGCAAAATGGGATCTGAATACCTTGCCAGGCTTCTCTCTCAGGTATATTGTAATTTTATAAACTTTTCCTTTCATCTGTATTGGAGTACTTTGAAGATTCCATTTCTTAAGTATTTCTGTTCTTTCAGCATTTAGAATCTGTGATCAGGGCACAAATTCCAAATATCACATCTTTCATTAATAAGACCACTGATGAACTCGAGGCAGAAATGGAGCGTATTGGTAGGCCCGTTGCTGTTGATGAAGGGGTAATATATATAAGCTCTGGTCATCATATTGTTAAAGTTTTTGTGGTTTCTTATAGTCTAAAGGTCACGTCTTTTTATGATTCTCAGGCTAAGCTTTACACTATATTGGAACTCTGTCGATCATTTGATCGGATATTCAAAGAGCATCTTGATGGAGGGTAATAAAATCCCGGCCTTGCATTTTCATTTGATTAGCTTGCAAATTGCAATTTCTCTTTCTACCATCAAATAAATAAATATATATACATATATTGGATCTATTATGTGAAGATCTGTCACAAATTAAGTTTCAATAAACAATCTCAACAGAGTATTAATTATAGAAAATTTAATTTATATTTCCTACTGTTTTGTGAATTAGGTTATGCATTTTTCTTCTATTTTTTCTTGAAGTGAGAATTGATTTCAAGCAGGAGACCTGGTGGTGAAAGAATATATGGAGTTTTCGATAATCAACTGCCGGCCGCTCTTCGGAAGCTTCCAATCGACAGGCATCTTTCCATCCAAAATGTGAAAAAGGTTGTCTCTGAAGCAGACGGTTATCAGCCTCACTTGATTGCTCCAGAGCAAGGCTATCGTCGTCTTATTGAAGGAGCTATTGGCCATTTCAGAGGTCCAGCTGAAGCATCAGTTGATGCTGTAAGATTCATATCTTTAGAATTTTCAACTGGATTAATGATATTTCTAACGACAAATCATATTGCATCAAGGGCTGTTTGGGATCTATTTTATTTTATTTTATTTATGTTTTAATTAAAAAAAATATATATTTGATAATGATAGTTGTTTTTATAAACACTTAAAAAACATCTTTTAGTTGTTTTGAGTGTTTTAAAAATAACATAAAAATAAAAACAAAACACAACAAAATTGATCCTAAACAGCTCCTTTGCCTCCTCTAAATTGAGGGATGGGACTAAAGAAAAACAAAAGGATATTTACAGTGGTAGATAAAATCAATCTCCCAATGATATGAATGAAAAGGCATAAACCAAGAAAGTTTTGACTGTCTAAGCTAATATTGATTGATAAAATCTTGCAGGTCCACAATATTTTGAAGGAAATAGTGCGGAAGTCTATCGGAGAGGCTGAGGTAAAGTCTTCAACAATGCAAAATCTATAAATTAATGAAATAATTTCATCTCTCTTATCATGATCATATCTGGTGGAATGCCTCTTATCATTACCGACAGGATCTGAGGAGATTCCCTACTCTGAAGGCAGAACTGGCGGCTGCCTGTTTTGAAGCCTTGGAAAGATTTCGCGAGGAAAGCAAGAAAACCACAATGAGACTGGTCGACATGGAGTCATCATACCTAACGGTCGAATTTTTCAGGAGGCTTCCACAAGAGGTGGAGAAAGGAGGAAATCCTGCCGCCGCCGCCAACACCGCAACTGCTGCTTCATCCACCGTTGATCGGTACGGCGAGGGTCATTACAGGAGGATTGCATCGAACGTTTCGTCCTACATTTCCATGGTCATGGAGACGCTCAGACTCTCCATTCCAAAGTCAGTTGTTCACTGCCAAGTTCGAGAGTCAAAACGTTCTTTGCTCGATCACTTTTACGCGCAGATTGGGAAAAAAGTAAGCTTCCATAGCAGAACCTTGGTGTTCTCTCCTCCCTTCTTTCCTTCTGAAAATTTTCTTCTTCTTGTTTTTAATGGCGTCTGTGTTCGTCTTGTTTGTTCAGGGGAAGGATCTTGGAAAGCTTTTGGATGAGGATCCTGCATTGATGGAGCAGAGGCAACAGTTAGCGAAGAAAGTGGAGCTGTACAAAGCTGCAAGACAGGAGATTGAGTCTGTCTCGTGGTCCAGATGATTGTTCCCTCATGGTTACAGACAGTATGCTGAGGCATTGATGGCGGAGGTATAGAGAAAGATTTATAATAAGTTTCTTCCAGGTATGGAATGTAAAGATAGGAACAAATTCGATTTTTTATGAGTTTTAGGCTGATGAGGTAATCAGCTCCAAAAGTAGTTTGTATAATAAATGAATGAATTACTGGGCAGTTGCTTTTTGTATACCGTTTAATTGATTTACTATAAAAGAAAATTTTGTCTCAAGCATGGTGAGCAACTGAGCAAGGAAAGTATTATTATATCTTAAAAGTTGATTTGATGTGCGCTGAAGAAAAAAATGTCAGGATGGAGTAAATTTTTAGGAGCTGTTTGCGATTAATTTTATTTTATGTTTTATATTTTTTATTTGGCTAAATTCTTATATTAAATTTAATTAAAATTATAATTAGCTAAATAAGTATCAAAATTAAAAAAAATTTTAGATATATATGTCATATACAACTTTTACTGATCCACGCAATGTAGTTTTTAATACATTGCTTTAAATTTATAAAAAAAAAAAATTAGCCTGATTGTTTATTAATATCGAGATGTTTCAATTTGATCGGAAATATAATAAATTTTTTTACGATTTTTATATTGACAAAAATTTACGATTGTAGTTTGGTAAGCTGTAATTTTTGCAAACGCTCATAAAAATTATTGTGCAGAGTTGAAAATTTTAGCATAAACTCTAATGTATTGGGCTACAATCGTCGATTTTGTCAACATGAAGTCGGGAATTTCGTTACGTTTTCAACGATATTAAATTCGACCGAAGAATTAAAATTTTATGTCTAAAATTTTAACTCAGCGCAGATTTGTAAAAAAACTATGACTTATCGGGAATCGATTTTTTGTGAACATGAAAATCGTGAGTAATTTAGTTATGTTTCTAATGATACCAAGCTCGCTCGATTCTGACACCGAATAAATTCGATACGGGCAAAATATTAAGATTATGCCAAATTTAAAAAAAAAAAAATTTAGTTCAGGCCTAATCGTTCATTTAACTTGTTCATTTAACTTGTGATTAACACTGATATGGATATCAGCCAGGGCAACTATGCCTATATATATATATATATTACACTTATTTAGTTAATTAAAGTTTAAATTAGATTTAATATAAAAATTTATCCTTTTTATTTTTAAGTTATTTTTAAAGATGAGTTTGTTTATTGATTTTTAAAGTATTTTTATTTTAAAAAATAAACCATATTTTTTATAAAAGAGTTAAAAAATAATATTTTGATATTTAAATTCTTGAAAATAATTATTACAGTCAAGTATGTTTTATAACTAATCAAAATATAAATTAAAAACAAAAAAATTTAAAAAAATTGAAAATTGAAAATAAAAACGATCCCAAATGGCCCTTTTCGGCCCAAATTTTACTATTTGTTAATTTGGGTCACTAAACTCGTTTTAGGGTCTATTGGACGGTAAAAAGTTATTAATATGTAAGTTAAATGTAACTAAAATGAAATATTAAGATGCAGCTTACCTTCTATTGAAAGAATGAAATTTATGTATATTTTAAATAATATGAAAATTAGTAAGTAATCAATTACCAACGATTTGTAACAATTTTGACTTTTTAATTAGGTTAATTGGATATTGAATAACATCTAATATGTTAATTAATTTAAGTTAGTATGTAAAATATCAGAATGTTATTTATATTAAATATTAAAAATTATTAAGGTAATTACTTAAATCAACTAAATTACATATTAATTAATTATTAGCTATTTCTGTACACATAGTTAATTAAAGAATGATTAATATGCTAAATCAATAATTTTTCGCTAAAATTTGATTGCCTAAAAACGGATAACTTAATGCTTAATTAGATCAACTAGTCATAAGATAATTAATCAAGAAAAAAATTAGGTGAGCATAGCAATATCAAAATTTCATTAGCATGGGTTTTAAAATTTTAAAATTTTTAATTTTTATATTAAATTAATTTCATAGTACATTTGAGAATTTTAACACTTATTACGGCCTCATCCATTTCTTTTATTAATTAATTCTATATTGTGTTAATAAGTAAATTAATGAGTGCAAAATCACAAATTAACCTGTATTTAATCAAAGATACATTGTATTTACGACTTAAAATTTTGTATATTAATCAACACTTAAAATTGAATTGTAATTAGTTTAATACTTCACTTAATGATTAGAATAATTCCTCAAAAATGTTAATTAAGTGTAATGAAAGCTTCGAAAATCTTGAAATTTTATGAATTTGTGCCTTTTAGCTTATCTGGCAGTATACATGAACAAATAAAACTATAGATATGCGTAAACGCATGTGTGCGTATACTGATGTGTTCATTAAAATTAAAAAAAAAATTATAATTTAATATGTTAATTGTCTTGGAGGTAAATGCTACATGCCTAAAATGACCTAATTAATTATTTATTTTTGAACTTTTGTAATATTGTAAATCAATAAATAATCA
The DNA here is from genome assembly GCA_021442155.1 of Cymbidium sinense. NCBI lineage: Eukaryota > Viridiplantae > Streptophyta > Magnoliopsida > Asparagales > Orchidaceae > Cymbidium > Cymbidium sinense. Next base: position 295,119,018 of record CM038215.1, read on the forward strand.
GGATATATTTATACCATTAATATGTAAATCTTGATGCAAAAACTCATTATAGAAATTTATTTTATTTTTCTAAAAACAAGAAATCACTGATAACTTGTTTCAGAACATAAAAAAATTTCAATGCAAAAACAAAGTCATTTTCATTCACACCACAATTCTTATATATTTACACATCTAAACATTTAAACATTAATATTTATATAAATAACACCATATTTAACATAACATCAAAAAATATCACCATCATTAACATTTCAAAATGAGTTTAATCTTTTCACGGATAAAAAAATTAACATATTAATAAATATCAAATTTTAATTGTTGGATATATAAATGCATAAGAATTGTGTGCAATAGATGAAATTCTCAAAAAGAAAAAAAAAAGAAAAAAATTATTAGAAACTAAAACTAAAGGGACTGCATATAAATAAATAAATAAGATGGCACAATAGATAAATTCTTTCCAACCAAGATAGATTTATGATAAAGATACAAACATTAAAGCTACTGTTTAACAAAGAGGGTTACCAGAAAGTTTTTAAACCAGAAGAGGAGGAGGGGGTCTCCATTTTAGACCCCCTCTTAAGACATCTCCCTGAATCTCGCAATGGCCTTCTTCTGAATAATGGTCTTGTAGCTGTCCCCTGGCTGAGCCTCCAAGGCAGTATCGACAACCTTCCTCTGCTGGCTCCCCAATCCAGCTCTATCGTCCGAGGATCTGGCTTGAACAGGCTCTTTGATGCCGCTGCCATCTTTTCCGAGTCCCTGGTTGTTTTTATATATAAGAAACAAACAAGAATAGTTCACCAAATCAGAAGAACCGATGTTATCGTTCTGCACCATTTTAATAAAGCATCAGCTTTCAGCATAACCCATCTAAAGCTTTAGTCAACTGTACATTACAAGTGATTTTTTTTTTTTTTTGTGGGTTCGATCACATAAAAAGATTTTGTCTCACAATCCCTAAGCCAAAGAGACCTTTTCTAGGAAGGTGACCTATGGAGGTGGGTGGGGAACCATCTCCCCTCTATCTTCCAGATTCAGATTACATTTCTTTCTCTACAATGCCACCCAATGCACATACAACAACAAGCCTTAATCCCACTAGGTAGGCTACAAATCCTTCGCTCCATTTTTGTGTCCTATGTGTCAAATTCTCATTTAAATCAGTACTAAGATCATTTTTTATACATCTTAACCAATTCTTTAGATCTACCTCTACCTTTCTTAACATAAGAAATCTAATGGCTCATGGACGACGCTTTATGTGGTCAAACCATCTAAGGCGACTCCCTAATCTTATATCTGAGCTACTCTAACTTTTCCGAATATACTCATTTTGCATTCTATCTCTAAGAGTAAAACCACTCATCCACCTAAGCATCCTCATCTCGTAACACTTAACTTGGTCTTATAAACATTCTGCACCATAAGTCATAAGTCTTTACCACCATCTTATAAAATTTTTCCTAAGTTTATTAAACTTTTCTATCACATAATAGGGATGCATTCCTCCACTTCAACCATCCAAATTCTACTAATAACATCTCCATCTATTTAACCATCATTTTGAACAATCCTAAATATTCAAACGCCACTCTTATTAATGACTTGTTCACCTAATGTCACAACACTACCATTATAACTTATACAACTAAAATTACACTCCATATATTCAGTTTTAGATCTACTTAAATGAAAACCTTTAAACTCTAGAGTTGACCTCCATAATTCAAGTTTTTGTTGGACTCCATCTCTAGTCTTATCAACAAGAAGAATGTCATCAGCAAAAAGCATACACCAAGGTACATCTTCTTGTAAATGCCTAGTAAGAACATCCATAACTAAAAAAAAGATAACGGCTTAAGCTGATCCTTGATGTAATCCAACTGAAATAGGAAAATATTTTGTCAATCCTCCTTGTGTTTGGACACAAGTATTTATACATATCCTTAATGACTTGAATATAACCAATATTAACTCCTTTATGTTCTAGAACTCTCCAAAGAATATCTCTTGAACTTTATCATAAGCTTTCTCTAAATCAATAAATATCATATGAGATCTCTTAAACAATTAACTAATGAATCAAAAGCTTAGCCCTCTAAAAACCACCATGGGAATCGACATATGCGTCAAAGAGCTCAGTTATACTTTAGCAAGCATTACTTTCCATCCCTCCCTGCCTTGTTTTAGTCACTTCAAAGCAGGAAAGTTCATAATATGATTAGCGAAAGCAAAGTAGAGAAAGACCAGTGAGATGGGAACTTAAGTCCAACGGAGCTTTTCACTTGTACCGTGATGCTGCATGCCAATACATGCATACATTTTAAGAATGCTGAATAATGCAATCAGATTTTTGCAGGTACTAGTAATTCTGGCTCTAATCCGCATAACTGGAATCTTTTATTTATTTTTCTAACTATGTTTTGAGCATATTGACCTTCCAAAATTCCTGATCAACGCTATTGCAGAATTGAGATTGTTTAAATTCAACATTTTCACAATGAGTTTTCCAAGTGATAAATATCTGAGGTAAGTTAAAAGTCAAAAGCAACAGTAAAAAAGATAACTAATAATGTATCGTAGGAAATCAAAAACATTAACGCTATTCTAAATATGAGTTTGGGTATGCATATAAAATTTCATTCCGAATCATTAACGATATAAGTCTGATGTGTCAAATAACACTACAAGGAACCAATTCAACTGTCTGGACAGGTGCAATGTAAACTTTCACGGTGCCCTCTTTTCATGAACGCCAAATAGTGTTACTTAGCACTCACTTGGTTGCTTTAAGTTACAAAACACATTTTCAAAAACAATACAATCCCGTCATTAGGTTAGAAGGGATGTAGTTCGAAACCATAATTAGTTTTAAACTCTAAAAAGAATCTCAAAAGTTTCAAAAGTGATGATTTCATTATCACATACAAAATGATTGAAAATTGAATCAGTATTATCTAAAATATATATTTTCATACAAGCAACTAATAGCGCCATTAAAGTAAAGATCAATGCATTGACTTTGAATTGAAAAATGGCAATGGAAGATTCAAAATATGCACCAAAGGTTGCACCAATCCTAACAAAGAAAAATACAACTGCACTGTTCATTTACATACATTTCCCCTACTTCTACCAAAACAAATCAAAAATAAAAACATAACAGCAATCACTAATTGATAATCACATCAACTACATATAAGCAGGTATAGAAAGTACCAATCCTTCTTGCCAGCCCATGCTGCGGAGCATACGATTTCCAACATTGTTCTCATCAATGATGCGATCTGCAGTGATCACCTCATAGCTTGGTAGATCACTAGAAGGTCGGCCTCCGCCACTCCTGGAGGAAAAGGCATTGCTCCGATGTCCGACAAATGACCTTTCCGAGATGGATGATCACAATCTTGACAGACAAATGAATTTCTCACAAAGTTATTACAAATCTAACAAATAAGTTTAAGCTACCAACCAGTGAATTTGGCTTAGCCTAAAGCTTACATACCATAAAGTAAATGAGCTATAAAATGCGTGAATAATATGATATTTCCAAAAGAAGAATCAAAATCTATACTTTCATCATTAAACTAGTGCATTTTTCCTCATCAATGCATCCTCCTATGATAAAAGCAAAGCAATTACAATAGTCTATAAGAACTAATACAGACAGCTATTAATACACGATATTAATAATACATGAATCAAAATTCATGTTTCCTATCATCACTGAAATGTTTTAATCTTGCAATGCAAAATGACAGTTAAAATATTTTTAAGCATAATGAAGATTTTTAGCCCTTACTTGAATCCCCAAGCTCGTCAGATAAATCATCAGCAATAGATGATCCATATCGGTTTCTCCTCTCAGCTGCCCGATCTCTGTAAGCTGTTTGAGGTGGATTAGCTTGTACAGGTGTCTCTGAAAATCTTCTTTTACCGCTCCCTGCTATCACAGGTGTCGGCATGTATGAACTTAGGGCAGAAGCATCTGTCTTGAAGGGTGTAACAGTTGATGCGGCCTCAGTATTTGTAAATGGTATCCTCTCAGTACTTACAGAGGAAGATGGAGAAAGAGTAGCAGCGCCGCCCAATCCTGAAGATCCTGAAAATGTTGTGTCAGCTCTTATGACACCCCTCCCAGAACCTCTGATGACGCCCATAATGGCTCCACCAGAACTATTACTAGGAGGCTTTTGCTTGACCTGAGAATCTAAGGAAAGATTTGAGAAACTGGAAGCCTCTTTTACAGATGTAGCATTTACTTTCAACTTGCTTTTACCACTGTAAGAACTACCCTGTTTATCATCTGTTAAACCAGACTGTTCATTGTCATCAAGAACAACTCGAGCAGCTTGTCCCTCACTATTTCTCTGCTTCCACATTGCAAGAACATTATTCATCTTCTTTTTGCTAGCAAGAAGATTGTTCTTAGATGCCAACTTAATTTCTTTTGTTTTTCCTTCTCTTTCTTTTCTGCAGCAAGAGCAGCTGAAGCAGCAGCATTCACAGCATCAGGCAAAGAGGTGCTCTCATTTGATTTTATGGTAGATGCAGGAGCTGATATCACCACTTTTTTAGTATTGGTGCTATTGGATGCCTTTGCAGCTTCAGATGTTGATTCTCCAGTAGTTTTACTATCACCTTGGTTAGCACAAGGAACATACTGCTGACTTTGATGATCATAGGAATACCAAATTCCATTATTACCATCATAATAAAGGCCTGTGTAAACAAAAAAGATTAAATGAATAAAGATATAAAAGGACTTTTTATTTATTTAGAACTGAAAATGAGAGATTAGTTTAAGAATATGAAACAGAACTAACCAGTATTTCCATCATAGTAAAATCCAGATGATGCATCATAGTAGTAACCAGACTTTTCATCCCAAACAAACCCAGCTTGTGGAGCTGAACCACCCATTTGAGCTTCTGTATTTCCATTTTGCTCCGATGCAGCAGTGAGTTGCTTATCATCAGGATTATATTCTTTAGGAGCCCAACCAACAGCATCATACTGAAAAATGAAGGCAAAATCACTAAGTAGCACTCAAAGATTTGTTGTTCAACCAGACGACTTTGAACCTATAGTAGTTTATAATACAATGTATACACCAACGTTCAACTTCTTCACAAAAACAAAGGCAACTTTAAATAGGGTGGTCATGCACCCGATGACTGATCAAAACTGGAAATGCATGCATCACTCATACGAAGTGCAAGATTTAGGACGCTTATCTAAGCTTGAATATAAAAAAAGATATATTAGAAAGCCTTTTAACCCCCAACACCAACAAATATTTGTGTTTGGTGGTGCAAACGCCCACACTTTAGAATGCACTTGAAATAATGAAGTATGACGATGTTGCAAAGAAAAACATCAAGGTAACTTTTGGATCTCCAAAATAAAAGCATATCACTGAAGTGATTACAAAACAAAACGCTAAATCCAGGATATGACTACGATTTGTTCCTTAAGAGAAAATAAAAATAAGATTACAGAATTAAATATACTTACATTGAAATAAATATGGCTTAATCAAAGCGAATCTGACGTAAGCAAAACTTATTTCCTTTTTCTCTTCATTTTAAACCTCGTGAACTTACAGAATTTTGAACACTGGAGGTCATGCAGACATACTTGACAGAATAATTTAAATTTAATAGAAGTATTAAGGAAGCTCGTATTGCTGCATAAATGATTACTTCGGATGACAAACACAAGATCATAGTATCATGAATTGGAAGGTTGTGCGTACAGTGACTATGACAAGTAAGCAGAACATAGTTTCTACATTTTCTAAAGATCTATTAGAGATTACTTTTTTTTTTATATATTTTGATATGAAAGTATAACATCTTTGATATATTAAATATAAGTGATTTTTTTTAAATATCGCTTAAATAAATTAAAACAAATTAATTTCACCATTTGCAAGAGGTGTTGGTGCAACAAACATACTTGACTTTAGTGAGAGGTTGGCATGCGGTTGGTTTGAGGATGGTCGGTAGTAGGCACGACGTTGATCGGCAATGGGGGTATATTGGCGGGGGCGAGGACTAGGTTAGCTAGCAGTGGGCACTCAATTGGCCAATGGAGGCAAACAGTTTGGCTAGGGTGGTGTGCAAGGTCGAGTGGCTGATTACTCATGTTTTGAAAGTATTCAAAACACATAAAAGTTAATTTTACTGTTTTTAAAAAATTAAAATAAAACCTACAAAACAATTATCAATCATATTTTGTCCAAACTTTTAATAATAATGAAAAGTGATGCCAAATAGGCCCTAAGAGTCTTTGCTGAAAAGTATCTAAAGACCGATGCAATTGATAGCCTTAAGAATTGCTAAATAAAAATGGAAGGATCCATGGATTCATATGCTGGCACAAATTCATGTACTTAGCATGGAAAGGGGATTGCCACAAATTGTCCATTGTCCCATCTTCTAATATAAAACGTAATGGACAATAGTTTTAATTTTAAAATTCTTCATAATTAGTAGTTTTAAATTATTTTTAGGAAGTTTTTTGTATAAATAACCATTAGGGGGATAACAAAAAAGCTTTCTAGCCGCTTTCTATTTTGTATATAGTGTTAAAGCAATGTTAGAGTCCACTTTCCAGCCTTTTTTCCTCTTTCATTCTTATACTTTCCATCATGTCTGTTCTTTTTACTCCCCTTCCAAAAACCCAACCATCATAAACTGTGAAAATCATAATAATCCTATCGAATGAGAATTCCAAGAGCTACAAACCTCACATCCTCACATCATTTAAATGAAAGAAACTACCTAAAGCTGCCTCAGATTAAAGAAATAATCCACCATCTTGTTGATCCACCCCTAAATCTCAAAGATATAAAAATGCACTTTAATATGAAATAGATTTCAAGATTATATCATGGTTATGAAACATCATGATGCAATATATTAGTGAATCAAACATGTTCCTAACAACCACACGAAAGTTAAAATGCCGCTCTCATCTATAAGATCAAAGCAAAGTTCTAAACAACCAAGGTTACCTTTGTCATTATATATTTCAAAGCAAAGCAATTCTATTATTGGAACTAAATTACTATCAAGATCCCAAGATAAAGTGTAGTGATGATGTTGTAATTCTCAATGTTGAATTCGACTAAGTTCACACTCAAATCTCGAGAAAAATGCTATCCCTAAATGAGATATTCACGTTCATACAAATTGAAGAAGGAAAAATAATGGCAGCACATAGCACACTCAACTCTGAAATATTGGCCATGACAACCACAAAATCTTAAAGGTAAGAGATTTGTTACCACTGAATCTTCCCAAAAAAGTCAGACAAAAATCTTTTTTTTTAAAAGTAACCAATAGTGCAAATATTGCAAGACAAATGGGCATAGCAAAAAAAATTGTTCACAACTCCACAAAAACCCCAAGACCATAAAAAAAAATAAAGAAGGTCAATCTAAAAGGCGAACCTATCTCATTGAATTAAAAAGGCTAAACTCAAAAGAAATTAATAAGCCAAGAGCCAAGAAACTTTCTCAATTCCTAGGAAAAGCTTTCCAAATGATGCTCTATAGCTCAATATTATACAAATTCTAATCTTGTACTTTTAATGCCTCAAGTACTTCCCATAAAACATGGATATAAATTTAAAAGCAACCAAAAAAATAACAAATCATGCCAACACTTTTTAAACCTACAAACTTCATCCCAACATGCACATATAAGTAGTTGATTGCTGGTTAACCATTATTGTAAGTCAAAAGAATATGCCTATTTCTACTACATTTACTATCAATAATATGTGCATAGCCCTAACCTAATAGTAATTATTTTTATTCATAAAATCACTAAAGCCACAACTATGATGTGATAATTTTTCTAATCATTGTACATTTCAGCTTCATTGTGAGGATGACAATTGGGCACACTAGAGAAAAAAAAATGGGTTATGCCTACTTCATCCTGCTTCTCTTTATCTATTCTAAATAATAACATCATTTGGGACTATTATTATAGACTCGGGCATCTCTCCTTCAAAGTTTTACAATATATGTTTTTATCCTCTTTTATAATTGTTAAGCATTAAACAATTTTCATTGTGGGACTTATGAAATTATTACACATATATAGTTCTCTTTCCTAAGAAAATTCAAATCATTTACTCTTTTTATGATAATTAATTTCAATATTTGGAGACATCTAAAAATTCTTGATATTTTTGGAGCTAAAGAATTTGTCACATGCATTGATGATTGTCTTCAAATGGCATAAGTTTATATTATCAAACAAAAAATTAATGCTAGTAACATTCTCCTCATCTTTATCTCTGTGATAAAAATCAATTAGTTCTTAATATTAAAAAATTATGATTGATAGTTCCTAAGATTATTTTAACTAAATTATATCTTCTTTCTTCTCACCACTTCTGCATTGTACAATGGGAAGGTAGGAAAAAAAATTAACATTTCATGGATGTTATCAAGACTCTTCTCTTCCAAAATCAAGTTCCTAAAATGATATTAGGAAGAAATTGTCCTAATCTCCAAATCTCATCAATAAAATATCCTCAAGAATGATTATTTTTTAAAAAAGTCTTTAGGACTATATGATTAAATTTTTCTCACAAATAACTTTTTTTTCTCAAACCTTCAGGATAAACTTTATCCTAGGGCACTTAAGTGTGCCTTTTTTAGAACATTAATCTACTAAAGAAGTTAATAAATATTATCATCTAACTACCAAAAAATTATCCAGTTCAAAAGATGACAGTTTCGATGAAAAACAAAAATGAAAGAGAAGTTCTATGATCTTAATATCTTCTCTGTTGACATTTAGCAACATAAACATAAGAATAATATAATACTCTTATCACTAAACCTCTTAGTCTATACAAGAAGGATAAAGGCCATTTAAAGTCTCTACCAGCTCAAGACTCAGAATCATTATCATCAAGTAATTTTCAAAATAGCGATCAAATTATTACTGCAGGTCTACTCTATATGCCCCATTACCTAATATATATCCTTTCAAAAATTTATCCTGCACACAAAACCTTCATTACAATTATTAGCTCCAACACCATTAAAATTTCACAAATTCTATTTGGAAGATTAGAAAATATGAATTGAACAAAATATCATGAGATGAGATGAATGTCCTAAAAAAACTCACATTCTAGAAATCTTTGAGCTATGAAAAAGGAATAAACTTCTAGCATGCAAGGTTAGCAGCAAAAGAATATACTCAATCTTGTGAAAAAGACTACCAAGAAACATTTACTCCTATTGCTAAAATAAAAATAATTTGTATCCTAATTTCTCTAACAGCAAACCTTGGAAAGTTCATGCAACACTTATCTTTTTTTAAAAATATCCTTTTACATGAGGATGTTGAAAAAAAAGTCTAAATCCCCCACCAAAAATTCAGTAGTTTTTCATAAAAAAAAATAAGTACAGATGAAAAGAAGGTATTTATGATCTTAAATCCCAAGGGCATGATTTGGAATAAAACTAAAGCCACATTTGAAATGGGATATAAACAAAGCCAAAAACATATATTCATCATATAATATTCCACTGACAAAAAAACTGCCGATCCTTATTTTGTATATTGATGATATAATTATTACAACGTAATGACAATGAATGACCCTAATCATAAAAAAAACTTACCATAGAGTTTGAAATCAAAGAACTAAAAAAACTTACATCTTAGGTACAAAAGTGGCTCAAATTACAAAAACAAATAATCTCTCAACAAAATATGCTACAAATGTTTTCAAAGAAATAAAAATGACTGATTGTAAACCATGTGAAACTGCAACTAAATTAAATTAGAACTTAGGCATAGTTGAAAAAGAAATAGAAGTTAGTATCGGACATCAAAGATTAGTTGAGAAACTAATATATCTACCACACATATTCTGACATCAATCACATCACTTTTGCAATAAATCTCGTAAGTCAATTTATGTACAAACCAAAGAATCTCATCTCATCATCATGTTGCTTGCAAAGTTCTTAGGTATCTGAAATCAAATCCTAGAAAAGAGATTATCTAAAGAAAACATGAAATCATACAAATTAAATGTCATAATGATGATCACAATGTGGGGTCACCAATAGATAAAAGATCCATTTCAAAATATGTGTGAACTCCAATGGCTTAAAATTATGCTAAAAGAATTAAAAATCAAATGAGAAAAACCTATTAAAAATATATTGTGAAAATAAGTATACAATTATCATCACACATACAGTACAACATGATCAAACCAAACTAAGGTTTAAAATTTTGCAATCGAGTGTTGAGACATTTTTCATTCGTTATGCCTCAAAATTAGCAAATTGCATACCGTAAAAAGTATCATACACACATCAAAATACAAGCAAGAAAATATTACATTAGTATCCTAACCTATTGGTACATTAAATTGCAATATATTAACATCCTAATAAAATAAAATGTAATAAATTATGCAATGTATCAAGTAATGTATTAACAACTTGACATTAAACCATGAGGAAGTGTTATATAAACATCGAAGTAACATAACATATTAAAATAAAAACTAATGACATAACAATTCAAAATAAGTTTAACACAATAAATTTCACTCCCACTCTTATTATCCAATATCAAAGTAAGAATATTAGAAATAATAGGTAAGGAAGCGATGGCAACGATGGCTGGCACCGTGTGAAGAGTAAAGAGGGTATGAGAGGAAAGGCAGTTGGGTAATGCCTATCCTGAGATCAATTGCACCAATGTTAATGCATGAATGTTATTTGATTAATTAAAGCTTTCATTTAATTTTTTAAAAAAAAACCTAAATCTAAACATGAACACCTCACCAAAACTGAGGCAATGCGCACCTTGTGGTGTCTCCCATCATGTGAGGCGTATATACCTCATATCACAAAAGGGTAAGCCTCATTGCAATTCTCCAAGAAAGTGTAAAAGCAAATTTTTTATTGTATAATTTTAAACAATGAACCAAACATATGATAGTAAATAGGCATCTCATAAAAGAGAAACAAAAAAAATATTTAATTTGTAATCTGTGTGTTCCAATGGGAAGGGGAAGCTAACTATTGGATATAATTAACAAAGGACAATACAAACCCTGCATTAAGCAAATTTAAAATGGTAGATATCTACAATCTAATTTGAAAGAGAGTGTTTAAAAGTATCTAAGGATTAAAAAATTATCAATCTTAGAATTCTTAAATAAGAAATGAAAGGAGCCATAGATTCATGTGCTAAAAAAGAAAAAACGTGTGCACAAATTCATGTTGTTAACATGAAGAAGGGAGTGCCACGAATTGCTCCCTTGTCCCATCAATCAAGAAAGAAAATTTTAGACAATAGTTGTAATTTTTAATTCTTTGTAATTAATAGTTTTCAAATCTTTTTTAGATAGTTTTGTATATAAATATCCATTGGGGGAAAACTTTCTATCCACTTCCTCATTTCTAACCTTTTACATTTAAAAGTGTATCGAACTTTGAGATGTGAAACAGATAGGAGGAAAGCTGATAATTAACCAACAGACTACAAGTGTAGGAAAACCAAAAAACAGAATTCAATGATCAGCAGTACCAAGATGAACATTTCAACTTATTCAGACTTCATAGCAGTTATATGAAGTACTTAATCATTACATCATTATCAGTGGGAATAAAGAAACACAACTGCTTATAAATGAAAAACCTGATAACCTAAAGCATTAAAAGAACCTGTTGAGCAAATGTTGCTGCCTCAATTGCAGCTGCAGCTAAACTGCTAGATTGTGGAACACCAGATGAAGGACCATGAATGCTTTTTGCATATGCTACACGTAATATTTGTCCATTCTTTTCAAGAGTTGTTCCATTAGTTGCTTCTAGAGCTTTTGTGGCATCCTCCACCTGATACCAATGACAAAGTAAGAATGCCAATGATTTTGATATCAAGTAAATGTTATCTATTCTGTAGGAACAACATTACCGAATGAAAATGCAAAAATGCAAACCCTCTCGAGACATGGGTAAATTTGTCCCGAACAAGGCGTAGATCCTGTTGACAGTAAAATGATAAGAGACAAATTGAAGTTGTAAAAAAAACATTAGCTAACTCATTAAACAACTTATAAAGACTACCTTTATAGGAGCATGCTTAGAAAACTCATAGCGAAGCATCTCTTCATCAGCATTATCATCTAATCCTCGGACGACTAAAACATGAGTTGGGCCTGCAAACAAAATTCCGGATTACCCAATGAAAAGTTAATTTGTAATAAAGAATATACTACAAAACAAACAAAGGAATACCAGCATCTGATCCTTTTCTCCCTAATAATGCTGGAGGTGTCATATCAGCGGGTGGAGCGTCATCAGTACGAGGCTCATTGCACTACTCGTAGAAGAATGTGAGATTGGATAAGAACGTAAAAAAACCAAACAAAAATCTGAGAACTCAAGCAAAAGTAAATGATTCAAAAAGAAAGCTACAAGCACAAATGCTCATTCTACAATCAAAATGTTCGCAAATATGATGCAGAATCCCAATAGGTTCATGCTGCAGAGTATGATGGCTCCCATAAACATTTATAACAACCAAGTTAAAGGAGTAGAATTAACTCATGTAAGAATCTCAACATATTTTAAATCTCACAGAGAAATAGTTTCAAGTTTCTTGACTTCAAATCTTATAAAGATCAGAAGTGTTGCATAAAACAATAGTCAGAATTTTCATTTGTTGAAAATATGCCACCATCAAAATAAAAGCATTTATCAAAAACTCTTGATTATTGTTCCAAACTAAAAAAAATATTTAGCTCTGCCCCATCAAAAAGATATGTAACTTGCATTTTCTATTCAAATAATCAAATATTTAAAACTTTGCATGCTTTAATCTCCATAAAGCAACACAATAAAATGTTTGATGCTAAAATAAATACATAGCAATCCTTTCGATGTAAACAAAATAGGGATTGATTTCCCAGAGGTATTCAACAATAAGAATTCCAAATTTATGATAATTCAGGTTTGCTTCATCTGCTCCTTTAGTACAAACCCAATATATGCTTAAAACATGAAAAACCGTGGCCACTGGATCACTAAAACGTTGCATGAACCAAGCAAAAAAAAAAAAAGAAAATTTACTGTAAGTAGTAGAATGTTTCAGGCAATACATATCAACATTGCGTTGTTCATGTCTTGTTATAACATTCAGTAAACCTAGAGTCACATAAATTGGGAACAAATTTACAAATTATACTGTCTTTAACTTTACCAAACAATTATATTTCAATTATTGTTCCCACACTTGACTCATCATGTGACCATCCACTAGAAATAATCCTAAAGACATTGTAAGCTTACAATTTGACACGTAATAAAAATAAAAAGTTAAAATACCCATATATCAAAATCCATGCATCTCGATAGAGTAGATCCAAAAATAGAGCACTAAAGAAAAGACAGCATTATTTAATGTCAAAAACAAACCTGAAAACAAGATGTTCTGCGTGCAAAATTTACGCAACCACAAATGATGCAGATCCAATCAGATGGAGGAACAGATCTGCCGTATCCATAGCCAGATTTTACAATGGCTTCTTGCCGTAGAGCTGGTGCACCTGCCCCCCCAGTTGGCTTACTACTGCAGCACAAATTCATCAGCACAAAATGCTAAAATATTACTCCATTTATCATTTTTTCTTTACTTGTGAAGTGGTGATTAGACTGCTATTGATGGTAAAGGCTGGAGTAAAAAGATCCAATAACAAGCAAAATTAAGCATTTAATAGAACATGTTACCAGTAAAAGTTATAAGTAATATTAAGCATTTATAAGCTAAGTCTGTAAATTCACGATATTTACCTTGGTCAATAGAATACATGTTTTTAACTCCAAAAATCAATTCACAACTGAATATCTTTCACGAATAATGATTTAGATCATATAATGCAGGTCGCATAAGTGCAAGTATGATTTATAATTTGTAATTCATAATATAAACAATGAAAATGAAGTTAATGTTTTATCTATTCTAAATGTCACCACTGCAATTAACAATTACTAAACAATGTGTTCTAACAATAAAAATATATCACAATAGTGCTACAAATGAATCAAGCGTTCATCAAGCTACTCATGACTAGGATCAATTTGAGCTCATTTATGATCATTTGATTAATCGAACAAGCTTAAACACTTTCATAAATACATGATTGCTAAATGAACAAGCGTGAACAATTTATTATTCGGTTCATATATGTTTATAAACAGTATTGTTTAAAGCTTCGTGAAGCTTGTTAAGGAGCTTGATTAAAACTTGTTCATGACCAGTCTTGTTTAAATTTTTATTTTTTAGAATGAATAAGATTTCATTGACTTGTGTATATTTCTCAACAAGCTACTTGCATACAAGCTTGATTAAAGCTCATTTATTTATTAAATACAAGCTACTTAATAATAGGTTCAATAATCTCAATTCGAACTGAACTTGTGAACAAACTCAAGCCAAACTCGAACAATTTTTTTTTTAAAAGAGCTCAAGTTTGAACATCCTAAAAGCTCGATAATGTTAAGCAAGCTTAAGCGAACAAGCACGTGCTCAACTCAACTCGGTTCATTGCAGCCCTACTTTAGAAGGTCAACAATTTCCCACAATGGTGAGAAACCACAATTAGATTTTGTTTTAAGATTATTGCAATTTTTTGTAAAGGTAATTGTAAAATAATAGTGGGAAAAAAAAAATTTTGAAAGCTATCATGTGTATGATAAATATTTCCGTTCTTAAAAAAAAATCAGATAGCAATTTTCTTATGGAAAATAACTTCCCATCATACAAATTTCTGAGAAGTAACAAGAAAGTAGTAGTCCAAACAGAACTTTGGCAGTAGTCTAAAAATTAAAGCATCAAAAAATCTTCCCCAAATAGATCCTTAGTAACATATTTGAAACACAATAACTTGAAAATTCCATCATTCGAGTAACAAAATAAGCACTAGACAAGATCACAACTAAGAAGGGACCTATAAGAAGGGACCTATACAGAAGCTACAACTATAAACCAAAGATCAGTATTCAACTTCAACAATTTCTCAAACAGGATTCATCCGATTAGTTTTTGGCTGTACATTTCACCTTTTTCAACCCACTTTCCATGTATTGACCTCAAAAGTCATCAGAAAAATTCAATCTTATGCAATCCACTCACCCATATTTCCTATGCCAGATTCCATTGTACTGGGAATAAGAATGAATGTCTGCTTCCTGATTATCAAATCCACTAGCAAGAATCAATTGAGTAGGGAAAGTATAGCTAAGTGCACCAAAATCATGGTGAATGAATAGGAAATACATGTTTCATTGTAGTACAATACATTTTTGACATGAGATCAAATGGAAGCAATAGCAGCAATATCAAGAAATTGAATCTACCGGTTGATAAGAATCTTGAAAATTGTTGTGAAAAACTTAGGTTCGAATCCCGCCTACACCATAATCTCACCTTACGGACATGGGTGGGCTAAGAAAATGAATCTAAGGTGAAGACAAAACAATGATATCATGGCTCAATTAAGCAACTAAATTCATGTGCTTTCCATATATTACTAAATCTCGCATGATGCAACATGGAACAACAAGAAGGATATCATGCAAAGGATATACAGAAAAAAATAATTAAGTAAGGAGTATTTAAAAAAAGAATGGCTAAAATTAGATACCAGTTGAAACAAAGAGATCATGGATAAATGAGAATAAAAGAAATGCAACCAACAAGATTAACCTAGCCATGCCCCATCAATGAAGCAAGTCCGAGTTATGTACGATGGGATATCCCAACAGAAAGTTCATTATAATCCCCACTCAGCAACCCTACAGGTGCCATAAGCTGCCTGAAATGCACAAGCATAACATCGATCCACTTGAGCTTCAAATAACTGCCAAGTGGAGTGGAATTTAGAACCAAGGAGCCGGTCAAAGGAACCAATGGTGTTTTTGATGTGTAATTCGCATGGGTTTTGAAATATATAGGTAAAATATTGTACTTTCTTTAAGGTCTTGGCATCAATCCATCATAGTGTAGATTGGAAAAAAAACATTGTGGAAAGATTATATCATCAACAAGAACAACAACAACAATACACTTATCCAACTAGTGAGGGTTGGCTTTATAAGTTCTTACATCCATTTGTTCCTAATAAGTGTTGCATGAGTTACTAAGCCTATTTTGTGTTTTCTTTTCTAACATAACTGCTATTAATGTTACATTTAATATAAGATCATTGATTCATAATCTTTTAACATTAATTTTGTTTCATGATTGAATATTATACCCTTCATTCTACATGTCCACACCAATAAATCTATCTTATACTCTTATCATTGACTTATAGATGTTACTCACACTATTTATTTAATACAGCCATTTAAATTTATCCATCCTAATTTTCTCATTAATCTTACCATCTATATCACGCTTTACTAGGCTATTAGTGACCTTTATAACCTTCTTTCTTTCCTATCATAGAATAATCATTAAAAGTGAATGAAGGAAACCAAACAGCATTGTCCTTTCGATCAAACATAAAGATAGCATGACTAAGAAAGATGAATCTAATCTGAACAAAAGGGAAATAATACATTTGGGTGGCTATGAAATCAATAAAGGTATTCCTATTCCAACTAAGTTGTCTAATCCATGCAATACTAAGCTTAACTGCATAAACTAAAACAAAGAAGTTCTAAACTGACTACAACAATAACGCAGTGCACATGATAATGACAGGGAATCATTCCACTTGACAGATCTAGAGGCATAAACAAAACAATTTACTGAATTTACATGTTGTCCTAAGTCATAAAAAATTAATAAAATATTTCTTTTTGAAATACGAGGGCAAAAAAGTTATCCAGTTATATCAAACTTCTGCCTTTTATGAAAATGATATCATTAGAGAGAGAAGTACACAATCCCTAACCACATGAGCTAATCCAAAGGATTAAAAGTGCAACAGTTCGAGCAACACAGATAGGCATATACCTGTACTCAAAAAAAAGCTTTCTTCCATCAATAGTAAGACCATTCTCTCCAATAGCATCCATCATGCTACATGCAGCTTCCTGCATAGCATTTGTTTAGCACATACACAGTTGGCAGGTGGCTGTAGAAGTTGTTAATGTATCAGTTCATACCACAGAGGGGAAATCAATAAATGCAAAACCACGAGAAACACCAGAATTACGTTCTCTTATTACGCGCACGTGACGAAGAGGTCCCCATTCAGCCTGAAAACAAAGCAATGACTTATTTGAAAAGCAGAAGTAGAAGGACAAATAACGGAAAATTCTTTCAAGGCAAAAATAACATACAAGCATCTGATACAAGTCTTCTTCAGTTGTCTTCTGGGATAAGCCCTTTACAACAACTGTTGCTGATGGAGACTTCAATTTTAAAATTAGCCGAATATTAAAAATCTACCATGAGGTATCAGTTAAAAGGCAGCAGTATTAACACAACAGGGAAGAATAATAATACCACAGAGGAATTATTAAAGTGTTTATCATCACGATCATAGTCCCATCGGCTCTCATTTCTATCATAACGTCTGTCATCATAGACGTCCTCTCTATAACTGCGACCACCGTTTCGTCCTCTAGGAGATCTTGATCTTGACCGATCATCACGTCCACGAGATCGAGAATCGTAGTGTCTATCATATGGGCTTTGACCTCTTTCCCAGCTCAAGCTTCGCTTTTCTCGATCAAGTTCACGAGAATCATACCTTCGCCAGCTACTTTCCCTTCTTCCTCTATCTTGATCAGATTCATATTCATATCGACCAGTATCATAATCTCTTTCCCTGCTATTTTCTCTACTTCCATAAGATCCACGATGCCTAAGATCATAGTGGTCACTAACCTCATCACGATCTCTAGTCCCTGACCTAACATGCCTGTCAAATGCATAGTCCCGATAACCATCCTGATCATGATAGCTATCAACAGGGCGATACCTATCATGAAATCTGTCAATTTCATGAAAGGAATCAATTTCATGATACTTTTTTGGATCATGGAAGTTGTCTATGTCATGAAATGATGCTGTGGGTCTTCTAGAATCTTTGCTGAGGCTATCTTCATCGTCAAAGTTTCTCCTTCTGGACTGAGGCCACATGCCAGAAACTGGCACAGGTGGATAAATATCACGGTCAAGCATCTGCCCTGGATATGCATTCCGTGAATAAATTGACTCCCTAGAAAACCTTTCATCAGGAACCCTCCTACCACCAGATCCACCAGCCCTGTCAAATTAAGTGCAGTAAAGTGGAAAGAACAAAGCAAAGTAATAGCTGCATAAAGAATTAGAAAATTTAAAGAACTTTTAAAATTGATCAACTATAGCGTTAGAACACTGTAAAGTGTTTTTAGTTAACAAGTACTAGCATTAAATAAAAATAACTAAAAATTTAATGATGAAGGATAACAAATTTAAAGGAGTTAAAAAATTAATGCAGCTGAAAAAGAAAAATAGAGAAGAGACACACTTGTCAAGACAAAATAACATGTTCATACAACTAGAAAAAAAAAGGTTTAACTTATATAAACTTCATCAGGAAGCAAAGGTGACTCACCTGAAATCTGGCTCATGAGCCGCACCATATCCCTCCAATGCCTGTAGATTAAACAGAATAAGCCATGTCAGCAACAAATCGTTATGGAAGGAGTAGGGAAATCCATTCCATATCAACACTGGCGCAATGCTTCCAAGGATAGTTGTTTAAGGAGGCGATGCCAGTAAACATGGAGGGCAAGCACATGAGCCATTAAATCTTCTACATCATCCCTCATAACTAAAAAAGAAGAAAACTGCAATTACGCTGTTAGTATCCCATCCTTGTTGTAGAACATAACGCCCTGGATCCATTTCTTTGTGTAAGTGCTACAGCTATCCTGCAACTTGGAAGGTTCTTGATGACCTCTCAGAGATCAGTTGCACGATGTTTGGATATCTGTCCTGTAATTGATGCACAAACAGACTATTATGCAAGTTTCAATGGAGAACCAACCCTCAAAAGTGGCCAGCCAACGCATTGGAATCTTCAAACCAAGACGTCCAATTAACATCCCATCTTCAGGCTTTTAGAATACAACCGGTAAAAGATTCTCATAATACAAAGCATTTTTGCAATCAATCACTTCCACCAAGAGTTTAAGAATAGGCAGAAGATTGAAAGTATATTGGATATTCTAAGGAATCTCCATTTAATAATGGCAAGGAAAATGTTTAAAAAAAAGTTCACTTTGAAGCGTACAAACAAAGAACCATTGATTAAAATCATAAATAAGCCAAAAACTAAATGACAAAATTTTATTTTTCAGTAAACTTGATGTATTTTTTAACTTAAATTTCAATTTAACAAGAAATAGAATGTTGTTTCATGATGCAAAATTTCCTATATTTGATGCTCTCCATCCAAGCCAGTCATAAATAGAAGAGAGAAAAATTGTACATTCACCCAAACAAGCAGAACTAAAAGCAGTTTTGAGAACGTAAAACCAAGACTTAGAAGTTAAATTAAAGTGAAAACCATAATCATACAACAAACATGTTTTGCCTTAAAGTTCGTCTGTGTTTGAAAACAGTAAATAGAAATGCAAAATTAGATCAAACAGGCCCCAAAAGTTCTCAGAGGTTTTAACTAAGTAACATTTGCCCAGCAATGATAAATTAAATCGCACATTATGAACAAACGGAGCATCTAGAGTCCCCATGGTTGATGCTGAGTATAACTAGTTTAAGAAAAACACAGAAATTGTATGTTTCTAAACTTATTCCCAAACAATAATAACTTAATGGGATGCTTTCTTTGAAGATATGCAGCAATAATGCAAAAATAACAAATAACAGTTAGAAAACTACACCAGGATTTAACCTGTGCTTTGGGCATCGGTCACATGTTAGCATTCTTTGATAATGTCCCTGATGTTCAGCTTTTAAGTTTTCCCTTCATATCATTAAGCAAGTGTTCCAACATTCAAACCACAAAGTAAGCTACTAAAAAAGGCTGAAGTCATGATACAACTATTCAACATTGACTCTATCCCCGCTGTATGCCATTCTAAAAAAACATTAACCAAACTTTCATTGGAATCAAATAATGTTTTCTACCCAAGACCTTCCTGATTCTTAAGTTCAAAACTAAACAGCACTCACATTGTGATCCAACAGGATCTTGATCGGATCACATCACTGAAAATAAAGATCAAGCCAATCGGAATCAATAGGTAAAGATAGATCATTTAACAATGGCCAGATGGCCAAGATCAGGGCACAAGACATCTGGATCATTGGATAAAAATGCAAGTGATGCTAGGTTTAGAATGAATTTTCGAAATTCAAATTTATATGACAAATATTTATACTCAAACAAGAATTTTATGAAGATTTTTTTATAAGTTTATAAAAGAGTTTGCCACGGAGTTTGTTTCCTTCTATTATAGAATTAGTTTAAAAAAGATTCAAATCATTTCTTATTGTATTGACATAAATAGAAATGATTCCTGCAATGAAAAGCATCCAAGAAGTCTCCTCAGTCTTTCCAAATTCTATCTCCCTCTATTTTTCTCCTATTTGATATTTTTGTCAGCCAACAACCAACCGTCCACCTCTAGTACATATTCCAGCATCAACAACCCTTCGCCTACCCTCTACACCCACCTACAGCAACAGGAATTCCTTTCTGAAGCATCGTTCAGCCAACCAAGATATCAAAACTAAAGCCTGGAATTACTGTATTCAGTAATCCAGACACAGGAACGATAAGCATACTTGTTCGGTCAACAAAAACGATAAGGAATGCATCATTTCTTCAAGAATTCAATAGAAAACCTAATCCCTAATCGTAAAAAAATCCTATCTGCACCAAAAGTAATTTTACACATCCAATTGCATATCACTCATCAAAATAGATTTTAACGCATGACCATTTTAATTGATTGGAACAAAGACACATAAAAAATGTTTGGCTTGATGTATTTCAACATAAAAAGTAAAAAAAATGTAATGCATTTTAAATTTAAGAAGTTGTTAAGTTGAATGCAAATCAATTACAATGAAATGATTTTAATGTTTGTTAGGATTTCAAAAACATAAATCTCTTTCTATTGCTCTCTTTAAAGACGTGACAAGGCAAATGAAGCAAAAGGCAGAACAAAATGAGGGCAACAAAGGAAAGATTGATGATGGAGGTGAGGCCAATAGAGGCAAGAATGAGATTGGCGAGGACAGGGTTGTAAGTGTTTATCCTCATGTACTTAGAATTCACCCGATTTAGATGAATTCAAAATTCAACAAAAATGAGCTTCTGGGTTATCTAAATTCCTCAAAAAAGAGTTCTTTGTATTTGCCAAACACGGGAAAAACTCAAAACTCATGCATTCCTCTAACTTTACACCCTCAATACGCCAAATAAAACAACATCGTAGTCTTTATTAAGCAAATAAATATGGTAGGAATATTA
The DNA here is from genome assembly GCA_021442155.1 of Cymbidium sinense. Taxonomy (NCBI): domain Eukaryota; kingdom Viridiplantae; phylum Streptophyta; class Magnoliopsida; order Asparagales; family Orchidaceae; genus Cymbidium; species Cymbidium sinense. The sequence continues at coordinate 295,140,531 of CM038215.1, forward strand.
TCATGATCATATCCAAAAATAATTTAAAAAATCCTTTTTTATCAAAAACTAAATAAATAAAAAAAAGAAATTCCTAAGAATTTTATGTATTGGAAATATCCCCATACACTTACTTGCAACAAACTTGAGGTAATTGAAAAAATTAAGTAAATGACAGAATTTGAACTTTAAAATTGGACAATTTGAAGCAGACTGGCCTCACAACAAAAAAACATACAATATTTTCCATTTTATAAACATCAACAAAATTTAAAGATTTCAAGTAAAGATAAAACCCCCAAGGTGAGTGGTTAAACCAAATCCCAAATGGGAGGAGAAATATCAATGGAAGAATAATAAGAAAAATTGCATGGCACCATTACAATAGGAAGCAATGAAATTAGTGAGAAGTGCAGTAAGAGAAAACAAGGTGAAGATGTGCAGAACAATGGAAACATATTTAGAATAGTTTGATGACTAGGAGGTATATGAGAGTGAGATTTTGCAATAACATAAAATTTTGCCATTAAACCAAGCCCAATAAAAAATTATACCGAATAGATGCATGGCTCATTAATATCAATCTGACAATTAGATGAATAAACAAAACTGAAAAAAAAAAAAAAACTTTCTTATGCTTCATAATTTCTAGTCCGCATTACAACATCTTGATACTGCCAAAATATGAGTAAGTTAGATGGTTAAACTATATTACAAGCATCATCCCAATTCTAACCTTATTCTAGGGATAAGATCATTAAAGAGTTGCATAAATGAGAGAATTATTAATTAACTGTGAACGGAAAAATTATTGTTCAACAGAAACACCATTACACTTGCTTGGTTCAAACACTATAAAACTTAAAGGATGGCTCGAATCTGAGACTACTTCACATAGACATCTTAAGGAACACACTCACTTCACCCTTTCATTACCAAGATGCTCGCAATATTCTGTAGTAAAAAGCTGGAAGATTGGAAGGAACTAAAGATATGACACCAATAAAAATTTCATTTGTTTCCACATTATCCATACTACCATTAAAAAGTTGATTAAGATTTCATTGAAATAAAATCTGTCATTTGATAAATTAATTAATTTCAATGTTTAATTCAATATCAATTAAGTCTAAATATCATTTTAAAATATTCTCCCAACTTAATCAAGTAAATAGTATTATTTTGCTACTTCATTGCAATCATTTCAAAATTATTTTAAGTTGACTTACTAATAATAACATCATCATTTAAGCTTATTGCTTTGTTAGGGTTAAGTAATTTCAGGCATTAAAACCAAGTGTTACTTATTTACACCAAATCTTTTTAAATATATCAGTTTATTTGTCATCGAGCACTTTCAATTGTATTTATAAACTTGATAAAAAAAATTGACAAAAATTTAACAAAGAATATTTTTACAAATTTTTTATATTGTACAATTGTCCAAGTCCAAGTTTAGAAAGTGATAGTTCTGGTTTATTAGAAATTCATTGTATTCAAACTTAAAAAAAAACAAATAACATTTCTAAACTTATTTTAATATCTACAAAACAAGATCAAAATGTATATAAAATGTGCATCAAATAAATATGATATAAATTTTTTAACAACATTTATTATTTTATTTGAAAATATTTTAGATGCTATAATTCTTTAAAATATTTCAATATAATATATTTCTCTCATCATATAATATTTATAAATATAAAATATTTAAAACACAATTAAACTTAAATGCACACATTTTAACTAACTTTCGTAAAAGTAGATAGAGAACTCAAATAATTCAAACAACATCCAATAACAACACCACAATTATATATTGATTCTTAAACAATTCAACCTCGCTAATAATCCTAGATAGAATAATCCAAAGGAAAGAAAAATGTGAAATATATCATACTTACAAACATGCAAAAACATTGCCCCCCTCTCCAAATTCTGAATTTTTTTATCACAACTAGGGGTCTAAATGAGTCAAGTTTTTACCTAATCATGTTAAGCTCATTTAAATTAATCTAAGCTCGAAATTGAGCTTGATTGAGCTTGGTTTGAGAAAAAAAATGTATGCTTGAGCTCAATTAAAAAGCTCAACTTCAAAGTAAAATTTAGACAAGAAACAAGAGGAGAAACATATAACTAAGAAGTGCATGTGAGTAACTTAGAAGAAATCACGATTCACGCCTAAATAGCAGAAGCCACACATGAGAATGAGAAAAAAAACACAAGCAATAATTTTTACTCTGATTTTATGCAAGAAAAAAAGAGAAATAGATATCCAACAAGAAATAAAACCTTCCACTCGGTTCGTCCAGCATCGCCTCTCTTCAACCAGGAAGAATCCTCCATCAACAGTGACAACGTAGTGGTTTTATTGTGGTCCATGGCTACAACTCGAACTCAACGAAAAAACTTGGGCACAATTCACAATTTCGGCACTATAAGATTTAGGGCTTCTAACATGCTTGAAGTTTGCAAGATGCAAGTCGTAAATATAAACCAAAGCAGAAAGGTTGCAGTGGGCAAGGGGGAAATGTGATGCTCGGTTCATTTTCTTGATTATATTACACTATTATCTTTATTTATTTATTTATAATAAATTTACTTAATATTAAATGAGTATCTTAATAAGCTTTGGAGTTGAGTCAGGCAAAGCTCAAACTTGAGCTCATATAATATACGAGCTCTCAAATTCGAACTCGAGATTTGATGAGCTAAACTTGTGAGCTCGATAACGAGTCAAGTTTGAGTTATCTCACGAGCTGGCATAGCTCACTTACACCCCTAATCACAAAAAATACCATCAATTAAAATATAACATGCTCAAATGGATACACATTTTCATGCACACCAAACCACCGTGAAACACATTAACACAAATATAAACTAATACATCATAACATGAACATTTGCTTACACCAAAATCAAATGCATACATGCATAATATGAGTCTGCACATAGGCCCACAAACACACATTACCCACCAACCCATCAAACATAAAAAAAAAACACCCACAAAATAAAATTCTAGCACTAAAACTATATAAAATCAAAGCTCTTTAACGAATAAAAATGTTGTACTAACAATTTGAACCAATGTAAAAGTTAGTTCAATATGAATTTTCACGAACGAGTAATATTAGACAAAGCTTCGGATAAAGTATCCATTTTTTTAAATGTCATTGAGATATTATCATCAATGATATATGATGATGATATCAAAATATATAGTATCAATAATGCAAACACTGTAACATCAACAAAAAAAAAAAAAAAAAATCAAATAACACATTATAACTTCCTATACCATACTAGGATGTTTAAGGCATGAAATGAAATATTATGAATTTAGCCATTTCATACAAGCAGTACTTAAAAAATCCCAAATACCACGTTCAAGAATGGAAACATTATTAATTCTAAAATATTGTTTGGATCCTTTACATTGGCATCAAAATATTTTGGGTCATAAGTTTCTACTTGAAGTATTATAAATGGCTAAATAAAATTTCACGAAATCCCATAACTAACACATGTCACAGCAAAAGTGCATGCATATTTAAAGAAAATGAAAAAAATAAAAAATATTGCATGCTTCCATGGAGTTTCCCCCACCATCTAAATTCATTAAAAAAAACAAAATGGAATTTTTAATGTCATTTAAACACACAACACGACCAAAATATAATGCAAAAGGTAAATATGATCAGCAGAGAATGCTTGACGCACCTAACATGACTAGTAAGTGGAAAATACCGAATTAATTACCTCTTCATTTTAACATTACTTACTTTGTTATTTAGATAACAAATGAAACAAGTGATCCAACTATTGGCACCCAGTTCATCTAAAAACGTCACAGAACCTGTATCTGTAACACAACACATCACACAACAAGCCTTTATCCCACTACGTGGGAGAACCTGTAGCTGTAAATCATCTAAATTTTTTAGTGCAAATCCGACTCAAACCCTACCATAGTACTATTCGTGACCCAAACACTACATTCTTACCTTAACTCGCGTAGTATTTCACAATAGCACCATCGAGAAATATTTTTCTTACATAACCCTAAAAACTGGCACCCATCAGCAGGCTTGATTTGCTGAATAACAATTCATCACACCATCCAATGCAAAACCTACTCATCAAAAAGCCAATAATTCTTCCAGGCACCGTAAGGCTATTCATTGGTTGTAAAATGATAACAACTAGAGACCAAATCATTTCCGCTCCCAATAACTTCATAGGATTTGCACAATTTACTTTAGCACATAATAGTCTCATTATGTGAAATCGACATTAAAATCATCGCGTGCCCCAACGCGCGACATCGTTATCAAACATCGAAGAGAGTCAAACGGGCCGGAATACAAAGCTCGGCAAAAGATTAACCCAAAGAGGAAAACACTAAACACAAAAAATATTGAAAGATGTAGAATATCATGTACCTTCGGTCGCGGAAACCGCCACTGCCGCACGCCGGGAAAAGCTAGGGTTTCGGATGGACTAGAAGCCGAAAGCAATCGAAAAGAACTGGGGTATGATCACTTACAAGATGCACAATTAGGGCGACGTTAGGCAGATCTAAAAAAATTATCTTTTTTGGAGAAAGAAAAAGGGCAAGACAAGGAAGACCGATGCCGGTAAAAAGTTGCGAATGAACGACGTTTGGAATACAGGGTTTTATTAATGTTATATTTCATTAATATTTTCTAAAATTTCCAAAAATATATATATATGATTTTTATAAACTGTTTTTTTTTTTTTCTGAAAAATTTAATAAACATGTTACCAATATTACAACTGCGGGAGTAGTCGCTAAAAAAAGAATTTCACGAGTAGGTGTTTTGTCTTGCCGCAACTTACAATAACTTATTGGTAAGTATGTATATCTAAATGCAATATAAATTAAATAATTTATATTAAATACTTTAAATTAAGTGACTAGAAAATAAATTAATAATTTTTTGTGTTTAATTATGTGTAAATAAAACTAGTTTTTTTTGTTAATATTTCTCTTAATATGTCTACTTTTATATTAAATATTCCCTTAAAATGAAACAAATTAAAAGAAATAAAAAAGATAAATAAAGTTTATAGGATATTCTTAGATTTTAGTATATTGACATAAAGTATAAGATTGAGTAAATGATTGGATATGTCTAACTAATCATTGACTTATTATTTATAGGATGGGATCGAGATGAGGAGCTTAAGAAAAGACTACACTTAAATAATCTAGTCTTTATTATCAATAATAGCAATCTATTCTAATTCTTTTATTATTTTGAAGAAATCATAAAAAAAGAATAAAATTTTCATCTTAATGAATTGTCATTTTGATTGTGACTAATTATGCAATTTAGACAATTTTTGTTTTTTTTTTGCACACATGATTATTTAGTGAAGTCCATAAATGCTTCATAACTTTCTTCTAAAGATATCATAACCTTTTCCCACTTTGAAGATATAAAGAATTTCAAGAAATATACTAGCAATGAAGTTATTGCATTTTTATTAAAAAACTATAAGGAGTTGAAGAGACGGAAAGTTGAGGGTGAATATTCTCGTGCACCTCTTTTTGAGAAGATTAAAAGAAAAAAATTGTGGAAGATGATGCAATCAAGAAGGGATATTCTTCAACCAAATCTCATAAAAATAAAAATAAAAAAAAATAGTTAGAACTTGACATAATATGTTAAAATCAATCCAATCGGGCACGGATCTTGAGACAAGACATATATTAAAATTTTTTGAAAATTTTAAAATGATCATAGCTCTGATTTTAATAAATTTATAGTCAAATTGAACGCCTCAACAAGACGAGTCCACCAACGTAAAAAATGAGTTTGTTTGAGCCCAATGAGCTAAAATCAAGCTTAACAAGTGTATTTTGAGAACTTTGAAATATTAATTAGATTATCAAATGATTTTCACATTTAGCATACTTACAGTCAAATTAAGCAGCTCGACAAGAGAAATCTGACGAGCCCAATATTCAAATTGAAGATCGTTAAGATACTTAAATCATCAAGAAACTATTTACGATTAAGGCAATCAATTTAGATCATCAAATGGATTGATTTGTGATTTTAGCTATAAATATTCTCTCAAATCCTATAAATAAAATCGCATTCTCACCATGAAGAGGGGAAGGGGAGAAAGCTTAGAGAAAAGCTTGGAAAGAGCTAAGAGTTAATCATCACTGTCGACCATTATCGCTGACCATTGTTAGCAATTGTTATAGTGTGACCGCCACTATACAATTACTGTTATAATTAAAGCTTTTCATGTACAACCCTGTAACTCATTCTCGGGAAGATTGAAATTTTGTAATTCAAAGTTTACATAATGAAATATTTGAAGTGGGCTAGGCCCATTATTTTTCTTTTTTCTGGGGTTTTTCTATGTAAAAATTTCGACATTACTTTTTTTTTTCAATTATCTGTGTGTGTGCTCAATCTTCATGTAGAGTTATGACTTACAAATTTACACTTTACCATTGTGAATTTTCTATCATGCAAGAGAACTTCATGTTGCTTGCATCATTTTTTTATGGAAATGATAATTAAACTTCTTAATGATATTACAAATATATCAAAAGAATTGTATATTTTTTAAAGCCATGAGCAGCAAAAAGGGATAACTATGTCAATATCACCACTAGTTTTAAGGGATAGGAGAAGAAAGTTGATCATTGAAACTAAACTAAAATGATAAGTTTAAAATCGATATAAATCAAAACAATTAATTTGATTCGCATGATTAAAAAAGTTTGCTAAATTTGAGGGATGAAGTCTATTGAGAAGGTTGCTACATTTTCTTAAATGAGATAGTTTGATGATGATGTCCAGATCATGCATCATCAATTGATTTATCACGGGTTCATCTATAAGGGTATTGATTTTGTTCATGTTATACAAACATTGTTAGGAGAAGTTATGTCATTATTATTTGCATTGTTGTATTTATTATTTAGGATGAAATACAATATAAATAATATGATTGTTGTATGCAAATAATTTGTGGTGATAGAAAGTGCTTAATATCTTAGCTTTGCACAAGATTTTCACACACAAATATATCAACAAATTTATAAACAACACGAGTTTTTATGCAAAAAACTTATCCAAAAATTACATAGATTGACTTGTAGATATTATAAAGATTTGTCCTTCCTCTCAATTAGAGAGGATAGGATTACAAAATTTAAAATACTAGCTTAATCTCATGTGATTGTAGTTGATAATATTGGATTAATAAAGGGTGATAATGGCAATCAATGAACAAACTATGATGATCGGGTGATAGGGTTGAGAGATTGTGAGCATATGATGATAGGCAGGTGGTAGTTAGTCAATAATGGACAAGCGATGATTATTAGGCAATGGTTTTCAAATCATAATAATCAAGCAATGATAATTGGATGATATTTTTTTAATTGTTAGTAAATGAATGAAAATGAATGGGTGATTATGATCAAATGAAGATGATAGTGTGACCGCAAGTACTGATCATCAATATTGAAAGTCAGGCAAGCTCTATAGCTCTTCTGATCATCAACCCTCTCTAATTTTAAGCTAATATCCCTTTAATATAGAGAATAGTTGTTTATTTATAGTTTTATAGAGTTAATACAATATTAGATAGTCCATACTAACTTTATTTGATCATAAATCTTTTTTAGCATCTAGGTGCCTTAGTTATCTCAAAATTAAGAATCATAGATATTAAATTTCTTCTATGGATACACAAGATTCATATATTATTAAGTTGTTAATGAATATTATGATATTTTAATTGATGCTTCAAGTGCTTGATTTTGGTTAATTTTAACTCATGTTAGAACACTTTTTGACTTTGTTGTATTCATCTCATCAAGATATTTAGTTCAATTTTGTATTTGCTAAAATTAAAATTTTCATTGTCCTAATTTTAATTTATTTTTTTAACTTTAGACATTACATCAAGATTCATGCTTATTAGATGACTTTTTATATGATATATCAATAATGATTCACATATTGTACATCATCAAAATAATAAAAGAAATGATAATTTCATGTATTTAATTTTTCTATTTATTAACAAAGTAAATGTTATATGTTTATAATTTAGAATTTAAAAAGTCAAATTTAGCATGTAAACATATCTCATCTATATTGTTGAATAATACAATAAAGAGTAAAACCTTGATGCTCTTATTAAGACAATAATTGAAAAAAAAATAACTAGAAAGTATTTCCTAGTTGAATAACTTCGTCTATTTGAAGACAATTGATAAAAAAATGATTCACTTTAATGAAATAGGAGAAATGCAAATATTAATATTGGGCAATATAGAAGCACTGATGTATATTTCCATGCACATTAGTTAAAAATATTATAGAAATATGAAATAATAACATAAAATTTGATATATTGATGATTAACATATAGAGGAGGTTGTTGTCTTGTAGGAGATGATTATGATACAAGTGAAGAGGAAGATAATTGAACACCACATGTCTTAATGTTCTATAACTCCTATGATGTATTCAAAAAAATGTTCAACTAGTCTTGATGCATTAATAACTTGTAAAAATTCATAAAGGATTTAAGAACCTTCTAAACTTAAAAATCTCTCCTCAATGAAATGAATGAGAAGATTGTTGCATGCAGGGAAGATTCAGGTCGGTAGAGTAGAAGATATAGATGTCTTAGCGTTGCATAAAAATTTTGCACACACAGCAAAAAAGTTTGAGAGACCTCGAGATTTTTATGTGAAAAACTCAAAAAAGGGAAAAACCACGTGGACTAGCCCACTTAAGAATAATTTCACTATATCAGCTTCTGTTACAATTGTTACCCTTTCTCCAAAGTAGGAGAAGGATAGCTTACAAGAATAAGTTTTGTGACAAGCTTCGCTGGATTAACGGTGAAGGCCTTGCTTGAGGTGGTAGTTTGATAATTTGACTACGGAAAGATGGCATCAGGCGATGCCGGTGGTAGCGGCGAGATATGGATGATGGGCCAATGCCGCGTTGACAACCAATAATCCGTATTTATCCAGCGATGATGACCGGTGGTTAGCGGCAATGACCAGGTGGCGGTGTTAGTGATGATGGTGAGTGGTCGCCAGCGATGACCGGTGGTGACCATGGGTGGATGGCGTGGTAGTCGGTTGTAGCGATGGTGATAGCCGATGGTGGTGGTGGCGGCGATGTCCGATAGTGGTGGTGCGGCGACGGCCACGGTCAAACGATATTTGATATGCTTTAAGATTCTTGAGCTCTCTCTTTAGCCGGGACCCCTCATGTAAAGAATGAGGGCTATTTATAGATTATGGGAGTGACCTCTATAAATACAGGCATAATCCAAACCACTCATTGAATGGCTCAAAATGATTCATTCAATTATCTGATGTATTTTAAATATTTAAATGCTCAAATGAAGTCACAGTTAATTATTAGATCTAGCTCGTCAAGATGCTCGATTTGACTATAAATACTCCATATTTATGAGCTATTTAGGATTTGACAGATATCCCAAAGTTTTCAATGATATCTTAAGTGCTTGATCTGAGCTATTATTGACTCGGGATCAGATTATTTTTGATGTCAAGATTCGTGCTTCAACTAGTAGAGTTTTCAATGACATATCAATTGACCCTCTATTTTTGGATGACATTATCTTTATCATCCAAAAATATATGTTAAATAATTAAAAATAACAACTTCTTCATTGTTAATGAAATTTATGGGTTCATTAACCTTTGTGTCATATATAGTTTGAGAGAATAGATTTTTATGGGTGCACATGACTATGATCATAGAAGCGGGCACACAAGGCCACGGAGCATGGGCACGTGGTCGTATGCGGAAGGCCACAGTGTGAGGGTCGCAAGGCCACCTGCACGCCGGCGCTAATGGGTCTGGCGGTGCTCAAGGTGCTGGCATACACATGAATTAGCCGCATCAAGGCCCACATAAACGCGCACCAATGAGCAAAAAATTTGGGTTTTTTTATTATTTTCTTTCCTTTTTTTACTTTTATAAAAGGAAAGACATATTTGAGTGCATACATTTTGAAATCTATTTAAATATTTCCAAATTTACTCTCAAAATTTATTTCATTTTGCCTCTGCGTTGGATGAGAAATTATCTAGCAAAAGTTGAGGGGCTAAGAGTAAAATTTCTTTTTCTTTTGTCAACAAGGCTTTGACTTTCTTCTGAAAAGAAGGTTATTTACTTTGTTGATTAAGACCCGTAGTTCATATGACGAGTCTCCGATTTTTCCTCAAAAGAGGCGTCAATTATCCTCGTTGGACTGACCAGGTTTGGAGGCAATCAAGGCATGTAGTTCATACAATGATACTCTGATTTTCCCTCGAAAAAGGCATCAACTATTCTCGTCAGACTGATGGGGTTTGGAGGCGATCAAGGCCCATAGTTCATACGGAGAGACTCCGATTTTCCCTCAAAAGAGGTGTTAACTGTTCTTGTCGGATCGACCGAGTTTAGAGGTGATCAAGACTCGTAGTTCATACGGCAAGACTCCGATTTTTCGTCGAAAGAGGCATCCACTATCCTCGTCGAACCGATCGGGTTTGGAGGCGATCAAGTCCCATAGTTCATATGGGGAGATTCCAATTTTTCCTCGAAAGAGACATCAACTGTCATCGTCGGACCGACCATGTTTAGAGGTGATCAAAGCTCGTAGTTCATATGACGAGGCTCTAGTTTTCCTTCGAAAGAGGTGTCAACTGTCCACATCGGACCGACGATGCTTTAACTTTTTATCGATAATTTTAACCCATCCATGGTCGTTCGTCATGATATTTACTTGATATGAATCATGCTGAAAGAAATTCATATTGAAGTTTTGACTTATCCGAGATTTGTTTGTCATGATGACGTTAACCTGTATAAAACATATCAAAAGAAATATATCAAGAATTTTTAACACATCCAAGGTTATTTGTCAAAGAGTTACTTGATGATATTAACCTGTACTAAGAGAGTCAAATTGAATCCGCCAAGGATTTTCAACCTATCCGAGGTTGTTTATCAAAGTGTTACTTGATGGCATTAACTTGTATGGAAGGGGTCGAATCAAATCAGTCAAGGATTTTTGACCAATCCGAGGTTGTTTGTCAAAGCATTACTTGATGACATTAACCCGTATAGAATAGGTCGGATCAAATTCGCCAAGGATTTTTGACCCATCTGAGATTGTTTGTCAAAGTGTTACTTGATGACATCAACCTGTGTGAAAGGTGCTGAACTAAAACTGCCAAGGATTTTTGACCCGTTCGAGATTATTTTTCAAAGTGTTACTTGATGACATTAACCTGTATAAAAGAGGTTGAATTGAATCCGCCAAGGATTTTTGACCCATCCGCGGTTGTTTGTCAAAGTGCTACTTGATGACATTAACTTATATAGAAGGTGCCGAACTGAATCCGCCAATGATTTTTGACCCGTCCGAGGTTGTTTGTCAAAGTGTTACTTAATGACATTAACATGTATGGAAGATGCCGAATCGAATCCACTAAAGATTTTTGACCCGTCCGATGTTTTTTGTGAAATTGTTACTTGATGACATCAACCTGTATGGACGGTGTCAAACTGAATCCGACATGGATTTTTGATTCATCTGAGGTTGTTTGTTAAAGTGTTACTTGATGATATTATCCTGTATGGAAGAGGTCGAATCAAATCCGCCAAGAACTTTTGACCCATCCGAGATTGTTTGTCAAAGTGTTACTTGATGAAATTAACTTGTATGTAAGAGGTCAAATAGAATCTGTCAAGGATTTTTGACCAATCCGAGGTTGTTTATTAGAGTGTTACTCAGTGACATTTAACCTGTGTGGAAGAAGTCAATAGTTTTAACTCTCATCCGATATTATTTGGTCAAAGTATGACGTTAACCTGTGTGAAAGAGGTTAAACATTTTGATTCTTTCGAGATTATTTATCAGAGTATTACTTGATGACGTCACCTATATAGAGTAGGTATAAAGTTATGACTTATCTAAGGTTATTTTCAGAGTGTTACTTATGACATTAACCTGTGTGGAGTAGGTACAAAGTTATGATCTATCCAAGATTGTTTGTTAGAGTGTTACTTGATGACGTTAACTTGTGTGGAGTAGGTACAAAGTTATGATCTATCCGAGATTATTTATTAGAATGTTACTCGATGATATTTAACTTGTGTGGAGGAGGTCAAATCAAAAACCTTCGTTTGAGGCTATAGCCAAAGTTGCTTTTTGATCTTTGCCTTATAATATAAAGATAACAGTTTATCAAGCTATCTTATTCTCAGTGTTGAAACATCCTCCAACTTTGACTTATTTCTTGGGTTGGTAATCAATTAAATGCTTAGCATATTAACATAGACAATCTTTTAAGATTAAGAGTTGCCCCACAGTTTCCAAAAAAAGCAGAATGATCAAAGTTTGATGAATCTTCATTCTTCTTATGTGTTTCTCGAGAGTAAGATTTTTTTCATCATATAGATAGTGCTGCTCTGAACATAAAGTCAGATTATCAATCATTGTGAAGATATAAAGTGAACGATTCTCACAGATGGCGCCAAATTGTTGCGTGCAGGATGATTCAGGTCGGTAGAGTAGGAGAAACTGATGTCTTAGTATTGCATAAAAGTTCCGCACACACATAAAAAAAGTTTGAGAGACCTCAAGATTTTTACATGGAAAACCCAAAAAAAAAGAAAAACCATGGAGTCTAGCCCACTTAGAAATAATTTCACTATATCAGCTTCTGATACAATTATTTTCCTTTCTCCAAAGTAGAAGAAGGATAAATACAAAATAAGTTTTGACAAAAGGATTAATGATGGCCGCTTGAGTGGTAGTCGATGATCCTTCTGGAAAAGATGGTCGTATCAGGCGGTGGTGACGGCGGTGGTAATAGCGGCAATGCAAACGTTGACCGGTGATGATCCGGTGGTTGTCAAACGATGATAGCCGATGATGGCCGGATAGCGGTATAGTCGATGGCGATCCACCGGTGGCGGTGTCGGTAGATGATGTCAGCGGCGGTGGTGGCGGCAACGATGGTCGGTGGCGAAGCCGGTAACGTAATAGCACGGTGGTGGTGTGACCGATGATGGTGGTCAGCGATAGCCGGTGGTTGGCGGTGCGATATCCGGCTATGGCGGCAATGGCCGATGGGTGGTCGACCTAATCCGGATCGGTATCGATTATGTTTGAGATTTTTTGAGTCTTGAGCTCTCTCTTCTTTTAGCTTTGGACTCATGTAAAAATAGAAATTTTCATGATTATAGTGGCACCTCTGTATCTGAGACAAAATCAAAATCACTCCATCGGACAGCTCAAACTGATCCTTTCGATCATCTGATATATTTTAAATATTTGAGTGCTCAAATGAAGTCAGAATTATGAGATCTTAAACTTGTTAGATCCGGCTCGTCAAGACGCTCGATTTGACTATAAATACTCAATATTTGAGCTATTTAGAGATTCGACTAATATCCCAAAGTTTTCAATGATATCTTAAATGCTTGATCTCACATTTCGATCGATTAACTTTGATGTCGATTCGTCTTAATGTTTTGTGACATATTAAAGATAATTGTATTTTTCGAGTAGGACACCCTCGTCCTAAGCTAAAATATTTTTATTATAATAAACAACAAATGATCGATCGATGTTGTAATCACGTAAAATGAAATTAGGCGTTATTGTTTATGGCTTTCCAAATCAACTTATATGGAACAAGCCTGAAGTCAATACTATTCTAGTGGCAACCACCGATTGATACAAGTAATCAACGATCTACACATACCACTATATAGATCTCAATAATGCAATTTTATGTAATAATAAAATAGGAAAAATTATTTGCTATTTTAATTTATTTATTTTTTATAATATAAATATATTTTAAAATATAAAAAATAATAATTTTTAATAAATTGCATTAGAGAACAAAGGAAACGAAATTGAGCTGATCGATACCGCTTCTCATTATCTATTTTCATATCGCGCACATTACTAATAAAATAAAAAGAGAAACCTCGGAGTATTTATGTAGATATTACTTGGAGTTGACCTAGATGAAACTAGCGAGTTAGAATTAGGGGTTGGGTTTGACCTGAAATTGATCCAATCTGAATTAATTTGATCCGAACCCAATCAACTTATTAAATTAGTCAAAAATCTCATTCAAAATCTGGCCCATCCAACTGACCCATTCTGATATATATTTCAAGTCAATTTAACGTAAAAGTTGAATTAAAATCAATCTACAGATTAAAATCAAGTTACATTCGAGTCCATCTTGAGATGGCGAATTGAGTCGAGTTTCTTGGTCAATTTTGTGTTGGCTCTAAAAGTTATAATGGTCAAAATTTTAATCCAAAGTTAATCAAATCAACTCAAACATGAATTTTTTCAGATCAAATTTATATCAGATCAATTATTGACATCGCTAGTTAGAATGTAAGTTTTGCTACAATAATGATTATATCATAAGCAATATGACATAAATTTTAATATAGTGATGGTTGTCGTGAAGGTGTTGTGTTTTTTTTAAAATTTTTTAAAGAAGGTGTTGTGGCTCAAGTAATGTGAGAGATGATTATGATGCGAGAAATAACAAAGATAATTGTAATGCCAACAAGGTTGCAACACAAGTTTTGAGATGACTACATTGGCAACAACATTATGATGTATGTCTTATTATTTTATAGCTCTTATGATACATCCAAAAATTATTGTGCTACTATACTAAAAAATGTCAAAGGATCCAAACACCTTCTAAACTTAGAGATGAAATGAATGAGGAGACATGCATATATATATTGACTAGGGCATCATAATCCTTATATATATATATATATATATATATATATATATATTATTATAATAAACAACAAATGATTTATCAATATTATAAGGGGTTTTTTAAATACATACCAATTATATTTTTCGTTTAGCATTACTTTTATTACTTGTAAGAAAACAAGGGTGGGCTCATTTTATCATTCGATGCAGGTGGGGTTACTTGTTTTTTGTATTATAATAATAAAAGTTTTAATATTAAATAGTAAATATAGTTTAATGGTATGTATATTCTATTATAAACTCTCTTAATTAAAATAAGATCATACGATATTGTTTATGGCTTATCAAGTTAACATATATGAAATATGTCTTAAGATAATATCACTATAGTGGCAGCCATTACAAGATGTAATGAATCGATGATCGATACATACGACTCTGTGGATCTTAATAATATGAATATATTCGCTATAATAGATCGAATTCTCATCATCGTAGCCAATTAGGGGATGCTATAAAATAACAATAATTAAAATATAATTATTTTGGGGACACATTCAATTTTTTTAAGAGAGATTATTAGTCACAAATGAACTCTATTCAAATCCAACACATTGATTAATTCAACTGTATGATTCAGATCTTATGACTGGGTTCTTCGTTGTTTTGAACATTTCTCATATCTAATTTGAACTTCGGACAAAATTGAATAACACATTAGTCTTTCAAAATTGCTCTAAGATTCTTACGTTGCAGATAAAATTCGGTTTGATTAAATGAGATATTTATGATGCCAACAACAACCATTTCGAGTACTATTTACGTATACTAATTTTTTTTTTGCTATTTTATTTTTAATAATATTTTTTAATATAATTACTTTCTACAAACGGTGAGGGTACATCTGATTGTTAGAAGTTTAAAATAATATTTTACGAAATAAAAAAAATAAGTTTATTATTTAGTTGAGAATATAAGTTAGATATTAGTTTCAATTTTAAATTTTACTAATCTGCTTCAAACTCGTTACAGAAATTATTGCGTTCTAAAAAATCAGTTGTTGTAGAATAAAATTTTTTGTCTTAGCCTCATTGAAAAATTCATCACACACATAGATATTTGAAGAGAAAATAAAACTTAATTTTTTAAAAAAATCTCAAAATAGAAAAAACTAGCTTCAATAAAATATTCTATATATCTTAGAGTATAAAGTTTAAATTTCTCTGTGATTATAATGTATGTGAAAGTCGATAATGAATCCCATGTCAATTAACAATATGTTAGTTGGTATACATTCCGGTATTTGTGGTGATGGTGAAGCGGTGGTATTTGAAATGAATTTATGGTGTCCGGTGCATTGTCGGTAGCGGTGCACAATAGTGGCCGACTAGCTAAGTGGTTCAGATTTTATGATCAAGCGATATCGGAATGGCTGATTACAAATGGTATTTCTCGGTATTAAGAATAACGATAGTGGTATGAAGGTGGTATCGATGGTTGTCGGCAGCAAGATGAACAATGGTATCAGAACAGCCGTTAGCCGGTGATTAATTCGGTGGCCGCGATGATTATGATGATGGCCGATGGTTTATGATATCAAACATACTGGTTAAATCGATAGTGATAAGCCGTGGCGGTGGCCAGAATTGATATGCTGGCATGATCGCAATCGGTGATCGATTATCGTGGAGGTTCTTAGCTCTTTCTTTCTGCTCCTTTGAAAAAATGAAATATTAATAGATTATGGATACATGTAAATATAGGAAAAATCCAAACTACTCAATCGAACGGCTCAAAATGATTCCTTCAATCATTTGATGTATTTTAAATATTTGAATGTTCAAATGAAGTTAAATTACAAAATCTTAGGCTTGTTAGATCCGACTTATCAAGGCTCGATTTATATAAACCTATTTAGAGTATTTAGTTGATATCACAAGTTTTTAAATAATATTTTAAGTGGTTGACAAGTAGTCTCGACTCATGATCGTACTTTTGATGTCAAGATTAGTTTCTAGTACAGTTTTTAGTGACATATTAGTTCTTATTTTTTTACATTATCTACATCCAAAATACATATCAAATAATTAAAATAATAACTTATTTAATATTAATGAAATTTACTTTTAACCTCGTCACATATAGTTTGAAGAATAACTTTTTATGGGTGACATTATGATCACATTTATTGACAAAATGATGGTTCATTGGTGTGTATGTAATTTTTAGCTAAATAATTTTAAATTAACTTAATAAAACGTAATTATTTTAAATTTCTTAAAAAAAAAATTTAAAAAATAGATCAGTCAAGACTAAAATTTTTTTTTTTTAAAAAATGAAATTTCTTTGTTTTTTGCGTGCTTTTAGAAAGCACGAGGGAGAGAAGAACAGAGAGAGAGAGAGAAAGGAAGGTTTATTTTTTATTAATTTTTTAATTAATATAATTATTTAAAATATTTAAAATATATAATTTAAAATTATTTTTATAAAATATTTAATAACTAAATATTTATATATTTAGTTATTAATTTATTTATTATATATATATAATTTAATATAAAATTTACAAATATTTTTTAATTATATATATAAATTTGTAAATTTATTTAATATTTTTAATTAATAATATAATTATTTAAATATATAATTTTTTATTAATTTTGTTAATATATAATTTAAAAATATTTAAAATATATAAATAAATAATTTTTTAATAAATAAATAAAGAGAATAAATTATATAAATATTTTTAACTATATAAAATAATTTAAAAATTTTAAAATATATAAATAAATAATTTTAATAAATAAATAAAAGAATAAATTATATAAATATTTTTATAAATTATATAAATAAAAAGTAATTATATAGAGAGATATAGAGTATATATATATATATATATATATATATATATATATATATATATATATATATATATTATATATATATATTATATATATATATACTTTTTTTTTACATATATATATATTTATTTAGTTATTTAAATATTTAAATTATATAAATATTTTTGTTATATAAATAATTTAAAATATAAAAAAATATATAAATAAATAATTAGTTATATATGTATATATATATATATATTTAATTAATTTATTTATTTATTTAAAAATATTTATTTATTTAAAATATATAATTAGATAAATAAATAAATAAATAATTTTTAAATTATATAAATTTTAGTTATTTATATATTTATAAAATATTTAGTTACATATATATATATGTATATATATATATATATATATATATATATATATTATATTTTAATATATATATATATATATATAAATATATATATATATATATTTATTTATTTTATTCTTTTTTCTTTTATTTGTGAAAATTAATTATTATTTATTTTTTATATTTTATATTTTTTTATATTTTTTTGTTATTATTATTATTATGACATATAAATATATGTATATATATATATAATTAAATATCTATAAAATTATTTTAAATTATTTATATAACTTAGCTAAATAAGTTTTTTATTTATTTATTAAATTATTTATATATTTTAAATATTTTTAAATTATTTATATAACTTAAAATATTTTATATAATTATTCCTTTATTTATTTATTTATTAAAATTATTTATTTATATATTTTAAATATTTTTAAATTATATATTAACAAAATTAATAAAAAATTATATATTTTAAATAATTATATTAATTAATAAAAAATATTAAATAAATTTATAAATTTATATATATAATTAAAAATATTTTTAAATTATATATATATATATAAATAAAATAAATTAATATAAATATATAAATATTTTGTTATTAAATATTTTATAAAAATTATTTTTAAATTATATATTTTAAATATTTTAAATAATTATATTAATTAAAAAAATTAATAAAAATAAAACCTATGGCTCTTTCTCTCTCTCTCCCCGTTCTCTCTCTCTCTCTCTCTCTCTCTCTCTCTCTCTCTGGTGCTTGGTGCTTTCTAAAACCACGCAAAAAACATTTTTTTAAAATAAAATTTTTGCCGAATTAGCCCAGTCGTGGTCAATATCATCTTTACCCTCAATAAATTTTTTTTTTAAGGATCATTTAATTCATTTTATTAAAATTAATTTAAAATTTTCTTGACATCATGACGACCTGAGAATTTGGTTTTTTTAAAATTTTTTTTCTTTTTTATTTCACTTTTATAAAAGGAAGGATACAATTGAGTGCAAAAATTTTGAAATCCATTTAGGGGATGTTTGGTTGGCTAAAAAAATCATGTAAAAGAAATCATTAATAAGGAATATGTAAGGATTACTTTATTTATTTGGTTGAGTTTATGAATTCATGACTTTCTTTTTATATTTGGTAAAAATATAATGTAAGTATTTTGAAAGTTTTGGCGTCGACGATTTGATGGCGATGGAAGGCCAAGCATGGTATTGCATGTGAGCCCTGGTGATGGCGACGGCAGGACTTCAATCTTACAATTATATATTTCATAAATTTTCACAGAATGACCATGTCTAAATCTGTCATTATCTTAGAAATTTTCTTATTTACTACAAAAAAGTTAAAACCCCTACATTTACTTTACTTTACATCCAAAATTTTCGCAACCAAATAACCCCTTAAATATTTCTAAATTTCTTCTCAAAATTTATTTTCTTTTTGCCCCTATGGTGGATCTATAAAAACCCCCGCTTAGGGTCAAATTATCCAACAGAAGTTCATGGGCTAAGGATAATAAAAAAAAATTTCTTTTGTCAGCGAAGCTTTGACCTTCTTCTAAAGAATATGCTTTTTATTGATCAAGACCGTAGTTATATACCAGGCTCGGTTTCCCTCGAGAGTGGTCTCGTCGGACCGATCGGGTTTGGAGCGATCAAATATCTAGTATGGCGAGGCTGCTTTTCCCTAGATAGGCGGAAGCGTCCTCGTCGGTGTTTGGTTTGGAGCCATCACATGGTTCATAGTGAGCTCAATTTTCCCTCGAGAGAGGTCAAGTCTCGTTGGACGGCCGAGTTTGGAGGCGATCAGGCGTGGTTCATATGGCGAGCTCGATTTTTCCTCGAGAGGCATTGTCATCGTCAGACCGACCGAGTTTGGAGGCGATCAAGGCCCACATTTTCTACTTTTTGTTATAGGAAATTGAATTTCTTGAAACTCCAATAAATGGCTTGTTGACAACAAGCGCGAGGTGGCGAAGCGTCAATTAGAACCATCCTCAAAATACTCGAGAGAAAATCTGTAATTTGAGTATCATTAGAGAAAATAGCTTTTGTGACCTCATATGTATGCGTATATTTTTTAGTTAGATCATTGGCAAAATTTTATCCAAAATTATGCGTGAACAAAGTCGGAAAGAATATGCCCAAGTATTGAGGTAAGTGAGTTTTCATAGTTCTCGACCTTTATCTTTCTCTTTTTTTATTCATATTTATTATATATTTCACGGATGATGAAGAAAACCAATAGCATGGCTATACAAGCGATATATCATCCACTATCACATAGTTTAATGGTGCTCTGTAGGAAATTTCATTTCGCAAATGAGTTGGTGGCTCTTGTTGCCAAAAAGTCTGATCGGACATATTTTCCTCCTCAAGGATACCTTACTATTTATGAGATGATTCTTCGTGCGGGACTGTGATTCCCTTTGGCTACTGAATTGATTGAGGTTTCTAATATGCAGTGTAGCTTTGTCATAATTTTCATTTCGAGCTTTAATGATCATCATTGGTTTGATCGTCTTCTTTAGAGAGCATGGTGTGACTTTGAACATCAAGTACTTATGCAGAATTTGTAGGTTCACATGTGATGCTCATAGATGTGTTTTATATCGAAGTATAAAGAATTTGATAGAATTTTTAACATGAGATCTATCTAGAAGTTGGTCTAATGGGTTCTTTTTTATGAATAATGAGTGGGGCCTCCCTGAGAGATGGGGAAGAATGAATAACCTTCTAGATTCATTATTGATTAAAGAGAATGAAATCCTAACAACTCTCAATATTCCTGATGTAAGAAGCTTGCAGAATGAGCTATGTCACATTAGCAAGTATATAATTGAAGATAGAATGTTCAAGGTTGACATTTCCATTCAAGCAGGGAGATCTCATGCTCTTCCACTAAAGAGATCAAGTAAAGGTAATGAAAGGTCTCTTCATATTCACAAGATTCTTTCAAGAAGCCCGTTACAAAATCATGGTGACAACAATACTTCTTCTCTAAAAAAAAAGAAGAAATGTGCCGGAGTAATTATGTCAAATATTTACAAAGAATATGTTCTCCCTTAGTTGGTCACTAAGAGTTTAGCTATCTCAACTCATAATGGGGTGATTTTTCTCTCAAAGCCGCATATTCTTAAAGAGGTGTTAAAGCGTGTATGCACTGGACGTCAATGAGTAGACGAATTAGTACGTTATCTTCTCTTTCTTTTTTTCTTTCCTTTTTTTTCTTTGTGTTATATTTGTGATTTTTTAATTATAGGTAACCCAAACATTAAAGCTTATGGCTCATTTGGGTGTCACTCTAGATGAGTGAAATACTGAATTTATGAAGGTAAAATACTTGGCAAGTGGCGAAAGATGAGTGTTAAGGCCAAAGTGGCGACTCTGAGGATCAACTAATTGGGTAGAATGAAGCTAGCAACATATCAACTTCTCTTTCTCTCAGCATCAGGAGATGAAGCATACTCATGATGAGCTGATTGAGGTGAGGGCAGAGACTCACCAGAAAGAGAAAAGACTCAAGGCATTTGTAGCAGAGAAGAAGGCTCTTGAACTGGAGAAGAAAGTATTATATGATCATCTTTCTAAGAAGGAGCTTATTATGTCATAAGCGGAAGCAAATGTTATATCCTTGAAGGCAGTAGATGACTTTAAGAACTCCCAAGCTTATCGCGATGCTATCGATGATCATATCCAAGAAGCTCATAATCATATTCTTGATGTTGAAGTAAAGGACTTGGAGCGTTAATGTTTGGAGGAAGGCTTCATCCGAGGATTCCTAAAAGGAATTCACTTAGTACATCGCAAAACAGGGGCTAGTATTAAGAATCTGTCTCCCAGCCAAGTATCTGAAGACCCTTCGCCAGTTTCAAGAGATGAAGGGGTTGAAAGTGAGTTTAAGGGAGCATCTTTCAACAGTGAGGAGGATGTTGATATCATGTAGTATCACTTGAGGATGCATTTCTTTCCCTTTTATCTATGTATTTTTTATTCTTATATCCAGAATTTTATTTCTTTTTTATATCATCATGTTAGAGCTATCAATGACATTAGTAAACTAAAAAATTTGGATGATTTGCTCTCATATTTTTTTGGACCTATCCAAGGTGATTGGTCAGAATATAATTCGATGATACTAACCTGTACGGAAGAGGTCATGGGAAGTCCACTAAAGACTTTATAACCTATCCTAGGTATTAGTTAAAATATTATTTAACATCTTACCTGTATGAAAAAGGCCATGGAATGTCCACCAAATATTTTTTGACCAATCCTAGGTATTAGTCAAAATGTTACTTGACTTCTTACATATTCCATATAAATAATCTTTGATAAGGTCAGTGATACATTATTATCATAAGATAATTTAACAAAGATATGAGTTGAAGAGAAAATGATAAACGAGACAAAATAAATGTTGTAATATTTATACAGTAAGAATCACTGATAATACTTCTGCGTATTCTTTGTGTTCCAAGTTCGAGGTAATGTTTTTCCCTCCGGATCCTTGAGCTTAAATATTCCTGGCTTGACCATATCTATAACCACATAAGGGCCAACCCAAAAAGGTGAGAGCTTATTGCGTTAAGCACTTTTGCCAGCAACTTCAAGACTTTGTAAGACCAAGCCACTGACAAAGATGGGATGGGGTTTCACTCTTCTATTGAAGTGATAAGCTACTCTTTTGTGGTAAGAAGCAGTCCGAAGTAGGGTCATGTCATGAGTTTCGGGGAGTAGGTCCAAGTTCTGTCGGAGTTTTTCTTCATTGCTATTATGATTGAATGATTGAACTTTTAGACTTGGAATTCCAATATCTTTTGGTATAATAGCCTTTGTAACGAAACACAAATTATATGATGTCTCACCAGTCAGAGTTCGCGAAGTAGTGCGGTGAGCCCAAAGAATACTAGAGAGCTCCTCGACCCATTACCCTTCAGCCTTCTCGAGGTGCATTTTTAACCCTTTGAGTATAGTCCTGTTGGTAGCTTCAGTCTGCCCATTAGTTTGAGAATGGGCTACAGCTGTATGTAGTAGCTGAATGTGAAGAATTTTACAAAAAGATATAAAGACTTTTCCAATAAATTAGGTTCTATTATCGGTGATGAACTTTGTAAGAAGACCAAATCGACATATTTTATTCTTCCAAATAAATTATTTAGCATTTGTCTTCATAATTTTAGCTAGTGGTTCAGTCTCCACCCATTTAGTGAAGTAGTTGATAACTAAAATGATAAACTTTAATTGCCCTGATGTACTGGAAAATGTCTCATGATATCAATTCCTCATTGAGCAAAAGACCATGGACTTTGAAGGGATGAGAGCTCTGTATGTGATATATGAGAGAGGTTATAGTGTAACTAACAACTCACATATTTTTTAGTGAAATTCAAGGCGGCTTGCCTCATCGTAGGACAATAGAATCCTTGCTTCATGATTTTAAGGGCTAACGCCCTTCTTTCCAGGTGTTCTCCACATATTCTAAAGCGAACCTCTCTTAATACATAATCGACTTCTGATGGTGAGAGGCATTTAAGGTATGGCCTAGAAAAAGCTCACTTGTATAGTTCACCTCTGATAATAATAAAGTTTGTGGCTTGTCTTCTGAGAAGGGTTGCAGCAGTTGGGTCTTCAAAAAGGGTCCCTTCTTGTATAAAGGATAGGATGGGGTTCATCTACGAAGGTTCCTTCGTCTCATTAATTGCTTGTATTACCGATGACCCTTGGATACTAAGAAAATATATTTCTCACACATTCTCTTAAATAGATCTCGAGAGGTGTGAGCTTACGAGAGCATCACTGAAAGTGTTCTTCTCTCAAAGTATGTGAATGATTTGATGTGTCTTGATATGAGCATGAAGTGACCTTACCAAGCTGAGGTATTGTGCTAGCTGGAGATTATAATCATTAAAGTCTCCCTCAACCTGGGAGGCAACAAGTTGAGAGTCAATGCAGATCATTAAGTTTTGAGCTTTACAATCGATGACAAGTCTTAACCCTGTGATGAGAGCCTCATATTCAACCACATTATTAGTTGCAAGGAATTTTAAGCGAAGTCCGTAATCTAAGGTATCCTGTTGGTGGGAAATAAGTAAGATTTCTGCTCCGACATCAGCATTTCCTAAAGCTCCATCAACATAGAGGGTCCATTGAGGAGATAAAAGGGATGTAATAGATAGCTCATTTGGAGTAGGGACAGTGCACTCAACTATAAAGTCTATGAGTACTTAAGACTTTATGTCTAGCTTAGATAGAAAATGAATATCAAACTCTCTCAATTCTACGAACCATTTGATTAACCTTCCAGATGCCTCTGATTTTTATAGAATGACCCTCAACGGTAAATGGGTATAAACACCGATGGTGTGCGCTTGGAAGTATGGATGCAATTTTTGTGCTAAGAAAACTAAAGTCAAAGTTATCTTATGTGCTAGTGGATAATGACTTTCTATGTCAAATAAAGTTTTGCTAACATAGTAAATTGGTCGTTGTATCGTATTTTTCTCTCGCACTAAAACTGATCTTATTGTGTGGGAAGAGACTGCGAGGTATAAGATAACATCTCTCCTTAGATAAGTTTGGATAATAAGGGTGGAGATGTTAAATATTCTCTTAGTTGCTCAAAATCAGCTTAAAATTCATCAGTCCACTGAAAATTATTATTTTTTGCTCCTTTTAATATTTTAAATAATGACAAGAATTTATTTCCAGAACGAGCTAAGAAGTGGGATAAGGCAGTAATTTGTCCATTTAAGTGTTGAACTTCCTTCATATTCTTTGGAGGAGCCATATCTCTGAGCGCTTTGATTTTTTTGAGATTAGCTTCATTCCCGTCGTGGGTGACCATGAACCCAACAAATTTTCTCGACATAATCCCAAAAGCACACTTGATGTGATTGAGTCACATGTTATAACGTTGAAGAAGGTTAAATCATATTTCTAAGTCAAAAATATGTTATGATTCCTCCAAGCTTTTTACTAATATGTCATCCACATATACCTCCATTGTGTAGCCTAAGAGGTCTTTAAAAATCTTATTCATGAGGCGCTGATATGTAGCACCAGCATTTTTTTAACTCGAACGACATAACTTGGTAACAACATAAGCCTTTATATATTTGAAAAGATGTGACTTCTTCATCCGTTGAGTTCATTTTTATTTGGTTGTAACCTGAGTAAGCATCTAAAAAAACTGAACATTTGATGCCCAGACGTAGCATCAACCAATTGATCAATTCGGGTGAGAGAAAAACTATCTTTCGAGCAAGCTTTGTTGAGATCAGTATAATCAATACACATTCTCTAAGTTCCATTTATTTTCTTAACCATGACAATATTTGTTAGCCATGTATGGTAATATACTTCTCGTATGAATCCCGCTTATAAAAGCTTGTTAACTTCTTGTTCAATAGCTTAGAGGCGATTAGGTGCAAAACTCTGCTTCTTTTGGATGACCGATTTAAATGTTGGATCAATCTTGAGAGAGTGCAAGATCATATTAGGGTTGACCCCAAGCATATCTGTTAGACTCCAAGCAAAAATGTCTTGATTCTTACAAAAGTCTATATATTTTACCCTATTCAGAGCGAGAGATCCGACTTGCACTTTCGTAAGGTTGGTCATCGATGATGAACAGGAACAAGTCTTACGACAAAGCCCTCTGGGGTATTTCTTCATCTCAAAAATTAAAATTCTTGATGATGAAGGTCACCGAATGGTGTGGTTGAGTCTGTCTAAGGTAACATGATTGTGCTATTTGTTAATTTTCACAGATCATTCCAACCCTAACAGGGGTTGAAAATTTCATCTTAATATGAGGTACCGAAGAAAAAGCACCAAAGAATGATTGGAGGGGTCTTCCGAAGATAGTGATGTATGTTGAATCTGACTTGACCACCATGAATTGAATTAAATGAGTCACTTGTCGAGAAAATTTTTCGAGGACAATACGAATGGTGATTGCCCCCTCCACTCACACATGGCAATTATCAAACTTATATAATGGTCTTGTAGTAGGTTGAAGCTTTTCCCTAACCAAGCCCGTGCTAAGAAATGTGGAGTAAAATAAAATATAGATAGAACTCCCATTCTCAATCAAAATTCTCTAAACATTATAACATGGGTCACTGATCCCCGCACTGATGACAAGTGGATCTTAATGTGGAATTTGGACTCCTTCTAAGTCTGAGTCATTAAAAGTGATGAAATGATCAATACGAGATTTCTTTAACTCCGACTCTTCAGAGGTGGCAATGAAGACTTGATTTGATAGTAATGGTCATCCTGTAATTGTTTCAATTTCTTCAACTATTTAGTGACTATTTTATTTTTTTCTGTGATAATTGTCTTGGTTTCCCCCTAGTTGGAGTTATATTTGCTTGAGTTGATTAATTCTGCAGAAATCGATGTAGATATCCTCGTTGAATAAGCCCCTCGATCTCTTTTTTGAGTGTTGACCTATAACTATGCGTCATTTAAACTTAAATAAATGACAGAGTTTAACATCCCCCTAATCGCGATCGATTAAATTTATTCAATTTGAAAATTCGACTTCATAATACGTCGAAAGCATCAAAATTAATTAAATAGAAAATATCGAATCAATTAATGATCGATCCAAAATTAAAATTATTTTTAATGAAATTATGGGCATATCAAAATTAGAAGCCCCGATGCCTGACCTCTTTTAATTGATGTCGTCATGGAAACATCGAGACCTATCAAACGATGCCTTCTGCGATCGATTCGACAAAGTGTGCACAAACATCAGTCAATTTGAATGTGACGTAATTTAGACTAACTTCATGACGTGCCGACTTTGCTTGCAACCTCCGATCAAATTGATCGTGTTGTGTTCGGCACTCGAAACACCTAAAATTGACACCCATGCTAGGGTTTATTATTAGAATGATTATCAAAATTTATGTGATTAGGGTTAATTACCTTATTATTAAATTATTGCTTAATCTATTAATCCATCTCAATCCTACCTAACCCTCGCCAATCGAAGAGGCGATTGCTCAAAGGAAAAGGGTTATCCCCTCGTTGACTCTCATTCGACCATTCCCTCTCGCGATCCCTCTCTCGTTTTCCTGCTCTCGGTCTCTCTCTCGAGCGATTCCTCTTTCGGTTCCGAAGCTCTAGAGCGACATACTCCCTCTCGTTCACCTTGTTGGGCGATCCTCCTCTGAAGCTCCCTGTGGCCGGTTCCTTGCTCTCTCTCGGTTGAAGCGAATCCTAGTCGAGCAACAGAGGATCGATCCTTCTAATCACTCTTCCAACCAAAACCCCAGGTTTCTTTTCAATCTTAAGTTATATTTTTTGCTATGTGGGTTTCTCTTGAAGGAAATGATTTGATTTACCCTTATGTGTTCTATGAGTTGTCGATTTTGGATTGATTGTGGTTCAAGCTCTCCTTGTGGAGTCTTGTTGGAAAGGTGGGATCTTGTACTTGGTTTCTTGAAAGCATCATAGTGATTTTTTCTTTATCTTAGTTTGTTTTGATGCAATAAATGGTGGTTGTTAATCCTAGCCTTTCTTCCTCCTTCCACCCATGTGAGCCGAAAGCAGGAAACTCCTCTTCCCTCTTCCTCCTCCTTGGCAGACTGGCATTTTGTCTTCACTGTTCCTCTGGACTCGATGCTTTCTCCTCCTCCTGCCGTGTGATATGGTGGTTTTACGCTATAAGCTTTCGCTTTGCTATTTTCTCTTTCTAAAGCTTGAGCCGAGGAGCTCATCCTCTTTGTTTCGGTGCCTCCTTTCCTCTCGTCCATCCATTCTGCCTTGTTAGGCCTTACAGAGGGATAGAGGCTGCATGCTTCTTTGTTTTACTTGCTATCCTGTTTCTCCTTCATTTTGCCTTTCTGAGGAGAGGTTCTATTGGCGATCTTTCCTAGTAAAGCTAGAGTGAAAATCTCAAACAAATCCCATGTTTTGCAAAATCGAAACTCTTTTATATGATATCAAAGTTAATATGTTTGTCCATGAGTATTTTGAGGGAATGCTTGCTGAAAATATTTTCCTCTAAGGGGGAATCAATCATCTTGTTATTTAATGGGGAAATGAATCATTTTCTGTAAACTTGTTTTTGAAAATATTTTCCCTCAAGAATCGATCATCATTGTGTGGAAATGAATCATTTTGCTGTAAACTTGTTGGAAATTATCTTCATCAAAGGGAACTTGCTGAAATTTATTTTTTTAAGGGTAAATAAATTAGTTTGCTATCTAAAGATGTGATGCTTGTTGAAAATTTCTTTTATTTGAGCGGAGTTTGAAAATCGATAAGAAAGGATGTATGGCTTAAATATCATACTATTTGCTATTCTCCTATGAATTTTCATGCTTCTACTTTGTTTCAATTGGTTTCCTATGAAGGGAATTATATATATCATGCCTCTTTCATATGCAAGTTGAAATCTGAAATTGAAAGGAAGATTTTCAAGTATTGTATGGTTACATACGTCATGCTTCTTTCATTTCATACTAAAATCTGAAAGTAAGGGATTTGAAGTGTTATGTGACATAGATCCTAGACCACATGGAGGATTATATATTTCTTTCACCTATATATATCTAAAATTGAAAGGGAAAGGGGTTACCTTACTTCATTGCATGATTAGTTCTTATGAAAGTCAAAATGTGAAAGGAAATTCATTTTTTAGATCAATTCCAGATTTTTATATATTTTCAGCAAATGTTCAATACACATATTTGCTTTCATGAACTTAGTTCCGTCGATGCTCAATGTTGTCTTGTTTAAGTATATATGCAAACATGTTCATATGTAACTTGAAATTTGTGATATAAGTACCTACCATGTTCTCCAACATGATAGGGAAATCTTATCTATCAATTTATTCGTGTGTGTCTCGACATACACCCATACATGCCTTTCTTGGCATGGTGGGACAGTCTCACCGCAATCTTCACATGTGGGGGAGAGGCAGTTGTAAATTTGATTATTATGCTGTCAAATATACATCTGAGAGCGACTTTCTTTTGTTTATATGCAAATCGAATTTAAATTGTGATATAGTATAATGTCTCCAACATGGTAGGAAATCTTCTACCAAATTTTTGGCGTGGTGTCTGACATCTTTCTTTGGCATGGTGGGCGGCTCGTCTCATGTGGCCAGGAAGCAGGGGTGATTATTGTGCTCTAATCAAATACATGCAGTGGGGGGTGCAGCGAAGTCGAGTCAGGTCAGATTGAGTGAGCTTGGCTTGACAGAAACCAGCTTGAGAGCTCGAGCTCTCGAGCACATAAACCAAGCTCGAACTCGGCTCGTGTCTGAAAAGCTCGAGCTTGGCTCGAATTAATTAGCTCGTTTAAAGCTCGAGCTTGGCTTTAAAGCTCGAGCTTGGCTGGTAGCTCAATTTAATTTGCTCGTTTAGGAAATAATTTCATTAAAAAAGAGCAGCAAAAAAATTTAAAGAGCAATTAAAAAAATTTAAAATATTTATTAAATTAATTTGAATCTTTTGAGATATTTTTTATTACAAATATATAAAATTCTAAATTACAAAAAAAAATATAAACCACAAAAAATTAAATGCAGAAAAATGTATCTGTTTTATTACAAGAGGTTTTGTAAATTTTTTTTTAATGAAAGAAATTACAAAAAAATTACAAAAATATTGAAAGAAAAATTAAATGCTCAAACAAGAGAGGTACATATAAATTAAATTAACATTCAATCTCTCAAATTACACAAAAAAAACATAGAATTAAATTAAAATCAACATCTTCTATCATGCATGGAGTATGTTAGAGTCTTTAATGGAAGTAATCCAAAGCTCCTACTTGTACTCTTGAGCAAACCAAATCAAAAAAATAAAGACTAAGAAAATAAAATTATAAGCATCTTAAATGAGGCAATTACCCAATCATAAAAATATTCTACAACATACCAATGGAAGGAAGAGTATAATAGTAAGCATAAAGAATAAGAGAAAATAAAATGGATAAAGTTAAGAAAAAGGCTTATAAATTATAATCATCTTAAAACATTATATGTAAAACTTAAGAAGGGTTACAATTACATATAGTCTACAAAAGAAGATAGAGAGGAAACATCATTGCCATCCCAACATACATACCTTAGCCCATCATCAAGTCCATCATCGATAAGGAAGGGGTGAATTATTACTAAAAGAAGATAGAGAGGGAAACAACAAATAATACAGTAAAGGGCGAATTTTTGTAAACCTGTAAGAAAAACAACAACCCATGAGGCCATGACTATCTCCAGAGCACTAGCAACCCAAATCCAAAGGAAAAATCTCCACCCAAACAGCAAAATAGTAGGAGATAAGCAGCACCAAATAGAGGAAAGCCATACCATAGAGAGGCCAAGAGGGCATCTAGAAATTATCATCAAAACCATCACCAAGGCAAAAAAGAATAGCAAATCCACCACCAACAACAAAGAGGAAAATATCGGAAACAAGGAGAGCCAAATAAACCGGAGGAGTCAATACCAGCGACAACATAAATCCAAACACCACGCCACAACACAAGCATCCTAGGCAAGATAGTAGCAAAAAAATCCCTCAAGCACTAACCTTGAACAATAAGTCCTAAAACGAGACCAAAAAAACACATGAGCTCATATCCTCCATCAACAAAACAACCAATAAAACCACCCAGGGCCACATGAAGAGAACAACAAGAAAATCGAGAGAAAAATTAACACCGAGACAAAGCGGTTGCACCCAACATAATTATAAGAAAAATAATAGATACAGTAGCATACCATAAACTCATTTACTTGGGATAAGCGACCAAATAGGGAAAGCCATACCATAGAGGCCAAGAGGGCATCTAGAAATTATCATCAAAACCATCACCAAGTACCAAGAAAGAATAATCCACCACCAACAACAAAGAGGAAAATATCAGAAACAAGGAGAGCTAAATAAATCGGAGAGTCAATACCAACACATAAATCCACGACACCACGCCACAACACAAGCATCCTAGGCAAGATAGTAGCAAAACCCCTCAAGCGAACCAATAAGTCCTAAAAGAGACAAAAAAAAACACAGGCTCATATCCTCCATCAACAA
This sequence comes from Cymbidium sinense, assembly GCA_021442155.1. Classification (NCBI taxonomy): domain Eukaryota; kingdom Viridiplantae; phylum Streptophyta; class Magnoliopsida; order Asparagales; family Orchidaceae; genus Cymbidium; species Cymbidium sinense. Next base: position 295,171,625 of record CM038215.1, read on the forward strand.
AACTAATAAAACCACCAGCCGATAGCGAAGAGCAACAAGAGAAATCGGGAGAAAAATTAACACCAAAGCGGTTGCACCCAACATAATTACGAAAAAATAGTGACATGTAGCATCCATAAGGTAAAACCACAAAGAAGAGTTAGACTTGCTTCGACAAGTGCTTCAATTCCACTACTAAAACATATATAATGTGAACCATCAATGAATTAAGAAAGCAACATAATTAAAGGAAAAATAGTAGGCAATGTAGCATCCATACCATAAGGCAAAAGCAGACAAAGAAGTTAGTTAGAGTCCACTAATGCTTGCTCAACAAGTGCTTCAATTCCACTACTCCAACAAAACATATAATAACCATCAATATGAATTAAGAAAACAACATAATTAAAGGAAAAATAGTAGACGTGGTGTAATCCAACCATAAGGCAAAAGCGAGACAAAGAAGTTAGTTGAGTCCACTAATGCTTGCTCAACAAGTGCTTCAATTCCACTACTCCAACAAAACATATAATCAACCATAAGGCACAAAAAGAGACAACTAGAGGGCATTGATTCAAGCTCAAATGTTCAAAGTAGCTACCACATCGAGATGAGCAACTATGTTAAAGCAACTACCAACATCCAAGGAATATATGAGCAACTCGTAAAGTATCGACTTAGGACACATCCAATAGATGAGCAACTACTGATAAAAGCATACCAACATCCAAGAAATGTATGAGCAACTTTATAAATTTTGATTTCAAAATCATTAGCATCATAGCTATCATCATCAATTTCCTCTAATATTTTCAAAATTATCACTTTTGTAGATTAATATTTAGTGCAATCATAACATTTTAAAATGTCTACTAAACAAAGAATTGCTAGTGAAATTATAAAGAGTTTAAATGTCAAATATAAACCACATAAAATCTATTTAAAAAACATGTAAAGTCAGACATGGACTTAATTTTCTTTTTTACTACTCAATGAATGCTTTAATTTTCTTTTTTCCTTTTCATATACTAGCATCACATCTCCACGAGCAATTGTTCTAGAGAATTTAGAGAAGTATGGTGACATGGACTTCAAAACAAGATTAAATCCAAATTCTTCCACAATCGAGAAAGGGTTTTTCATTAATCAGAATATAATGAACAACCATCTCTCTAACTTTTGTTTGATCAAACTTAAAAGTTCAGTTAATCCCTCGATTTATTTCTAATGTCAAAATATTTTGGTAAAATTTTTTGTTTCATCAATGTCGTTACTCTACACATCGATCTAAATGCCTTCTAAATTGTGTAGTTGCACCGGTATTACCTATAGCCGCCTTTTTTCAATGAATACATTCGCCTTTTTTTTACGGCCATCAGAAGAACAACTTCTTTAAACTTCTCCCAAACACTTGATGTTTTCTTTCTTTTCTTAATTCAATTGGATTTTCAAGATCTATATCATCACCCTTGTCACCAAATCATTAATAACTTCATTCTCCCCAATATTATTAACATCTACATTCTTTGTTACATTCCTCAATATCAATTTGGACACCTTCAACTAGATTATCACTGTTTAAATCCACTAACACATCCTCTCCAAGTGGTGGTGTTGCCATTTTTAAATCTAAAACAAAAAAATGATGAATTACAACATAATGAATGAAGAAGATAAATGATTTATAAAATATTAAAAAACTCAAAAATACCAAATTGCTCACTGTATATTTGCACTTTGTAATAATAAAAAACTCATAGAAAATTCTGTAATTCACTGTAAAATAGAAACCAATTACCAACATAGAAAATCATTTCATTGCCACCAGACATAGCGATTTATAAAGCATAATGAATTAACAAAAAGAATAATGAACTGCTCCATTACATAACATGTTTTATAAAAAAGGCACCAAGTATGTCATAATGAATTTTAGGTGACTGAAGTCCAGCACAAATCCTACCTAAAATAGTTGGAAGAACCGAGATAATGATCATAAATGATAAAACTACATGATAAATACTACAAATCGAAAGTTCACACATATATACCATCATCCAACAACTCAGTAGAGACAATTGAACCATAAACCATCAAAATAACCATAAACAAGAGGTTAAGCATTGAGCAGAAGTTCAACCCTAAACAAAATTGATTTCCGTTGTTGAACAACAGCAACAACCTACAAGTTACATAAACAAATCCAAATAATTAACACAAGTTACACAACCGAACATAGCCATTACTCACTAAACCCTAATCTAAAAGAACATCACAAGTTGATTCACAATCAACATCAAAATCAAAGAACATCGATTTTAGGTGAGATCATCACAAATCCTACCTAAAATAGTTGGAAGAACCGAGATAATGACTATAAATGATAAAACTACTTAATAACTATTTCTTGCCACTAATATTTTGACCAACTCAAGAACAAGATGAAGTATGATGTTAAGCACAAATAAAACTTGAGTAACTTACATACAATTAAATAAACCTTATGTAGCATTACGCAAAGGAGTATTCACCAATCCTCCATATCTTTTCTAAGCAATCTCTTTGTAAGAAGGAAGATGAAGAATGAAAATTAGCACTTGAATCATAAATCCTTCCAAGAAAATGATGAAGCATAATTTGGCCAAGAGAGAAGAATAGATTAGTAGAACCCTTTCCAATAAAACACAACTCTAATATATAGAAAAAAGATGATGAGCTAAACAAGTGCGGATAATTAAAACACAACTCTAATTAGTAGAACCCTTTCCACAAATCACGAAAGTTCACACACATTTACCATCATCCAACAACAATTGAACCATAAACTATCCAAAACCATAAACAAGGATAAGCCGGTCTTTGCATTGAATTGAACCCTAAACAAGTGTGGATAATCAACACAAGTTACACAACCGAAGTTCTTGAACATATACTCATTAAACACATAATCCAAAAGAACATCACAAGTTGATTCACAACCGAACATCAAAACCAAAGAACAACAAAACCTAATTTCGAATGGCTTCACACACCTAATTAGAAGCATCATCAAATCGAAATACCAGATGTGAGCATAAAGAAAATGAACCAAGATCAAGTCGATCTTACTATCAGTGAGAGAAAAATTTGAAGCCGGGAAGATGAGAAACTCAAACCAAGAACGAGGAGAAGCGAGGCGATGGAGAGAAAGGAGAGAGTCGAGACTCGATAGCGGGCCGAGTGGTGAAGGCGATTAATGACGAGGCGAGCAAGGCGACACTCAGCTTAAAATTAGAGAGTCGGCGGTGGGCACTCGGCCACCTGCAGAGCGGATCATATAAGTTAGGGTAGAATCGGAATGTGAACGCAGATCCCTAATCGCTCCCGGTTAATATTCTCATATCCCCTGGCTGAACAAACGAGCCAGCTTCGCTTCGAGCTCGAGCTCGTTTAATATATCAAGCTCTTTGAGCTCGAGTTCGAGCTCGATACTCGAAATGACCGATAAATGAGCGGTTCAAGTCGAGCTCGGTGCTCATGGCGGTGACTTCGATTACACCCCATATAGGTAGCTTTCTTTTTGTTTATATGCAAATGCGAGCTTTAAATTTATGATATAAGTATCTACCATATTCTCCAACATGGTAGGAAAATGCTATGCTATCAAAATTTTGGTCGTGGTGTCTCACGACATACACCCATACATGCCTTTCTTGGCATGGTGGGCAGGCCCAGTTTCTCATGGCAACCTCCACATGTGGGGGGAGAACCGAAAGGCTGTTGTAAATTTTGATTATTATGCTCCTAATCAAATATACATGCAGGCAACTTTCCTTTTGCTTATATGCAAATGCGAGCTTTAAATTTATGATATAAGTACCTACCATGTTCTTCAACATGGTAGGAAATGTTATCTTATCAAAATTTAGTGGTGGTGTCTGCATATACACGTGCATCTTGGCATGGTGCAGGTCTCGTGGCAACCCCACATGTGGGGGAGGAATTTGTAAATTTTGATTATTGCTCTAATCAAATATACATGAGATAACTTTCTTTTGTTTATATGCAAATCAGCTTTAAATTTGTGATATAAGTACCTGTTCTCTCCACATGGTAGGAAATCTTATGATATCAAAATTTTGAGGTGTCTCACGACCACTACACGCCATCTCTTGGCGTGTGGCGGAACGTCTCATGGCAACCCCCACATGTGGTGGGAGAGTCGGGAGGTTGTCACAAATTTTGATTATTTTGCTCTTAATTAAATACATGCAAGCAACTTGTTTATATATATAAATGCAAGCTTTAAATTTATTACTATAAGTACCTACTCATGTTTCTCCAACATGGTAGGGAAACTTATTGCTATCTTTACCCATACTTCGCTTTCTTGGGTGGTGACAAATAAATTTGATTGTCTTACGACCTACCATACACTTTCTTGGGTGGTGGGAAGACCTAGTCTCAGTATTTATCACGGGGATGTGAGGAGGCTGAAAATTTTCAAAATAAAAAAGGAGGTGAAATATGTCATATATAAATGTTTATACTTTAATTTCATATACATGTGAATACAAATTTATTTCTCTATGCTATAAGTACCCGTTCACATTATTCCAATGTGGTAATGATAAGTGCTCATTCGTTGCTCCAACATGGCGGAGAAATCTGTCTATAGTACTTGCTCGTTGTTCCGAACGGGAAAAATGTCTATCAACCCATACGCCTTTCTTGGCGTGATGGGCAAAATAAATTCGATGTGTGTCTCTACCATACTTCTTGGGGTGGTGGGAAGACCTAGTCTCCGGTATTATCGAGATGGAGGTCTAGAAATTTTGATAAATAAAAATGTGAAATGTATTAAGTGTTTGAAGAAGGAAGGTACATGCATATGATTATTCATGCTTAGCTCATTCATCATACTATATGATAATTACAATATGTTTACCTATGCTTAGCTAAGTTGTTACATGAATCTTCATAGCGTATGACAATTACTTATTTAAAATTCAAATTCATTTTTTCCTAAGTGGTAATTATGCCATATGAATGGGTGAGAAATGAAAATGTTTCACTCAATACATAGAAAGATACAAGTGCATGTCATATGTCATTTAGGAAACAAATGACAAGGGCTTCATGCTAAAATGCTTAAGTAAAATGATTCAGTGTGCATATTCAAAGTGTTATCTTATTATGTTCAATTTGAATGTCTTTAATATGCAAGACCTTATGAAGCAATGTTCTTTTTTGCTTAACCATTTGATTCATGCAAATACTGGAAAGAATCAAATTCATACTATAAAATGCATGCTTGATTTGTTAGAAACGGACACATGCTTGATCATGATAAGTGCTTGAAAGAACTAAGTCTATATCATCTAGAACAGGCAATCACTTAGTTTTCAATGTGCATTCATATTTTTATAGAACAGACTCTCACTTGATACATGCAAGTACATGAAAGAGTCAATGCATATCGTATAGATAAATCTATACTCGACTCATGACAAATAGTTGAGAGAATTGACTTCTTTCTTCTGATCTTATAGAACATACCTCTATTTGATCTATGATAAACATTTGAAATGGTCAAATTCATATTTGACAGAATAGATCTATATTTGATTTACAATGTTAGGTATCAAAGCCTATGCTTATAATTTGACATCTATATCATGTCAAACATCAAAAACTTCAACTTAGACATTGATGTCCATTTTAAAAGAGCAGATATACTCGTATGTATGTTGAAGTATTCAAATAATAGGGACATGCAAGTTAGGTATAAAACAAAACAGAATCTTATACTTCCGGTTTGGTCTTGGAGGGTCAGGATTAACAAAACTCAAAAAATCAAAACTCGACATATAAACTCTAACTTAGACATTAATTAATGTCCATAATTCCAAACGGTCAGGTATGCATGTTGGGTAATTACTAAGTCAAACATAAAAGATCTTTCTTATCGGTTTGGTGAAGGGTCGGTTAACAAAACCTAAAAATTTGATATTATAAGAATTTCAAATTAATAATATCGAGAAGTTAATTACGTCATATACAATATATGAATCAACTCACATAAACACAAAATTCAAATCCTTAGGAAGAAAAGTCTCAAACCCGATCCTATGTTCTAGGGTGGACAAGGTTTTGAAGGATTATACTTCTTGAGATAATGAATTGACGATCCTCTGAAAGCGGACGAGTAGACAAGGTCATCGATATTAACCTTAGGATCAAGAAGGGTAATTATAATTAATATTTCAATGATAAATGATCATATATATTCAAATCTAAAATCATCAAAAATGATCAAAATTCAAAGAAAATAAAAAAATATAAATAAAATGAAATGAATTATTTAAATTAAAACTTAAAAAAATAAAAAATAAAAATAAAAAAAATAAAAAAATCAATCCACCACTCCATGATTGTTTGTCTTGGTGTGAATTAAGAAAACTTTTGCTCACAACGATGTCAAATTAAATACATAACTACCTTCACACTCAAATATTCTAAAGCGTGGGGCGTGGCGTGTCCTCTATCCAGTGGTTTTCTGCTGATATGACACCACATAAATGGCGGTTCGACTGAGCCCTCGGCCGTGGTTCAGCGATATGGCACCACTAAATTACTGATCCGCAGTACGGCCGTATGTTCCCTGCAGCTTTGCTCTTTGAGTAAAATGTAGAATGTATTTGGTTGCAAAAACCTATGTTAAATTGGGTTGACTTATATTTGTCCCTTAGAAAAACTCCACCCAGTCTGAGGACACGCTTGGATGGCGTATGTGTTCTTGACAAGGATCCTTCGGGGTTGTCACCTCCTTTGACTAGCGGATGGACCAGGACGGGAACCATGGGATCTAGATCAGGCGTGTCATCGTTCCCACTAAAAAGTTTTAAATTAAAATAATAAATTTCATAAGTTTTAAACTCTACTCGTAATTATATACTGTTATTTAACGATTCATTGGTAGCCTTAATCGAAAGTGCTTCTCTCGGTGTGGGAGGGTAATTAACTATAGAGGCTTGTATAGAAACACGGAACCCGGATATAAAATTCTCACCAAATGAAGCGAAATCTGGTAGTGTCTTATCTATTATTCATCGCTTACGAAATTATCACCGACACTTAAATAACTCTTTTCTTTTCCAAAAGAGGTCGGTGGCGAATTTTTGGATCCCACATTGAGTTGTTTACACACCTCGGTAGTATGTCCACGACTTCGATGGAAGTGATAATATTGCTCTTGATTTTATGAATTTGGTTTTAGTGGATGTAACACTTAACGGTCTCTTCATCTTGAATGACCATCAAGACGTTAACGCGAGATGTGTATTCCTTTTTTGGTCGTGGTTCACGTCGTTGATGTGGGGGTTGTGGAGGGAGATCAAGACTATCTTGTTGCTTCTTTTGATGAGATTGTTTATCTATGTTCCTTGGGGCACTCTTACGTTTTCCTATGGATTGTTCAAATTATTTTCGATTGGCATTAATAGCCTCATCAATAGAAATTTGCGCTTCCACATGATGAACTAAGTCGGCATATGAGCGGACCATATCTCAGATTAATGACGAGTATAAAGGCTCAAGATAGAGCCATCTAAGGAAAAATCCTCTTAGTAATTTAGGGTATATCCCAAGTATTTAGCGAGCCTCTAACGGAACATCTAGAAGTGCTCATTAAGTGATTCACCTTCATTTTGACGAATATCTGAGATATGAGAGGAATCTTTAATTATCCTCTAGTTTGCAATGAATTGTTCTACAAAATCTTGGCGAGTTTGTCAAAGGTATGGATGGATCCCCTTGGAAGGGAGTAGAACCAATTGTGAGCCTGACCTTTTGAGGGTGACTGGAAAGACATGACAAAGCAGTGTGTTAGGAGCTCGTTGGATATGCATGATGGTTCTATAATGGTCGATGTGTTCATATGGGTCAGTTGTCCCATCATAGGAGTCGATTCTCGGGAGCTTGAAACCTACGAGAATAGAATGTTAAAGAATAGCTTCAGCCAAAGGTGGAGACTTCTGATAGCCGCGATGAGAGGGAAGATGATTTTCATCTTTAATGTGAAATCCTTCTCGCACTAAGCGTTGTAATTCCGCACGTATAACTTGACGGATGAAATCAACATGATGAGACTGGCAATAATGGGTGGGTTAGCAATCGGTTGAGCTGCAAGTGATGGATGAGTATAACTAATAGTGTCAAGAAGGTCAGCATCACGGTCTGGAAGTGGAGGAATTTCAGCCTGATGGCGAGAAGGCCTCGTATTAGCGTTTTGACCTCCCCCGGCTAACAATCGATCGTGGGGGAGATGTATTTGTCGCAGTAATGACTATCGTGTTTCTCATAAAAGTCAAATTATCTCATTTTAGGACTCTTTCATTCGGTGAACACAATCTTCTAGAGAGGTTCCTGTTGCACTTTCACCGATAGGGTCATTCCTATCAGGGGGAAGTGAGATAGAAGCTTGGCATCTTTAGTTTAAGGATTGGTTTTGGGAGTAACGAGAGTTGGAGCGGGAGGCTCCGTTATTGCGAATATTACGACTATTGAAAATAATACAAGTGTTCACAGATATTGCGATTGTGTAAGAAACTTCCCACAAACGGTGTCAAACAATTTCGTGCTAGAAAATCAATTGCGGTAGAATGAAACTGTATGCCTTAGCTTTGTTGAGAAATCCAGCACACATACAGATATTTGAAGAGAGAACAAGAAACTCTAGGATTTTTACGTGAAAAAACTCCAAAAAGATGAAAAAAACAACGAGGTCTAGCCTAATAAAAACATTTCACTATACATCTGCTTTTAAGTACAAAGTTTAAGTTTTTTGATGCGATTACAAAGGTGTATGAAAGCACGGCAATGAATCCCATAATTCGATAACAATCTGGTAGTTAAATTTTGCTGATTGTTGGTGCATCGACAATAATTGAGCAGCGGTCAATGATGATGATCCAACAACCGTCGGGTGGTGCGCGGTGGTAGCGGTAATGGCCGTGATTACAATAAATAGTATATGCGTGATGGTTAAGTGCCGACCAAGATGGTCAGATTGTCGGTGGCGTAGTCAGCGGTGGCCGGATGGTGGTCAACAGCGGTGGCAAAGTCGCGATCAACAGTGTGGTAAGCCCGGCGGCAGCCGGTGGTCAGCAGTAATGGCAGCGTGGTGGCGATGATAATGGTGTCGATGATGATGGTCGTGTCAGCAGCGGCATGATCGATGGTGATAAGCAACGGCACCGGTAGTGGTGGCGATGGCAACCAGTGGTCGACGGCGGTGACAACGCGATGGTCAGCCAGCGGTGATTCTGGCGATGTCGGCGAAATCACGTGGTAGTGGCGGCGGCCGCCAGCGGTGGCGGCGATGGTTAAGTGACGGTAGGTTGAACGATTATGCTTGGAGGTTCTTCAAGCCTCAGAGCTCTCTCTTCTCTTTAGCTTGGGCTCTCCTCATGTGCAGAATGAGCGGCTATTTATAGATTATGGGAGTGACATCTCTGTAAATACAGGAAAAATTCAAATCACTCCATCAGACAGCTCAAAATGATTCCTACACTCCATATTTCTGTGTCATTTAGGGATTCGACTGATATCCCAAAGTTTTCAATGATATTTTAAGTGCTTGATCAGGGCTAATCTCGACTCAGGATTAAATTGCTTTCGATGTTAAGATTCGTGCTTCAACTAATAGAATTTTTAGTGACATATCAGAAATAATAATTTTTAATATATATATATATATATGACCAGTTATTAATGTGATTCAATTAAAAATCATTTCAAATATAATTTTTTAAACAAACATACCAAATTTCCCATATTTCTATTTACGAGTATAAATTTATAGCATTTCACATAGCTTTATAAAATGATTTCATGGTTTGCTTTGAGTATCATTGATAGAAAGGCATGATGAATGATTTATGAAGTTTGTTTCTCACGACTATAAAGTTTGTCTTTCAAATAATTTGCTCAATCATACTCTTGTTGTGAAAGAAATTGTTGTACATATTCTATCATCAACTCACTAAAGAAGAAAAAGATCACTCAATAAAAAAAAAATTATGCACACTAATCTCCTTCTTTCATTTAAGAGCCCATAATATAATCAAGGAGAGACAAAGTTGTTGGATATTGATGGACATACAATATCTATAATTGATCATATTGAAATGCTTAAAATTGCTAATCTTACCCTTGACGAGTCATGTTTGAATATATATATATTTTTTTATAGATGCAGTCGAAGGTGTCATTGAAGAGAAACATGAAGCTAGTAATGATTATCCTGTTATTGAATGTGTTAATTCTAATTAGTAATGATCAAATTGTCATATTTTATTTTATTGGTTTGAGATTGATATTGATATTATTATTATTTTGAATATTTTTTATGTTTAAATCATCTTTTAGTACTGTAGTTTCTTTTACTATATTACACTTAATTTTTTGTGTACTTTATATAGAAAACTATGAAAATTAACTAGGTCTATTAATGGCTTGTCTTGTCCTACTTTTTACAAATAGATTGTGTCATCGTGTCCATGTTGGAGGCAAACCTCTCTGTTAATGCAGCTAAATCTGTAATTTGTTTCTCCAAGAAAGTGACAGATCAATACAGAGAAAATTTCAGCATAAACCCCTACCTTGGGACTACCTTGGATTAATTATTTCCTATACCAAATGTAAACCAGCTGATTGCTTCAAGATTATTGAAAAGCTTCATCACTGGTTTAGTGACTGGAAACAAAAACTCACATCTTTTGCTGGTAGGCTTCAACTTGTGAGATACACATGCTCGAGCTATTTTCATTACTGATTCGCTCCATCTCCTGCACAAAAATATTCACAAGGAAATTATGAGCTTGGTTTACAACTTTCTACATAACAATGGAAATAACAGCAAGCTGATCACCATTTCTTCGACTCGAATTTCTAAACCTCTTCACCTGGGTATTCCGAATCTTGATATGCTTCACGTGATGTGCAAATCCAAACACATTTGGAGAATTTATAATTCTAAATCTCTCCTCTCCACTTGGTTTTTAGGAAGGAGGCTTTCTATTTGGAACAACACTTTACCCCTCTTCTCCCTTATGCAGAGAGCTGAAACTCACGGCCATCAGAGTTAAAGATTGTTTCTCTCTTTGGGTTTCCTCCTCGAGCAGTCTCTCCTTCTTCTTTGACCCCTGGCTTGATGGTACTTCCCTTTTTGATAAATTTAACAATGCTATTTTTTTCTGGTTCGATTACTCAAGGCATGCTAAGCTTTGTGATGTTATCAACAATAATAAGTGGAGCCTTCCTTACAACTCACCTGTCCCACTCAGTTGCATAAATCTAATATGCCAAATCCCCATTTTTGAAAAAAAGTATTAGCTTTGGTTGGCTTGGACTCTTTAAAGAGCTCCCTAAGCCGGATTGGGGGAAATTTGTTTGGTTCAAAGGATACTCCCTAGAATTTGCTACATTTGCTTGGAAAATCATGCTTGGGGGACTGAAATCTAAAGATATGTTGGTACGCAGAAACATCACTGTTGATCTGAGGTGTGTTCTTTGCCAAATAACGAAACTCACATCCACCTTTTTTTAACTGTGCCTACTCCATGGAAGTCCTAAAAAACTGCATTCCTATGTGAAACTTCTTTCACATGGGTTGCACTCTTGTGCAACTCCTCACCTATGCGGATTCGATGTCTTGCAAGATCACTATGAGATTCTTTCTTCTTGCGGTCCCAATTATTGCACACTGCATCTAGTTGGAGAGGAATCAACGTATTTTCAACAACACTGCTGCCACTGTTAATATTACCAGTTCCAAAATATGTTTTTCCGTAGACAGAAAGGTAAAAAATGGAATATAAGAGGGGTTATACCGGCTGCTATACGCAACTTATACTTTCTCTGAATGTTATTTATCTACTTTCTGCTACTTCCCTCTGATCACAACTCGGGCCCTTTGTCTATGGGAATCTCTATCTTCACAGGTGTTTCCATATCTCTATACTGATGCCTCGAGTTGGAACTTATGGTATTTTGGAGCAATGATGTCCCTCCAGCTTATATGAGGGAGACTCAACCGGAAGCCAGGCTTTTTGCTCTTTCCTGTTTCCTATTTGGGAGGCTAGCATACAAGCATTTCTCGTTCAGGTTCTTCTCTTCCTCTCTTCTCTTTGGTGATTTTGACTGTGTCCTTGGCTTCCCTAGATGGAGTCGTCCTGAATTTAAGGGCTTGCTGGATCGCTGGCTTGTTAATATTTCTCTTAATATGTCTACTTCTATATTAAATATTCCCGTAAAAATGAAACAAATCAAAAGAAATAAAAAGGATAAATAAAGTTTATAGGATATTCTTAGATTTTAGTATATTGGCATAAAGTATAAGCTTAAGTAAATGATTTGATATGTCCAACTAATCATTGACTTATTATTTATAGGATGAGATCCAAATGAGGAGCTTGAAAAAAAGACTGTACTTAAATAATGTAAATAAAATAATATAAAAATATTGACAACAAAATAAAACTTATTAAATATTAATTAATTTTTTTGTGCGTACTTTATAGAAAATTATGAAAATTAAGTAGGCCTATTGATGGTTATATACGTCAAAATTGAAAATAACTCTACAGAAATTTCCACCGCAAGTGCACTGAACATACCCGCCATGACAAGTGCTTATGATGGACCTTTTTTGCAAAGCATAATGACAAATATACCAATCATGATTGTCACAGAATGATTAGTACAATGAATTATTTTGTACCTTCTTGATGAAATATTGTCATAATATTATTTCCAATGAGGTTATTTTGACAAATATTTTTATATCAAAGAGTAATTTCTTGACAGATTTTGCAAACTTTTTGACAACAATTTCCAAAAATAAGCTTTTTATTCATGTGGTGTTCACCTCAATTCAACAAAATAATAACAACAAAATTTTATCCCATTACATGGGGTCAACTATATGAATCATTCTTCCCCATTATGTCCTATTAAGTGTCAATATCTAACTTAATTCTAATAAAATAAGATCGTTTTTATTCTAACTAATAAAATAATTCTAGGTCTAACTCTACCTTTCTTAACATAGGTACAATCCAATACATCTACTCTCGTAATTGGATCATCAGACGGCTAACATTTTATGTGACCAAACTATTTAAAGTCACTCTCTTTAATTTTATCTGTCACTCGAACTACTCTAACATTTTCATGTATATATTTATTTCGCATTTTATCTCTTAGTATAAAACCACTCATCCACCTGAGCATCGTCATCTCTACAATGCTTACTTTTATGCTTCTCTTTTACGGACCAACTTAACAGATTACAAACATCATAACATCATCTTATGTTACAAGTTCCAACATCATAACATCATCTTATGCTTCATCCATAAACTATTTCACAATATTGCGAGGCCAAACTATCCTTCAAAGTCACATTGCAGCATTGGCAAAACAATTATTTTATTGCTTTAATCTTTAAAATTCTCTTTCTATTCAGTCAAACTGATACGTTGGAAAACAAAAATCTATGGAAATTGCCTTCACGATATCAATGAATGAAAATAGCATTTTACCCCTTTGTGTGAAGTCGAGACTATATATATGAAGCAATCCATCTTTATAGTTTGTTCTTTCCTCCATCCTTATCACACACTCTGAATGCTGATGAAGAGACCTTATTTCCCTGTTCCAAACTTCATGATTCAGTTAAGTGTCTTCATTCACAACATATATTAAATTCTCCTTTTTTTTTCTGTCCAAAATTGATTCAAAAAATAGATCGCAATTCACTAAAAAAAGTTTGCTGAGGATGTTTGTCACTTATTCCAAATTGGAAACATAACGGATAACAATCTTCTTGGAAAAAACATCAGTATTATATAACAATTTTCACATTAAAAAAAAGATTGTTGGCGATATAGGCGACGATATGATTATAATAACATAATATCACAAGCTGAATGATAATAAAATCAAGCTGTCATGAAACAACTTTAACCCACATCCTTTAACATATTGAATAAAAATATCTCTATATTCAACCACAACATTAGACCTGATCATAGCAATTTGTTTCTTATTTTTCAAGTTGATTAGAATACCTACAACAAAAATATAAAAAATGAACTTTCTATCTTCAATGAAACAAACCAAAATAGTAAGAATCAAAGAAAGCTTCAAAACTGAAATGCTTAGTCTTAACATATAACAAACTTTTTTTTGTAGATTTTTTAATACACCTAAGAATTCACCAAACTTTCTAATGCTTTTATTATGGAGTTAGAATGTGTTAGCTAAGAATTTCAATGACAAATAAGATGTAAGATCAAATAATAGTCAAGTAAGTCTAAAGATAGAATGATATGTAGTATTACTGCAAGGATTAATACTAACAAGGATCTTGCAAAAAATGTTAAACGAAAGCCCTAGACAACATATGTCGTTCTCCTCTAGAGTAACAGAGTTGACATATAAAAGCAACCTCTTGAACATTGTCATAAAGGAAGGCATTCAAGCGCTAATTGATTTCAACTGAGAGTAGAATTTAGACGAAATTAGTCTTGATAACTAGGGAAAGTATATCAAAATAGCCTATCCTATAGATTTGAATACATCCATGATCAACTATGCATAAAAGAATTTGACTATGAAGACCCATCAAAAAGCAATTGGTTTATTCTACAAGGCTTCCTAATAATACCTAATAATAGATACGGTGGAGAGAAAAAATAAATTTATGACAATAAGATAGTTGATCAAATGCATAAAAGAATGAATAGGATGAGCAATAATTAGCTTTTACCTTTTTCACATAAGGCAATTGGCAAGTAGAGATTCGGGAATTCATCAATAAGTGGCTACGAGTGCTAAGTGGAATTTCATAATGTTAATGGTGTTGATGAAGGAGGAGGTAGAGCTAGTTAAGAGTAAATTTATAGCCGAGTAAACGTAAAAGGAGTAAAATTTGAAGGTAAAGGAGCAAAAGATGAAGTAAAATTAGAGAAAGGGTAGGGAGAGAAAATTGATGTGCTCTTAAAAAATAGGGACATTTACATACATAGCACACAATTCGTATATATTTATATATCTAACATCTAAAATTTCATATTTATATAAATAATACTTAAATGCCTAATATTACATCAAAAATAGCACCATTATTATTATTTTTAAGTGAAACACACATTTCCATACATAAGAAAAGTGTTATATTTGTAAATATAAAACTTTAAGTACTAGATAAGTAAATGCATACAAATTGTGTGATATATATGTAAATTTCCCAAAAATAACACTAATTGAAGTACATAAAATGTCAGGTAAGAGTATCATATTCTCAATATCTTTTTTTTTGTGAGTGAGAATGCAAGAGAAATATAGTTTCAATGACATAAGAAAAGTTCGTAATAAAAAAAAAAAGGACCAAAGCGTACACAACCAAATATCTATTGTGTCTGATAAAACATAAGTTGTTTTGGAGTTAGAAGAAGGATAGATAATGAGCCAGGACAGAGAGAAGGTCCAAATAATGAGATAGAGAGCACTTAAAATTGCATACCCCCAAAAAAAAACTGAAAAAAAAAAAAAAAATTTGCATACCCCCAAAATTATCATGGCATATCCATTTGAAATGTTAAAGTTCACGGAACATTAAGTGGATGGAACTTTGAGATTCAGATACAAGATGTATATGAATAAATGGTATGATGAATACTATATTTTTAAAACCTCAAGTTGGAAACTAAGACAAATAATTCTAGAGCATTACTAACAAGCAAGATTTTGATTAATGTAAATAACTAGACTTTTATTTCATGATAAAATATTTGAAATACATGTACGACCTCTGACTGATATTTAAGTAGACTCAAATAAGCCCTAGAATAATCATCAATGAATGTAATAAAATATATGAATCCCAAAGTGGGAATCAAACTAGGACCACAATTGATTGAGCGAACAAGATAAAAAGAAATATGTGGATAGCTAGTAGGAGAGAAATGAAAAGACACATTATGGTGTTTACCCAATTTATAAGCAGGACATTCAAACTGAAGAGCAATGATGAAATATAAACATAATCTTGAAGTTTTTTAAGAAGATAATAACTCACTAACAGTGCCAATGATATGGTAGAGTGGTTGAAATATGATAACGGAAGAATTGGTAGTGGTACATGTCATTAACTTCAATACCTTCACCAATTGTCTTCCTCAAAATGAGATTGTGAATAACATATTGAGAGGGATAAAATATTACTGAAAATTATGAGTTTTGATAAGATGGTAACTAGACAATAAATTATCCAAAAACTAGGAAACATATAGAACCTCCAAAAGAAACAAAAATTTAAAACGATGTACGACACCCTTTATAAGAATGAGAGAAATGAAACCAATAGTAATAATAGTAGAGGTATAAAGATTATATAAAGAGATTAAAAAAATATAGTGATGAAATGTTATATAATAAAAGTCACAAAAATCTAAAAGTCAAGACATACCAATAGAGGGATACATCAAAATCAAAGGAAGAGCCAACATGAAAGGCAAAGACAAATGTCTATGATTATTGAAGTAGACAATCTAGATGTTGAAGCAAGTTGAGTAGTGGAGAAGTCATCAAATTTCTCTCAACAATATTCAAAAGGATGATTTGTATAATGATAAAGAATACAAAGGGAAAAAAGGTATTCTGCCAAAGTCACGATCACTATTAGTCATGCTAGCATGCTCTTGACTACCCCTGCCACCACTGGAAGCAGTTGCTAAAGCTGATTGATACAAAGACGAAGATTGAGGGTTGTAGAGTTTGGTGATATGAAAAATATGGAAGAGAATAATTGCAAGATCACACATTATGGAGTCAGCCATTAATTTAAATTTGCATACCTTGCACAAACAGGTATAAATCGAAGGTAAATTTGACAATAAAAATCTTGTATTGCTTTGCAAAATAATGAGGTTGGTTGTAAAAGGTTGGTATTCAAGTAAGTCACTCCATTTATCTTGTTGAGCGATATAATATTTCTAGATCTACACAATAAATATTACTTACCTGAGAATAAGTTGAACAAAAGAAATTATACATCTTCATGGAATCTTGAAGCATGATATTTAAAACAGTTAAAGGTGCAAGGCGATTTAGTAACTAAGTAAGATAAACAATTGGACGCTTGCCTTTTAAAAATTCGATGGTGTAGGCTACCGATTAGAAAAGATGTGCCAAGAAGAGAGAGGTTGTCATGAAAATCGATAAGAAAACAAAAGGCCCTTAGCCATTAAATTTGATGGTAGTACAAAAAACAGAAGGGATTCATGTCATCAAAAGCCATGGTAAAATAAGAAGAGAGGAACAGAGAAGTTAAAGAAATCAAACCAGGAAGAGGAGAGCACATCAGATGCGTCCTTAAGGACAATGGTAGCTATGCACCAAGGGAAAGTTGTAACCATGGGCAAATAACATGGCTAGGTCACAAACGAAGAAATGGTGTTGTAGTGAGCACAAGAAAGTGGCCTGCAGCAATGTGTAGACAATGAATGGCTAACAACCAATAGATGAGTGCATGCATGTGGTTGACGAGGAGTAAAAATGTACATGCATTTAGCTAGCAATGAGTGGCCAATGGGCAATGAGCAAGCATGTTTCGAGAAGTGAACACATGAATAGAAGCAAGAGTAGAAGAGCGATGCAAGAGAGAGGGTAAAATGTCATGTGAGTGGGTGATGGGATTAGGTAGTTGGGTTTATGTTGAGTGAAAATCACACTCTAAGAACATGACGATAAAAGGAGGGATTGAAGTAGGAGAGGGAAATGCAGACAAAGGTTTAGTTACTAGCACTTTGGTACTATGTCAAGAAGATATATTTTGGCGTTTTAATGACTAAGGGGTCATCTTGGATCACATTTTTTTGTTTTTATTTTTATTTTTATTTTATTTTATTTATGTGTTGATTTGAAATAAAATATATTTGATGGTGATAATTGTTCTTAAAAACACTCAAAACATCGACAGGTTGTTTTGACTATTTTTAAAAATAATATGATTTGTTAAAAAAAAGGGGATTTACAACAACCCAAAACTTCTTAAATAACAAATCTAACACTCAAAATCTTTAAATTACTTTAATACCACCCAAAACCCTTTCAATACAACAAATCTACTTCTTTGTCATTCCTCTGTCAAATAATCGTCTTCTCCATCGTTTTTCTCTTCCTCCCTCTCTTACTCCTCTGCTTCCACTGCCACTTTGAAATTCCTGGTCATCATATTGACCATTGGCTTTGTTGTTCTCGCTTTAGTCTCAATCCACCTCCTTCACCGCATTCTCTCATACCAAGAATTGAACAATCCAATGCTGCAACCTTGGTGTATGCTTTTTGTCAATGACATTCTTCTTATTGATAAGACTAGAGAAGAAGTCCAAGCGAAACTTGAATTATGGAGGTCAAACGTCGAGTTTAAAGGTTTTCATTTGAGTAGGTCTAAAACTAAACAGATGAATGATTTGTAATTTTAGTTTTAGAAGTTCTAGTAGTGGTGTTGTCACATTAGTTGATCAAGTCATTAAATGAGCGAACGTTTCAAATATCTCAGGTCTATTGTTCAAAATGATGGTGAAATAGATGGGGATGCTATTAGTAGAATTCACAAGTTGGATGGTTGAAGTGAAGGTATGCATCTAGCCTGCTATGTGATTAAAAAAGTACAATTTAGACTTAAGGGAAAATTTCATAAGATGATGGTAAGACCTGCATTGATTTATGGTGCAAAATATTGGCCAGTAAAAGAGAAGCATAAAATTAAGTGTTGTATAGATGAGGATGTTCAGGTGGATGAGTGGCTTTACTCTTCAAGATAAAATGCAAAATGAATATATTCGTGAAAAGGTTGGAGTAGCTCCAGTGGCAGAGAAGATTAGAGAGAGTCATCTTAAATAGTTTGGTCACATAAAGCGTCGATCATTCGATGACCTAGTTAAGAGAGTAGAAATATTCGATTTATTTTATGGTAAGAAAAGTAGAAGTAGACCTAAAAAAATTTGGTTAGGATGTATAAAAAAATGTCCTTAATTTATTAGAATTAAATAAGAATTTGATAATTAATAGGACACAATGGAGAAGATGGATTCATGTAGCCAACCCCACATAGTGGGATAAAGGCTTGTTGTTGTTGATAATGGGCCACATGAAGGCATCATCCCTTAAGCCTCGCAACATCAATGCAAAGCAACATGGCCATGGGAGAGATTGGCGTGGATGTGGGAGGCGGAAAAGAGGGAATTGATGCATGCATCATAACTTCTTGCAAGGATGCATAACAACATGCCTGCAAGAGAAGGCATTGTGGGTGTGAATGATTGAGAGGGAATTGACGTGGCTGATCTAGACATGGATGGAAAATAATGAAGGAATCGACATGACAGAAGCTTCAATGCAAGCTTCAACTATAAAGTGGCAAATCTTCACGGTAATGTGACTACGAGAGAGAACGATGTGGATGCGGATGACAAAAATGATGGAATTGACACAAGAGAAGTTTCATTGTGAGCTTCAGTGGCTAAGTGACAAAGCTTCACGATAATGTGGCCGAGAGCAAGGCCAGAGTGGAGATGAATGACGAAAACAATAGAATAGACATGAGAGAAGCTTCATTATGAGCATTAGTGGTGAAGTGGAGAAGTTTTGTTCACTGTACAATTATGGATTTGACGGAGAAATAAACATAGTTGTAGATTTGTAGTATTGAAAGGGATTTGAGTGGTATAAAAGAAAATTAAAGGTTTTGAGTATTAGATATGTTATTTAAGAAGTTTGGATGGCATGTATGTAAACCCCCCTATAAAAATAAACAAATTTAAAAATACACTAAACAAATATATATATTTTTTAAAAATATAAGAAAATTAAAAGCACAACAAAATTGATTCAAAATAGGACCTAAATATAGCCTAGACGTAAGTGTACATGGTGAATACAATAAATAAAGGTGAGAACAATCACAATTAGGAGGGAATAAATTCATATTTCCTATGATATTATACTCTCCTAAATGATTCATTTACTCCAACATACATCATATGCCAAAATCAATGAAAACATCATCATCATTAGCATTACCCCAATTACTTGGGTTGACTTTATAAATACATGAAGTCAAGTTGAGTGTTTCCTATGGTTAAAATGTGTTCTTCGCAAATCATTTTGAACTTTTCTAGTGTATTACGAGAAGTGAACCCTCAAATAGCCAATGGCCAATAGATGCACATATCACAATAAGATTATCTATCAAGATTGTTTTTATTTCCCAATACTTGAATTCATACAACTTTCATAAAATTTACCTTTAAATCTCCTAAATTTCTCTTATTGCATAACACTTTTATTACACTTCAACATTTTTAATCACTCAACCTTATATATAAAATATTATTCTATATATGAAATTCAATATACTTAAATTTATTACATCTAAGTATTAGTTTATCTTCTAATAACATTATTTAATAATTATAATAACCATTAAAATTGCATATTATATACTCAATATTTATTATAATAATTTTAAATCTCATATCTTCAAAATTTTTTTTCCATTGTTCTGACTTTCTACTTATTTCAATAAATGCTTCACGGATTATAATTTCATGATCAACTAAAAAGCATATAAAGCATATTAGTAACTAAAAAGCATATAAAGCATACAACTAATATAACTCACTTTGAATATCCTTTGTAAGCATCTTCAAAATCAAAACAAAAATAAATAAACTCAGTTTTGAACACTTACGCAATCTTACTATTACAAGAAACTCTTTGATAATGCCAAAACTATTTTCTGTGTTATTAATTGTTTTATTGCATATCAATCAAAGCATAGCAAATAGAATTCTAAATAGAGTAATGTTATGACCCCAATATAATTACCACTTAAACTGGTACCGCATTAGTTATATGGCATTTGATGCACAATTGATGTCAAGCCCATCTATAGCATGTGCTTGAATCGATATCTTTTACAAACTCAAATAAAGATATTTTAGCCAATATAAGACTAATGTCACTAATACAAAAAAAAATACTAAAAAGCAAGGCATTTCACTAAAGATAAGATATTCATAAATGTTAAGTAAAATATAATGTTTTTACTGCAGTAATTAGATGAAATAACTTGCATTTGAGCGAACTAAATCATTGTTGATTAAAATACCTATTATCTGCATTAAATAATATATTTCTATGTATGTGGATGATGAAGTACAAGACACAAAATTACAAAAAAGAGAGGTAAACATCTTGAATTGCCACAACATTTGGCATGGCATCAATTTAAGGAGTTATTTAGTTCAATCACGTCACAATGTTATGTCATGTTATTGAGATATACCAGCTATTTGATTGATGACATATCTAAAAAATAAACTTATAAATGGTTATTCTGTTCTGATTCACTGCAATCTAGATGACCAACAAAATTGACAGCATCTAAATATGTGTAGACATAAAAATATTCAATCTTTAAAATTTTAAAAATGTTGACATCTTATAGATAGCATTAGCATCTAAATAGCAATAAGCCAAACTTGTCCTAAGTATGGATCCATCATAAAATACTTTTCTTTGTTGTTGTCAAAATGGTCCTTCACTAGCTTCAAGCTGCAAATCTCTTGCAAATAAAAGATAGCTAGTTCAGCCCAAAACAGATACCCAAAAATTGATTACAACAAACATGAAAGAGTGGCAAAGAATAAGATTCTAAAAAATTTCAGATCTGGAAAGTTGGCTTTCTTTGAACGGCATCCAATCATCATTAAGAACAAATGGGCGATTACAGCATGAGAAATAGCACTCACCCCCATTGAAGTCAAGAACAAACTAGTTCTATGTAGTCTTCGAACTTCGAAAATCCCTCTTCAACTCGGCCACCCTCTTCATGCACTCAGCTTTCGACTTCCCAGGCACAGCCGCAGCCACCTTTTCCCACCTCATAGCTGCATCTTTGGGAAACGCCTTCAACGCATTGAGCAACGCAATATCTTCTCCGGAGCTCCATCCCACATTCCCGACCACGGAATCGTCAACACTCCCATCCACGGAAGAGTCTACATTTACAGAATCCACTCGCTTGTCCAAGGGCTTCCGCTGCTTCAAAAACTGGGCAAAGGAGTCGTCCCCAGGTGGCCTCGTCTCTGCCAAAGATTTAGCCGCCCGGATAACGCTCTCCACCCCATGCCGGCCTTTGAATGCCTCGGCAACTCGCTCCCATCGCCCCGGCGCCCCAGCGGGATGTTTCGAGATCTGGCGCTTAAGAATCTCGAAATCCTCAATAGTCCACTCCTCTCGCTGATTTGTATCCTTCGTTACCGATTCGCCCCCATGGCAAGCCGGATTTACTCTTTTCTCATCCGGTTTATGACTTGGGGCTCCACCAGGAGACGATGAAAAGATAGTGGGTTTATGATTCCATCGGGAAGCTGGACGCTTCCGAGGCTCCTCGGGCTCTGTTGGCTTGGGGAGAGGGGGAGGAAGGGGGTCGCCGCGCCCGACGCGAGGATTGCCGCCAGTGGTAGAGGGTGGGGCGAACGGAGCGAGAACAAGGGAGAGGGAGATCCAGATCAGCAGAGCACATAGGATGGAGTTGCTCGAGGAGAGTAATAAGGCGATGACAAAGAGGGCGGCGGCGGCCGAAAGACAGCTTGCTGCGTGGAGCTTGGAGATCTTTGGAGATTCGGGAAGAGGGGAAGAGGATCGGGAGGAGCGACACTGGAAGAGGAATCGAGGCCTTGCGTCCTCATCGATAAACTCCATTTCGTTGACAGTTACGAGAGGTGAGGCAGATCACTAGAGGGAAGAACTGATCGGGACCCTCAGCATTTACTTTGTTGTAACGGTAATTCCGTAATTGTACGCAAACCCCAGTTACCCCCATCGAATAAAAAGACATTTTAGCCTAATGATTTAAAAATTTTAATTTTTAACTAAGAAATCTTAGATTTAAATTCTTATACATATTTTATTTTTGGGAGATTTACATAATACCCCAATTTTACATATTTCAAACCCCAGTTACCCCGTCGAATAAAAAGACATCTTAGCCTAATCATTTAAAAATTTTAATTTTTAACTAAAAAATCTTAAATTCAAATTCTTATACATATTTTACCTTCGAATTTATAATTAAATTCACTCAAATATCTCAAAAAATAATAAATAAATACACTTTTAAAATGCTTATCTTATATATTTATATATCTCAAAATTTTTATATTTATAAATATAATATTTTAATTATTAAATAATAATAATGATATTTTTGATGTGATATTAAAAATTAAAGTATGTTTATATATAAACATTAAATTTTAGATATAAGTATATAAATATATAAGAATGATGTGATATATATTAGTGTGTGATTTTTTAATGTTCGTGATTTATAAGAAATAATTAATGAAAAATTTTATATTTTTAAATAAATTAATTATTAAAATTAAATATGAGTTAACTAAGAGTGTGAAGAATTACTTTTATACACAATAATAATTAATAGATAATTAAATGAATCAACTATTTAGTTGCTTTATTCATTGCCTTAATTTGATGTTTGGTGAATAATTAATTAAGTTAATAATATCTAGTTAGTTAATCAAATAATAGAATTAGGTTAATAAATTAAAGGTAGTGAGTAATTTTATAGGACATAATGGAAACCTAAGCTAGCTTAGCTTAGTTCCCCTTAAACTTTGTGCAAGACTCTTCACACCCTCATGGGTGTGTGGATATTTAGATGATTTCATCTATATATCTTAAGTCGCTTATTGGCTTACAATTAGATTCATCTTATCAATAGAAAATACCTTGAACTGAATAAGCTCATTCAAAATATGACCACCCAGCCCTCCTTGACTCCCTTGTTCTTTGGTTATATGACTTTACCTAATATTTTGAGAATGCTAGTTTCAACACTCCATTGCAAATCACTTAAGATGTTAGGCCTTCCACCATAGATAATAAGCTAATAAGGTCTCTCTTAGCCTTTGTCATGTCATAGCTTTGATGACACTTTAAATTCAAGTCATAAAGTATGCTAGTTGCTCTAACCTATCATCCAACACTTTTATTCACCCTTATAAATCCATCAATGTCAGATGTTCAACCTCTTGAGAAATAAAAAGCATCTTCATGCTTGAAGCACTATATATAATCACCCATGGCCCATCATTCTTACTCATCACGACATTGACCTTAATGTCAGATTGTATAACTCAATTAATGTCCTGACCCCCCAACATTACTACCCCCAAAATGAACACCACCACTTAGGCATTCTTTAATTCTTTCACTGAAGGCCAAAGAAGTGACAATAAAATTTTGTCTATGCACTTAGGCCATTAACCCCAGCAGTGAAGAATTTCTCATAACAAGGAAAAAATGGGTCATTCATCAACGTTTTATCCTGCATCACCTCCATGGCTTAACATGTCAATTACTTTTCACCTTCTATTGGTTATAAATCCATATGCAAAACTTCATCATCATCCATCAAATCACATATCCATAAATTGAAAAGCCTTCTCAATGATGGTGATTGACACAACTATCACTAGCTCTCTTTCCCTCTTTGATGCATTCAACATCATTGTAACCGCACTGATGATTTCCAACTTTTGTTTCCTCCTCATTAAGAAGTAATTTTTCTTCACATTTTTTTTACTATCATTTGTTTTGAATTTGAAAATTAATGACACTTTTTTTAATTGTGTGTGTGGGATGTTCTAAAATTGGGTGTCATTAGTAATTTAAATGAACATATTTATGTGATTCAAAGAAGGAAAAAAAAAAAAAGTGCAACAACTAATTTTATGCACCCTACCTAAGACATGCATATGACATACAATTATCAAAAAATGAATTAGGATATCTCTTAGGTTGACCCATTAATTTCATTAAACATATTGACTCATTCTTCTTATCAATTTAAAAAAAGGGCCAAAAATCAATCACCAGATGAAAAAGATAATATCGGATGTTTATGCCCTAATGGCCATTCATTCTTTAAATAAATAATTTATTTGATTATAGGCAAATTTTTATTAGCTAATGGTGTTCTTTAACATCCATCCAACACATTCACTTTTTTTTGCAGATGTGTTAAAAATTGACCTCACATGACAACCTGACACAAACTTGACCTAAAAAATCAAGATTTGAGTTGATCAGATTATTTTTTTTGGGTCAAGTTTGAGTCAAAAAATTTGACAAATCTAACTTTTAGAGTCAAGTATAGGTTAACCCACCAACTATTCAAATTTTACCTAAATTTGACCAATGAACCTAAGACTAACATGAATTTAACTTGAATTTTGACCTAGAATGTATGTACAAATAAATGAGTCATTCGGGTTGTGTTCGTATTAATCTGGTTGAAGGAAAGTTAGGTTTAGGTTAAATTTTTTGACACATCTATTTTGGTTAAACTCGAACCCAACTCGTTGACCTCGAAGTGACACCCCTAGCTTCTAGCAATAACTCTAGCCTGCTAGTCATTATTATTTGGCCTTTTCATTCTGGAGATCAACTAATATAACCATCCCTATCTGGTCCCCAATACATTGTAACATGCCTCTAGGTCATTTAAAGTATGTTTTGCTCACCTTCAATTAGAAGGTGACATATGTCTTTACACATATAACATTCTAAATATAAAATGATGAAATAGACTATACCCACATCATATTCCCACTTAAAATATGGGCATTTTAAGAATTTACATGGAGGTTAAAAATTGCATGTAAACATGATTTCTTTCCTTCCTTTATTCTCTTATTTGCCCCTCACCAACTATAGGTTTTACTTAATAGGAAGAGATATATCTATTTTATATTAGGCATTATTTTCCCTTTCATAGTGGAACTCCCCTACAATATAAATTATTATTTTAATATGATCTTTTATTATTCCTCTTATTCTCTAGCTCATTGATCATCCTAAGGTATGATGGATTTCTCTTCTCTAGCCATTCAATCCCTCACTAAAAAAATGAACCAATGATTCAATAATGGTCTTCGCATGCTTTATCTCATTCTCTTAATTTAAAAAAAGTACCTTGGATCAAAGTATCACCCTTGGCATCCTCTTCATGGGACATGTGACATCTCCTAAATAATGGACTAATTTTCACCTTTCATAGGTACTAATATGGGTCCTTTGAAGTTATCTTTTTTTTTTGGAGATAAGAGAAGATAAAAAGATAAGAAATCCTTTATAAGTGAGTTACCCCATGGATGTTTGAGATAACTTTTTTTTTAATTTAATTTTATTCTATTTTATTTATGTTTGATTTAAAATAAAATATGTTTGATATATTTTTCTTATTTTATGTGATGATATTGATAGTCATTGGCAATAGCAATAGTGGCGTTGATAAGTGGTAATAGGTGATAACAATAATTCACAATTGACACTGACTGGCGACATAAGGTGTTTGATCGTAATAATTATTTTTAAAATTACTCATAGCATAAAAAATTATTTATAGTATTTTTAAAAATGTGATTTTTAAAATAAAAAACAAACTACTTAAAATATGTTTCATAGAGGCATATTTTTAAATTTGATAAAAAATATAAAATAAAATTGATCCCAAATCGGTCTTAAAATAATATGTTTTAAATTATAAAATTGAAACTATATTCAAAATATTTAAGAGTGAAGTATCTTAAATTAAAATATTATAAATTAAATTAGAAAAAATATTATTATCATAATATTTTTATATTATTTAAACTATATTAATAAATAATATTTATTATATCTTCTAATTTAATTTAAGATTCAATCTAGATTGAATTATTGAAATTCAAATTTTTTTTCCAAACATTGACAATAATATATATTTGATCCTTAAAAAATAATAATAATAAAATCAATTTAGTTCCTAGCCAAATAAGCGAAGAAGACTGGGCTACCACAACTCAGTCTCCCATGCTGGAAGCCATGAGAGCGCCAAACTCAACCATCATTGCCCGCACAAACTCCACTTCAAAAATCTTCCCATCAAAAATCCTTCTACCTTCCTCGCCGTCTTCCACCAAAAGTCTTAAAGCAAACCCACGCCATGCTCCTTCGCTCCGGAGAAATCCACGACGCCATCATCGCCGGTAAACTAATAGCCAACATCGCAAACTCCCATCCCTCAAACCTCCCTTACGCTCTCACCTTCATCTCCTATCCCAAAAACATCCCTATCAACACCTTCGCCTGGAACTCTCTCATCCGCGGCTTCGCCCACAGCTCATCCCCTGAGAATTCGATCTCTCTCTACCAACGCATGCTTGCCGAGGGCTTTCTTCCCAACAATTACACCTACCCCTTCCTCCTAAAGGCCTCCAGTTATTTGGAAGACCACCGCGTCGGCCTCTCTCTCCATGCTACAATAATTCGCAGAGGTCTTGATGGTCTGGATCCCTTCATTCAGACATCTCTCATTAGTTTTTATGCAGTGCTTGTGTCGGTGGAGACTGCACATCAACTGTTTGATGAAAGTCATGGGAGGGATGTCACTTCTTGGAACGCCCTTATTAAGGGATACGTGACATGTGGACGGCACATGAATGCTATTTATATGTTTCAATCAATGCTGGACTATCGTCACGTCTGTGGGGATGAGATCACAATGCTTAGTGTTGTATCTGCTTGTGCACATCTCGGGGCTTTGGAAATGGGTAGGTGGGTTCATTCTTATATTGAGAGGAATAAGCTGGCGCTGAATCTTAATCTTGGAACGGCGCTTATAAATATGTATGCCAAGTGTGGGGAGATCGATTGTGCAAAAGCTTTGTTCCGGGGGATGGAGCAGAAGGATTTACGGGCATGGAGTGTAATGATTAATGCGCTTGCGATTCATGGGCGCGCCAATGAGGCTTTAGATCTCTTTGCGGAGATGCAGATATTTGGAGTTGTTCCAGATTCAGTAACCATCACAGCTTTGTTGATTGCTTGCAGCCATGGAGGAATGGTCGAACAGGGCAGGACTATCTTTTCTAGAATGAGAATGGATTACAACATTGAGCCCACTATCGAGCATTATGGTTGCATTGTAAGCCTGCTGGGAAGAGCAGGGAGGCTAGATGAGGCCTTGGCTTTGATCAGGGGGAGCTCACTAAAGCCAGATGCGGTTCTCTGGGGCTCCCTTTTGGTGGCTTGTATGGTGCACAAAAATATTGGAATGGGAGAAATCGTTGTGAAGGAAATACTCAAATTGGATCCTACTAATGCTGGAGCTCGTGTGTTTTTGTCCAATATGTATGCCACATCTGGGAAATGGGATGTTGTGCAGGAGGTCAGAAACTTCATGAAGGAACAAATGATACATAAGCCTCCAGGATCAAGCTTGATTGAAGTAAATGGCATTGTTTACGAGTTTTTGTCTGGAGACAGTTCACATCCTCAATTTGATAGGATTTATAAGATGTTGGATGAGATATGCAGGCTTGTGAGCCTTAAAGGCCACAAGCCACTGGCAGGAGGGGTATCATTTGACATTAATGATGAGGATAGAGAAGTTTGTTTGTATCAGCACAGTGAGAAGTTGGCTGTTGCTTTTGGTTTGATCAGCACAAATCCCGGTTCTTTGATCAGGATCATTAAGAACCTTAGAATTTGCCATGACTGCCATGCGGTGATGAAGTTGGTTTCTGAGGCTTTTGGCAGGGTTATAGTTGTTAGGGATTGCAATCGTTTCCACCATTTCAGCAAAGGTTCTTGCTCTTGTGGAGACTATTGGTAATGGAGATATTGGCAGAGTAATTGGGTCTAATCACTCCCAGAAATATTTCATTCTCGTATTTTTAAGGTGAAGCTGGGTCGTGGAATGAGTTGTGGTTCAGATAGTTGAGCTTGCTCCCTCTTCTCCTTTAAAAAACTTTATGACATGAACTCATTGCCTGGATGTAATGGAAAAAAGCTTGTAAGTAGGGGAAACTAGCATTAAGAAAACATGAACACAGGTAAAAAAGTATTCAGAGAAGAGGGTCAAGTGGCCTTGTTTGATGAGCTCTCTTGGCTTCACAGTCAGGGGAGTGACATACATTCAATGGGAACCAAATCTTCATTTGCTTATTGTGGCGCTGACTTTGCTTGATGTGCTGCACTTTTGCTTCCCCTACTTCCTGCACAAATAGATAAAGTTAATGAGCATGCTTTCTTCTGCTTAAGAATCTGGTATTGATTGAAGAGGCTGCAAAATTCACAAATGGCACTAAGGTTTGGATGCCCTTTTTCTCTTTTCTTATTAGAACCTTATCTATTTATATAATGCTCTAGCTTGATCAATAGTTTTTCTAATCTTGATACTGATTGCTTTGTAATGGAGTGCAATATATGGGCCATTGTTTAAGGAGATTATAAAGTTTAGACAAACAGAATAAAGATTATATAGGATTTTATTGGGTTGGTATTCAACTTTTTTATGTTAGTGTGTCTTAATAAAATTGAATATAATTATGTAAATAAACTGTGAAATGATTAAAAATTATTGAGTCATATTTTGATATGTATGAATTTACTTATTTTTAGATGGCTCAAGAATGTTTGCATTAAAGTGTGCTGAGTTTACTTATAAATAATCACAAGTCCTTTATGCTGAAAAATCATCTTAAAATAAATAATTGATACTTTCATTCTGCATTGTAACTCTAATTTCTGGATCACATTCATTGCATTGCAAGTCATATATGTATACTGCATGCCTCATTACTGTATTCATTTGTTGTTCATACTGGATGTCGCATTACTTTACCATTTATTCTCTAATAATTAATGATACTTGCTGTGTTTGATTTGTCAAACTAATTCATTGAAATTCTTTTTATATCAGGTTTTATGGAGGTATTGGGTGGACCCTCACCATAGGAGCAAAATCTACAACAATAGGTTTATTTTGATTTTTTAAATTTATTCGTTAGTAGGAGCAAAATCTGCAGCAATAGGTTTATTTTGGTATTTTAAATTTATTCGTTAGTTTAGGGTTTAGATTGTTATTAGATTTAGATAATTTACTTTTTTTATTATTATCGCTTTTTAGTTCTCTATTATTAGATATTATTTTGTTCTCTGTTGTTTGATGTTATTTTGTTATGTTATTATATGTTATTCTCTTGGCTTTGTTGGACTGATGTGTTGCATCATTTTTGCAGGGCCGGAACCAAACCAACACTTTTTTTAGAGTGACAGACTTATTATGTAAATAATATTAAAATATTTAGAAAAAAGATAATATAAAATTCAAATCAAAGTCTTCCATTCTAATATGATCAATGCATTAAATATTAATTACAAGCTTTGCCATATATTTTGCAATTTTTTTGATAATGTTGCATAATAACATCTTTAGGAATCAAATCAAACACTTCTTTTTCAATATAAGACACTAGACAATCATTAAGTCAATCATCCCCCATTCTACTACATAGTAGATGCTTGATAATCCTCATTGCGGAAAATGCTATTTCTACTATAGCGGTAACAACTGGTAAAGTTAATGTTAAGTCTGTATATCAAGGGGTACACACCATTGTTGACCTCCACATATGGTTCACAAATCAAATGAATTCCGTTCCATCAATTAATAATCAATTAATCGATCAAAAATAAATTTTAATGAAATTATACATATCGAGGACAGGAGGCCCCGATGACGCCCGAATGACCTATAGTCACGAAATTGACCGCATCGTTGTGGCCGAAATGTTGAAATTTATCAAACGACACATTTCACGATCAATTCGACAAAGTCAACGCGAACGTCGAAATTCAAATCACGTCGCATTTAAACTCATTTCACTACCATCGTTTATTGCCTAAAATGACATTGATCGAATCACATCGCATCGCTGCAACAAAAAATATCTAAAATTACACTTATTATTAGGTTTCATCATAAATAATTTCATAAGATTTGATGCAAAATTCTGTTATTTTACAGTTAAAATGACTAATGACTACTTAAACCCATAATACATGCCTAATCAGCCTCCCAAGTTTGCCAATCTCAATCGGCCGTCCAGTTACCCAATCAATTTAGCCGCTTAGGGAGCCAATTGGATTTTCCGCCTAATGAATTCAATTGGGTGCCGTTTGAACAACCAATCAAAGCCCGTCGGTTGCGCTAATACTTGAGCAGGCCCGATCGAGCTGCCATTCGCGCGATTACCCTCCGCCCGTCTCTCTTGCGTTTCGTTCATGCGAGCCGACCGAAGATCCCCTCCCTCTCAATCCTTCCTCTTTCCAGTACGCCTCGAGCGGCACAGCCGCACAGGAGATCACATCCGTCCCATTCGCACGTTCTAGCCGAACGACATCCTTCCTCTCTTCCTCTCGTTCCTTCCTAGCCGAGCATCGCATGAGCCGAGCAAATCCCTTCCGGTCGTCATTTCTTGTCGAAGGAGTAGGCCGAATACTTTATGCTCCAATTTTCCTCCCAGCCGAGCAGCTGAAGGAGACTCCTCTCTCCCTTCCTTTCTCTTGTTCGGCCCGTCCTACTCGAAGGAACGAGCAACAACTCTTCCTCCCCTCTTGGTCGAGTAACCCTAGTCGACCATGCTCGGCTCTTTTCACCTTCCTCCTTCCAATCATATTTCCAGGTTGTCTCTATTCAAATAAAGATCTTGATTCATCAGTAGCAACATCTGAAGCATCACAATCAATTTCAAATATTGTATTGAAATTAAGAAGACTAAGAATTGACACATTAGTTACTGCTTGTTTTTATTTGTTAAAACTAGATTGGATTGTGGTAGACCATATAAGCTTTTTACCTTTAAGAATTTCAGTCAACATAAGTGCTATAGAGCTAAAATTTCTAATAAATTGGTGGTAAAAAGATATTGACCCGAAAAAACTTCGTGCATTAATAAATGATTGGGGTGTAGGCCAATTTGAGATGGCTTGGATCCTTTCGAGATCCATTTCTATTCCAACATTACAAATGATATATCCTGGAGTGTTTATTTTATTGGCTAGAAATTTACATTTATTAGGATTAGTGAACAACTTCTTGTCTTAAAACTCACTTTTTGTTGTAGTTGTAAGTTGCATTTTCTCTTGGAGGGAATGATTTTAATAAATCCCTTTTTCATTTTTGCTCTATGGTTGTATATTTTCTTAAGGATTTGCAATAAGGTTAAAATGTAGTGTTGGATTTGTGGTATAAGACCAAATGCTTGCAGGATGCTTGACTTCTCTTCTTTTTTTGGTCATTAAGCAAAATGAATGGAGAATTGATAGATGTGTTACTTGCATGAGGTTACCTTTGCTTTTTTTTTTTTATCTCTTTCCACCATTCAGCAAGAGTTAACTTGGTTCTCATTTAAAGTCTTGTGGTCATGTGGATGGTTTACAAAATATGTAATTTCTTGATTTGCATGATATTAAATTTAGTATGGTTGCTTTGTTTTGTCACTAAGCATTCATATGATGCATCTATTTGAGTTATCAAACAAATGAACAAATAAAAATTAAAAAATCAGTAGGGTTGTGATCTTTCATGAGGGTACCCTTGCTTTGTTATGCCTATTTCATTTGTTTGATTACTTGCAATCATGAAGGTGGTTATCTTGTTTAGGCAAGATTCAGATTTTCTGGACCTATCAAACTTAATGCGATTATTTAGTTTATGTGGCTTAAATTCCATTTGATTATCATGTTAAAGGAAGATGATGAAAGGGGGAGTGATTGGCTTTGCTAGCATTGTGCTTGTTTTCCTCTCTTTTGTGACCACTAAGTTAACGGAGCTTTGGAATGCAATCTGAAATGAGATTTTGTGTAAGTTTAAAGCTTTCATTTTTGCTGTTTAGCTCCATTAAGGTTGCATCTTGCCTAGTGCTTGTTCATATTGTACTCACAAGCAATTGCCAAGTCTCTATCTTACATTCAAACTAGAATGAGTTGGCATAACTGTAGGATATGATTTGCTCTCTTGGTTTTAAAATTCCCTTAAAATTGCTTGCTTTATGTAGCTTAAATTCTACTTGGCTATTATTTTTAAAAGAAAGGGGATGAGAGGGGGAGTGATTGGCTTTGCTAGCATTGTTATAACATTGTTATTGCTCTTTTCTCTCCATTGTTATCATCAAGCTAATGCACATTTGAAGTGCAGTATGAAATGATATTTCATTTGCATAGAACTTAAAAGTCATTGTCCTTCATTAGTTGAATGAATAATTTGTAGGGTTTAGAACGACTGCTTTTTGTCTTGCTCAATTAAATCTTGTTGGACCTTTCTACTATCTTGAAATTAAGTAAGGAAGATGAGTGCATGTGGCTTACCATCAATTTAAAAACCTATTTTCGCTGATTGTAATTTATTTTGTTTCATTTTGTGATTTGATTGAGTAGTATCTTACTATATCTCTCTATCAAATTGCTATCTTGTTATCCACAATGTTATGCATGCTTAAAGTTATTGAAATTCATATGTTCATTACCTTTCCTTACCTTCAAGTGAATGTGAAGTGGGACTAGTTGAAATTTTCAGATTTTTGGAGACCTTCATATGGTAATTTTTTGAAATTTGAATTGGTTATTGATTTATTTTCCCATTTAATTGGATTTGGAGGGGATAAATTGGGATTTTTGATTTCATGCATATTCTCTTTACCACTTTCATTACCAAATCAATAAACTTTTAAAATGGGATATGAAATGAAGCCTCATTTACATGCAACTTAAAGTTGTCATTCTTTGGCTTCCTAAATAAATGATAAGATTTTCAATTTTCATTTGTTGTTTTACTTGAGTACCTTGTTGAAATTTGGCTACTCTTGCCCTACCTCTTGTCTCTTCCTACAATTTAGCAAGATTCAATTTGATATTCACTCAAATATTGTGGTTTTGATGATGCTTTACTAAATATGAAATTTTCCTTTGGGTTTATGTAATATCAAGCCTAATGTGACTTCATTTTAAGTGGCTTAAACTCTTTTGGCTATCATATTGAAGAAAGAGAAATGAAAGAGAGGGTAAAGTGTTCTTTGAGGCCTCTTTACTTTTGTTTTGCAATTTCATATTTTCAATGTGATGAAATTTACTTATGCTTTGCTATCAATTATGCTATTTCACTTGTCGGGTTTGAGGTAAGCAAAAGAGAATGGAATTTCAGTTTTCCTTCATGTGAACATAAATCTTGTTTATTGTTCTTACTTTAATGCCTCTTTAAGCTTATGTGAGTTGAAATGGTGATGAAATTTCAGAGTTATGAAATTCTCATATTTGTAGAGTACAATATTGCTTTCTTTTCAGTGCAAAAGGCTGAAATTTAGCTATGTTTCGTCATAAGATTTTTTTTTTTTTGCTGGATTTGAAGAAAGCAATGGTACTTTAATGCTTAATATCAAAAAAATGATGAAATATGGCTCATGTTTATTGAAAATTTATATTATAGTTTGCTGTATTCGAAAGGACAAATTTTGAATTAAAGGTGAATACAACTTGATATGATAGCACATCTCCATTTATATCATAAGTGCATCATTTCAATGCATATGTAAAGGTAAAATTGTAAAGAAATATTAAAGTTATTAAGTACCTATTTACATTGTTTCAATGTGGCGGGAAAATTTTGTGATAAGTACTTATTCACATTGTTCCAATGTGAGGAAAAAAATTTGTAATATAAGTCTGCCACGTTGCTCTAATGGTAGGGAATTTGTGAATTAAGATTTATTTATTGTAACGCGTGATAAGAAAATATGCTTTAAATTAAGTATCCGTTAACATTACTCCATTGTGGTGGGGAAATTTTGATATAAGTACTTGTAGGAAATATGCTTTAAATTAAATACCCATTGATGTTCCAATGTGGCGGGAAAATTTGTGAATTAAGTACTTGTTCATGTTGTTTCAACGTAGTAAGGAAATATGCTTTTAAATTAAGTATCCATTTATATTGTTTCAATGTGGCGGGGAAACTTGTGATATAAGCACTTATACAAGTTGTTCAATGTGACAAGAAATATGCTTTAAATTAAATATTTGTACGCATTATTCTAATGAGATAAGGAAATACTGTGACATACCAGTTAAGCTTGGCGTGGTGGGAACATAATACTTTCGATCGTAACATCTTATGACATCTACCATGCTCGCATTTCTTGGCATGGTGGAAGCGTAATCTCTTGAAGTAGCTCCCTACGCGGGGATGATGTCGGGAGGTTGCTGAAATTTCTAGTGAACTAAATTTATAAGGTTTAACATTTTAGATAAATTTTTGAATGTTATGCATCACAAGATGAATGTGAATTAAGATTCAAATCATGAAATGAACACTTAGATTCATAAATTATAAGACATCAAATGAATTAGTTAAAGAGATTTAAAAGAATTTGATGACTTGCTCACTAACAAACATATGATTTGATAGCTTAATAGCAAGCAATGATGGACTTTCAATCATCATTTGAAATGCAAAGAGGATTTTATTAGTTGAACTAAAAGAGCTTAAGGGAGGCTTAAACTAAGCTTGAATGCCCTTAAGTTTGCCAATAAATACAAACTAAACTTTTCAATACATACGTTCAATTTAATTGCATTATAAAAGAATTGAGTTCAAATTAGTTTGCTTCTTGAGAGGAGAATTGAATACAATTTGAGTTGAAACACAAAGACTTGCAAAGAATAGCTCATTTATGAGTATAAGTAAAGTTTGATAATTCTTCAATGAATATGAATGTGATGCCCTTCATTAAACATTGATGTAAAAATGAATATTTGATTTAAGACTTATTTAAGCATTTAAATGAAGAAGATGTTGATCCTCGGTGGCCATCGTGGTTCGAACACCTTTGCCTCGAAATGATGAAGCTTTGATGAAGAAATCTTAGCTTGCAGCCTTGTGGATTGTTGCGGAGACCAAAGCTCCACTATTTTCCATCGAGTTTGATCAAATTCTGATTCACCGATGATGACATGATCGGGGAAAGGTTTGATTGACTTTGCCTTTGCCCATGAGACATGTAGAATCTTCAATTGTGGGGGAGGATCACTCTTCCCTCAAATTCATGTTTAGCTAAGAGTTTAGCCATCAGCTTTGGTCGAATTTTGTCTTGCCAATGGCAGGAGATTTGGGGAAAGTTTTGTTTTTTTCCTTCTTATCACTTCTTGAATGTGTTAGGATGATCAAATTAGCTAGAGGAGCCTCCTTCCTTTTCCATGCTTGTTTGAGAACTTTCAATATGAGATTTGTGATGGTCAGAATCCAGTCGTCAATGATGAAAGCTCAGGCAAGGGGTTATTCTGATCTCTTCTCACCTCAGGAACATGTGAAGATGGACTCTCTTTCCTCTCCCTTTTGCCTTGGCCATGAGCTACATTCTCTCATCCATGGAGAAGAGTTTATCTTCAAATTGAATTGCTAAAGGTCTTTACTACCCTTGGAGGCTAGCTCCTAGGGGTGGTTAGTTGATTGAGAAAACTCCAAATTAGTGAGGATAAGAAGTGGAGGAAGAATGGAAAGAATGCTTTTGGATTGGGGAGAGTTTGTCTTGATGTTCCACCTCACTCTTCCCATAACATATTCCTCTCTTCCATGGCATCTTACATGGCTTTTCGACCTCATATGTTTCCTTTTGGTTGATGGTCGGTTGACCAAACCAAACCCAATAGTGAGTTATGAGTAAGACTCAAGCTTGTTTGAGTTGAATTTGGATTTAAGTACTTTGGATTGATACATTGAATTTTCTGTTCTTTTGGATTAATTTTGGTTAATTCATTTGATAATTAGATTTATATTTAAGTTATAATTATGCTTAATTTCTTATGAGACATCTTAGAAGCCAATTGACCCAAGGGATCATATTTCAATTTAATCTAAGCTAGTTTGATACATTTGATTAAAGATGAATCAAATTAGATCTTTAAGCTCAATTGGTCACTTTGGGATTTAAATTAGGCTTTACTTGTGTTCATTTGATGATTTATAATGTTTTAAAGTGATTGGTTTCCTTTAATTTTAAATTGATTTTTTTTTAACTTGATCCATTTTGGCTTAAATAGGTTAAGTTGAGTTTAATTTAGTCAAATGACCAATTTGACTCAATTAAGTTATGTTTGGACTCCAATCATGTTTAATCACATGCGTGGAATCATTTGGAGTAATTAATTTTATTTGGTTTGAAATTTATTTCAATTTTGGCCCATTTGACCCAAATTTTGTTTAATAGGTTAAGTTGGATTCATTTGGGTCAAATTAGACCCAATGATTGGTTGGAATGTGTTTAGTAATGACTTCCAAATGATTTTGGACATTCAATTTGGGTTGATTTTAATTTAATTTGGGTTTGAATTTAATAAGATCTATTAAGATCCCATTTAGACTAAGTGGTCTTATTAGCCCATTTGAGGCCTTATTGATTTTAAATTCATTTATGTTTAAACATGTTCATTTAATGATTTTGAGCCTTTGGAATGATTTTATTTGGTTAAATTTTAGTGGGTTGGCCTTTAACTTAGTGGAACCCATATAAGTCAACTCTATGTCAAATGATTCACCAACTTTGACCTTCATTTGGATTTAGTTTTAAATCCATAATGATTTTATACTTTTCATTTGTTTTGATTTCAATTTATTTTAGTTTGCTTGGATTTCTTTGAATTTATTTAATTTTGAGCTTAAATAGGATGATTAGGCTAATTAACCAATCATTTTAGTATAATCTTAGTTGGATTTGAGTTTCAATTTGAATGTGTTTGATTCAATCATTTATTTATATTTGGGTTTGGTTTGGGTCCATCTAATCCTATTAGGTCTAGTCAAACCTTAGATAGATGCACTAGGCCATTAGGTGTAGTGTCCTAAGTATCTAATTAGGAGGTTCTTAATCTAGGATTAGGTGTCCTAATTATGAGTTTTAGAAACGATGTTAACCTCATCCAAAAATGAGGTCAATAAATGAACCCCAATATGTGTAGTGGACTGACTAAAGTATATTGTACATATTAGTGTTTATCGACCTAGTCAACATAATCACAAGCATAAGCTTTGAGACTGAAGTTTTATAGGCTGCTAAAAGTATTTAAAGTGTTTTTGAAAGGCTATAAAATAATTGTGTTCAAACGATATCAAAATTAAAATTCACGCTCAAAAGCAAAATTTATCAAAAAATTTTAAAGTTTGGTTTGAATTCGATAAAAGGTGTAAACCTCGAAGATAAAGAAATTACATTAGATAAAGAATTTGCCTTTTTAGGTATCCCTTTGTCTATCAACAATTCAATCAAGTAAGATTCAATCCCTTGCAAGTGGCATACAAATATAAGCCATGACAGGAAGAGCTATAAAGTATTAAAGAAATTAAAACTAAGAAGTCAGCTTAAGGTTCAGTATTATAAAACCATTGCAAGATGAGAATTACTTAATAGTCAGGATTCTGAATTTCTCTTCAAAGGCACTCTAAAATATTAAAAAAGTATTTTTTAGATGTGTTAAAGACTTGAAATAACCTTCAAGTTCAAGATGCACCCCACAAACTTGAAGAGGAACTCAAAACCATAAATTGACAAGTTAAGAGAAAGAAGTTCATAAATAGAAATTGATCTACAACTAACATTAATAAGCTCATGCTCTAGGAAGTCGAACATAGGCGACTTAATCAAGCTATTCTTAGAGCTTAAGGACTATTTTATCTGGAATTAAAATCAAATATTTCTTTTATCTCCAGATATAATGGTTTATAAGTTCAAGATTAAGCTTGATGTCATTTCAATAAACTAACTCCCTTAACGGATGTAATCAACCTTCAAAGAAAAACAAGATGCCACTAAATTAAAAGTTGGTCAATGATGGCTTTACATGGAAAAAATATATTTTTCTTGATTAGCTAACATCGTCATAGTGAATAGAATATATAATAAAAAAAATGAAAGAAAATGGTCAAATCTGCATGTGTCAAATCTTGAGACTCGAACAAGGCTTTATCTTGAAGATGGGTTCTTATTACTCATATTTGACTTCAGAATGATAAAGCTTATATACATAAGATTATCCCCATCTAGGGATGACTTATTTGAATATAATTAGATGAAGGGAAAACAAAACATACGGTGTTAAGAATCTCTACTAGGATATTTTGATACACGGTTCTATTGTTCAATCTCAAAATATTTGGATAATTTACTAAAAGTCATGATCAAGATTTTTGATAGCCTCACTCTTAATTAAGTGAAGTGTTATATTAACAAATCTTGCCAAAAAAGAAGAAAGAAAAGAAAATTTATTACTACTTGAAAATGATCATATACAAGCGGATCCCTAAATTAGACCTTTGAGGTAATTTTAAGAAATTTCTAGTATAATATAGAAGGATCAAAAGTAAACAAAAAAAAAAAAAACATAATTAAAGCTATCTATGAAATATCATTTGAAGAAACCTTTAAAGAATGATAATCCAACTTAAGAAAATTTATCTTAAAATTATTAAGAGAATTTTAATTTCTCAAACTAGTCAAATTCAACCCTCTCAATTTTTTTATTAGTTAGGGATAATTCAAAATATATATATATATATATATACATATATATATATATATATATATATATATATATATATATATATATATATATATATATATATATATATATATATATATATATATATATCATACATTTGAGAGAATCGAAGAGCTTATTTATCTTGATTCTCATTCATTCTTGAAAAAATCATATCAATTATAGCTTTAAAGGAATCTCTTAATCTTTATTGAATTCAAATCAATAAAGAAAATGAAGAGAAGGCCTTATAAGTTGTAGATTCATATCAATAAAAAGTGAAATATATATCAATTGCAGCTTGATTGACTAAAGTTACCATTCATATAAGCTTCATTCAAAATACCCATAATTTGAGAATAATTGTTTAACTTTGGTTTCGGCTGCCCAAAAACTAGAAAGTTGCATGCAAGCTCAAAAAAAGTAAATTCTTCAGGTTGATATCATATGATGTATTGCTTAAAGAGGGTTAGATATCTGATATAACCTTATATAACTTTAAGATAAAAAAATTATGAAAATTTCATGCTTATGGCATTGACATATTATACACTGGGTCCAAAATGTGCCCAAATCTTTCTTTAAAAGGAAAATACTTCAACTCTTTGAATTCTTTTTCACCAAACTTCTTCATATGTAAGAAGCATTAGTGAAACCAATGAATGAAACCAAATCATTCCAAGACCTCTCACTAGTTAGACTAATCAGGTTAGGATTAAGTTTATGTGACTCGTGCTTATTAGTCAAAAGACTTGGGGATTAGGAATTAAGTCACTAATGACCCATTTTTCTCACTCATGTCATCTATAGGTTAGGAGTAAGCCCTTCATGGCACATTTCTAATACATATCTTGAGTTGGGAGCAATCCCTCCATGGTACCCTACTCATGTCTTTCTTGGGTTTGGAGTAAGCCTTTATGCACCATTCTTATAAGTTTGGAACAAGCCTTTCATGGCACCATTTCTCTATTCTTAAGATAGGACTAAGTCACTAAGACCTCTTTCCTGTGAATTAGACTATTTAGGTTAGGATTAAGTCATCAAGGCTCCATTCTTATTAGTCAAAATTAAGGTTAGGAATAAGTCATCAAGACCCCTTTCCTCCCTTTTAACTATTTAAGTTGGATTAAGCCATTAAATGCCCCATCTTAATAGTTAACCAAAAAGGAGTAAGTCCCTTAATAGGCATCCTTCAGATGACAAGGATTGGATTAAGTAATCAAGATCCCTTTCTTAGTAGTCAAAATTTGATGTTTAAGATTAAGTCATTAAGACCCCATTCCTCAACCAAAGTTATTTAGGTTGGATTAAGCCATTAAATGCCCCTTCCTAATAGCTAATTAGAGAAGTGAGTCCCTCAATAGGCATTCTTTCTAAAAGTCAAGGATATGATTAAGTCACCAAGATACCTTCCTATCTAATTGACTATATGGTTTAGGATTAAGTCATCAAGAACCCTTTCCTACTAGTCAGAAAATTTGAGAATTAGGATTATGTCATTAAGGCCCCTTTTCCTCATTATAGTTGTTCAAGAAGGAATTAAGCCATTGAAGACCCCTTTTTAATAACTAATCAAGTAGAAGTAAGTCCTTTAGTAGGCATCCTAGTAAAGAAATTTGGGATAAGATTAAGTCATTATGATCCCTTTCCTTTTTAAGCTATCCATGTTAGAATTAAGCCATTAAAGGCCCCTTCCTTTTAGCTACATTTCAATAAATTAGGATTTAAGTCATCGTGGCTCCTTTTCTAGCTCAAAATAAAAAAACTTAAGGAGTGAAAATAAGTCATTGAAGACCTCATTCCTATAAACAGTTTAAGTTAGGAATTAAGTCCATGCGACCCTGCCTATTAGTCAAAATCTTAAAATGAGAAATTAAGCTATTGAAAGCCCATATTCTTCAGCTCTGTTATTTTGGTTGGAATCAAGTCCTTAAAGACACCTTCCTAATAGCTAACTAGATAAGAGTAAATCCTTTAGTGGTATCTTTCTCTGGTTAAAATTCATTTAGTTTGGTCAGGAGTAAATATCTATGTTGGCATCCTCTCCAACTATTATCTCTAGATATGAATAAGTATCAATAGTGGCTTCCTTTCTAACAAAAGGCCTTTAGTTTCTTTCTATAGATCCTCTCTTTAGAATTGGTCAGTCATTTAGACTACCTCGTGGCTAATCTCACTTATAAAGATATGAGTCTTAGTGCTTTCTTTCTAAGTTAGCTGTTGAAAATCTATTATAGTCAAAATAAAAATAAGTTCCTTGAAGGCATCCTCTCTGACTATCATGAATGTGTTAGGATTAGATTCCTCTCTAACTATCATGAATGGGCTTTGGTGGACTCAATCCAAATTTAAAATTTGGATTTAATCAATAAAATTCAAATAAACCAAATTAAAATCAAATTGAAACAAATGAATTAATCCAAAATTAAACCAAAGTCAATTCTAGTCAATTCATTTGACATAGGTTTGACTTAAGTGGGTCCCACCAAGTCAAAGGTCAACCTATAAAAAATTTGATCAAATAAACATGTTTGATCATGAATCTAAAGAAATTTAAATTTATTTAGGCCTTAATTAGGTTAATTAGATCACTTAGTGTAAATAATCTTAAATGGGTCGTATTGGGTTCAAACCCAAATTAAATTGAAATTAATTCAATTTGATGCCCAAAATCATTTTGAAATGATAATCAAATACAATTCAACTCATCATTGCGTCCAATTGAGTCAAATTGGTCATTTGACCCAAACGAAACTCAAGCTTAACCCATTAAGCCTACTTTGGGTCAAATGAGTTCAAATTAAAATCCAATTAAAATTAAATGAAATCAATCACTCCAAATCATCTCACACATGTGATCAAATATGATTGGAATCCGAACCAAATGAAATTGAGTCAAATTGATCATTTGAATTCAATTGGAATTAAACTTAACCCATTTAGGCTTAAATGGGTTGAAATGAAATAAAATCCAAAATCAATTCAAATCTAAATGAATTAATTAAATCAAAATCTAATCAATCATCAATTAAAGATGATTAAACTCAAAATTAAAAAAATTGAATAAAAATTAAACACATTGAATCCAAATACTTGGATTGGATTCAAATTTTCAAACTAATCCAAATAAATTTGGACTTTACATCAAATTCATCTTGAGTTTGAGTTGGGCAGCCACATATCAACCTAAGGACTTTGGTGGTGATGCCATGAATCATAAAAATAAAAGTAGAAATGAAAGAGGTGGATTTATGAGAGGAGAGGACTTTAAAATTCCTAAAAGAAATGCAAGTCTAATTTCCCTTCTTCCACATTTCATTCCACCTCTTGGCTTCAAGAGGATTAGATTCATTCCAATCAATTAAATGCAAAAAAAAGAAACAAAATGGAATTTGGCTTCCTCCAAGGAGGGAGCAAGGAAGAAGAAGAAGCTTGACCAAGCAAGGAAGAGGGGGGCAAATATCCTCCTTGTTTACAAACTCCCATTCAAACTTGCTCATAAGGCCAAGGGGGATTGAATCCACCCCATGACCGACCATTTCACTGTTAGTTGTCAGAATTCGCCCACCTAGAAGGTCCAAATCATGGTTCTTGACCATGTATGGGAAGAGGGGAGGGAGAGCTTCTTCCCTCCCTCTTTTCATTCCAAATCCTTGACCAAGGGTAAAAATGAAGGACCCATCCCCCATCGCCCATCCCCTCGCCACCAGCACGTTGCAAAATGAATGAATCCGACAGCCACCGAGCTCTATTTAATGGTGAAATGCAAGGGAGAGTCTCTTCATCAAATTGAATGTTCTAACACATTCTAGAGGTTAAGGTGACCTCAAACAAATCGCCTCCCTATGCCCTTGCCATTGGCGAGCTGGAGAACGACCAAGGCTAATGGAGTCTAAGCCGAGCTTGGTTCAGGAGGTGATCCACGGGGAGGCAAGCCACCAAATTGCGTGCATGACGTTGTCACATCGAGGCGAAGTTAATGTAGTCGATCCCACTGCCGATGATCGTCAAAATTGAGATACGCTCCACCACCGACTTCCTACACATTCAGTTTTGGTCCTTTGTGAAGGGAATTTTATCCCCATGAGGATCAAACCATATAGATTGGTTACAAATTGATTCCTGATCATTTTGCAATTGAAATCGAGTCAAAATCCACTGGCAATCGCCAAAAATTCTGTAAAAAAAAATCGACAATGTCTATCTCTCGCCGGAGACATGAGGGAGATGTCTTCCGCCGTCCAATCCTTCTATTTGGAATGAACAGCCGAGATCTCGCCAGACGATCCGATTAATGCCCTTAAGGGTACCGCGAAATGAATCAGGACCATCCGATCTTCGATCATACGATCAAGATTCGTCCAATGTAGTAGCTCTTTTGATGCGGACGCTAAGCGGGATCCGTGTGGCCC
The DNA here is from genome assembly GCA_021442155.1 of Cymbidium sinense. Taxonomy (NCBI): domain Eukaryota; kingdom Viridiplantae; phylum Streptophyta; class Magnoliopsida; order Asparagales; family Orchidaceae; genus Cymbidium; species Cymbidium sinense. The sequence goes on from CM038215.1 coordinate 295,215,568, forward strand.
AATGCCATCGCGCCATGTGGCGAAGGCACGTAGGTCGCCACGTCAGCCCGCGACTTTAAAATGGTAAATTTCTTATTAATTTATTAAAAAATAATTAAAAATAAAAAAAATTCAAAAATCATAGAAAATTAAATATAAATAAAAAATATAAATTTGGACTCTATGGATTCATCTTTATGAGTGGAATTCATTAAAATTAAAATCTCCAATTAATTTTAGGGTATTTGTGACCTTAATTTGGGTTTGAATGAAATCAATTAAACCCTAATTAATCACAAACCATTAATCTAATTTAAATGAAACTTTGGGGAATTGAAATAAAAGTTAAACACACATTAGCAAAATTTTTCATGAATTATTTCAATGTAATTCATGAGATATTAAATTTCAAATCCTAAACCTCAATTTTAATTAAATAAAGTAACATAAAATGAAATAAAGAATCAAAATGGATTAAATAACCTCAAATCAAGTTTATAAATTCTATTGAACTTAAAATCATCAATGAAACTTATTTAAACTCAATAAATCATAAAATAACTTAATTAAGTAATTAATTGAATTAAATAATTAAAATAATTAATCAGAACTTAATTAAATCTCAATAAATCAACAATATGTCTAATAGTTATGAATCAACCCTCTTTGGAAACATCTTTCAGAGAAGAATCAAGAAAAAATAAAATCCTCAAATGATCTTCATTATATTAGGTTTAATTTGGATTTTAATGAAATAATTAAAACTTTAATTACACACTAATTATGGATCTAATCAAGTTGAAACTTTGGAAATATGAAATTGGCATGAAACCCAACTTGCCATAAAAATTTCAAACCAAATTGAACTTTGGATTAAGAATTGTTGAATTTTCAAATCTCTAGGTCAATTCGAATCAAATAATGAAAGAAAAAAAAAAATCATAAATCACAAAATTTCATAAAGCAACTTGAAATAATCTATATTAACTTCAGATACACTTAGGATAGTCTCCAACATCCTAAGTTAAAGAACTTGGATCACTCCTATACTTAAGGATTAATGGAATTAATAATGCATATTAAGAGTAATTAAACCTTAAGTTAATAAATTCATAATCAAACAAACCAATGCAATCCAAATCTACAATCAAGGTAACTTAAGAATGAATCCAAACTTTAACCTAAGTGCCTTTGGTTAGCATAAATCAAATCAAATGAAATGAACTTAAACATAAACATAATTAAAACATTAATGTAAACTAAATCAAAACATTAATTCAAACTGAATCAAATGAAATAATTCAAACCAAATCAAATTAAAAGAATAAATTAAATCAAGAATTAAAGTTAAATCAAATCAAAGAATGAAATGAAGAATCAAATTCCAAAGAAAATAATTGAAACATTAATCCAAAATCCAAATTGAATTCAAACCTAAATATCTAAATGAAACTAAAAGGATTAATTAAGATACTTAAGGATCCTAGTTAGATCTTTGGGATGAATCTTCATCTTAGGATAAATATTACATTCCAATAGGGGTTAGAATGTTGAATGGAATATGTTCCATCTAAACATGAAATCTATTATACTCTTCATTCTTGAAAACCTAAACTTCACTTAAAAAAAGTAAACATAAATTTGAAAATAAATTATTAAATCATTTGAATTGAAACCATCCGAAGGTAAAATTCAAATAAACTCAAAATTCAAATTAAAACTTGAACTAAAAAGTCCTAGCAAAATCTTGCTACACAAGTCTATTTCTTTTATACACTAGATTATTAGGTCATAGACCCTAGACTTAGGTTTGGCCACTCTGTGATTCCTTTTATGATTTTCTGTGTTGTGATGTGATGTATTTCACATGTCTTTATGGTGTACTATTTTAGACTGCATGTCTAGGAATGTTGCCCATTAGACTGAATAATAAGACGTTCTTTTTAGAACTAACATTGTCTTTTACAGGGAGCTCTGCTAGAAAGGATAGCTATCATAAATAAATTCAAATTCTATTTTTTTGTAGGTGTGCTTAAGTTCTTAAGCATAGCCCATAGGATAGGTGGGTTTGACAAGTAGTTAATGCTAAGTCCATTTGTTTATAAAATATAATTGTTGTGTACTGTTTGTATTTTCCTGACATCTATTTTAGGGCTTAGGAATTATTTTGAATTTAAAATGTATATTTGAGCTTAGAATTATGTTATGATTTATGGGGTCTATGCTAGCCCTACTAGAAGATAAGCGTAGTGGTCCCTTGTGAAGCCCAATGGATGTCCTTAAAATAGGAGACGACCCTGGAGAGAAGACCTATAGATCTAGACTTGTAGTTCTAGGCCAGATTGTATAAGGATAGAGCTCGACTGCCCATTTACTCTTTCTTTCGGGGTGTATAGTGGTACTCGGTCGCATTGCCCTTTTTTTTAAAATTAAATTGACTTGATTTATTGTGGGTGCACAATTGAATCAACCTGCTTTTCTAGATTTTTTTTGTGTGTTGTGCTTTCCTATGATTGAATGCTTGGATGATTAGGCTCATAGAAAAATATACCCAACTTAAATCTAAACAACAAATAAAAATAAATATGAAACTTCACTTAAGTTAAAGCCTTAGGCAAAACATAAAATTAATTAGAAACATTTAAGTCTTGAAATCATGCAATCATATTGCTCTAAATTCATGAATAGACACTTTACCCATTGCACATATGGGGGCATCTGACCTATGAGGATGACCACCTTCTTGGGGAAGCCTGCCTTCTATTAATGATTTGATTCATAATCATTTCTAATTGCATGACATGTAGGCATAAATTGCATACCCATGATCTCAAATGAATTATGAATCAAAACACTAAAAAAAAAATCTAAAAAATGTGCAATAGTTGAATGCATTTCATACTCTATATGATCATAGAGATTAGAGAGTGAGTCAACAATTCTTAGATTACTTTTCTAAAAAGACAACAGCCTAGCCATCTTGCATCCATGAGACTTAGTGTCATGAATTAAAATGCACTTAGGTGGTGTTAGGTGGCAACCCCTTTAGGTGGGTTATAAGTCCAAAAGAGTCAGAGATATGTTAGTTCCTTCAAATGAGAGGAATGACCGATAATTCCCAAAATGAAATTAGGTCGAGCATCTAACATGTGTCAGAAGTACAATTAGACTTAGGTTCTGAAGCATCCTCCTTGGAGTAAGTCTTCAACCCTAGACATTTCTGCAGTCTTGTGCTACTAGAATCTAAGTCATAGATTTCTAGAAAAATATCAACTCAAAGTCTAAACTAAAATTTAAAATTTAAAGCCCAATTATAGGATAGTTGAAATGCCTACTGAGCATCCCAGTATCAACGAGCATTTCCTACTTTATGCCATTTGGATTCCAAAAATAACTCTCTCCACTTTGGACCGTTTCCAATTGAAAATCCCAAATATCAATCCTTTGAAAATCAACTTAGAAATTCTTAGGAATAATAACTTGTTTCTTTAATCAAGAGTATTCTTAGGAAGAGACCCTTCTTAAGATATAATTAACTATAAGGGCTTGCCTCTATAGGGAACCATAAACCCAATTTAAAATAAATCTTATTCTACCTTCCATGTAGTTTAGGAATCTTTGGTACACGAAAGACCATTTAGCTTTAAGAGTTTCTTATTAAATGATCGAATCCATTATAAAATAACATGTTTATCTTTCAAGATAATATGTTTATTCCTTAATGATATATTTGATCATCCAAATAAGAAATTCCTAACCTCTACATGCTGTCAAACAAATTTTTACTCATCAGTGATGTTGGCTAATTCAGTCAATGCCAATATTTATGGTGTACACTAGTTAGTCTACAACACATATTTGGGGTTCATTTGTTGACCTCATTTTTGATTGAGATTAACATCATTTCTAAAATTATGAATTAGGACACTTAATTCTAGATTAGGAGCCTCCTGATTTAAGCATTTAGATCACTATGCATAATGACCTAGTGAATCCTTCTAGGCTTTGACCTAACCTACTAGGATTGGGTGGATCTAAACCCAACCCAAATATAAACAAAGAATTGAACCAAACACATCAAACACATTCCAATTATAATCTAAATCCATTTGAGTTTAAAACAAGATAATTGGAGTGCTTAATTCAATTATCTTGCTTAAGCTCAAAATCACCTAAACTTAAAGAAATTTAAATAAAATCAAAATTAAAATAAAACCAAATAAAATGCATTAGAGTTAATGAAAGAATCAAAATGAATTTAAAACTAAATCCAAATGAATGTCAAATGAAAGTCAACTATTGAATATAAGATTGACTTATGTGGGTCACACTAAGTCAAAGATTAACACATCATAATTTGACCAAATTAAATCATTCCAAAGGCTCAAAATTATTAAATAAATATGCTTAAACATGAATCAAATAAATTTAAAATCAATAAGGCCTCAATGGGCTAATTAGACCACTTGGTCTAAATCAGCCTAAATGAACCTTATTAAATTAAAATTAAAATTAAAATGATTGTCCAAAATAATTTAGATATCATGATTAAACATAATCCAAACAATCATTGGGTATTATTTACCAATTTGGTCATTCGACCAAAATGAGTCCAACTTAACCCATTAAAGCTAATTTGGGTCAAATGGGTCAAAATTGAAATCAATTACAAACCAAATGAAATTAATCACCCCAAATCATTTCACACATGTGATTAAACATGACTGGAGTCTAGATATAACTTAATTAAGTCAAATTGGTCATTTGACTCAATTGAACTCAACTTTACTCATTTAAGTCAAAATGGGTCAAGTTGAAGTAAATCAAATTAAAATCCAAGGAAATGAATCGATTAAAAAAACATCATAAATCATCAAATAAATATTATTGAAACTAAATTTTAATCTTAAATGACCATTTGAGCTAGAGAATTCAATTTGACAAATTTAGGTCAAAAGAATCAAACCTAGCTCAAATCACATTAAACCCTCATATGGCATGGTTCAATTGAACTCCAAATTGTCTATAGAATAATTAACAATGATTAAAACTCAAATTTAAATAAAAAGAAATACAATTTAAATTAAGTCAAATCCAAATTGGCATGAACTAGGTCCAATCTTCAAATCCAACTCAAATGGGCTTGAGCTTAACCTAAGATTCACTTTGGTTTGACTTGGCCAACCAACCACTAGCCCAAAGGGATGTCGTGGTGATGCCAAAATCCAAGGAATGCCATGTGAGGTGAAGTCATAAGGAAATGAGGTATAGTCATAGCAAGAAGGTGGAATCCATACAAAGTAAAATCCCACTTCCTCTCTTCCATACCTCATCCACCTCTTCGCCATCATTGATTTGGACTTCTCCATTCAGTTGACTAGCATTTGGAGCTAGCCTCTAAGGGTAGCCATCACCATAGAAAAAGAAAACTTCCTCCATGGATTCCAAGTCAAGGCTCAAAGCCAAACAAAGAAAAGGAGGCGGGGGAGATTTCTTCTCTAAATATGATCCATCCTAATACACTCACAAGAAAAGGAGAGACCAAACTGACCCTTTAGCCAAGGTGTGGCCGGATTCTGGCCACCCCGAACTTTCCTTATATGATTTTCGGCTATATATGGAAAGAGAGGAAGAAGACTCCTGTTTGCACCTAAAAAATGATGATGATGAAATGAAATAAAATAAAAATAATGAAAATGATGACAAAAATTTACATATCTCGACTTTGGGCTACGGTGCTGCAATCATAGTGCCTAGGCATTGTTGCCACCTTAAGAAACTCTAGAAGCTCAAACCGGCCCCGATGGTTACCCTGAGAAAATGACACAACACCGTGACATCAGGATATCAGCTTGGCCACATTTATCTTTATTTTTTAAATCAAGAAAAATGTCCAGCCTAAACATAAATAATTGCTGGGTGGAACGACTATATAGAAACTATCCCTAGCAGGGAGAAATTCACTATAAAATGGGGAAATTAGCATCTCTCTGCTCTCTTCTTCCTTTTCCTTTACTCTCACTTTAACCCCCTTAACTATTTTTGTTCTCGGTCGTCTGCGCTTTCAATAGTGCGCTTCCCTTGGCTACGAGAGCAATCTCCTCATGCAAGAAATGAAATCAAGACTTACTCTTGTCAATTTAGGTAAAAAACTTTTGAAAATACTTTCTTTACATGATATTCTTCTTGAAAAATGAAATTTAATCAAATTTTCACAGTCGATCTTGGATCCAGAGTAAAAAAGAAAGCTCCGTAAGACCTAAAATATATTAGAATCTTAAATGTTAAATGTTTAAGTCCTCCGACATTGAACTTGGCTTTGTCGTGAGAAGAATACCGTCTCTCCATCGATCTTAAATCCGGAATAAAGAAAAAAAGTCTGTTTGCACTAAAATATGTGAAAACTTAGCTCTGATAAGGCATTACACTATCAAATTATCATTAAAAAGCCCATTAAAATCATCAAGAATTTAGTTCAATACAGATGTCTCCATCCCGTAACGCCATGGTGCTAAGGCTCAGCACCGAGGCGCTAAGCTCTCGGGAATGAAACCTTCAATGCTCTGTCTGGAGCACTGAGGCACCAAGAATTGGGCGCTGTGGCACTAAGCCCTCGAGCATAAAGTAATTCTATTAGCGCTAAGGCACTATCATTTAACATCACTGTGCTAATGTCTCTGATTCCCCTATCTCTAATATGGCACCACAAGGCCATCCTTTCGGCGCTGAGGCACTATATCCTCATCCGTTGAACTTAGTTTTGGTATGAAATAAAATTCTCCCTCCATCAATCTTAGATTCAAAATAAGGGCGAAGAGTGCTCTGCACTAAAATCATAAAAATAGCATGCTAAAACATTGTGTTGCCAAAATTTTTTAATTTTGATATAAGTAAAGCAGCACTGCGATGCTATAGGCCCAACACTAAGGAGCTATTTCTTAGAGAAATTAAACTTTTGCGGGCATGTTCTAGCATCGTGGAACTGTAACCCAGCGTCGAGGCACCATGTTTCTACACTTAAAAAATAATAATATTGTGACATTCATGGCATAATGAAAATCATACCCCATAGCATCGTGGCACTATGAATATAGCGTCTAGGTGCTGAGATCTTAGGTTTTATACTTATGTCCTGCAGGTTAGCAACGTCTAGGTGCTGCATTCTCAACATTGAGGCTCTACTGTTGTAATGTCATTTTTAAGTTAGAAAATTTTTATTTTAAATTCTTGAGCTTTCAAATCTCAAATAGAAGGGCATATACACAAAAATACATAAAAGCATTGAAATAAAAAAAATCTTTATTAATATAAAAACATTTATTGCAAAAAGTGCTAGAATAATATAAAGAAAAGAAGACAATAAAAAAAAAGAAGGGAGGAAAACTAATAGTCATAATCAACTTCCTCCTTCTCTTCATCTGGCTCCAACGAGGTAGTTACATAACGAAGATATTGAGGTACCGTAGGAGAAAAGCCTAACCTGGATCCCCAAAGCCACAATATCAAATATATGGAATAATGCAGTACTGAACTTGACCATACAAGAAAATTGCTTTTAATGCTAATCCATACGATAATAAAATTTCTTTTCTAAAGTTCGTTGCGTGCGGCTAATCTCTCCTACCTCTGTGCTTAAATCTGATACTTGCTCTTTTAAAGATTAAGAAGATTGCGGTCGAGGTCGTGGGACATGTGAACTCTCCCCTACTTTGAGCCTTGAGCCAAACCATTAAGTAAGCCTTTTGTTAGAGGAGCCTTCTAAATAAGAACTTCTTCATTGGGCTCCCCTAATGCATCCACCGTTGTGAATAATACATAGATAAGAGAAGGATGATCATACTTTACTGCAGTACTACTCCTAAGTATATTACAAATAAAATTATAAATAATCTTCTTTATATCAATTGTAAAGCCCTTTTGAATTGCAAAATTTAAAATGGCCATATGCTTGGTTACTTCACTAATATTACTAATGGCCATCAACTTAGTATAAATGAAATAATACCAAGCTTTTGATTTTGTTATTAGGTCGATGGCAGGAAAGTTAATTATTCTTTCATCCTGCCATTTCCACTAGATGTTGGCATTTCTATCATTGAGAAAACCAAGAATTTCATCAAAATCTATGTGCTCGTTATAATAGGAAAGATATTGATCATTAGCCACATTTGGAAATTCATAATATGCATTTATGGCAGTCCTATCAAAACTTACCAATTTCCCTTGAATGAAAACTTTATTATTTTGGCGTTCCTTTGCATTGGAGAAGGAATTCTCACACCATAGGGACGACATAGGAGCTATTTTTGTAGGCCAGCTTAGCCTAGCCATGTTCATTGATCGAACCTTCTACTCTCCCTGTTAGGTTATAAAAGCTCCTTTCCGGAATGAGATGCTTGTGAGTGAGAGCATATTGGTACCTCACTTTCTTAGAAGGATAGAAAGCTGAGAAAATGGAAGAGAGAGAGAGCTCTAGGGAATAGAAAGTTTAGAATGGAAAAATGAGCAGCCCAAGGGGTCTATAAACCCGACCTAACACCGTGATGCTATAATGTTAGTGTCGAGGCGTTAATCTCTCAAGTTCTGAAACAGTAACATAACACTACAATGTTCATATGCAGCACCACATTGCTGGTCATCAAGTCAAGTCAGTTACTGTGCTGGTCAAAAAGAGCATTCTTTAACTTTAATTTTGTAACTGAAATGTGTCAAACATTAATGTAGCATCGCAGCACTAATAAAAAAGTTTATCTTTTCCATTTAAAGTGCATATGCATCTACCAGCTTTACTGAACTGACATTTGACTAGCATTGTAGCGCCATATGATCAGTGCCTAGGCGCTAATTAGTTGGTCAATATGAATGCGTGTCCTAAAATGCTATAGTATTATGCACTCGATGACACAAAACCAATTTATTAACACCACAGTACTATCATGCATAATTTTTTAATATTATGTCATTTAATAAGAATATGCCTAAATTATCTGCATGTGCCCTTGCATAATAACAATTGCCTAAGTTTCATGTCTGAGGATGTTACGTGAGTTAATATCTTGGTTGGATCTTGTGACTAGGTCCTGATCAATAAAACCTAATCATTCTCCAATATTGTCTGTGTTGATTGTAAAATTCATTCGGAGGGTATATGTTTAAATTGGATGAAGTTCATCATCCAAAATAACTTTAAGTAAATAACAATCCACTTATCTGTCATTATTTATCAAGGATGACAAGCTAAGAAAATATTTGTTCATAAATAACTAATATCAAATTAAATTAAACTATATTCATACTCAAATTTTCTCATGCTAGTAAGGACGTGGCTTGTGTCATTTATTTGCATGATTTTGTCGTTAAAGAACACCATATGAAATGTGAATATGACCAGAACCCTCTGACCTGGTGGCTTAGCTTTCATATAGCTCCACTATATTTCAGTCACAGTAATATCCTGTATGTTCCATAAATAGCATTATTCCTTGATCCATGAGTTATAGAATATATTTAATAGGAAAAAAGTCATCTGTTAGCTAAAGTTAACTTAAATTTATCACTTTAGACAAAAGATCACCTCAAGTATACAGGAACACCTTAGATGATGCAACCCATAGCTGCTAACAAAGATTCTTTGATCAAGAACAAGTTCCTTTGGGTACGTAGACTAAGGACCACAAATTGGGTGTCGTGGTGCTAAGCCCTCGGGCCTAAAGTAATTCTATTAGCACCAAGGAGCTATCATTCAATTTCATTGTGCTAATGTCTCCGGGTCCCCTATCTCTAATATGGCGCCGCAGTGCCATCCTTTTGACGCTCAGGCACTATATCCTCCACCGTTGAACTTAGTTTTCGTATAAAATAAAATCCTCCATTCATCAATCTTAGATCTGGAATAAGGGAGAAGAGTTCTTTATACTAAAATCATAAAAACTGACATGGTTAAAATATTATGTTGCCAAAATTTTAAATTTTAGATATTAGTAAAACAGCACACAACATTGTGGGCCCAACACCAATGAGCTATGTCTTCGAGAAATTAAACTTTGGTGGGCATCTTATAGTGTTGTGGCACTATAATCCCAGCGTCAAGGAACTGTGTTTCTACACTTAAAATAATAATATTGTGACATTCATGGCGTAATCAAAATCATACCCCACAGAATCGTGGCGCTATGAATATAGCGTCGAGGTGCTGAGCTCTTAGGTTTTATACTTACGTCCTGCACACTAGCATCTGTGTGATTCTCGATTGAGGCTCTAATGTCATTTTGTAATGTCATTTTATTTTTATTTTAAATTCTTGAGCTTTCAAATCTCAAATAGAAAGGCATATACTCAAAAAATACATAAAAACATTGAAATAAAAAAAATCTTTATTAATATAAAAAAATTTATTATAAAAAGTGCTACAATAATATAAAGAAAAGTAGAAAATACAAAAAAAAAGAGGGAAAAACTAATAGTCATAATCAACCTCCTCTTTCTCTTCATATAGCTCTGGCGAGGTAGCTACATAAGGGAGATATTGTGGCGCCATAGGAAAAGAAGCTTGACCTAGATCCCCAAAGCCATAATATCGAGCATATGAAATAATGCAGTATTGAACTCGACCATATAAGAAAATTACTTTTGATGTTGATCCATATGATAATCAAATTCCTTTTTTAAAGTTCGCTGTGTGCGGCTAATCTCTCCTACCTCTCTCCTTAAATTCAATACTTGCTAGTTTAAAGATAAAAAAGATTGAGGTCGAGATCGCGGGGCATGTGAACTCTCTCTTACTTCGAACCTTGAGCCAAACCCCTTAATAAGAATTTTTTTAGAAGAGCCTTCTGAATAAGAGCTTCTTCATTGGGCTCCCCTAACACAGCCATCATTGTGCACAATACATAGATAAGAGAGGGATGATCACACCTTACTGTAGTACTGCTTCTAAGCATATTACAAATAGAATTATAAATAATCTTCTCTATATCAATTGTAAACCCCTCTTGAATTGCAAAATTCAAAATATCCATATCTTTGGTTACTTCACTGATATTACTAGCGGGCATCAACTTAGTAGAAATAAAATAATACCAAGCTTTTGATTCTGTTATTACGCCAGCGGGAGGAAAGTTAATAATTCTTTCCTCCTACAATTTCCACTAGATGATGCATTTCTATCATTGAGAAAACCAAGAATTTCATCAAAATCTGCGTGCTCATTATAATAGGAAAGATATTGATCGTTAACCACATTTGGCAATTCATAATATGCATTTATGACGGTCCTATTGAAACTTACCAATTTCCCCCGAATGAAAATTTTATTATTCTAGTGCTCCTTTGCATTGGCGAAGGAACTCTCGCACCACAGGAACGACATAGGAGCTATTTTTTTTGGCCAGCTTAGCCTAGCCGCGTTCATTGATCAAACCTTCTACTCTCCTACCTAGGTTATGTAATCTCCTTTCCAGAATGAGATGCTTGTGAGTGAGAGCATATTGGTACCTCTCTTTAGCCTCTATGCTACCAAATTTATTATATTCACTTGAAGTCACATTCCTTTTGTTGACAAGCTTCTCGAACAGCATGATCACTTTCTTAGAAGGATAAAAAGTTGAGAAAATGAGAGAGAGAGAGAGAGAGAGAGAGAGAGAGAGAGAGAGAGAGAGAGAGAGAGCTCTAGGGAATATGAAGTTTAGATTGGAAAAATGAGTAGCCCAAGGGGTCTATTTATAAACCCGGCCTAACACCACGGTGCTACAATGTCAGTGCCAAGGCTCTAATCTCTCAAGTTCTGAAATAGTAACATAATGTTGCAACACTTATATGCAGTGTCGTGGTGTTGGTCATCTAGTCAAGTCAGTTACTGTGCTGGTCAAAAAGGGCATTCACTACCATTAATTTTGTAACTGAAACGTGTCAAGCATTGATGTAGCATCACAACAGTAGTCAAAAAGTTTATCTTTTTCATTTAAAGTGCCTGCCCATCTGCCAGCTTTACTGAACCGACCTTTGACTAGCGTCGCAACGTCATATGATTAGTGCCAAGATGCTATCTAGTTGGTTAGCATGAATACCTGCCCTAAAATGCTACAATATTATGCACTCGATGCCAAAAAACCAATTTAATAACACCACAATACTATTAAGCACTGAGACACTATGTTCCAAACGTCGAGGCACTACCTTAATAAACATAATTTTTTAATATTGTGGCATTTAATATGAATATGCTTAAATTACCTACATGTGCCCCTACGTAATAACAATTGCCTAAGTTCCATGTCTGAGGATACTATGCAGGTTAATATCCTGGTTTGGTCTTGTGACTAAGTTTGGGTCAACAAAACTTAATCATTCCCTAATGTTGTTCGCATTGATTGTAAAATTCATTCGAAGGGGATGTGTTTAAATTGAATGTTCATCATCCAAAATAACTTAAAGTAAACAACAATCCACCCATCCATCATTATTTATCAAGGATGATAAGTTAAGAAAATATTTGTTCACAAATAGCTAATATCAAATTAAATATATCTATATTCATACTCAAATATTCTCATACTAGTAAGGATGTGGCTTGTATCATTTGTCTACATGGTTTTATTGTCAAAGAACACCATATGAAATGCAAAAATGATGAGATTCCTCTGATCGGGTGGCTTGGCTTTCATATAGCTCCACTGTATTTCCATCACAGTAATATTCTATATGTTCCCTAAATGGCTTTGTTCCTTGATCCATGAGTTATAGAATATATTTAATAGGCAAAAAGCCTTCTATTAGTTAATGTCAACTTAAATTTATCACCTTAGATAAATATCACTCAGGTTTACAAGAACATCTTAGATTATGCAACCCGTGGCTGCTAACAAGGATTCTTTGGTCAAGAATTAGTTCCATTGGGTTAGTAGACTAGGGACCACGACAACTCGGGATGATGGAACCATGGGATCTTGATCGGCTGTGTCAACCCACCCCCTTCCCACCCCTACCAATATGCACATTAAGTTTAATGATAGTCATTTATGCCATATTACACACCGTTATACACCAATGCATATCAAAAAGATATGTTTATTTTTCAACCTTAATCGAGAGTGTTCTCTTTTACTGTAACAAGAGGGATAATTAACTATGAAGGCTTGCATTCATAGGAAGTGGAACCCACATCTAAATAAACCATAATATAATGTTAGGGAAAATCTATTTGAATATATATATCAATTTACCTCATGAGAAAATATACTCCTAATCATCTCAATAAATATGACAGAGAGCATCCTCAAAGGTGTTGAGTGATCAAATTTCTGGTGACTATGCTGAGGATTTAACATGTTCCAAGAATTATTGGATAGTGTAGCCAAAATTGAAAGGTTGCTAAAGAAGAAAGGCCTTAATGCTAACTACAATAATAATCTTTTTGAAAAAGTAGAGCAACCAAAATCACATGAAGCAAAAAAGAATAATGTCAAGACAATATTTATCTTCATAGTTGATAAAAAAAGGAAATGGAGGTACAACAACCTCACGACCAACAACAAAGTCAACAGAAGATAAGAAAAAAGGGTCAACCCTTCAAGTGAAGGTGTCTAAGCAGTACTAATTTAAAAGAGAATGTACTGCTAAAATCTTTAGGCATGAGAAATTGGATTACAATTGTCAGAGCTACAATGGTTAGACCAAGTAGACAAGATTGATGATCTCAATTATTGTCCATTTCACAGGCTCATAAGTCATCCAATTGAGGATTATTTTATCTTTAAAGATTGGGTAGAAAAGAGCTATCAAAATGGAGAACTCACCTTATTACACATTGTATTAATAAACCCTAAAAAGAAAAAATATGAAAGTTATTACAACATGCATAGTGCAAAATGTAAAAAATAAAAATGTTGAGCTAGCTAGAGCTCAAATATAGAGGATAAGGGCAAAGCCCCACAAATACAAGAAGAAGAAGGTGGTTGGGAGACCTTCATCTCAAAAAGACTAGAAGAATGATTAATATTCTTCTAGGCATAGAAGGTATCAAATAGAAGAATGCCTTAAAACCTAAAATAGATCCTAAAAAATTGTTCCCCAACAGGGGGCAATTTTTATATAATGTAAAGAAGTAGATGAAAAATAATTTGTCTTCTTCGTCAAGCCCTGTAAATTAAAGATAAAGTGGAAATCTAGAAAATCAAAATTTAAAACACAAAAAATGATTGACACTTTAAAGGAATATGAGCAACCTCTTTGAAAGCCAATTAAGCTAGAAGAATACATGGCCCATTTGAAACTTGTCAAAAAATTTTGAAGCAAAAGTTCTGATAGAAATATGTCGCATTATAAATATTGTTGTAACTTCAACTAACTCTGAGGAAGAACTATGTTTTCCCAGAGAAAAGCCTACTAAAGGGAAGATCAAGTCAGGTGCAAGGAAATTACCTCCTAAACTAGGCAGCAATTTTGAAAGTAATGACTCCGAAGAAACACAAAATTCAGATACTTTTTTTAGATAGAAGAGATCATATAGAAGAAGTGACTCAAGTATAATTAAGAAGTGGAAAACAAATCTCAACACCTCTACAATGAAAAGTCTACGATAAAGGCAAAGAAATTTAAGTCAATGAGAATGCTTTACCTCCATCATTGGCTAAACCTCAACAATCTACTAAAATAGGAGTAGACTATAATGTCCTAATGCATTTATGCAAACTTCCCACTTTGCTAAGTATCTACGATGCTCTCATGTTGTCCAAAGATATACATGATACATTAATCAAAGTCTTACAAAACCTAGACTAATATGAAGCATTTTTTGCTGAATATAAGATGAAAGAGGATGTAACCTCTGAAAATTCAACAATCACGACTCAATAAGAATGATGCAATTAGAGACGATCAAACATAATCAGCCCCTTTATGTTACAACTAAAAGTAATGCTATTCAAATAAAAAGGATATTGATTGATCCAGGTGCTTCAATCAATCTTATGACAGTTAAAATGCTATGAGCATTAGCTTTAGATGCTTGCTACTTGGATAAAAGTAAAATATCCCTATAAGAATTTAATATACAAGGACAAACCTTAGGGTTTCTTGTTCTGCCCACATGCTTTGGAAAATTATACACAAACTAAATTCCATGTGTTCGAAGCCCAAGTTGCTTACAAAGCACTCCTTGGTAGACCTGGATTCATGAATATGACATTGTGCCTTCAACTCTTCTTGACATGAATTCATTCCTAATCTGTGAGATCAAAATCTATGATGATGCGAAGTACTTCATACTTAAGAAGGAAGAGGAAGTCAAATCTCAAAAAACAAGTGGCTCCACCTATCAAACTAATGCTAAAAGGCAGTAGTGCAAAGGATAAAAATGTCAATGATACCAATGAGTATAAGAAACCCAAGGTAGTTCTCCACCTTCATAGCGATACTGAGGATGATGAAGAGGGGGTAGTAATTTATTAACCAAAGAAAGCTTTAGCTAACCAAAGTATAGAAGAAGTTAGTATTAGTAAGGTTACAAAGCAATTAGAGGAAACTCATGTTTCTCTAATAAGAGTACTTGAATCCCAAGTCTCTAATAAGGTCATGAAAATAACTACAGTGTCAAATACACACATAAAATCCTTAACAACTTCAGGAAACAAGAAAATATAACTGCTTAAAACTTTCTCTGTCCCTCCTAGGAGAGGCTACAATGAATAATGGATCTTTTTTTTTACAAAATATAAGAGCAAATGCTAAATACCAGATAAATATTGTTGGAAGAGAATGATTTTGAGGAAGAGGATATTTTAATAATACTTCTTATCAGCATTAACAAAATTGGTTAAAAATAATATTTTGCCTATGCAATCAAGTGTTCAAGCTCGTTTGTTTAAGAGGCTCTAGCAAGGGGATAATGCTTAAAATCCCTTTGGATATGAAAATTCATCACATGTGGATTAGGATATATTGTTTCGGCATCTCCCTCAATGAACTCATGCTATGCCAAATGGTATAAAGAAGAAGTCCCTATGGAAACTACATAAGAACAAAAGAATGTTTCAAATGAAAATAAACCTGAAGAAGAATTAATCATTTGCCTCAAAGAGGTCCTAAAAGAGATTGAGGAAGGCAATCAAGATACCATTGATGAAGTCCAAAAACTTAACCTAGGTACTGAAGAAGAACCCAGGCCGACCTTTGTTAGTGCTAAACTCGGATCAGAAAGATTGAAGAGTTAAAAGCACTACTATGCGAATATAAATATTGCTTCACATAGAATTATAGCGAAATGCCAAACTTATCACTAGATGTGGCCATACATAAACTTTCCACTAAGATTGATATACAACCTATAAAGCAAGCACCAAGGTGAATGAAATTAGAAATTGAAGAGTAAATAATCAATAAAACTAAAAAGCTAATTGAAGCATGATTTATTTTGGAAGAAAAATATGTTGACTGGATTGCCAATATTGTCCCATTAAGGAAAAATAACAGACAGATCCACGTTTGTATTGATTTCAGGGTCTTAAATAAAGCATGCCCAAAAGATGACTTCCACTGCTCAATGTAGAACTTATGGTCTACAACACGTTAAACTATGACATGTTTTCATTTATAGATGATTCATCGGGTTATAACCAAATTAAAATGGCTCTAGAAGATGAAAATCATACGTCCTTCCACACACCAATTGACATATATTGTTATAAAGTGATGCCACTTGGCTTGAAAAATATCGGTGCTACATACTAAAGGGCAATGACCCACATCTTCGAAGACCTTATACATAGATATGTGGAATGTTATGTCGATGATTTAATTGTCAAAAGTAAAAATAAAAGCAAACATGTAAACGACATAAGAGTTATATTCAATAGAATTCAAAGTTTTAACTTAAAGATGAATTCATTGAAATATTTTTTTTGATGCGACTTCCAGAAAATTCCTAGGCTTTATTATGTGTCATAGAGGAATTAACATTGATTCCTCTAAAATAAAAGCAATAATATAAATGCCATGGCCTAAGACCTTAAAGTAACTACACTCACTACAAGGAAAATTAGCTTACTTTAGAAGGTTTATTTCTAATATTTTGGGGAGATGTCAACCTTTCTCTTGATTGATGAAAATAGATGCACCTTTTATATGGGATGATGCTTGTTTAGAAATATTTGATAGCATAAAATAATATCTGTTACATCTCCTAATCTGGCAGCACCAATAACATGAAAGCCATTGATATTATATATGGTAGCCTTCGAGGAGTCATTGGGAGCTCTGCTGGCTCAAAACAATGAAGAAGGGAAGGAAAGTACCTTATATTATATAAGTCAACCTCCAATCAGAGCCAAAATAAAATATTCTCCTATTAAGAAGCAATGTTTAGCATTGATATATGCTACTGAAAAACTATAACACTATAGGCTATCATATAAGATAACTCTGATATCTAAAGTTGCCCCTATTAAATTATTAATGACTAGACCTACCCTAACTAATCGCTTAGCTAAATAGGCAGTCCTGTTACTACAATTTGATATAACATATGTCCCTCAAAAGGTTATAAAAGGATAGGTTTTAGCTGACTTTCTAGTTGCTCATCTCTTACGGGCAAACTCTCCACTCAATAATGAATTGTCTGATGAACAAATTTTTGAAGTAGAAGAAGCTTAAGAACCATAAGAATGGGAACTTTACTTTGATGGAGCTTCATCAATAAAGCCATCTAAACTGTCTGGTTTACTTATAGTACATGTTAGAATTGGTTTAATATTTGTAACATCGTTAGGAGGTATTCTCTGATATCCAAATAGTTTGACAAAACCTCAAACCAACAATGAGGCTGAATATGAAGCATTAATTGCGGTATAGAGCTAGCAATTAACATGAAAATTAAGAAACTTCATGTTTATGGAGATTCCTAAATCATAATATGACAAATAATCAGGTCTTTCAAGATAAATAAGCCTGAGTTTGCACTTTGTCATAAGCATGCCTTGGATCTTCTAAAATAAATTGTTGAAGTGACAATTACAAGGGTGTCACGTCGAGATAATGGTAAATCGAACATATTAGCTAAATTTGTTAAAGAAATGATAGACCCTTAGGGAGAGCCAATTATAATAATAGTCCCAAGTAGACAGCCTTAGCACCAACCTTTTTGCAAGCCGTTAAAGCTAAAAAAAATCAAGAGATTTTAATAATAAATGAAGATGATGATTGGCGAGAACCATTCATCACTTACCTTAAGAGCGGTGGATTACCAAAAGAAAAATCAAAAGCTTATCAAATTTCACAAATAGCTCTACGATATGCCCTTGTGAATGATACATTATATCGACCATCATTTGACTAAATATAGGCTATGATGCCTAAGGCCAGATGAAGCAAACATGGTGATAATTGAAGTAAATGAAAGGTTGTGCAGTGTACACAAATATGGTCCTATGATGAAAATTAAAATCAATGAATGAGATACTATTGACCTAGTATGATTCAAGACTGCATTGAGCATGACAAAAAAATGTCATCTATGTCAAATACATGTAGACACATTGCAATGACCGCCTAATATTTCACATCCAATAGTGGCATCTTGGGCATTTGAAAGTTGGGGAACTGATATAATAGGTCTAATAGATTATCTGTCATATGGGGAACATCATTTCATATTATCCACTAGTGATTACTTCTCCAAATGGGTATGCAATCCTATGAAAAGAAGTTAAAACAAACAATATGGTGAATTTTTTTTGAGAACATATCATTTATTGATTTGGAGTACCTCAAAGAATTATATTCGACAATGCATCACTTTCAAGAATACTAAAGTTAATCATTTCACTAAGAAATATAAGATAGATTGACAATATTCTTCAATATACAATCCAAGAGCTAATGGTCTCGTAGAAGTATTCAACAAAATATTGATTAAACTCCTCAAGGAAATTGTCTCTAAAAATAAATAAGAATGGCATGACAAATTAATAGAAGCTTTATGGTCATATCATACCACATACAAAACTACTACATAAGCAACGCCATACTCCCTAGTCTTTGGAGCAGAAGTAATACTTCCTATTGAAATATAGCTACCTTCACTTCGTAAAGCAGTTCAAAATGAACTTATAATAGAGGAAAAATGTATGAATATGCCTCAAAGAGCTAGAAGATCTTGATGAAGTATGATTACAAACCCAACCAAATCTAAACATATATAGAGCAAGAATATCCAAGCTCACGACCACATGGTTTGCCCAAGAAACTTCAAAGCAAGTGAACTTGTGTTGGTACGTAGAAGGATTATCATTTCATACCAACGAACAGGTGGAAAATTTGACCCAAATTAGGAAGGGCCATATATCATTGAAAAAGAATACGAAGGAGGAGCGTATCAGCTCATTGATGCAAAAGGGATAATACCTATGCCCCCCATAAATTGACAATATCTCAAAATATATTATGCATAACTATTAAAAGCAGTATGCTTTACTCATCTCAAAGAAAAGCTCCCTTACCAACAAGGGGCAATTTTTTAAGCTTTCTAATGCAAGGAAAATACTCCATCAAAGAGAAACTCTCTAAAAAATAGTTAAATGAGATCCATCATGGCCAAAGGGGCCGAATCAGATCCAATATGTCCAAAGGGATCATATCTAAGTTTAAATTAGATCTATCAAGCCCAAAGGGGCCA
The DNA here is from genome assembly GCA_021442155.1 of Cymbidium sinense. Lineage (NCBI taxonomy): Eukaryota > Viridiplantae > Streptophyta > Magnoliopsida > Asparagales > Orchidaceae > Cymbidium > Cymbidium sinense. The sequence continues at coordinate 295,235,213 of CM038215.1, forward strand.
AATCTAAATTTATATTAGACCCATCATGCACAAAGGATAGGATCTAAATTTAAATCAGAATCCATCATATCTAAAGGGACTAGATTAGATCCATCATGCCCAACGGGACCGGATAAGATCCATCATGCCCAAAGGGGCTGGATTTAAATTTAAATTAGATTTATTATACCTAAAGGGGCTAGATCAAATCATAATGCTTAAAGGGGCTGGATCTAAATCTAAACTTAAATCCAACATAGGATTTAAGTCTAAATATATCTAAAGGGGAGGGTCTAAATATAAACTAGATTCAATAAATTCAATTCAAACTCTATGAAACTAGAGAAGATTGAATCATGAGCCTACAAGCACAGTACAATTATAAATTCAAATATTAAGGATTTCATAATGACTGTGAAATTTATATGCTTATCTTGTTCAGACTTTCTACAGATTGGCTAATATTTATGTGGAGATGGCCAGATGATATGCCTCCTACAAAGCCTATTGAGGAATAGATATGAGCCACTATTAAAGCCCATGATCCATATGGCACAATTAGGTTGCAAGAGTGACTCTCATGGCATCAGGATATGTTGACAAGCAATGATACTTTTGAGGACTCATTTGCTCGATCATCTGACATTCTACTTGTTGATTCAGAGCTTCCATCAGGCCATGATCTTGTTGATTGGGTAATTAATCTAAAGCTGACACATAGTCATGATGTTTCTTTAGAGAGGGTCGCAAACAGCCTTAGCTTTGGAGATCAAGATGTGCTTCAACTATTTACAAATATAGCTCCTTCTACAGGTATAGTCAGATTTTGGGTTATCGTATATTACATAATGAGGTAGAAGATTGAGACCCAAAGTCAGTATTCGACACATCCTTGTCAACTGTCAGTGGTTGTGTATATTAGGTGCACCATCACTTACAGATGCATAGAAACATCCTCTAGAGGGCTGGTATATATCATGTAGTATACACCTCACTTTTCGATTATAGCCTCCTTTCATTTACTTGGATATAGAGCATAACAGAGCATTGAGAAAAAATTACCAATATCTATTGGATTAGTCCACATGAGATAATGATTACTTTGGCTGACATGCAAGATATAACAGGCCTTCTTATCATAGGAAATCCCTATGAGGAGTGTGTACCTTTAGATCATGAGTTCTTTCAACGCCAACTAGATGGCCAGCATAGGAGAGAGCATCATGTATATTCCTTTGGTCTCCATCTTGATCTAGATCATTACAGAGAGTGAAGATTGGGTTGTAGGTAATGAAGCATAGTTACTTTAGACACATGGTCTGAGAGCTTCCTTGATGTAGCAGTGTGTTCACCCTACTTCGCACGATTAGAGAATTCATTTAATATGGGATCTCATTTAGAAGAAGAATCATTCAATTCCATATTCGTTCCGAAAGAAAGAGTTAGTTTTTGGTGAATCTTAGCATAAGATATTGATGTGGAGCTATCACTAGTGGCTTTTATTGCCACCTTACTATGTTATTTTGTATTTCAAGGATACACTAGACTTTTCCATCCTTCCACTCTTTTGATTGCTAACTTGCTTGCTCAAGTTGAGAGGTTACTACTAGCACCAGCATCATTAGCTTACCTATATTGTGGATTGGATAGAGTGAGCATGATGACTGACTCATAGTGCTACGATGTAGATGCTCCTTGACAGTATTGATATGGATGGATTCATATACATATATCAGGAGCTTTTAGTTGTTCCGAGTTGCCATCCTATTTTAGAGAGCAGTATTTACCTATGATCATGCAGTTGAGCAGGGCTACAATCACCTTAGATAGAGATTATATATGAACCTTTATTTTTGCTCCATCACGCATGATAATCACTTTCAGATTATACACAAATCAGCTTTTCATAGTTTGCATGATCAGACCTTGGAACAAAGATTCATAGACTCTCTTACAGATAGAGAGGCCCCTGTTATTATTAAAGCCAGAATACAAATGCATAGCAGAATATCTCATCAAGTTAAGACCTATTTGGCTTTGCTATAGATGTCATGATTCCATCATATTAGAGGGATACAATCCCAATAGAGTGGTTAAATAATATGGTTTTACTCAGGCTACACCCATATACGGACTACCATAGATAGTATACATAGAAAATACTTATTCCCTAGGGATGCTCCCATTATCTATTTGATTACCAGCAACTTCTACAACGTGGGCTTTCTTACTTCACCTAGGGACTGATTCAGACTTCTATACAGTCTCATAGGAGACTTACATAGGATTTATCCATTTATGGATACTATGGATCCATCATACATACTCTTCCTTTTTGGAGCTAGGCTTTCATATATACAGTCATAAATTGGGGAGATCCAAACTGCACGACATTTGCATTCCCCCAACACTTAACTTCTGCTCCTAAAAGATCATCAGATGAACTGAGCAACAATAAGAAATGACGATGAAAGACTTCGTCAGCTCGAGAGAGATGATAAGATATTCATAACCCTATGACAACTGGTCATAATATGGGAGTAGCAGAGATATTGAAGTAAGAAAGCTCTCTATTGGATTATGCTACCACTTTGGGTCTCGAAGTAAGAGGGCTACAACTTTTGGAATCCCTATGAAGAGATATTGAGTTTGGGATATTCTTATTACACAATGCTTATCAAGAGGTATTGTTTGATACAATTACTAGTATAGAGACCTCACTCAACACCGTTTCATATCAAGTCTCTCTGGTTCAAAATGACCTCGAGCACAGTCTCAGAACTTTGAGATTCTATTAGAGGGAGTTTTTTAGGGAACAAATTGAGCTCCTCGACATATCTACCAAATTTAAAGATTTATAGATGAGGATACAATATCTATTAGAAAGAAGAACTATGATCAAGCAAGCTGTCATAGCTATAGTAGAAGACTACTCACAAACAGACACCCAAGTAACTAAACTTGAGTTGAACCTTTCGTTGTTGCTCCATGACTAGGAGGTTTCCATTTAGCATCTTCATGAAACTAGAGAGATGCAATCTATTATGGCTTATATAGCTTATACAACCTTTGTTTGTATTAGAGAAATTCAAGCTAATCACCTCTAGTTGTAACCGCAACTATGCCATTGTCTTGCATGATAAATGAAAATGATTAAAAATCATATTTTCTATTTATTTATTATGTTGCATAAAATCATTGTTAAATAAATAAAGAAATAATGAATGCATCATATCTAGTTGACACGACACATTCATTGGGTGGCAATTTTGTTTGCATCTAAAAAAATGATGATGATGGAATGAAATAAAAAAAATGAAAATGATGATGATGACAAAAATTTACACATCCCGGCTTTGGGAGTCGTGGCTCTGTAGTTGTAGTGCCTAGGCACTGTTTTCACCTTTAAAAATCTAGAAGCTTAAACCACCCCTACGGTTTGCTTACAAAATGATGCACATGATGATACAGGTGTCTATCTTCTTCAATTTTTTTATCAAGAAAGCGCCATCCCTCCCCAAAAGAACAACCTAGGGGTAGCTTATAGAGCATAAAACTACCCCCGATATAAAGGAAGAAAATAGCCTCTCTCTCTCTCTCTCTCTTTGTATTGTTCTCTGTCCTCTAGTAAACCTCAGAATCTTGGCAGGATAAATCAGCTTTCTTTACATGATTTTTTCCTAAAAAAAATAAAATTTAACTAAATTTTCATCATCAATCTTAGTTCTGGTGAGAATAAAAGAGCATATCTCTATCAATCTTAAATCTAGAGTAAAAGAAAGGTCCCTAAGACTTAAAATATTCTAGAATCTTAAATGTTAAATTTCTAACTCCGTCGTTGAACTTAGTTCTTGCACGAGAAGAATACCATCCCTCTGTCAATCTTAGATCCAAAATAAGGGAGATGTAAAAACTTAGCACTTCTAAGGCGTTACATTGTAGAATTTTCATAAAAAAACCCATTAAAATCATCAAGAATTTGGTTGAATACAGATATATCCATCCCATAGTGTTGAGGCGCTAAGCTATCGAGAATGAAACCTTCAATGCTTTGTCTAGAGCACCGAGGCTCAAAGAATTGGGTGCCACAATGCTAAGCCCTTGGGCAAAAATCAATTCTATTAGTGCCAAGCAACTATCATTCAACGCCATTGCACTAAAGTCTTCAGGTCCCCTCTCTCTAATATAGCGCCATAGTGCCATACTTTCAGCACCGAGGTGCTGTATCCTCCACCGTTGAACTTAGTTCCAACATGAAATAAAATCCTCCCTCCATTGATCTTGGATCAAAAATAAGGGAGAAGAGTACTTTACACTAAAATCATGAAAGCTAGCATTGCTAAAATATTGTGCTACCATAATTTTGAATTTTCTATATCAGTAAAGCAACGTCGAGGTACTATAGGCCCAGCGCCAAGGCACTATGTCCTCGAGAAATTAAACTTTCACCGACACCTTATAGCATCGTGGCGCTATAATACTAGCGAGGCACTATGTTTTTACACTTAAAATAATAATATTAAGGTATTCATGGCGTAATCCAAATCATACCCCACAATGTCGTGGTGCTATGAATATAGTGCGAGGTGCTGCGCTCTTAGGTTTTAAACTTATGTCCTGCAAGCTAGCAGTGCCTAGGCATTGAATTCTCAGTGTCGAGGCGCTACTACTGTAATATCATTTTTAAGTTAGAAAATTTTTATTTTAAATCTTGGAGCTTTCAAATACTAAATAGAAAGGATATACATAAAAATACACAAAAGCATTGAAATAAAAATATCTTTTTTAAAACAAAAAAATTATTACAAAAAGTGCTACATTAAAATAAAGAAAAGAAAAAAAATACAAAAAATAAAAATAAAAAAGAGGGAGAAACTAATATTCATAATTCTCCTCCTTTTCATTGGGCTCCGATGAGGTAGCTATATATGGGGGATATTGAGGTGTTGTAGGAAAAGAAGCCTAACTTGGATCCCCAAAGCCATAATTTTCAAACATGTGAAACAGTGTCATATTGAAATCAACTATATAGAAAATTATTTTTGATGTTGATCCATATGATAATCAAATTTCTCTTCTAAAGCCTGCTGCCTGCAACTAATCTCACATATGTCTCTCCGTAAATTCGATACTTGCGCTCATTCAAGGATTGAAAAGATTGAGGTTGAGCTCGTGGGGCACGTGAACTCTCTTTTACTTTGAACCTTGAACCAAACCCCTCAATAAGTCTTTTTGTTACAGGAGCCTTCTGAATAAGAACTTAATCATCAGGCTTCCCTAACGCATCCATTGCAAAGCACAACCCATTGATAAGATAGGGATGGCCATACCTTACTGTAGTACTTCCCCTAAGAATATTACAAATGGAATTATAAATAATCATCCATATATCAATTGTAAAGCCCTTTTGAATTATAAAATTCAAAATGGCCCTATCTTTCATTATCTCACTGATATTATTAGTGGACATCAGCTCAGAAATGAAATAATACTAAGCTTTTGATTTTGTCATTAGGCTGGTGGCAGGAAAGTTAATAATTCTTTCCTCCTACCATTTCCACTAGATGTTGGCATTTCTATCAATGAGAAAATAAAAACTTTCATCAAAATCTGGGGCTCGTTATAATAGGAAAGATATTGATTATAAGCCACATTTGGCAATTCATAATATGCATTTATGGTAGTGCTATCAAAACTTACTAGTTTCCCCTGAATGAAAACTTTATTATTCTGGTGTTCCTTTGTGTTGGCAATGGAACTCTCGCACCATGGGGACGATATATGAGCTTTTTTTGTAGGCTAGCTTAGGCTAGCTGCATTCATTCATCAAACCTTTTATTCTAACACCCGAGTTGTAGAAGCTCCATTTCAGAATGGGATGCTTGTGAGTGAGAGCATATTGATACCTCTCTTCAGCCTCTATGATAACGAAACTACTAGATTCACTTGAAGTCATCCTCCTCTTGTTGACAAGCTTCTTCAGCGGCTTGATCACTTTCTCAGAAGGAGAGAAAGTTGAAAAATAAGAGAGAGAGAGAGAGAGAGAGAGAGAGCTCTATGGAATAGAAAGTTTAAAATTGAAAAATGTCAGCGCCAAGGCGCTAATCTCTTAGGTTTTGAAATAGTAACATAACATTACAACACTCACATTTAGCACCATGGAACTAGTCATCTAGTCAAGTTAGTTACCGTGATGATTAAAAAGAGCATTCATTATCATTAATTTTGTAACTAAAAAAGCATCATAGTGCTCTAACGCATCACTACAACACTAGTCAAAAAGTTTGTCCTCTCCATTTAAAGTGCATGTCCATCTGCCAGCTTTTCTAAACTGACCTTTGATTGGTGCTACAATGCCATATGATCATCGCCTAATCGCTAGTTAGGTAGTCAACATGAATACTTGCCCTAATATAGTACTAGGCACTCGATGCTTGATGCCAATTTAATTGCACCATAGTACTATCAAGCACCGAGACGTTATGTTCCCAGAGCCGAGGCGCTACTCAATAGACATAATTTTTTAATATTGTAACATCTAATAAAAATATACCTAAATTACCCGCATGTGCCCCGACATAGTAACAATTGCCTAAGTTCCATGTCTAAGGATGTTGCGTAGGTTAATATTCCGATTGGGTTTTATGACTGGGTCCATGTTAACAAAACATAATCATTCCCCAATGATGGCTGTGTTCATTGTAAAATTCATTCGGAGGGGATATGTTTAAATTAGATGAAGTTCATCATCCAAAATAACTTAAAGTAAATAACCATCCACTCATCCATCATTATTTATCAAAGATAATAAGTTAAGAAAACTTTGGTCATAAATAGGTAATGTTAAATTAATTATAATTATATTCATACTCAAATAATCTCATGCTAGTAAAGAAGTGGCCTGTATCCTCTATCTGTGGGGTTTTGTTGTCAAACGACACCACATGAAATGTAGATACGACCAGAAATCTCTGACTGGATGGCTTGGCTTCCATATAGCTCAACTATATTTGATCATGGTAATAGCCTCTATGTTCCCCAAATGACTTTTCTTCTTGAGCCATGAGTTATATCATATATTTAATAGGTAAAATACCTTATGTCAGTTAAGGTTGACTTAAATTTAACACATTAGATAAATATCACCCAGGTCTACAAGAACACCTTAGATTTTTTGGTCAGGAACTAGTTTCCTTGGCTAAGTAGACTAAGGACTATGATAGCCTGAAATGACGAAACCATGGGATCTTGATCGGGTGTGTCTTCACCCCCTACCCCCAATATACATTTTGAGTTAAATGAAAGTCATTTATGCCATATTACTCACTAATAGACACCAATGCATATCAAAAAGATTTGTTTATTTTTCAACCTTAATCGAGTGCTTTCTTATACTGTCGTAAGAGGGGTAATTAACTATAAAGGCTTGTGTTCATAAGAAGTAGAACCTAAATTGAATTAAAACCTAATATAATATTAAGAGAAATCTAGTTGAATATATATATCAATCTGACTCATGAGAAAATACACTCCTAATCATCTCAATAAAGATGTTGGAGAGTATCCTCAAAGGTATTTTTCAAGGCTTCTTAACATCCGCACACATTCTTGTGGTGAAAAGAAGAAGAATCAAACCCTCCAAATCTCTCACCGTCAGCACACCGAAAAATGACTAAAATTGGTAGTTAAGCTCTCATCCAAGCTTGAAAGATTGGCGAATGACCTCCTTGAGCTCAATTGAAGATCCCTATGCGTTCCATGGGTGGAGGCAACCTCAAACAAACTTTTACCCGAGCTTCTTGCCGAAGACAAGCTAGACTGTTGACCTCACTTTTGGAGTGAGCTCTCAACTTCCTTATCATAGATCTAGTACTCTCATAGATACTAAGAGCTCCTTAGTCTTAAAACACTTCTAGTGATTAGGTGAACACTTAACCTAAGCCTAGAGACAGATGGTTTAGTCGTAGGAATAGGGTATGCCTTAGGGATTTATGAAAACTTGCCTACCCTATAGCATTGAACCCGATCCTTGCTTCATTCTTTCAAACCAAATCTCAAATTCAAATTCAAATTCAAATTCTAAATCCAAATCATAAATCAATTCCAAATCAAATGATTGAAACTTAAATTAAATTAATTTTCAAGTCAAGTCCTTTTGACTCACATCTCTAGATTTGATCAAATTTACTTCCAAATCACTCCAAACTCAAGTGATTTTCTCATAACTCATGTATATCTTCATTTATATTCATAAATATAAATAAAATATAAATTCAAAAGGCCAAAAATAACCCAAATCAAATCAAATTCTCGATTTTAGCTATTTTAGCCAAATTCTTGAACTTGACTAAATGATACCCAAATCAACTCAAAGCCCATGGATTTTTTCATGATTCAATCATTCCTTCAGTCAGTGTCCCAAATATAAAATAAATCACCATTATCAAACTAAATCCATGCTAAACCAAATCAAACTCGTTATCCCTTTTGACATACATCTCTATATTTGGTCAAATTTACTTTCAAATCATTCCAAACTCAAATGATTTTCTCATAACTCATTTATCTCTTCATTTATATTCACAAATATAGATAAAATATAAATTCAAAATGCCAAAAATAATCCAAATCAAATCAAATTCTTGATTTTAACCATTTTAGTTAAATTCTTGAACTTGGCTAAATGATACCCAAATTAACTCAAAATCCATGGATTTCTTCATGATTTAATCATTCCTTCAATCATTGTCTCAAATATAAACACAAACTATAATTATCAAACAAAATCCAAGCTAACCCAAATTAATCCCAAGTTAGCTCTTTTTTGACTTGGAATTATCATATGAACCAAAACCCATATGACTTTAAATCATTTGTAATTAGATTTATATTTCCATCTCAAACCCATCTATCAATATAACTAAACTTGGATCAAGCCATGATCAAGCCAATTGACCCATTTAGGCTCCCTTGACTCAAAGTGACCTAAAGGATCTTTTTAAGCCAAGTTCTAATTCAACCCAAATTGTATTGAATTAAGCTAATCCAAACCTCACAACATGATCAACAATCATTCTAAGTTAATCAATTATCTTAAATTGGGTTAAACCAAGTCAACCTAGCTCATTGACCAAGTAAACACTTAGCCAAAATGAAATCCAAATTAGTCAAAATCCATCTTATGCCAAATTGATTAAAATCATTGATTCAAACCCATTCATAATAAATGATTGAATATGATCAAATCCCCAATTGAGCCAAACCAAGCCAAATTGGCCATTTGACCCAAGTTGACCCAAATTGGTCTAAAAAGCCAAAATAGGTCAAATCACAACCCAACCTAAATTGATTGTAACCAATGACTCAAGTTCATTTCAAATCAAAGATTGAACTTGATCGAAGTCATGATTGAGCCCAATTTGACTAAACTTGACCTAACTTAGCCCAAATCGACCTAAAGGGTCAAATTAGCTAAAATTTAAATTAATTTTAAATTAAACCAAACTAAAGCCTACAATCATTTTTAATTAGCCAATTGAACTTGACCCAACACCTAACCTATCCTAATTTGGACAAATTGATTAAATTGGTCAACTTGACTCATTTGACCTATATGAATCTAAATGAGCCATAAATAAATCTAAAGCAAATTGAATCAAACCAATGACACCAATACACTCCAATTGGTCATGTGAACTTGACCTAACCCTTGGTTTGACCTAATTTTATCAATTGATCAACTTGACCCAACCTAACCCAATTTGACCTAAGTAGATCAAATCAAGCAAAATCAAATCAAATAAACTCCAAATCACTTGAAATTTAGGCTAACTTACTTTTGACCCATCCAAAATCTGCCCAAACCAAACCCATAGCCAAATGATCATTCTGCACTTGGGTTTAGGGCATCCCATGAGATAAGACACATGCTCATTGGGTCATTTTCTACCCTAGCCACTTGGCACCCATTCATAGGTCCACTTAGGCACCTAGGACCATGGCTGATGTGACCCAAAGGTGGTTGGGTCGGCTATGATCCACGGGGAGGTGAAATCACCTCCCCATCCCCATTGGAGCTTTCCAAACCACCAAGGACAAGCACTTTCCCCCTTGGCAGCCACCCCCATACCCTCACCCAACCAAGCCGAGCCACATCATGCACCCAAGGACCTCCACCAACCTCTGATTTGGCCAATTGATCAAGAAGAAGCTAAAGAAGTTGTGGCCATCCGATCCAAGGAATGAGGGGGTATACCCCCCTCATTCTCACTCAAACTCACAGACTCCCACTCGATTCAACCCTGACAGCCAAAGAGAGAGTCTTCAGAGTGATTTCCAAGCCTTCCCAAGCTCCACAAAATCCCCATTTTTGATTTTACGCCAAATTGAAATAGGGGAGGCCACCTTCGATTCTCATTTGATCAAACCTCCACCAAAGTGCAATTAACTTTGCACACACATTCTTGGAGCTAAACCAGTGAGAATGAATCATTTTCCAAGCTTTTCGATGGTCGGAGGGTGGAGTTTGATCAAGCCCGAGCACCTACGCCTAGTGGATTGGTATTCCAAGCAAACTACACCAAATCAAAGCTCGTGCAGCTCAACAGAGTTTCATTTCTACCAAATGAAGCTTCCTCATTTGTTGGAACCGTCGGTCACAAACTCTGGCGAGGTATTCCATTGAAACCGACCCTTTAATGAAAATAGCTTGGTCTTTTATGAAAAAATTTTAATGTCATGCGATTTTCACCGTTAAATTTGATTATTGTGCTTCTCCGAAGGTGTGTGATCATTTTCATCTCCATTCGAGCTCGGGTGAGCTTGGAGACGATCAATGGACGATAGCCATTGTCCGATGCTAGGGAGGAGATAGATCATGGACCATTCATCTTGCATGATCAAAATGGATGCTCCTAATCTAATCACGCTTAGAGCCTCTGATTAATCTCTTGAAACCACGAGTTTAATCATGGCCGTCTGATCTTAGATCGGATGGTCCACGGAGTTACCACATGTGCCACCATCCGAGTCATCACTTAGATGTGACAACTTAAATAGTGAATCCCGTTACGTCACGTGAAAAGCGCACCGCGTCAGCCACATGGCCCGATGGGATTAAGGCTTTAATTAGGGCTAATTAATTTATTTTTGATCATGAACTTCCTAAATTCATAACTAATTCTAGAAAAATCTAAAAAAAATACAAACTTAGGCTTATTTTAAAGATATTTCAGAGTAGAATCTAGAAAAAATATTATTAATTGATTTTGAATAGTAGATTTAGCTTAATTAAGGTTTAATTAGAAATATAATTAGCATAATTACTCCCTAATTAATAATCCAATTAATATCAAACTTTCTGTGCATGTTTAGGGGGATGACCTCTGCCTCCCCTATTTTTTCTAGGATTTTATTGGTTGTTTAATTAGAGAAACCAATGGATTAAGCCTTAATCACTTTTTAATGTAAGTAGTGATAATTAAGTAAATGAATAGTAAATTAATCAATAAATTAAGCTTATTAACCTCTGCTAATGATGATGAAGTTTAGGGAAATGGATTAGGACTCCCTCTTCCAATCTTTTCTTTAAGTTTTCTTTAATCCCTCTTAAATAATTAATTAATTAACACCCCTTAATTAATTAATTAACAAGATTAATCAAAAATATAAATCATACCTAAACTCATTTTGATTGGATAAAGTTAATTAAGATTTAATTAATTAATTCAATTGAATTTATTTCTCTAATTTAATCTCGGGTAGCTCTTTGGGTGTTCAATAACTCAAATGGAGAGATAATGAAATTATGGTTAGCTCACATGTGTGAGAAAATCATAAAAGTATTTAAATGAGATCCCTTAAGCTTAATTAACTATTAATCATGAGCCAATTGTATTAGGACCCTTTCACTTCTTAGGAGCATTGCAAATTTACTTTTCATGTGGTTGCATATCATATTGGCTCATTATTAATTAGTTAATTAACTTAAGGTGACATATGCAAGGGTTAATTTATTGGTTTAATCCATGCTTAACTTAATTAATCTATAAAATCAACCTAATTGCTTTTCATTAAATCAAATTAACTCACACATATGGGAATGGGATTAAGATCAACAAACCTCTTTCAGATCTCCTAAATCAAATCAAACTCAACTAAAAGTGTCATTAAAGAACTTTGGTTCATTTTAAATAATCTTATTTAGTATGATTGTCGTTAGGAATTAATTGGAATGAATGAGATTATGTGCTTATATTCCTTTATTTCTTTTCAATCATGTTAAATGTTGCTTGCCATGTGTAATCATGCATTCATTTCTTTTAAAATTAACTAAATGAAATGGTTTCTTTTATGTCTAATTACATGTGTTGATTGAAATTAAAAATAGGCATGTCTATTATTACTATTAAATCAAAAGTTATTTTCAAAATCTCATAAATCAATTATAATAAATGTAGTGAAGTTAATTACAAATATCTATAAGTTTGCATGTGTTGATAATATAAGATATGCAATATGAAGCTCTCTTTCCTTATCTTATATGGATTCGCATAGGAATTACAAATGTATAGTTAATTTAAAAAGAACACAACATCTATCTAAATCTATTCCTATGCATTTCTATGATAAGACTTAGGAAGAATTTAATATCACATATGTAAATCACATAATCAAATCAAATATGACTTCTTGCATGACTTCTCATTCTTTTGGTTCTTTTTGTACATTCACATGTATCTGAGAAAAGTAGTATATTAGTCTGGACACCCTGGGCCTGCGAGGCTTTAAGTAGCCCTAAGTAGGTCTTGTACCTTATACCCCTGGTGCAAAATAATGGTGCCGTACTCACTTAAAACTCTTATACATGTGTATGTGTGATGTGGCCAATGAATAAGAATTAAAAGTTAAATAAATCAAATACAATATTTGCATGGGTTTTTTTTTCTATTCTTGTAGTTATTTATACATCTATATGTATCAAAGAAAAGTGGTATATTAGTCTGAACACCCCGAGGCTGTGAGGCTTTAAGTAGCCTTAAGTAGGTCTTGTATCTTATGCCCCTGGTGCAGAACAATGGCGACGTACCCACTTAAAACTTTTATATATGTGAATGTGTATCTAGCTAATGGATGAAAAATCCCTCTTTTCTATTAAAAAAAAGCATGCATTCATAATTCAATCAAATGAAATATTTAAATTCAAAACACACTTATTTGCATTCATCATTCAAGTATGCTAAAAATATAGATTGCATGTATAGGTATGCTTAGGATGTATTCATATGCATGATATATATGATGGAAAGAAATGAATGAATATGTGTCATGTGATAGTAATCCATTCTAATTAATCTTAAGATATCTTTCTTATTGGATAAGATCATTTAGAGTGAACCTAAAATCAAGATTGATTAAAACATATAACAAGCCATTCATTAAAGGAAATTGGTTAATTAACTTGCTTTAGAAGTGACTTAAGGTAGGGATGAAAGAGAGATTCCCTCTCTTTCTTCTCTTTATAACACTTAGTTGTTAAGTGTAGGTTATATGAAACAAAAGGAAACACTAAGTAAAATATTCAAATTATTTAAAAATCACTTGAAAAGAAGTCAACTCTTTATAAATTAAATCCCTCACCCTTAGAAAATTATAACTCTAAAGCCTAGTTAGGACATACCACACAAGCCTTAATGTACACACATTAGATTAAGTCACAACTTCAAGCTTTATGTTAGTACAGTGCATGGTTTGATGTATGTTTGATTTTATGATGTATTATTTTAGACTGAATGTTAGGGTGTATGCCTCATAGATTGGATGTTAGGCCATGATTAGACTAATCATATTTTCTGCAGAAGATTATGCTTAATAGATGCTTAAAAGAAATATAAATGATTTGCTGTCTAGGTTGCTTTCCCAAAGCATAATTTACATTAGGACAGGTGGGCTTGGTTACCCATATGTGGGGTACTAAGTCAAAACTATTCATATAACTACTTGGCTTGTATGGTGTGTTTAGTTAATATTTGTTTTGCGGTGTAGCTAAATTTATTTTTCTTCTTTTAATGTAATTTTGCATTAGGATTAGGATGAGTATTATGGGAGATTAGGATGAGTATTGGTTATAAGATCAAGTCATATGTACCATGTGATGCCTTTGGAGCAAGCATATCCAAATCAAGCCAAAAGGAAGAAAGAAATGGAGGATGAGGAAATGAAGGAAGAATGAAGACCCCCCATAACATTCATCATTTATAATTGTAATTATTCTCTTGTAATCCTGGTTGTATAATGGTAGAGCTCAGCTACCCACATTTTTTTTAGGTTGTACGGCGGTATCCGATCGCATCGGTCTTTTATTCTTTTGTGATATCTTTATAAAATTATTTGATGATTTGTTTAGTTTGTGCATTAGAAAAAATATACCTTTTCATAGTTTATTTATGATTGGTGATTGTTGTATTGCCTGGATGCGATTAGGCTCTTAGGATAAAAAATTAATTTTTTTACCCCAAATTAATAACTCATAACTAAACCTCTAAAACAACTCACAATCTCATATAAAAATCTAGGCATTAAATTAAAATAATAAAATATTTAGCAACCCCTTAGTTGGATGTTGTTTGCTTAATATCATGCATTATCATCTTATTTCACTTTTGTTAAGAGAGGGCTTGCATCTTTGTCAGATAGTAAGGGCTTAACCTTTGAGAGTTTATAATGGAAGAATACCTTTTTCCCTTTTGATTTTACCCATAATCAACTTCTCATGCATCTAGGCATACAAAATATCATAGCCTGTGATGAAATAAAGAGTCCCAAACTAAATAAAGTTTGATAAAAATTTGCATATGATTCAAGTCATTATTTATACCTCTCATGCTCTAGTCTCTTAGGGAGTGGGTTTAAGGACTTAGTTTCTTTTCTAAATAATAATAGCCTAAGCATCTTGCAAAAGCATATGACTTTCCTACATGGTTTTAAATCATAAGAGGAGTTAGTTCCACTCAGAATAAGTCCAATGGGGTGGTTTACTCTCTTGTGAGGTAAATCATATTATGCTTCGTTCAGTTACGTATTGCTAGTACTTTAGCTCTTGACTCCTAGATTTAGGATCTGAGGTTGTTGTTTACTACGGGCTACAAGCATAAATCCTCACTTCTTAGACATTTTCATAATATTATATCATGGAATTATAAGTCCTAGATTTCTAATAAAATTTTAACTCAAATAAATAAATCTCCTCAACTTCAAACATATAAAGCATAGGATAGATTGGAGTGTTCACTAGGCTTCTTAGTATCATGAGGACTCCCTGCTCATCTCCTTTGGTTTTGATAATAACTCTTCCCTTTTGATCCATCCCACTTGATCTTTTAAAATACAACCAATTTATTGATAGTCCTATCTTTGAATTCCTTGGAGACAATAATCGCATATTTTAATCGAGAGTATTCTTAAGGATTCACTTTTCTTAAGATGTAATTAACTATGGAGGCTTACCTCTATAGGGAATTTAACGAACCTGATTTAAATAAACCCTATTTTATTTTTTCATATAAAGTAGGAAAAAAATTTCTAGTATATTCAAAGACCCATCATGCCTTAGGAGTTCTTATTAGGTGATTGAGTTCATCGTGGGGTAGTGATTTCTACCTTTTGAGATAGCGCACTATTCCTTGATGTCGTACCCGATCACCTCAATAAGTACATCCTCAGATCTGTGTGGTGTCCCCTCACATATACACACACCAATGAATCAAAAATAAACACCACAGATTTTTTGGCTACTTTGCTGGGGACGGTTCCTCTCTCCATCTCTAGTAGATGATTGTTGTCTCTAAGCACGATAGTGGACTTGAATTTTATGTGAGTCTGAGACTATCTTTCCTTCCATTGGCACTTAGCTTATTTTATTCTTAAGCAAAGTTAGCCAACATCCTTTAGGTTTTAGGACCTCACTCCGTGTAGGTCTTGAAACCCCTATTGGGTTCCCCAATAGGTAAAAAAAAAAATATCAAGGAAGGGAGAGATAATAAAAATCTAGGACCTCCTTACTACTAGATTGGTGATGCAAGGTTCATCATAAATTTAAGAAAACAAACTCTTTTATAGAATGACACTTTTCAAAAGCACTATTTTTGGAAATAGTCACCTTCATTTAGCATACTCAAATTTGTTAAATGAAGATTCTATTTTCAATTCATAACATAAATTTGAAACTCCGCTCAACATATTTCACATATGCTAGAGTGGAAGCTTCTCTCTTTTCAAAATCAAGAAATCACATACATGACATCAAAACATATCATTGAAATCTATTTAACATACTTAAGATTTGTTAAATAAATTTCATCTTTATTTTGGAATCTTATTTGACATGCCACATTTGGCAAGCAAAGAATTCCCCTCTCTTTCTAAAAAAAAAGAAAGAGAGCATATCAAATACATATGATTCCCACTTAACATTTCAGAGTTGTTAAGTGAGAACCTTATTTTCATGTCATATTTGATTAGACTTAACATATCAATTGTGAGAATCTTTTTTCATTTTATAACCTATTAAAATTGTGAGATTTTTACACTTAACTAATATAAAACTTTGTGAGGTCTTTTCATATATCATATTTGATTTCATTATCAAATTTGTTAAGTGAGAATCTCATTTTCATGACATATTTGTTATTGGGGTTTCATTTTCATGTCATTTGACATTGTATTGTTTTCTCAATCATTTGACTCTTCATATCAAATTTGTTAAGTGAGATTTCATTTTGATACATTTACATCAAATTGTTAAGTTCTTATTACATCACCTTACATATAATTTGTTAAGTGAGAGTCATTTTTTTTAAAACATAAATCATCACATTTGGACTTTCACTTCAAATTTGTTAAGTGAGTCCCATTTTCAAGAAAACAAAACATATATCAATCATTTGACTTTCATTTTAACATACCAAATTTGTTAAGTGAAAGTCCCATTTTCAAACATAAATCAAACTTATCATATCAAATTTTATAGTAACCTTGTTCAAATCAACATTTCACATCACAAGCAAAGGTGTTTCAAAAAAAATTTAGCACAATCACAATCTCTTCTTAGCATACTCAATATTTGCTAAGTAGAGGTTCTTTCAAATCAATATTTTCAAACAAGATACACAAAAATATAAATATCTCCAAAATCTCTCCTCAATTTTGAACCCAACCTACTTAAATTGGTTGGGTATGAGTTCTAAAATTAAAATCAAATGGAAAAGACTCTTCTTAATATCAAAATCTCTCAAATGAACCCCACTTAACATATTTAAATTGTTGAGTGTGGGTCCAAAACTCCAAATCTATATTACTCTCTTGGGATAAATATTAAAGTGGAAATCTAACTTAGATTACCTTTCAACACATGCAAAGAATCGTGTAGATGATTGATGCTTATTTTTTGCGTAGTTCACATGGCTTCACAAAGTTCATTTTACTCTCCTTGGGATGGTTGGCCTTGGGTGACCATTCTCCCACCACTGTTTTCTTGGTGAGGATTGAGGGAACATGTTACATATGGGGGGGTGACCCTCACTACCGTTAGTCGGGATGAGGTGGTTGGGCAGAAGCTAGTCATCCGCATTGACATGCCCTCTGATTCTGAGTACCCTCCATTTAAGAGGAAGGCTGCAGTGGTTCCCATGCCCATTCTGTGTTAGTTTAAGCACCTACCCTTCCAGCTGTCCCTACCATTGGTCCAGCGAGAGCTACTACCTCCTTGTTGGTCACCCAGAAGGGGAAGGCTATCTTAGCCTCTGAGATAGTCTCCTCCACTTTCGAGGTAGGTACTAGTTCCGCTTCACTTTGTTCACTGTACTCGGCTCCCATAAATTGAAAGATTAGAGGGCAGAGCATAGCCAAGAGCTTGAGGTGCATCCCATATAGGAGGGTTCTCCAGAGGTCTCTCAGAGACAAGTTCACCCTCTCCTTCGGAGGAAGATTACGGAGGATTGCTTCTCCTCCACCATCGGTATGAGGCACCCTATAGGGGAGCAGAGGCCTACATCTGAGGGCTCACATGCAGGGCAGCATATGGATCAGTTTGGTACCTTATTTGATTTGCGATCATTGATCCTTAGGAGTGTTAGGGTCAGATTCATAGGAAGAGAGCCATGGAGGCTCGAGCATCAATTCAGGTAGATAGGAGAGAGCAATAGAAGTATGCCAGCGGTCAGGACCTCCTCGATGGATTTTTTAATAGATCAAGGGATCATTTATAATTGTTCTTACCACATTACGCCATGAGATCTCCCATTGAGGGTGGTGTTGCCTTCACATTGCTCCACTTCATTCTATCACCTGATCTCACATCCACCACTCCTACCAAGATTCAGAAGCCCCCATCCAGAGAGAGACCTTCCCCTCTAGTGATCCGGCTATGACCTAGGGGTCCTGCTCCCTCCATCCCACATGTTGAGGTGAGATCGAGCTCCCCTGCTCGACCCTCTATCTTAGCTGTGGTTCAGTAGGAGTGGCGACCCCACAACATCGTGGTCGCACCACCACCACCACCATCAGAGCTAGTGGCAGCGATAGTTGCAGAAGGGGAAGGGGATAGTTTTATAGTTCCCATGATAGTAGATCTCCCCAGGGACACCATGTCATCGATGAGCAGTCATGAGCATATCTTTTCTAGTGAGCATGACCCTCCCAGAGCAAGCACTCCAGTGACAGATAGTGTTAGATGTAGCTCCATCATTGAGCACAGTCCCTCTACTGGTCAGCAGCGTGTGTTTGTACCGACACAGTTAGACCACTCCTTAGATGACATTTTAACACAATACTTTGCCAATAAGAGGGAAATCTTAGGCAGTGATTGCACAGACTCAGAGAATGAGAGGGTAGGCTTTGATCCTAATGAGGATGACCTTCTTGAGGATTCGGCTGAGGTCTGCATGGTCGATACTAGGAGCTCCCTCCATATAGATCAGGATAGTCAGGAAGGTGTTGTAGTTGAAGAAGACGGTCATTCATTCAACCCAACACCTCTGTCAACAGCTTAAATAGAATGGTGATCAGATCAACCGTATGGAGAAGTGGATGTAAGATTTGTTAGCAGCCCTCCACACACTTCAAAATCAAGCCTCGGTCAGCTTATCGAGAAATAGTCATCTAGTCGGCTGTCTGATCAGCACTCTCTAGTAGATGACTGGTAGCTTTCATAGGAAGGTGGACAACACCTCCATGCATGAGAAAAACATTAAAACATGGTGGACAGTGAGGATGCATTGGCAAGCAGGTGGCTCATCCGTTAAGGTAGACCTATAGAATTTGATGTTGTCCAATATCTTATGGGTTTTGTGCCTCCTTCCTTCAAAATCTTTGATGGTAGTGAGAACCCTTCTTGACATTGCACACTTGAGTATTTGGAGCAGCCGGGATGCTCTTCTTTGATTGTTCATTAGATCCAGGCGTTGCATTTGATTGGTATGTCGAACCGCCCAACAGTTTGGTAAATACATTTGCTAAGTTGAAACACCTCTTCATCAAGAGGTTTGTTGAAGCTCAATAAAGGGTTACTGTAGGCAACCTCATTGTGACTAAGCAAAATTCAAATGAGTCCTTTGTTGATTACATTCTCAGGTGAAGAAACCTGAGTATGAAATGTGAACCATAGCCGTCTAAACAGCACGCCATTGAGATTCTCTTCAAAAATATCCATGACCTAGTTTCTTTCATGCTTAAGGGGTTTACAATCAAAATGTTCGAGAAGCTAATTAACAAGGCAATTAGTCTACAAGAGGAAGCCCGACAGTTGCCTTTCCATGACCAGTCAGCCAAGCCCAAACCTCAAAAGGCATTTGAGAAGAAGCCAGGGGTAGTCACAACAGTTGATAAGGGGAAGAAGCCAGCTAAGGTTTAGTTAGACAGGTCTCGAGCTCAGCAGTCTCCTCTACCACCTCCTTTACCACCACCTTGGTCGTCATACCGGCCACCTCAATTGTCACAATGGCCTCCACCGCCGCCTCCTCAGCAGTATCGTCATCAGCATCATTAACAACAATATTCCTATCCGCCACCAGGTAGCTATCATTTACTTACTCTTATTGATAAATTGAATAAACCTTATTCATTCAAGAGGAAGGTAGTCAAGAAGATATTTAAGAATCTCTTAAAGAAGCCTGATTTCCAGTTACCAGAGTCTAGAAGGTTGGAGGAAGTGGGCAAGAGTCATGATCTAAACTATTGCCCCTACCACCGCATGCTAGGACATGTCTTAGAAAATTGCTTTACCTTTAAGGACTAGCTTGAGCATAGTTACAAGTCGGGTGCCATTGTCATCCCTAAGGAATACCTACTAGAACAACCCTCTAGTTTTGTTAGGGTAATCCTTGGGGATACACGTGATCTTCTTAAGACAGAGGAAGGTTGGGATATATTCCTATCCCGAACCTCCAAGAAAATCATCTCTAAGATCAAAAAGTTACCCTTGCAGGTGCCTAAGGCAGCTCAAACCTCCAACTCTAAGGAAGATTTGCAAGCTGTTAAGGATAGCTTGAAGGAGGTAGAAGCCCAACAGCAGCAGCGATAGCCTCCACTTGCCCGGGATAGCAGAGTAGCACAACCACCGATCGAGTCCAGCACTCCTCCAACAATTCTAGCTATAGTTCCTCTAGCCAGCTCTTCTTTTAGTAGCCGTATTGTATAAGTCGAGGGGGGTGCCAAATTCCTCACTCCGCTTACTTTACTTGATTTCTATTTTGTACCTTCATCCAAATTTAAGAAATCAATGAAGCAAGCCGATTCCGGTTACATCTGTGCCACTTTTGATGATCATCCTAAGTTTATTACTTTAGATAGCTCTCAAGTCTAATCAATAATAACTCTAGTTTTGATCATTCCTTTTTTGATTTATAAATGAATTTTTCATTCCTAAATCATTCGGGTTCTCCCATTGAGATTGATTTGGAGTCATCTAACTCCGATGATCCCATAGGAGAAACTGTAGGTGAACCTGATGAGTAGGTAGAACTTTCTACTAAACCATCTCACGAAGTCACTGAAGGCAACCTCCACAGTGGCAAAGTTCTACCTCCTAGGGTGGCACCTCAGGATAAGGGTAAATAAGTCAAGGGTTCTAGTGATCAAGAAGCCCCTCCATAGGATGCACCACCTTTGGATATGCTTGTAGAGGACCAGCCCAGAGTTTACTATAATGTCCTCGCTCACCTGAGAAAGTTGCTAGCTAAGCTAAGCATATATGATGCCCTTGTCTTATCCAAAGAGATGAGGGAGTCATTATTGACCTCATTTTTAGAATTAACTCTTAACCTCTCCATCTTAGACATAGGACTCATCTTAGACATTAAGAGTTTCTTAGTCTTAAGACACTTCTAGTGATTAGATGAACACTTAACCTAACCCTAGAGACTTAGAAGAGTTAGCCATAGGAAGAGGCCATGACTTAGGAGTGTTAGGAAAACTTGCCTACCCTATAGTTTGAACTAAATCGTTACTTCCTTCTTTCAAGTCAAACTTCAAACTCAAATCAACTTCAAACCCAAATCAACTTCAAATTCAAACCAACTCCAAATTCAAATCAACTTCAAATCCAAATCAACTTCAAACTCAAATCAACTTCAAATTCAAATCAATTCTCAATCAAATCTTAAATCAATTTCAATTTAGTAGATTTTCTCAAACTCAAATCAACTTCAATTCCAAATCAAACATTAAATCAATTATAATGGATTTTTTCAAATCATGAATCAATTCCAAATGATTGAAATCCATGATCAATTCTAAATCCAAAATCCTTCCTAAGCCCTCTAAAATCTTATGGACTTAGCTCAAATAAAATCCAAATCATTCCAAATTCAAAATATTTTCTCATTACCCATTTATATTCTCATTTATATTCACAAATATAAATGAAATATAAATTCAAATACCCAAAACCAAATTCAAAACTCAAATCCAAATCTAATCAAAGTCCAACCTAAACTCTTTTAAGTGAAATTCTTGAACTTAACCAAATCATTCTCAAATCAATTCAAACCATTGGATTTTCTCTTCAAACAATCAATCCTTCAATCACAAACCAAATTCAATTATCAAACCAAAACTAAAATCAAAACTCAAACCCAAATCAAACCCATGTTCATCCTTCGAACTTGAAATTATCAAATAAATCAAAACCCATTTGACTCCAAATCACTTGCAATTGGATTTATATTTCAATCATAAGTCCATATGTGAGTTCAACCAAACTTGAATCAAGCCTTGATCAAGCCAATTGACCCACTTAGGCTCACTTGACCCAAAGTGACGTAAAGCATCTTTTTAAGCTAAATTCTAATTCTACCCAAATTGGATTGAACTAAGTCCATCTAAGCCTCACGTTATGAGCAACAATCATCATAAGATGATCAATCACTCAAATTGGGTCAAACCAAGTCAAACTTAACCTTTAACCAAGTTAACACTTGACCCAAATGAAACTTAAACTAGCCAAAATCCACCATTGGCCAAATTGATTGAAACCATTTATCAAAATCAATTCATGATCAATGATTGAACTTGACCAAGTCATCATTTGAGCCAAACCTAGCCCAATTGGCCACTTGACCCAAGTTGACCTAAAAAGTTAAAATATGTCAAATCTTGATCTAAGCCAAATTGATTGCAACCAATGGGCCAAATTCATTCTAAATCACTTATTGAACTTGACCAAGCCTCAATTGGCCAACTAGACCCAACCTAGCCCAATTGACTATGAACCCAACTTGACCTAAAAGGTCAAATCAACTTGAAATGTAATTAAATTAAAATTGATTGAAACCAAAGCTTGTAAAATATTTTAAATGATCAACCAAGCCTAAACTAACCCATGACCTAACCTAATTGGGTCAAATGGGTCAAATTGGTCAATTTGACCCATTTGGCCTAAGTGAATTCAAATGATCCAAAACCAAATACAAATCAAATTGAACCAAACCAATAATAAAAAAATATTTCAAATGGTCATATGAACTTAACCCAACCCTAGGTTTGACCAAATTTGACCAATTGATCAACTTTATCCAAGTTGACCCATTTTGACCTAAGTAGGTCAACTTGAGCCAAATCATATCAAATGAACTTCAAATTCATTGAAAATTGGCACAACCCATTTTTCAATCATATCAAATCTGCCTAAATCAAAATCAAAGCCAAATGATCATTTTTCCCTTGGGTCAAAGGGTAACCTATGGCCAAATCCACTTGGAATTTGGTCAAATCCTTTTCATGGCCACTTGACATCCTCCTAGTGGACCATTTGGATACCAAGAAAGGTGGTGCACATGACCCAATGGGTTTGAGTGAGCCAAACCCAACCCAAGGCCAAAATCAACCACTCCACTCAAAGTTCTCCACATGGATCACCTCCCACACTCATTTTAAACCATGTGCACCTCCACACTCCATTCCCTTGCCAAAACCAAACAACATGGCCCTCCTAACAACCTAAACTACCAATTCCATCCCATTAATTTGATCAAAATGATAAGAAGACTCTCGACCATTCGATTTAAGTAGAGGGAGATATACTTCCCCTCATTCCAATTCAATTCATGACTATTGCATTCGATTGAGCTCAGAGGATCAAAGGCAAGCACCCTCAAGCTTCCCTAAGCATTCCTAAGCTCATTCAATTTCTCTCTTCTCGATTTTTCTTAAGCCAAAAATAGGGGAGGTAGGAGAAATTTCCAACTAACTCATCACTCCACCAAAGTCTAATTTCTCTTGCAAGCACCATCAAGGAGGCAAGTTGAGCTTATCCAAAGCTTCTCCCAAGTCTCCAAGCCACGGGAAGCCTCACCTAGACCAAAGCCGCAAGCCATTGAAGTAAGCTTTGGTCAATTGGAAGACCACTGCAAATTGAAGCTTGAAACCTTCAATAGGGCTTCATCTCCACTAAACGAAGCTACCTTAATGGTTGGAAGCACTGGTGATAGCCTCCGACGAGGTATGAATCAAAACCGAGCTTAGGTTAAAAATTCTTTGGTCCTTTCTGAAGGGAATTTTAATCCCATCGAATTTCCACCATTAGATCTTCTTGTCTATGATCCTGGATGGTGTGGGTTAAATCCTAGCCTTATCCGAGTTCAAGTGAGCTCGGATCAAGCCATGGAGGATGGATAATCTCCGTATCCCGCAGGGAAAGGTAGGGACGTATCATGGACCATCCATCCCTCTTGTTTTGGATAGACGACCCTGATTAATTCACATAGATCCATTGATTTTATTCCTTTATAACCGCGGGTTTGATCCTGACCATCCAATCCTTGTCGGACGGCCTAGGAGAAAGCACGTAGCACCGTCGGCTTACACGACAACCAATTTGACAACTTAAATAACCAATCCCGTGACGCCATATGGAAAGTGCATGCCACATCAGCAGTCCACGTTGCGTCGATGGGATTAGTTATATAATTAGGGCTAATTAATTACCCCTTAATCACTAAAACTTCATAAATTCATAATTAAATATAGAAAAAATTAAAAAAATATAAATGAGGGCTCATTTTAAAGATAATTCAATGAAATTATATAAAATTATTTCTTATTGATTTTGAACAGTGAATTTTCCTTAATTAGGGTTTAATTAAAAATTGAATTACCTTAATTACTCCCTTATTATTTTATTAATTAATTACAAACTTCTCAGGCATGTTTAGGGGGGTGACTTCTGCCTCTCATAATATTTTTGGAATTTATTAATGAGTTAATTAGGAAAATTAATTAATGAATTTTTAATCAATCTCTTAATGTAATTAGAAGTAATTAAGCATGTGAAAAGTGATTTAATCACTTAATTGGGATAATTAAACTTTGTTTAAGTGAACAGGTTTATGGAATGGGTTTGGGGTATTTTCCCTAAGTTATTTCCTAAACCTCTTTTGTTTCTTAATCCAAACATAATTAAGGACTAATCCACTAATGACCTACTTAATTCTTAATCAAATTTTCAAAATCAATTTGAACTTGATCAATTTCTTGCTGGGTAGATATTTATGTGTTCAATAACCTAAGTGGCTTCAAAGAAATTTATTTCTAACTCACATGTGTGAGAAGGTTATGAAAGTACTTAATTAAACTCTTTGACTTAATTAATCAATAATTTTGAGCCAATTGCATTAGGCCCTTTCTTTCCTAGGTGCATTGCTGATTTAAATTCTATGTGGATGCATATCATATGTTAGCTCATAATTGTTAGGTTAATTATGTTAAAGTGGTGTAGGTAAGAGGTAATTAATGGACTTAACTTACACCTTAACCTAAACAAAATATAAAATCAATTTAATGGTTCTAAAAATTAACTTAAATTAATCCACACATGGGGGAAATGGGTTAGGACCAACAAACTATTTTCACATTTCTTAAATCAAATCAAAATAAAAAAAAATAAAAATAAAAATAAAAATAAAAATCTCTTTAAGAAATGTTAATTCTCTTTAAATGATCTTATTTTATAGGATTATTTTTAGGAATTAATTAAGGTGAATGGAATCATATTCTTACATCACTTTATCTCTTTCCAAGCATGTTAAATGTTGTGTGCTATGTGAAAATCATGCATTCATACCTTTTGAAAAGTTAAGATAAATGAAATGTTTCCTTATTGTCAACTTGTATGGTTTGGCTAAAGTAAGAATATGAGTGGCTATTATCACTATTAAATCAAAAATTATTTCAAAACCTATAAATCAAAGATCATAAATGATGGCATGCTACTTATAAATACTTATAATAAGCTTGCATGTGGTTATAATATAAAATGTGCTATGTGATCTTCTTCTCTTTTCTTAACATAGATTTGAATAGCATTTGAAAAGTGTATAGTTCATTTGAAAAGAACACAACACTTGCTTAAATCCATTTCTATCCACTTTTATGTGATGACTAAAGAAGGATCTTCACATCTACATATGTAAATTACTTAGCCAAAATAAACAAAGAAATAAATTTTTTTTGCATGATTCTTCATCCATTTGTTTTCTTTTTGTACATGCACATGTATTTAAGAAAAGTGGTATATTAGTGTGGACATCCCGGGATTGTGAGGCTTTAAGTAGCCCTAAGAAGATCTTGTACCTTATACCCTTGGTATAGAAAATAATGACGCCATACTCACTTATGTTTTTCATACATATAAATGTGCATTTGATTAATGGATAATAGAATCCCTCTCTTTTCTACTTAACAAAATCATGCATCATAAAAATTTCCAAATTTTCTTAAGCAATATCTTTTAGCATTCATTATTAAGGTGTGCTAAATATTTGCATTACATGTATTTATATGCTTAGGATCATTTTATATGCATGATGCACATGTTGGAAAGAAATAAATGATTGTGTGTTTTGTGATAGTAATTCACTTTAATTAATCTTGAAATGCCTTTCTTATTGAATAGGTTTATTTAGAAAATCTAAACTTAGGATTAATTAAATACATAATAAAACATTCACTAAAGAAAAAAAAATTACTAATGAATCTACCTTAGAAATTAGGTAGGAGGAAAGAGAAGTTCTCTTCTCTTTTCCTCTCTTTACAACACTTAGTAATTAAGTGTAGGTTCATTCAAACCAAATCAAATCATCAAATAAAATTAACAAATCAACTAAATCACTTAAATGAAACCACCCTCTAAGTTGAATCCTTCACACTTAGAAAATTTTAACCTTAAAGCCTAGCTAAGACATGCCACACAAGCCTTAAATGGCACACATTAGGCTAAGTCACCATTTCTAGCTCTATGTTAGGATGATGTATGGTTTGATGCCTGATTTTATTTTGTGATGTAATATTTTAGTCTGGATGTTAGGGTGCATGTGCGTAGACTGGATGATAGGATGATCTTAGTCTAATCATTATCTTCTACAGGAGATTGTGCTTAAGGGATGCTGTAATAAAAATAATAAATTCTTTTGCTGTGCAAGTTGCTTATACCCCTAAGCTTAATCCAAATTAGGACAGGTGGACTTGGTTACTCATATAAGGCCCTAAGTCTAATTTATTCATATACATGCTTGGGATTGTGTGGTATGTTTAGCTAATCTTTATTTTACCGATTTTAGTTAGATTTTACATTTCCCCCTTTCATGTAATTTTACAATTAAGATTTAAAATTAATGTTATGGGGGATTAGGATACACATTGGTCATAAGACTATGTCTTATGCACCATGTGAAGCCTTGGAGCAACCACATCCCAACCAACCAAAAGAAGAAAGAAGAAAGAAGAAAGAAGAAGAAAGAAAGAAGAAAGAAAGAAGAAAAAGAAGAAAGGAAGAATGAAGACCCCCATAACATGAATTCTTTTTTTTATAATTAATTCATTTGTAATAGGTTGTATAAGGGTAGAGCTGTACCCATTTCTTTTTTTTTTTGAGTTTGTGGTGGAGCGACCACAAAGGCCTTTATTCTTTTTTGTAGCTTTATAAATTGTTTGATGTTTGTTTAGCTTGTGCATTAAGATGACATATTTTTCTAGTTTCTTTCTTGCTTTGATGAATGACATGGATGCGATTAGGCTCTTAGGAAAAATAAATTTTTCTATCAATTAATCAACTCAAAATTAAAATTAACAACTCATAACCTCACTAAAGCCTAGGTTATAAATCAAGATAAAAGATTTAGCAACCCTTAGTTGGATGTTGTATGTCTCACATCATGCATAAAGCATCTTGCTTCACTCTTGCTTATGGAGGGCTTTTTCCTTTAGAGAACTTGGCTTGACCTTTGAGAGCCATGGTAGAAACACACCTCCTTGTTGATTTTGGCCCATAACCAATTTCTCATGCATTAGGCATATGAATCCCATAGCCTGTGTCAAATAAATTGTCCAAAAAAAAATAAAATATAACAAAATTTGCATTAGATTTAAGTCATTATTCATGCTCTACATGATCTAGTCTCTTAGGAGTGTGTTTAAGGACTTAGTCTCTTTCTAAATAAACAACTAGCTATCTTGCAAAGCATATGACTTGCCTATATGTATTTAAAATCATAGGAGGAGTTAGTTGGCACCCCATAATTGTGGTTATCCTCTTTAACCATATACCATTTAGTTCGTTGGCCATCACCAAAGCTTCCTAGATTTAGGTTCAGAGGTTGCTACTTCTCTTTATGGGTACAAGCATAGATCCTCACCTCTTAGGCATTTCCACGATCTTGTGTTGTGGAATTGTAAGACCTAGATTTTTAATAAAAATTCAACTCAAACAAATAAATCACTTCAATTTCAAAAATATAAAGCCCAACCATAGGATAGTTTGAGATGCTTACTAGGTTTCTAGTATGAGCATCCCCTACTTATCTCCCTTTGGTTTTGATAATAACTCCTCCTTTGATCAATCCACTTGATCTTCTAAAATAACTAATTGATAGTCTATCTTTGAAATCTTTGGAGACAATGATTATTTACCTTAATCAAGAGTATTCTTAAGAAATCTCATTCCTTAAGATGTAATTAACTATGGGGGCTTGCCTCCATAAAGAACTTAATGAACCCGGTTTAAAATAAATCATACTTTACTTTTCCATATAATGTAGGGGAAGAATATTTTTTACATCTGAAGACCCATAGTCCTTAGGAGTCCTCATTAGGTGATTATGTCCATTGCAGTATGGTAACTTTTGTCTCTCGAGATAGTACATTATTCCTCAATGTCATACTCGATCACCCTAATGAGAACATCTGCGGATTTATGTGATGTCCAAACAAGAAATGTTATTATTTTTGTCTTCATTTATTTTCTCCAAAAGATAGATGAAGATAAGAAAAATAAATAAAAATTCACCATAGATTTTTTTGGTGACTTCGCTGGGGATTGTTCCTCTCAACATCTTTAGTAAATGATCGTTGTCTCCAAGTATCGATAATGGATTTATAGTTTGTATGAGTCTGAGATTATCATTCTTTTCCATTGGCACTTAGATTATTTCATCCTTAAGCTAAGCTAGCCAACATTATTTAGGTTTTAGGATCTCACTCCATGTGGGTCTTGAAACCCCTATTGGGTTACCCAATAGATGAAAATAAATTTTTTTTTTAATAAAAAGAAATAACTAAAGACTTCCTCTTACCATTTATTAGGTAAAGGTTCATTCAAAAAAAAAAAAAAGAAAAATAAATCCTTTATAAAAAAAATAAATATTTTAATTTTTCTAAATCAACCTTATATAATAATCTTCATGATTATTATATGTAGGATCATTTCAAAAATCAAAAGTTAAAACAATCATCCTTTTCAAAAAGCATAAATGAACATCTTCATTCAATTTTATTGAATGAAGATTTCATTTTTAATTCAAAATCAACAAACATTTTTTTTAAAAAGCACAAATGAACATCCTCATTCAATTTATTGACTGAAGATTTCATTTTTAAAACAAAATCAATAATTATCTTTTCAAAAATAAATTAACAATCAATTTTTTCAAAAATAAAAATTAACAATCATCTTTTCAAAAATAAAATCAACAGTCATATTTTCAAAATAAAACACACAATCATCTTTTCAAAAATAAAATCAAAAATCACATTTCCAAAAGCACAAATGAACATCCTAATTCAATTTATTGAATGAAGATTTCATTTCAAATAAAAAATCAACAATCATCTTTTCAAAAATAAAATCAACAATCATCTTTTCAAAAATAAAATCAACAATCATCTTTTCAAAAGAAAAATCAACAATCTGCTTTTCAAAAAAAAAAAAAAAATCTTTTCAAAAACAAAATTAACAATCACTTTTTTAAAAAGCACATATTTGAAAATGAACATCCTCTTTCAATATACCCAAATTTATTGGAAGAAGATTTCATTTCCAAATAAAATCAAATCATAACATTGAAATTCCACTCAACACATCCCACATGTGTTAAGTTAGAATTTCTTTCTTTTTCAAAAAGTAATAATCACACACAAAACAAAATTTCATTTTTGAAAAATAAAACATAATTGACTCCCATTTGACATACCCAAATTTGTCAAATGAGAATTAAATTTTTCAAAATAAATTTGGATTATTCATTTAACATACCCATATTTTCTAAGTGAAGATCTTCTTTTCAAAAATCAAAATTAAAAATCACAAATCAAAATAAATTTGGATTCTTTATTTAGCGTACCCAAATTTGCTAAGTGAAGAACCTCTTTTTAAAAATTAAAATAAAAAATCACAAATCAAACCAAATTTGGATTCTTCATTTAGCATACCCAAATTTGCTAAGTGAAGATCCTCTTTCAAAATCAAATAAAAATCATAAATCACATTTGGATTCTTCATTTAGCATACGCAAATTTGCTAAGTGAAGATCCTCTTTTCAAAAATCACAAATCAAAACACATTTGAATCTTTTATTTAGCATACCAAATTTGCTATGTGAAGATCCTCTTTTCAAAAATAAAAAATTAAACAACATTTTGATCTTTCATTTAGCATACCCAAACTTTCTAAGTGAAGATCCTCTTTTCAAAAAAAATTAAAACACATTTGGATCCTTCATTTAACATACCCAAATTTGCTAAGTGAAGATCCTCTTTTCTAAAATCAAAACATCAAAACATGAAACACATTTGGATATTTGATTTAGCATACCCAATTTTGCTAAGTGAAGATCCTCTTTTCAAAAATCAAAATTCAAACACATTTGGATCTTTCATTTAGCATACCCAAATTTTCTAAGTGAAGATCCTCTTTTCAAAATCAAAAATAAAAAATCAAACACACTTGGATCCTTCATTTAACATACCCAAATTTGCTAAGTGAAGATATTCCTTTCAAAAAATCAAAATAAAAACAAGCCTTTGGACTTTATTTAGCATACACAAATTTGCTAAGTAAAGATTCCATTTCCAAATTCACATGATTCACAAACAAACAAAAGAAAAAGAAAATTATTTTCAAATAACTCATTTAGTATACCCAAATTTGCTAAATGAGTAAAACCCAAACAAAATGACCCTTTATTTTAACATGCTCAAATTTGTTAAATAAAGGGTCCCCAAACAACAAAAATCAAAATCAAATATGGACCAATGGAAGCACCAATCTCTTCAAAATATTTAAACCCATTTTTAACATACACAAATTTGTTGAAAATAGATTCTAAATTCAAAAAATCTCTTCAATTCTAAATTCAAAAATCTCTTCTAAAATCAAAGAGCCCCACTTAACATATTCAAATTATTGAGTGTGGGTTCAAATTCTAAAACAAATTAAAGCAAAAAATCTTATTCGAGTTAATTTTCAAACATTGCAGACTTTCAACTCAGTTTCAGTCAATTTTTAGTTTAGTTCAGTTCAGTTCTAATGGAAGCTCATAAGTATATGTTTACTTTTCCTTTTGGAATGGATTTGGCATTGGATTGGGCTCCCATGACTTTGCCCTCATTCATTTTGGTTTGAGGGGCTAGGATCACTTGTGAGGGGACCACCCTCACAACCAAGCAGGAGTGTGGTGACTGGGTAGAAGCCGGTCATCCATGTTGAGATGCCGTCAGATTCATAGTTTCCCTCACTGAAGAGGAAGGCTATGGCAGTTCGCAGCAGTTGCAGTTTCAGTGCCAGTTCGTTTAGTGGTTCCCATTTCTATCCCAATATGGGCTAGCACCCACTCGTTGGCTTCTTCCAAGGGGAAGGTTCCCCTATCTTCAGGGATAGTCTCCCCTACCTATGAGGTAGGTCTAGTTCCCATACCGCTCTTTCCAGCAGGACCTAACACCATAACATATGCTGCAAGATTAAGCGACATCATGTGTGCTTTGCCAAAGAGATGGAGGCAGCTACTCAGTCAGCAGTAGAGGAGTTACCCAGGATAGTCTCTCCTCCAATCATAGAGAACAAGTTTCACCCCCTCTCTAGTTCCAATGGAGAGGAAGATATTAGGAGGATCTCAGTTTTACCTCCACCTGCAGTACATTTTGAGGCTTTTACGAATGGAGAAGGTCATATGCTACCTTAGATTTCTCTAGTTGGCGGAGCTTACGGATGATCAGAGTCTGGGGCTCAATTTGATTTAGGTTCTGTCATCCCTCAGTGTTGGAGCACATCGGCGGGGAGATGGCTAGGAGGCCGTGTGTCGGTACATGACCAATAGAGAGAGAGAGACATAGGTACGAGCCTCAACCCTCATGGACTTTCTTGATCGGCGTGCTACCTGCATAGCATCATACTACCCACCACATGAGAGGAGCTTATCATTTGGTGGTGCTACCGCACTACATGAGGAGAGGAGCTCTGCGAGAGAGTTGGTGGTGCCTCCACCACATCGCTCTACTCCATGCCCACCATCTCCAGTATAAGTTCCATCATCCATAGTTCTAGCTAAAGCCATGAAGGCTGCATCCGGGGAAAAGAGAGCCTCACTGGTGATCCGACTATGGCCAAAAGATCCCATTCCATCTACACTGCCAACTGAGGCGAGGCCGAGCTCTCCTGCTCGACCTCCTGCTTCAGTTGTGGTGAAGAGGGAGTGACCACGAAGCATTGTAGTCATGCCATCAGCACCATCACCACAGCTGAGCATGGAGATAGCAATAGCAGAGGGACAAGGAGACATTCCCATTGCCTCCATGGCCATAGATCCTCCTAGGAGTACCACTCCACCCAGATCTAGTGACAGTTAGGAACATCTATCCTTTAGTGAGTATAGTCCTCATAAGTTTAGCTCTCCAGCAGTAGGGGAGGTTAGATGTCTCTCTATTGATGACAATGATCCTACTACCGGTTAGCCTCAATCTTTTGTATCTACATAGTCGGACCATTCCCTAGATGATATTGTAGCACAGTTTCTTGTGGAAAAGTAAAAATTTTAGGATATGCCTGGTATGATTTAGAAGAGGAGAAGTTTAGTTTTGATCCTAATGAAGATGATATGTTAGAGGACTCAGCTGAGGTGCATATGGTAGATACCAGGGGTTCCCTTCTTCATGATTAGAAGAGTTTGGAAGGTGCTATGACCGAGTAGGAAGATACAGCCTACTCGACCCAACACCTCCTTCAACAACTAAAATAAAAGGATGAACAAATAGATAGGATGGGAAAGAGGCTTGAAGACTTGCTAGCAATAGTTTTGGCACTTCAGAACCAAGTCCCAATAGTGCATTCTACTATTCCAGAGACCAATCAGCTAGAGTTGTTGCATGTCTTGGATCAAGCCAAGACTTCACCTCTAAAAAGCAGGGCATCACTAGCTTGTATAGGAAGGTAGTGGATAGTACCTCCATACAAGAAAAGGATATTAAACTCATGGTTGAGCAGCAAGTGAGAGAAGCATTGGTGCAAGCCTGAGGAGGATCATCTGTTCCAAAGGGTAGACCCTACCCAAAGGAATTTGATGCCATCCAATATCCTAAGGGTTTTGTGCCACCTTCTTTCAAGAGCTTTGATGGCAATGGGAACCCACGGTAGCACATATCGCACTTCAGGGCCAACTATTGTAATGCTGGTGGAAGCGATGCTCTACTATTCTATCTTTTTGTCAATAGTTTAGCAGACATAGCCTTTGATTGGTATGTTGAACTCCCCAATAGTTTAGTGAAGATTTTTACTGAGTTGGAGCAACTCTTCATCAAGAGGTTAGTTGGAGCTCTGCAAAGGGTGACTGCAGGTGATCTTGTTGTGGCTCAACAACACCCTGGTGAGTCCCTCATTGATTATATTTTTAGATAATATAATTTGAGTAAGAAATGAGAACCACAACTGTCTGAATAGTACACCATTGAAATTCTACTAAAGAATATTCATTGCCTGGTCACCTTCATGCTTTAAAGGTTTTACCATCAAGATATTTGATAAGCTAATCAACAAGGTGGCTAGCTTATAAGGAAAAGCCAAATAGTTGCCTTTTCTGGATCAAATATCAAAGCCAAAGCCATAGAAAGCTTATGAGAAGAAGCCATGGGTAGTAGCAGTGTTGGAAAAGGGGAAGCAACTGGCTAGAGATCAGCATGAGAGACCTCGTGCTCCACAACCATCACTTCCATCTCCTCTACCACCATCGAGGCCATCTACCG
Source organism: Cymbidium sinense (assembly GCA_021442155.1). Classification (NCBI taxonomy): domain Eukaryota; kingdom Viridiplantae; phylum Streptophyta; class Magnoliopsida; order Asparagales; family Orchidaceae; genus Cymbidium; species Cymbidium sinense. Next base: position 295,269,245 of record CM038215.1, read on the forward strand.
CCACACAGCCTCCATGGCCTTAGCCTCCTCCTCGATATCTCACAGTGTACACATACCCGGTAGTTAACATCCACCTACTCTTTTAGATAAACTAAATAAACCTTATTCATTTAAGAGGGTGGTAATCAAAATCTTTAAGAACCTCTTATAGAAACCTAATTTTTAGCTACTCAAGCCTAGGAAGTCGGAGGAAGTGGGCAGGAGCAATGATCCTAACTTTTGCCCCTACCACCGTATGCTAGGCCATGTTTTGGAGGATTGCTTTACATTCCAGGACTGGATTGAGCATAACTACAAGATAGGTACCATAGTTATCCCAAAGGAATACTTAGTGGAACAACCATCTAGTTCAGTTAGAGTAATCCTTGGGGATACCTACGATCCTCTCAAAACCAAAGAAGGTTGAGATATCTCCTTATCCCGAGCCTCTAAAAAGATTATTTCAAAAATCAAGAAAATTTCCTTGTAGGTGCCTGGGGTAGCTCAAACCTCCAACATCAAGGAAGATTTGTAAGTTGCCAAACACAACTTGGGGAAAGTGGGAGCTCTGACCACACCCACCAGGGACCAAGTAGCACAACCACCGTCGAGACCTCCATTCCCTATTCTACTACTTCAGTGACACTTCTACTTCAGCTAGCTCTTCTTCTAGTAAACATCTTGTATTGGTGGATGAGGGCATCAAATCCCTCACCCCTCTTACTTTACTAGATTTCTACTATATTCCTCTTTCTAAATCTAAAAAATTAAGGAATAAAGCTAGTTTGAATTACAACTGTGTCACTTCTGATGGGTTGTCTAATTCTACTCTTATCGAAAACTCTCCAAGTATAAATAATAATTATAACAACTCTGATCTTCCTCTTTCTGATTTAGAGTTGGACTTTCCTTCTGAATAATACGGGTTTACCTCTTGAGATAGACTTGGAATCATCTGATTATGAGGGTCCTATAGGAGAAGCTGTAGGTGAGCCTGACAAGTAGGTAGAATCTTCCACTAACCTGCCACAAGAGATCATCGAAGTCAACCTCTATAGTGGCAAGATTCTACCTCTTAGCGCAACACCTTAAGATAAGGGGGAACAAGTCATTGGTTTTCATGATTGAGAAGCCCCTCCACAGGATGCTCCACCCATGGATATGCTTATGGAGGATTAGCCCAGAGTTGATTACGATGTCCTCACTCACCTAAGAAAGTTTCCAGCTAAACTAAGCATATATGATGCCCTTGTCTTATCTAAAGAGATGAGGGAATCATTAATCAAGGCTCTTCTTGATTCAGAGATATGCTTAGCTCAACTGATTGCTATTGGAGAGGAGGCACATTATTGAAGTCACTTTCGATGAATACCTTCTTGGAGGACATGGAGCACAACCATCCCCTACATTATGATATGCGGTGACTTTGAGGGTTCTTGATCCAGTGCATGACACATTATGAGTCTAAAGACCCTTGCTACTTGAGGATTGACATCTCTACACTCAGGAGATTGATGATGTTGAGAGGATTCAATGAACATGGAGAGAGCTTTAGGTTCCATAGTGTTACCTTTGGAAATAGAAGCTATAAGATTCTATATCGGCCATTAACATTCATTACTTTGCGGTAGGCCTTGGATACATTAAAGGAGATGAAAAGCCATTTTCAGTTAGAGAGGTTGAGATATATGAAGATGTGACCTACAATCTACCTCAAAACACCTTTTCTCATGAACTTGGTCAAAATTCAAATGTAAAAGAAAAAGAAAAATGAAAAGAGCGAAAAGGATATCAAGGAAGAAGAGCATGTCACATTCCACCCGTTCATTCCACCATATGGACATATGGGTAGGATGACTTAATCTCCACCGAGATAAAGGGCTGAGGTAGTTCAGAGGTGGAAGACCCCTGGGCAACCAAGGGGTTATGTTCTAGTTCATAGAGTACCCTACTATTCACATAGACTTGGAATCTAGCTTGAGGATGAGTCTAATGTGATTAGCATACCAACCCTCTGTGGGTTTCATTGGAGGTGACACTCGAGCAGACATGACCAGCCTCCAAGCAAAGCATGAATGTATTCGAATCAAGTTTATGTGAAACTATTAGGCAGCAGTTAGGAACCTTAGCTCTAACCTCACTTTCCTCTCAAAAAGTTGAAGGCTTAGTAGTTAAGGAAGCCCCTCAATCTTCCAGGGATGTTAAGTCAAAGAGATTCCTATTGGGATAATCATCCTCAAGTCCAGAAACTGATGTAGGACTTGAGGATAATTTATATTTAAAATTAATGAAATTAGCTTTTGATTGATACTCCCCTTGTGCTCTTAATCATGAAAAGAAGGGTTTGATTCCTTATGCATGGTCCAAGCATAGGTTAGAGTACTTCAAAATGTTGTGGAATAATAGAGGCATGGATGCACAATCAAGATCAGGACTAAGATTCGGTACAATGGGTCCAGTCGATGATGATGACTATTGCTTAGTTATCACCAATCATCTGGAGTATGTTAGTCCACACTAGCTCTTATGAGGATGTGTGTTTAGAAACTTTAGATGATATAGATGATCTACAAATCAAAGATGCACTGCCAGAATTTGAAGAAGAGATCCATTCAATAGTTAACAAGCTTAAAGAAATTAACCTCAGGATAGAAGAAAATCCATGCCCGACATACATCAGCACTTTGCTGAATGAAGAAGAAACCAATGACTTAGTTAGGCTATTGATTAAGTTTAAGGACTTCTTTGCATAGAGCTATGAAAAGATGCCCAGATTATCTCCTGACGTAGCAGTCCACAAACTAGCAATAAATCCTAATGCTAACCATATCAAGCAAGCTCCTAGATGCATACGATTAAAAATCAAACAACAGGTCATTTCTGAAGTCAAGAAACTGATCGATGCTTGTTTCATCAGGAAAGAAAAATACCCCACGGTTAGCCGGTGTCATCGGTTAAGAAAAGAATGGCCAAATTCATATGCGTGATTTGGGGACTTAAATAAGGCATGTCCTAAGGATGAGTTTCCTCTTTCTATACTAGAATTAATGGTGGAAATCACCTCATCTCATGTAGTATTCTCCTTCATGGATGGGTCATCTAGCTACAACCAAATCAAGATGGCCCGAGGATGAAAGAAACACTACTTTTGAACCTCGATCAAAATCTATTATTATAAGGTCATGCCTTTCGGCCTTAAAAATGCTGGTGCTACATACCAATGGGCCATGACTCAGATCTTCAACAAACTCATTCATCATCAAGTTGAGTGCTATGTTGATGATCTAGTAGTCAAAAGCAAAGAAAAGGAAGACCATCTCTTTGACTTGAGAGTAGTTTTGAATGGTTAAGACAATATAACCTCAAAATGAATTCCTTGAAGTGTGCATTCGAAGTAGCTTCAGGGAAGTTCCTTGGGTTTGTTGTCTGACACCAGGGAATATAAATATATCCAAAAAATATCAAAGCTATCTTAGAAATACTACCACCCAAAAGTTTAACTCAACTCAGATCTTTCCAAGGGTAGTTGGCATATCTAAGATGCTTTATCCCCAATCTATCAAGAAGATGCAAGCCATTTTTAGCACTTGTCAAAAAGGATGCCAAGTTCAAGTGGGATGACAAGTGCCAGCATTCCTTTGAAGATATCAAGCAGTATTTGGTGAAGCCACCAGTTCTAGTAGCCTATCTCGTGGCCACTCATCCTCTACTGCATTGGATGACTCCCTTGGCTTTGTTGGCCCAAGCCAAGATGAAGGGAAGGAGAGTTCTCTACTACCTCGACCATCGTTTGATCCTCCTACCCTATTGAAACATTTCCTTGCTTTAATCTTTGCATCCCAAAAGCTATGACACTATATGCTTTCTCATAAGTGAACTTGATTTCAGAATCAATCCACTGTATCTCATGACATGGGCTATCCGGTTGTGCATTGGTCCATGATTCTCTCAGTTGATATCACATTCATACCCCTCTGCGTGAAAGGATAAGCACTAGTAGATTTCTTAGCACACCCACTACTGCGATTCCTTAGTGATGATCTCCCTGATGAAAAATCATGAACTTAGGGGAGGTTGACAATCATCGTTGGGAGATATATTTTGATGGTACAACTTCCTTTCACAAAGGAGATGAACCACAATCTACTCTTCCAGGAAAGGCAGTGGTAGGAATAGTTCACATCTATGAGGATTCTCAGCTGGTCATCAACCAAATTGCTGGGTCCTACAAGGTTCTCAAACCTAAGCTTCATCAGTACCATGAGTATACCATGAAGCTGTTGGCCCAAATCCCTGAGGTCACCATCTACAAGGTCCCTCGAGGAGAAAACGCAATTGCAGATGCTTTGGCCAAACTTGCCAAAAAATTGACATGTCGGGAAGATGAGTTCATTTCAATAAGGGCCCAAAATAGACAAGTCCTATCTTTCATTGATGCTGAACTCGTTGAGAGACTTTCTCTTGAAGGGGAGGTTGCCATTGCCAACAAAGACGAGGAGCTAGATTGGAGGCAACCATTTATAGATTACTTGAACATCGGCAAACTACCTCAAGAGAAATGACAAACCCATCAGATGAAGCAGAGAGCTCTCCTATGATCTCATAGATGACACCTTGTATCGACGGTCTTTTGATCAAATGTGGTTACGCTATTTGGACAAACAAGAAGCCCGTAAGATTGTGCCTGAGGTACATTCAGGTCTTTGTGGAGCACATCAATCCAGTTCGGTGATGAAAGCAAAGATCAAAAGACTAGGATACTACTGGCCTTCGATGATTACAGATTGCATGAACGTGGCTATGAGATTCCATCAGTGTCAAGTACACGGTGTGGTCCTACATCAACCACCCAACATTCTACATCCTACATTAGCCTCATGGCCATTTGAGTGTTGGGGTACCAACATAGTGGGTCCTATCGATCCTCCTTCTTCAAGGGCCACGGTTCATCTTAGCTGCCACTTTTTTTGAAGTGGCAATCCCACTTAGAGAGGTCACAGCTCTGCATGTGCTCCAATTTTTAGGAACCATATCATATATAGGTTCGGGGTGCCTTGACAAATTATATCTGATAATCATACATTCAAGACCACCAAGATCAATAGCTTCGCCAGGAGACATAGTATAGATTGAAGATACTCCACCATCTATTACCCCAGGGCAAATGGCTTAGTAGAAGCATTCAAAAAAACTCTCATCTAGATACTAAAGAAGAAACTTGATGATAACAAATGATAGTGACATGAGCAGTTGGTTGTAGCCTTGTGGGCATACCATACCACATACAAAACTCCAACTCAATCTATCCCATTCTCCTTAATGTATGGGTTCAAAGCTCTTCTACTTTTAGAATTTCAACTCCCATCACTAAGGATAGCAATGGGTAGCAAGATCACTATAGAGCAGAATGCTAAGTTGCGGTTAGACGAGCTCGAAGGTTTGGAGGAGAGACGCCTACGAGCATGCAAGAATCTTGAGTTGTACAAGGCCAAAATGATTCAAGCTCACAACAAGCTGGTCCACCCTAGAACTTTTCAAGTAGGAGAGCTTGTCCTAGTTCTAAGGAGACCAATTGTTGCCCATCGAAAGATGGGAGACAAGTTTGAACCCACTTGGGAAGGCCCTTTTGTCATAAAAAAGGCCTACCAAGGAGGATCTTATCAGCTCATTGATTGTAAAGGGGAACACCCGATGCTTTCAATTAATGGGCTCTATTTGAAGAAATATTACCCATAAAAATATGTTTGAAAATAATTATCATCAAAAGAATAAATTTATATCCAATTAATCAAAATCTTCTCTTCTTTCGAAGCGTTGTTGGCTTATCTTGTGAATCCATCATGCCGTATTTAGGATAGGTGTAAGAGAACCCAAGAGGCATCCTATCCCTCTTTCACAACATGAGCACAATCAAACACAATTCCCAGTGCTACTAGAATATGTGTGAGAGAACCTAAGAGGCATCTATTTCGACTAGCATAACTAAGTTAGGTGTGAGAGAACCCAAGCGACATTCTTTCTTAGTGGGATCACAACTACCATTCATGGCACCATCTCATAAAATCCTCAGTGTGTTTAAGGATAGGTGTGAGAGAACTAGAGAGGCATCCTATTCCTTCTAACACAAGCACAAAAAACATAATTCTTTTATCTCGAGCTATTTTGATGTGGGAGCAACCCCCTGTGGCACTCACTCATTAGCTACTTTAGATCAGGCTAACATGCTACCATGCTAATATGTCACCCCAGTAGTCACTTGTCCGTCAGATGTGAGTCCCCACTTTCTTCTTGACTTGACCATTACAAACCAATGAGTGCCTTGTTAGTTTGGTAGGCTTCACTGTCCAGCCAGTAAACTACCTCATGGTGATTTTGTTTAAGAAGATGTGAGTCCTTGTGCTTTCTTCTTGAACTAACCATCATGTACTGACTAGGTCGAGTATATTTGAGGTTTAGGATAAGTCCCCCAGAGGCTCCTTTCCTCTTGACTACTCTTGAGTTGATTTAAGTACCCCAATGGAATTTACTTAGTAGTCGCCCTAGGTCGGATAACACCTATTGAGTCAAAGATAGACTATCCCAACAATTAATTCTGTTATAGGAGGAGGTGAGTCCCCGATGCTTTCTTCCTAGGCTAATTGTTGCAAACTGATGTGCACCTTAGGTTGGTTGATGTTCGCTATGCTAACAGCGACTCACCCGATGGATAGACCACTCTTGGCTGATGTGAGTCCCCACACTTTCTCCTTGAGTTGGCCACCAAATACCTATAGATATTATCTTCTCCAGGGCTTTGGATACAGTCCTTAGCGACCCTTTTTCCTGTGGGCACTCTACATGGATCATGTCCTTTGTGACCCCATTTAGACACTACTCGGGTTACTCTTGGATTGGACGATCTCCCTTTCTTAGTAGCCACCCCTGTGGCTGGAGAATTTGTTCAGCAGATGCATATACTCTCTTTTGGTTCAATAAATCTAAGATAGGTCTAGGCTGATATAAGCTTCTTCTCAGTATGATCTCTCGCAAACCAACAGGGTCCAAGATAAACAAACAAACCAAATAAACAAATAAATTTATTCTCTTGTGGATTAGAAATTCAAGCCCTTAGTGGCCCCTTTGCCAAATAGACATCCTATCTTTAGGGCAGTGTCAGCAAAACTCCCTGTAAGAATTGCCTGACTACGCTTGAGTTGAGATAAGTCCCCAGGTTAGCACTCTCTTCATAGTTGCCCTTAGGTCATGTTCAACCTATTTTTCCATAAGCAGTGCCCTGGTAGTCATTTCTCTTTGGAAGATATAAGTCTACTATACATTCTTTCTAGCATGACTATCGCAAACCGATGGGTAGCCCTAGGTCGGGTTGACATGTTACCTCACTAATGTGTCATGATTTTTTATTCAGAAAAGATGTGAGTCCCCATACTTTCTTCCTTGAATTAACCATTGTAAACTGAAAGGCACCCCATTGGTTGGATAGTTCTCCCCTCGGCCAGGAAGCTACTCCCTTTAGATTGGTAAATATGAAGTAGACCAAGGCCAACATGTCCCCTACTCAGTGCAGTCCATCGCAAATCAATGGGATCCATAAAAAAATAATTAAAAATAAAATTAACCTTGACTATCTTTGAGCTGATTTAAGTCCCCCAGAGGCATTCACTCAATAATCAGTCCTAGGTCGGGTTGATTTATTGCACAAGCAATTGATCACTCTAGTGGTTCCTTATTTTGGAAGTTGCGAGTCCCCGCGCTTTCTTCTTAACTTGCCATTACAAACTGAAAGGCAATCTCTTTTGGTTGGATAGTCTTACTATGTGGCTGGTAGACTACCCCTTTGGGACCAAAGCCAACATGGCCCTACTCAGTGTAGTCCATCGCAAACCGATAGGATCCATCAAAAATAACTAAAAAAATGAAATTAATCTTGACTATCTTTGAGCTGATTTAAGTCCCCCAACGACATTCATACAATAGTCAGCCTAAGGTTTGGTTCAATCCGTTTCCTAGCCAATGGATCACCCCAACAACTAATCCCTACTTTCGAGGATGTAAGTCTACTACGCTTTCTTCCTAGTATAGCTGCTACACACCAAAAGGAAATCCCTTTGGTTGGATAGTCCTACAATGTGGTTGGTAGACTACCCCATTAGATTAGTAAATCTGAAGTAGACCAAGGCCAACACTCAGTGTAGTCCATCGCAAACTGATGGGATCCATAAAAAATAATTAAAAATGAAATTAATCTTGACTATCTTTGATCTAATTAAAGTCCCCCAACAACATTCACTCAATAATTGGCCTAAGGTTAGGTTTAATCCGTTGCTTCTCCAATGGATCACCCTAGTAATTGATCCCTACTTTGGAGGATGTAAGTCTACTACACTTTCTTCTTAGTATAACTGCTGCACACTGAAAGGCAATCCCTTTGGTTGGATAGTCCTACCATGTGGTTGGTAGACTACCCCTTTGGATTGGTAAATCTGAAGTAGACCAAGGTCAACGTGGCCCCTACTTAGTGCAGTCCATCATAAATCGATGGGATCCATAGAAAATAATTAAAAAAATGAAATTAATTTGACTATCTTTGAGCTGATTTAAGTCCCCATGCGACATTCACTCAATAGTCAGCCTAAGGTTGGGTCCAATCTGTTGCCTCACCAATGGATCACCCCAGCAACTGATCCCTACTTTGGAAGATTTAAGTCTACTATGCTTTCTTCCTAGTACAGCTGCTGCACACTAAAAGGCATCCCTTTGGTTGGATAGTTCTACCATGTGGTTGGTAGACTATCTCTTTGGATTGGTAAATCTGAGTTAGGCCAAGGCCAACATGGCCCTTACTCAGTGCGATCCATCTCAAATTGACATGGTCCATCTCAAAATCCAAAAATTAAAAAATCTGAAATAAATTCAACCCTCTACCTCGGTGGAGTCAAACTAAACAAACAAAATAAATCCAATCAACCTCCCCAGTGAAGTCAAATAAAATAATCAAATAATCAAAATAATAAAATAAATTAAATAAATCAAATCAATCAACTTCTCCTCAGTGAGATGCAAATCTTTCTAGTTCCCCGAGTGGATCTCGAATTCTAATCCCCCCAGTAGATTTCACAACCTCTTCTCCCCAATGGATGACTTGAATTTGCTCCCCTAGTGGAGAGTTCACATTTTCATCCCTGGTAGGGCACCAAATCATAAATCAACAAATTAAATCAACTTCTCCCTAGAGAGATTCAAATTCAAATCAAACCTCTCATCCCCCAGTGGATGACTTAAACTTGTTTCCCTAGTGGAAGGTTCACATACTTCAATCCGTAAGTGGATTCCTCCATCATTCTCTTATGTCTTTGACATGAGTAGGGTCACATTGCACTAAGCTCTTGATTCCTTCTACACGTTGGGTTGGGAGTATATCATTTTTGTTAGTGCTTATGATTGTTCGGTGTTATTGATCACCTTGGTCAACACCAATATGTGCGGTATGCCTTGTCAGTCACACCACACATATTTGGCACCCTTTGTTGATCTCATTTTTAGAATGAGCTCTCAACCTCTCCATCTTAGACATAGGACTCGTCTTAGACACTAAGAGTTCCTAAGTCTTAAGACACTTCTAGTGATTAGATGAACACTTAACCTAACCCTAGAGACTTAGAAGAGTTAGCCATAGGAAGAGGTCATGCCTTAGGGGTGTTAGGAAACTTGCCTACCTTATAGTTTGAACCAAATTCTTACTTCCTTCTTTCAAGTCAAACTTCAAACTCAAATCAACTTCAAAAACCCAAATGAACTTTAAATTCAAACCAACTCCAAATTCAAATCAACTTCAAATCCAAATCAACTTCAAACTCAAATCAACTTCAAATTCAAATCAATTCCAAATCAATCCTTAAATCAATTACAATGGATTTTCTCAAATCATGAATCAATTCCAAATGATTGAAATCCATGATAAATTCTAAATCCAAAATCCTTCCTAAGCCCTCTGATTTCATCTTATGGAATTAGCTCAAATCAAATCCAAATCATTCCAAATTCAAAGATTTTCTCATAACCTATTTATATTCTCATTTATATTCATAAATATAAATGAAATATAAATTCAAATTCCCAAAACAAAATTCAAAACTCAAATCCAAATCTAATCAAAGTCCAACCTAAACTCTTTCAAGCCAAATTCTTGGACTTAAATAAATCATTCTCAAATCAATTCAAACCTTTGAATTTTCTCTTCAAAAAAGCAATCGTTCAATGACAATCCAAATTCAGTCATAAACTTCAATCACCAAACCAAAACTAAAATAAAAACTCAAACCCAAATCAAACCCATGTTCATCCTTTGAACTTGAAATTGTCAAATGAATCAAAACCCATTTGAATCCAAATCACTTGCAATTAGACTTATATTTCAATCATAAGTCCATATGTGAGTTCAACCAAAATTGAATCAAGCCTTGATCAACCCAATTGAACCACTTAGGCTCATTTGACCCAAAGTGACCCACCTTTTTGAGCCAAATTCTAATCCTACCCAAATTAGATTGAACTAAGCCCATCTAATCCTCACATTGTGAGCAATAATCATCATAAGATGATCAATCACTCAAATTGGGTCAAACCAAGTCAAATCTAACCTTTGACCAAGTCAACACTTGACCCAAATGAAACCTAAACTAGCCAAAATCCAGCATAGGCCAAATTGATTGAAATAATTGATCAAAACTAATTCATGATCAATGATTGAACTTGACCAAGTCATCATTTGAGCCAAACCTAGCCCAATTGGCCACTTGACCCAAGTTGACCCAAGTTTACCTAAAAAGTCAAAATATGTCAAATCTTAATCTAAGCCAAATGGATTGTAACCAATGGGTCAAATTCATTCTAAATCACTTGTTGAACTTGACCAAAGCCTCAATTGGCCAACTAGACCCAACCTAGCCTAATTAACTATGAACCCAACTTGACCTATAAGGTCAAATAAACTTGAAACTTAACCAAACCAAATTGATTGAAACCAAAGCTTGCAAAATATTTCAAATGATCAACCAAGCCTAAACCAACCCATGACCTAACCCAATTGGGTCAAATGGGTCAAATTGGTCAATTTGATCCATTTGACCTAAGTGCATTCAAACAAACCAAAACTAAATACAAATTAAATTGAACCAAACCAATGATACCAAAACATTTCAAATGGTCATATGAACTTAACCCAACCCTATATTTGACCCAATTTGACAATTGGTCAACTTGACCCAAGTTGACCCATTTTGACCTAAATGGGTCAACTTGAGTCAAATCATATCAAATAAACTTCAAATTCATTGAAAATTAGCACAAATAATTTTTCAATCATATCAAATCTACCTAAATCAAAATCAAAGCCAAATGACCATTTTACAGTTGGGTCAAAGGGTAACCTATGGCCAAATTCACTTGGAATTTGGTCAAATCCTTTTCATGGCTACTTGGCATCCTCCTAGTGGGCCATTTGGACACCAAGGAAGGTGGTGCTCATGACCCAATCGGTTTGGGTCAGCCAAACCCGACCCAAGGCCAAAACTAAACACTCACTCAAAGTTCTTCATATGGATCACCTCCCACACTCATTTTAAACCATGTGCACCTCCACACTCCCACTCCCTTGCCAAATTTGAACCACATGGCACTCCTAACAACCTAAACAACCAATTTAATCCTATCAATTTGATCAAAATGGCAAGAAGGCTCTTGGCCATTCGATTCAAGTAGGGGAAGATATACTCCCCCTCATTCCAATTCAATTCACGACTATTGCATTTGATTAAGCTCAGAGGATCAAAGGCAAACACCCACAAGCTTCTCTAAGCATTCCTAAGCTCATTCGATTTCTCTCTACTTGGTTTTGCTTAAGCCAAAAATAGGGGAGGTAGGAGAAATTTCCAACTCACTCATCACTCCACCAAAGTCCAATTACTCTTGCAAGCACCATCAGGGAGGCAAGTCGAGCTCATCCAAAGCTTCTCCCAAGTCTCCAAGACACGGGAAGCCTCACCTAGACCAAAGCCATAAGCCACTTAAGCAAGCTTTGGTCAATTGGAAGATCCACTACAAATTGAAGCTTGAAACCTTCAATAGGGCTTCATCTCCACTTGATGAAGCTACCTCAATGGTTGGAAGTGCCGGTGATAGCCTACGACGAGGTATGAATCAAAATCAAGCTTAGGTTAAAATTATTTTGGTCCTTTATGAATGGGAATTTTAATCCCATTGAATTTACACCGTTAGAACTTCTTCTTTATGATCCTATATGGTGTGGGTTGAATCTTATCCTTATCCAAGCTCAAGTGAGCTTAGATCAAGCCAAGGCGGACGGACGGTCTCCGTATCCCACAGGCAAAGGCAGGGATGAATCATGGATTGTCCATCCCGCATGTTTTGGATGGATGATACTGATTAATCTGCATAGGTCCATTGATTTAATCCCTTTATAACTATGGGTTTGATCCTGACCGTCCGATCCTTGATCGGACGGCCTAGGAGAAGGCATGTAGAGCCGCTGGCTGACGCAACAATTGATTTGATAATTTAAATAACCAATCCCATCGCGCCATGTGGAAAGTGTGCATCAGCCTACATGGTGCCGATGAGATTAGTTATATAATTAGGGCTATTTAATTATTCCTTAAACACTGAAACTTCATAAATTCATAATTAAATGTAGAAAAATCAGAAAAATATAAATGAGGGCTCATTTTAAAGATAATTCAGTGAGGAATAATATAAAATTATTTATAATTGATTTTAAATAGTGAATTTTCTTAATTAGGGTTTAATTAAAAATTGAATTACCTTAATTACTCCCTTATTATTTTATTAATTAATTCCAAACTTCTTAGGCATGCTTAGGGGGATGACTTCTGCCTACCCAATTTTTTTGGAATTTATTAATGAGTTAATTAGAGAAATCAGTTAATGAATCCTAATCACTCTCTTAATGTAATTAAGAATAATTAAGCATGTGAATAATGGTTTAATCACTTAATTGAGATACTTAAACTTTGTTTAAGTGAAGATGAGATTTACGGAATGGGTTTTGGGTATTTTCCCTAAGTTATTCCCTAAATCCCCTTTCTTCCTTAATCAAAATATAATTAAGAACTAATCCACTAATGACCTACTTAATTAGTTTAATCAAATTTTCAAAATCAATCTAAACTTAATTAATTTCTTGCTCGGTAGATACTTAGGTGTTTAATAACCTAAGTGGCTTTAAAAGAAATCATTTCCAACTCACATGTGTGGGAAGGTTATGAAAGTACCTAATTAACCCCTTTAGCTTAATTAATAAATAATTGCGAGCCAATTGTATTAGTCCCCTTTCTTTCCTAGGTGCATTGCTGATTTAAATTCTTTGTGGTTGCATATCATATGTAGGCTCATAATTGTTAGGTTAATTATGTTAAAGTAGTGTAGGTAAGGGGTCATTAATGGACTTAATTTACACCTTAACCTAAACAAAACATAAAATAAATGTAATGGTTCTAAAAATTAAACTAAATCAATCCACACATGGGGGAAATGGGTTAGGACCAACAAACTCTTTTCACATTTCCTAAATCAAATCAAACTAAAAAAAACATCTCTTTAAGAAATGTTGATTCTCTTTAAATGATCTTATTTCATAGGATTATCTTTAGGAATTAATTAAGGTGAATGAAATCATTTGCTTACATCACTTTATCTCTTTCCAAGCATGTTAAATATTATGTGCAATATGAAAATCATGCATTCATACATTTTGAAAAATCAAGATAAATGAAATGTTTCCTTTATGTCAACTTAGATGTTTTGGCTAAAGTAAGAATATGAGTGGCTATTATCACTATTAAATCAAAAATTATTTTCAAAACCTATAAATCAATGATCATAAATGAAGGTATGCTACTTATAAATACTTATAAGCTTGCATGTGGTTATAATATAAAATGTGTTATGTGATCTTCTTCTCTTTTCTTAACATAGATTTGAATAGGATTTGCAAAGTGTATAGTTCATTTGAAAAAAACACAACACTTGCCTATCCACTTCTATGCTATGACTTAAGAAGGATCTTCACATCTACATATGTAAATTGCATAACCAAAGCAAACAAACAAACAAACAAAAATCTTTTACATGATTCTTCATCCATTTATTTTCCTTTTGTACATGCACATGTATTTAAGAAAAGTGGTATATTAGTATGAACATCCTGAGGTTGCAAGACTTTAAGTAGCCCTAAGAAGGTCTTGTACCTTATACCCTTGGTGTAGAAAATATTAGCACCATACTCACTTATGTCTTTCATACATGTAAATGTGCATTTGATTAATGGATAATAAAATCCCTTTTTTTCTACTTAACAAAAGCATGCATCATAAATATCCAAATTTTCTTAAGCAATATCTCTTAGCATTCATCATTAAGGTGTGCTAAATATTTGCATTGCATGTATAGATATGCTTAGGATCATTTTATATGCATGATGCATATGTTGGAAATAATTAAATGGTTATGTGTTTTGTGATAGTAATTCACTTTAATTAATCCTAAAATATCTTTCTGATTGAATAGGTTTATTTAGAGCAAATATAAATGTAGGATTAATTAAAACACATAATAAAATATTCACTAAAAAACCACTAATGAATCTACTTTAAGAAATTACTCAAGGTAGGGAGGAAAGAGATGTTCTCTTCTTTTTTTCTCTCTTTACAATACTTTGTAATTAAGTGTAGGTTCATTCAAACCAAATCAAATCATAAAATAAAAATAGTAAATCAACTAAATCACTTAAGTGAAACCACCCTCTAAGTTGAATCCTTCACACTTAGAAAACTCCAACCTTAAAGCCTAGCTAAGACATGCCATACAAGCCTTAAATGGCACACACATTAGGCTAAGTCACCATTTCTAGCTCTATGTTAGGACGATGCATGGTTTGATGCCTGATATTTTTTTATGATGTAATGTTTTAGTCTGTATGTTAGGGCGCATATGCATAGACTGGATGATAGGATGATCTTAATCTAATCATTATCTTTTGCAGGGGATTGTGCTTAAAGAACATTATAATAAAAATAATAAATGCTTTTGCTGTGTAGGTTGCTTATACCCCTAAGCATAATAAATTAGGATAGGTGGACTTGGTTACCCATGTGTGGGGTGCTAAGTCCAACTTATTCATATACATGCTTGGGATTATGTGGTATGTTTAGCTAATCTCTATTTTGCCAATTTTAGTTAGATTTTACATTTCCCTTTTTCATGTAATTTTGCAATTAAGATTTGAAATGAATGTTATGGGGGATTAGGATAAACATTGGTCATAAGACTATGTCTTATGCACCAAGTGAAGCATTGGAGAAACCACATCTTATTTGCTCGAATCTCAAATAAAGTGTAATTAACTTTGCTTACACCTTCCTTGGAGCCGAATGAGCAAGAATGAATCCTTTCCCAAGCTTCCCGATGGCTGGAGGGTAGAGTTTGATCAAGTCCGACCACCTACGTCTGGTGGATTGGTCTTCCGAGCAAACTACACCAAATCAAAGCTCGTGCGGCTCAACATGGCTTCATTTATACCAAACGAAGCTTTCTCAATCGTTGGAACCGTCGGCCATAAGCTTCGATGAGGTATGCCAGTGAAACTGATCCTTGAATGAAAGTTGCTTGGTCTTTTGTGAAAGAAATTTCAATTTCACGTGATTTCCACCATTAGATTTGATTGTTGTGCTTTCTCGAAGGTGTGGGATCATTTTCATCTCCATCCGAGCTCGGGTGAGCTCAGATCGAGCGAAGATCAATGGATGGTACCCATTGTTGAACGCTCGGGAGGAGATAAACCATGGACCGTCCATTTTGTGTGATCAGAATGGATAGTCCTGATAGATCACGCTTAGAGCCTCTGATTAATCCCTTGAAATTGTGGGTTTAATCGTGGCCGTCTGATCTTAGATCGGATGGTCCATAGAGTTATCGCGTGCGCTGCCATCCGAGTCAGCACTTGGATGTGACAACTTAAATAGCGAATCCCATCTCACCATGTGGAAAGGGTGTTGCGTTAGCCTGCGTGGCTCGATGGGATTAAGGCTTTAATTAGGGCTAATTAATTAATTTTTTGATACTGAAACTTCCTAAATTCATAACTAATTCTAGAAAAATCCAAAAAAATATAAACTTAAGCTCATTTTAAAGATATTTCAAGTAGAATCTAGAAAAATTATTAATAATTAATTTTAAATAGTATATTTAGCTTAATTAAAGTTTAATTAGAAATTTAAGTAGCTTAATTACTCCCTAATTAACCATCCAATTAATCTCAAACATTCTATGCATGTTTAGGGGGATGACCACTACCTCCCATATTTTTTTTTCCCAGGATTTTATTGGTTGCTTAATTAGGGAAACCAATAGATTAAGCCTTAATTAGTTTTTTATTGTAATTAGTGATAATTAAGCAAAAGAATAGTAAATTAATCCAATCAATTAAGTTTATTAACCTCTGTTAATGATGATGGAGTCTAGGGAAATGGATTGGGACTCTCTCTTCCAATCTTTTCTTTAAGTCTTTTCTAATCCTTCTTAAATAATTAATTAATTGACACCCTTTAATTCATTAATTAACAAGATTAATCAAAAATCCAAATCATACCTGAACTTTAATCAACTAATTGAAAGGATTTAGGGATTGAAATTTAAGCTCCCTTCTTTGCCTCTTTCTCTAATCCCATCTCATTTTGATTGGTTAAGGTAAATTAAGGTTTAATTAGTTAATTAATGAACTTAATTAATTCAATTGAATCTATTTCTCTAATTTAATCTTGGGTAGCTCTTTGAGTGTTCAATAACCCAAAGGAGGAAATAATGAAATTATGGTTAGCTCACATGTGTGAGAAAACCATAAAAGTAGTTAAATGAGATCCCTTAAGCTTAATTAAATCATGAGATAATTGCATTAGGCCCCTTTCATTTCTTAGGAGCATTAAAAATTTACTTTCCATGTGGTTGCATATTAGATTAGCTCATTATTAATTAGTTAATTAACTTAAGGTGACATAGGGAAGGGTTAATTAATTGGTTTAATCCATGCTTAACTTAATCAATCCATAAAATCATCCTAATTGCTTTTCATTAAGTCAAATTAACTCACACACATGAGATCAAATTAACTCACACACATGAGAATGTGATTAAGATCAACAAACCTCTTTCACATCTCCTAAATCAAATCAAACTCAAAATTGAAAGTGTCATTAAAGAACTTTGGTTCATTTTAAATAACTTTATTTAGTATGATTGTCCTTAGGAATTAATTGAAATGAATAAGATCATGTGCTTATGTTCTTTTATTTCTTTACAATCATGTTAAATGTTGCTTGCCATGTGTAATCATGCATTCATTTCTTTTTAAATTAATGAAATGAAATGGTTTCTTTTATGTCTAATTGCATCTATTGATTTAAATTAAAAATAGGTGTGACTATTATTACTATTAAATCAAAAGTTATTTTCAAAAGCTCATAAATCAATTATAATAAACATAGTGATGTTAATTATAAATATCTATAAGTTTGCATGTGTTGATAATATAAGATATGCAATATGAAACTCACTTTCCTTATCTTACATGGATTCACATAGGAATTACAAATGTATAGTTCATTTGAAAAGAACATAACATTTGTCTAAATCTATTCCTATGCATTTCTATGCTAAGACTTAGGAAGCATTTCATATCACATTTGTAAATCATACAATCAAATGAAATATGACTTCTTGCATGACTTCTCGTTCTTTTGATTATTTTTGTACATTTACATGTATCTGAAAAAAGTGGTATATTAGTCTCAACACCTCGGGACTGCGAGGCTTTAAGTAGCCCTAAGTAGGTCTTGTACCTTACACCCCTAGTGCAGAATAATGACATCGTACTCACTTAAAACTCTTATACATGTGTATGTGTGATGTGGCTAATGAATAAGAATCATAAGTCAAATAAATCAAATATAATTTTTGCATGGTTTTTTTTTCCTTGTAGTTATTTGTACATCTATATGTATCTAAGAAAAGTTGTATATTAGTCTAGATGCCCTGGGGCTATGAGGCTTTAAGTAGCCCTAAGTAGGTCTTATATCTTATGCCCCTAGTGCAGAATAATGGTGACGACTTAAAACTTTTATACATGTGAATGTGTATCTAGCTAATGGATGAAAAATCCTCTTTTCTATTAAAAAGGCATGCATTCATAATTCAATCAAATGAAATATTGAAATTCCAAACACACTTCTTTGCATTCATCATTCATTTAAAAATATAAATTGCATTTATAGATATGCTTAGGATTTACTCATATGCATAATATAAATGATGGAAAGAAATGAATGAATATGTGTGATATGACAATAAACCATTATAATTAATCTTAAGATGTCTTTCTTATTGGATAAGGTCATTTAGAGTGAACCTAAACTTAGGATTGATTAAAACATATAACAAGCCATTCATTAAAGGAAATTGGTTAATAAACTTACTTTAGAAGTAACTTAAGGTAGGAATGAAAGAGAGATTCCCTTTCTTTCTTCTCTTTATAACACTTAGTTGTTAAGTGTAGGCTATATGAAAAAAAAAAAAATACTAAGTAAAATCTTTAAATCATTTAAAAATTACTTAAAAAGAAGTGAACCCATTATAAATTAAATCCCTCACACTTAGCAAATTGCAACTCTAAAGCCTAGTTAGGACATACCACACAAGCCTCAATGCACACACATTAGATTAGGTCACCATTTTTATCTTTATGTTAGGACGGTGCATGCTTAGAATAAATATAAATATATGCAGGTTGCTTAACCCCTAAGCATAATCTACATTAGGATAGGTTGGCTTGGTTACCCTTATGTGGGGTGCTAAGTCCAAACTATTCATATAACTGCTTGGGTTGTATGGTGTAATTAACTAACATTTATTTTGCAAGTATGGCTAGATTTATTTTTCTTCTTTTAATGTAATTTTGCATTAGGATTAGGATGAGCATTGGTTATAAGACCAAGTCTTCTGTACCATGTGATGCCTTTGGAGAAAGCATATCCAAATCAAGCCTAAAGGAAGAAAGAAATGGAGGATGAGGAAATGAAGAAGGAAGAATGAAGAATGAAGACCCTCATAGCATTCATCATTTGTAATTGTAATTATTCTCTTCTAATTTGGGATGTATAAGGATAGAGCTCGACTACCCACATTTCTTTTCAAGTTGTAGGGCAATACCTGATTGCATCGACCTTTTATTCTTTTGCGATAGCTTTATAAAATTGTTTGATGATTTGTTTAGCTTGTGTATTAGAAAAAAGCATGCATTTTCATAGTTTATTTATGATTAGTGATTATTATATGGCCTGAATGTAATTAGGCTCATAGGATAAAAATTAATTTTTTACCCTAAATTAACAAATCATAATTAAACCTCTATAATAATTTAATCTCATATAAAAACTTAAGCTTTAAATCAAGATAATAAAATATTTAGCAACTCCTTAGCTGGATGTTATATGTTTAATATTATGCATAATCATCTTATTTTACTCTTGTTAAGAGAGGGCTTGCATCTTTGCCAGATAGTAAGGGCTTAACCTTTGAGAGCCTATGATGGAAGAACACTTCTTTCCCTTTTGATATGGCCCATAATCAACTTCTCATGCATTTAGGCATACAAAATCCCATAGCCTGTGTCAAATTAAACAGTCCTAAACTAAATGAAATTTGATAAAATTTTGATTTAGATTTAAGTCATTATTCGTACCCCTCATGCTCTAGTCTCTTAGTGAGTGGGTTTAAGGACTTAGTTTTTTTTTCTAAATAATAATTGCCTAGCCATCTTGCAAAAGCATATGACTTTCCTACATGGTTTTAAATCATAGGAGGAGTTAGTTGGCTACCACTCCAAGTGGTTATTAGTCCATCAGTCGGGTGGTTTACTCTCTCTTGTCGAGGTAAACCATATACCCACTTTCGCCTTAGATTTAGGTCATGCTTTGGCCCTCGCCAAAGCTCCCTAGATTTAGGATATGAGGTTGCTGTTTCTTGTGGGCTACAAGCATAAATCCTCACATCTTAGGTATTTCCACAATCTTATATTGTGGAATTATAAGTTCTAAATTTTTAATAAAATTTTAACTCAAATAAATAAATGTTCTCAACTTTAAACATATAAAGCCCAACCATAGGATAGATTGGAGTGCTCACTAGGCTTTGTAGTATCATGAGCACTCCCTACTCATCTCCTTTGGTTTCGATAATAACTCTTCCTTTTTGATCCATCCCACTTGATCTTCTAAAACATAACTAATTTATTGATAGTCCTATCTTTGAATTCTTTGGAGATAATAATTGCCTACTTTAATTGAGAGTATTGTTAAGGGATTCATTTTTCTTAAGATATAATTAACTATAGAGGCTTGCCTCCATAGAAAACTTAATAAACCCGATTTAAATAAACCCTGCTTTACTTTTTCATGTAAAGTAGGAGAAAAATCTCTCGTATATTCGAAGACCCATCATGCGTTAGTAGTCATTATTAGGTGATTAGGTCCATCATAGGTAGTGATTTCTATCTTTCGAGATAGCACACTATTCCTTGATGTTGTACCCAATCACCTTAATAAGTACATCCTCAGATCTACGTGGTGTCCCCTTACATATGCACACACCAATGAATCAAAAATAAACACCACATAGACATTGATCAAACTCCGATGGAAAATGGTGGAGCTTTCATCTCCACAGTGAAGCACAAGGAGTCAAGCCAAGATTTTTTCACCAAAGCTTCACTTTGTTGAGGCGAAGGTGCTCAAAGCACAGTGGCCACCGAGGATCGACACAGGTGAGGTATGCTTCAAAATTGACCACTAAAGCATTTTGGTTAGGCCTTTTGTAAAGTCAACTTGATATCAAGTGAGATCAAGCCATTTAGATGGGTTGCAAGTCCATTTGATCCAAAATTATTGCATCCAATGCCTCTAATCAATCATAAATTTATTATTGAACACCCTGCAATCATCAATTGAAGCCAATTTGACTAAGCCAACCCAATCAACCTACTTAGCCAAAATTGACCTAAAAGATCAAAATTAAATCTAAACCCATTCTAATGCAAGTTAATTCAAACCAACACCTTCAATCATTCTCAAATGATCAATTAAACATAAACTTAACCCATGCCCAAGCCAATTTGGCCAATTTGGTCAAATTGGTCAACATGATCCATTTGATCAAAATTGAACCATATGAACCAAATCCAAATTCCCTCCAAATTGAATCAAACCAATTGCACTCACACATTCAAAATGATCAATTGAACTCACCCAAACTATTGGTTTGACCCAATTTGGTCAAAATGATCAACTTAGCCCAAGTTAGCCCAAGTTAGCCCATTTGACCTAAATGAATCAAATTGAGCCAAACCCAACCAAAGCAAGCGCAACCAAACTTGGTATGAATAATCCTTGGTTCACCATGGGCCTGCTCAAGTGGGCCCAACCCATGGTGAACCTGGTTTGGGTCAAACCCATTGAACCAAGCAATCTAAATGGGACAAAATCCCCATTTGGGTGGGTTCTCCACCCCCTTCCCCCATGGCAGCCACCTTTGGCTCTTCTTGGATAAGAGGACCATTGACCCAACCTAACCCAAGAGGGGTCAGCCTTGGTCCATGAGAGGGTGAGTTCACCCATGGAAATCCATTGGTCCACCTAAGGGAGGCTGTACACCCCATGTTAGATCACTTTACTCCCTCAGCCTCTCACCCTCAGCCACCTCAGCAGTCCCCTACCACCTCCAATTACCTACCTCGGCCGGACGATTGCCTAAAGGTAAACCAAGCTCAACCCTTCATTCAACTGGGGAGGAGAGTATACTCCTCCTCGTGGATTCAAACACAACAAATAGCTTCCCTAGAGCATTTCTCACAGTCCCATACCCTCTTCTAAACTCTTCGTGTGCATGTAGAGACATCCCGTCGAACCCAAGAGCTTCGTCCGTCCAAGTTTTAAAATCTCCACCAAACCAAAATTAACTCTTCCCACACCTTCATCTCATTATGGTGAGCCAAAATGAATCATTTCTTGAGCTATTCGGCCACTAGAAGACATCCCTAGACCAACTCTAGCGAGCTTTGTGGCGTCATTTGGTCAAAAGAGCAATCAGTGTGGAGGCAGCTCAGGATCTTCTCAACAGGACTTCCTCTCAATAAGACAAAGCTATCTCTATTGATAGATTGTCAGTCTATAGCTTCGGTGAGGTAAAAATTAGGCAACCATATTTCCCCCTAGGCGTTGGTCTTTTTTAAAGTAAATTATGTTTTTGTGCTATTTTCACCATAGGATCCCTTTAGATTCATTGCCTGATCATTTTGGAGTCAATTTTGCTATCGAACAAGCTTCGATGAGGTTGGATTGAGCCACAAATGGTCGATAATGCCCATATTCTAGCGCTCGTGGGATGACGAATCATCGATCATTTGTTCCAATGGATGGCTGTGATTAATTGAACTAGAAATCCTAATTTAATCCCTTTGAAATCATGAGATTAATCTCAGCCATCCAATCCGAGATCAGATGGATGAGACAAAATCACGTCCGTCACCACTATGTCATATGCTGTGTTGAATGATTTAATTAACCAATACCACAGTGCCATATGGAAAGCACTGCCGTGTCATCATTCGCATGGCCCTGATAGTTTAAGGGATTAATTAGGCCTTAAAAATGTAATTAAATGGTCAGAACTTCAAAAAATTATAATGTGATGTTTATTTTTTAGGATTCGTTTGTATGGGGGGGGGGGTGGAGGATACCACACAGATCTAAGGGTGCTTATTGAGGTGATCAGGTATGACATTGAGAAATAGTGTACTATCTTGAAAGATAGAAATCACTACCCTACAATGGACCTAATCACCTTATAAGGACTTCTAAGGAATGATGGGTCTTCAAATATACCAGAGATTTTTCTACTACTTTACATGGATAAATAAAGTAAGATTTATTTAAACTGGGTTCTCAAGCTCCCTATAGGAGCAAGCCCCCATAATTAATTACATCTTAAGAAAAATGAATCTCTTAAGAATACTCTGATTAAAGTAGACGATTATTCTCTCCAAAGAATTCAAAGATAGGACTATTGATAAATTAATTGTGTTTTACAAAATCAAGTGGGATGGATCAAAAGGGAAGAGTTATTGTCAAAACTAAAGGAGATAAGTAAGGAGTGCTTATGTTACTAGGAAACCTAGTGAGCACTCCAATCTCTCTTATGGTTGGGCTTTATATATTTGAAGTTGAGGAGATTTATTTATTTGATTTGAAATTTTACTAGAAAACTAGGACTTATAATTCTATAATACAAGATTGTGAAAATATTTAAGAGGTGAGGATTTATGCTTGTAGCCCCAAAAGGAAATAGCAATCTCAGATCCTAAATCTAGGTAGCTTTAGCAAGGGCCAAAGCATGACCTAAATCAAAGATGAAAGTAGGTATATTGTTTACCTCCATAAAAGAGAGTAAACCACCTGACTTTTAGACTTATAACCGTCTGGAGTGGTAGCTAACTAACTCCTACACTTTAAATCTATATAGGAAAGTCACATGCTTTTGCAAGATGGCTAGGTTTTTATTATTTAGAAAAGAAACTAAGTCCTTAAACTCACTAAGAGACTAGAGCATGATGGGCATGAATAATGACTTAAATCTAATGCAAATTTTTATCAAATTTTATTTAATTTGGGATTGCTTATTTTAACACGGGCTGTGAGATTTTGTATGCCAAAATGCTTGAGAAATTGATTATGGGTCAAATCAAAAGGGAAAGAGGTGTTCTTCCATCATAGGCTCTCAAAGGTTAAACTCTTACTATCTGGCAAAGATGGAAGCCCTCTATGAATAAGAGTGAAATAAGATGATTATGCATGATATTAAACATACAACATTCATCTAAGGGTTGCTAAATATTTTATTATGTTGATTTAATGCCTAGGATTTTATATGAGATTATGAGTTATTTTAGAGGTTTAGTTATGAGTTATTAGTTCGGGTAGAAAGATTAATTTTTATCCTAGGAGCCTAATTGTATCCAGCCCATACAACAATCACCAATCATAAACAAACTATTAAAATGCATGCTACTTTTTTTTAATGCACAAGTTAAACAAAATATCAAATAATTTTATAAAGCTATCACAAAAGAATAAAAGGTCGCATAACCAAAAAAAGAAATGTGGGGTAGCCTAGTCTTATACAACCTAGATTATAAGAAAATAATTATAATTACAAATGATGAATGTTATGGGGGTCTTCATTCTTCATTCTTCATTCTTCCTTCTTCATTTCTTCATCTTCCATTTCTTCATTTGATTTGCTCCATTTCTTTCTTCCTTTTGGCTTGATTTAGATATGCTTGCTCCAAAGGCATCACATGGTACATAAGACTTGATTTTATAACCAATGCTCATCCTAATCCCTCATAACACTTATCCTAGTCCTAATGCAAAATTATATTAAAAGAAGAAAATTAAATCTAGCTATACCTGCAAAATAAATGTTAAATTAACACACCATACAACCCAAGAAGTTATATCAATAATTTGGACTTAGCACCCACACATGGGTAACCAAGCCCACCTATCCTAACTTGGGTTATTCTTAGGGGCTAAGAAACCTGCACAACAAAAAGTATTTTTTATATTTTTATTACAATAGCCCCTTAAACACAACCCCCCTGTAGAAAGCATAATTAGGATAATACCAGTCTAACATCCAGACTATGCACATATACCCTAATATATAGTCTACAACAATACATCACAAAATAAGCATACATCAAACCATACACTGCCCTAACATAAAGCTAGAAATAGTGACTTAATTTAATGTGTGTGAATTAAAGCTTTTATGGTATGTCCTTACTAGGCTTTAGAGTTGTAATTTGCTAAGTGTTAGGGATTTAATTTATAAAGGGGTTGATTTCTCCTTAAGTGATTTAATTGATTTGAAGATTTTATTTAGTAATTTTGTTTATTTCATATGACATACACTTAACAACTAAGTGTTATAAAGAGAAGAAAGTGAGATAATCTCTCTTTCATCCCTACCTGAAGTCACTTCTAAAGTAAGTTAATTAATTAATTTTCTTTAGTGAATGGCTTATTATATGTTTTAATCAATCCTAAGTTCAGGTTCACTCTAAATGACCTTATTCAAAAAGAAAGACATCCAAATATTAATTAAAATAAGTTACTATCACATAACATCATTTCTTTCCATCATGTATATCATGCATATGATTAAATCCTAAGCATACCTATACATACAATATATGTTTTAGCACACTTAAATGATGAATGAAAATAAATGTGTTTGGAATTTAAATATTTTATTTAATTGAATTATGAATGCAAGTATTTTTAATAGAAAAAGAGGGATTTTTCATCCATTAGCTAGGTACACATTCATATGTATAAAAGTTTTAAGTGAGTACGACACCATTGTTCTACACCAAGGGTGTAAGGTACAAGACCTACTTAGGGCTACTTAAAGCCTCACAACCCCGGGGTGTCCAGACTAATATAACACTTTTCTTAGATACATGCGATGTACAAAATGAACCAAAAGAACGAGAAGTCATGCAAGAAGTCATATTTATTTGATTATATGATTTACATATGTGATGTGAAATTCTTCCTAAGTCTTAGCATGAAGATGTATGGGAGTAGATTTAGACAAATGTTGTGTTCTTTTCAAATGAACTAAACATTTATAAATCCCATGCAAATCCATATAAGATAAAGAAAGAGAGCTTCATATTGCATATCATATATTATCAACACATGCAAACTTATAGATACTTGTAGTTAACATCATTCCATCTATTATAATTGATTTATGGGCTTTTAAAAATAACTTTTGATTTAATAGTAATAATAGCCACACCTATTTTTAATTTAAATCACCACATGCAATTTGATATAAAAGAAACTATTTCATTTAGTTAATTTTTAAAAGAAATGAATGCATGATTACATATGGCAAGCAACATTTAGCATGATTGGAAAGAAATAAAGGAACATAAGCACATGATCTCATTCATTCCAATTAATTCCTAAGGACAATCATACTAAATAAGGCTACTTAAAATAAACCAAAGTTCTTAAATGACATTTTTAGTTTTGAGTTTGATTTAATTTAGGAAATGAAAAGGGTTTGCTGATCTAATTCCATTCCCCATGTGTGAGTTAATTTGGTTTAATGAAGAAGTAATTAAGTTACTTTTATGGTTTAATTAGGTTAGGGTATGAATTAAGCCAATTAATTAACCCTTACCTATATCACCTTAAGTTAATTAACTAATTAATAATAAGCCAATATGATAAGCAAACACATGAAAAGTAAATTTGCAATGCTCCTAAGAAATGAAAGTGGCCTAATGCAATTAGCTCATGATTAATAGTTAATTAGGCTTAAGGGATCTCACTTAACTACTTTTATGGTTTTCTCACACATGTGAGCTAACCATAATTTCATTATCTCCCCCTTTGGGTTATTGGACACCTAAAGAGCTACGCAAAATTAATTAGAGGTTGCTTAGGTATGAAGTGAATTTTAGATTGAGTTAATCAAGTTTGTTAATTAATTAATTGAATTCTTTGATTATATTTTAATTAGAATGATTAAATTAACTTAGGGAAAGGGATCAAGGACAAGGCCTCAATCCTTAACTCCTAAGTCACTTCAAACACTCAATTAGGTTTGGATTTTTATCTTGGAGATTAATTAATTAATTACCTCATTAATCATTAACTAACTAAATTCCAAAAAGTGAAGGAAACTTAGGAAATGAATTGGGAAAGGTATCCCAACCACATTCTCTAAGCTCCTCTATTGTTCAACAGAGGTAATTAGGCTTAAATAATTAATTTAACCACTGTTCATTCATTAATTATTACTAATTATATTAGGAAAGTGATTAATACTTAATTAATTGATTTTCCTAATTAAGCAATCAATAAAATCTCCAGAAACATGGGCGAGGCAAATGTCACCCCCCCAAACATCCACAAAAAAATTAGAGATCAATTGATTAATTAATTAAGGAATAATTAAGCTAATTAGATTTTCAATTAAATCTTAATTAAGCCAAAATCACTATTCAAAATTAAGTAATAATATTTTTTCTAGATTATACTCTAAAATATCTTTAAAATGAGCCTAAGTTAAATTTTTTGAATTTTTTAGAATTAGTTATGATTTTAGGAAGTTTCAGGATTAAAAATAAATTAATTAAGCTTATTTAAAGTATTAATCTCATTGGGCCACATGGCAGCTAACGTGGCGCGCTTTCTACGTGCACGATGGGATTCACTATTTAAGTTGTCACATCCAAAAGGTGACTCAGATGGCGACACATGTGGTAACTCCATGGACCGTTCAATCTAAGATCGGATGGCCATGATTAAATGTATAGTTTTGAAGGGTTAATAAGAGGTTCTAAGCATGATCAGATTAGGCCCGTCCATTCTGATCATGTGGAATGGATGGTCCATGATCTATCTCCTTCTGAGCGATGAACGATGGTTATCATTCATTGGTCGTCGCGATTTGAGCTCACCCGAGCTCAAATGGAGATGAAACTTATCCCACACCTTTGGGGAAGCATAATAAGGAAATCTAATGGTGGAAATTGCATGACATTGAATTTTCCTTCACAAAGGACCAAACTATTTTCATTTAAGGATCAATTTTAATGGTATACCTCATCGGAGCTTGTCACCAGTGGTTCCAACAATTGAGGAAGCTTTTTTTGGTAGAAATGAAGTCCTGTTGAGCCGCACGAGCTTTGATTTGGTGTAGTTTTCTTGGAAGGCCAATCCATGGCACGTAGGTGATCGATCTTGGTTGAACTCCTACTTTTGGCTATCGGAGGCAATGAAAAATGATTCATTCTCAATCGTTTAGTTCCAAGGAAGGTTTGTGCAAAGTTAATTGCACTTTGGTGGAGGTTTGAGCAAATGGCAATCGTGGAAGACCTCGCCTGTTTCTATTTCATGTAAAATTGAGAATGAGAATTTTGGGGAGCTCGGGAAGCCTTGGAAATTGCTCTGGGATCTCTCTCCTTGAATGCTAGGGTTGAATCGAGTATGGCTCTATGGGTTTAAGTGAGAAAGAGGGGGGTATACCCCATCATTCCTTAGATCAAATGATAATGGTTGTTTTGGCTTTTTAGATCAATGGCTGAGATGGGGAGCTATTTGGGCAAAGAATCATGTTAGCTAGATTGCTTTGAGTGGAGGAGGGTGTGAGAGTGGCTTCCATGAGAGTAGTAGGTGTCCTATGGATTTCCAAGTGTTCCAATGGGAATGGGGAGGTGATTTGTCCTCCCCATGAGCCATGGCTAACCCAACCACCCTTGGGTCAGGTCAGCCATGGTCTGAGGTGCCTAAGTGGACCTATGAAAGGGTGCCAAGTGGCTTGGGGGAGAAAATGACCCAATGTGCATGTGTCTTATCTCATGGGATGCCCTAAGCCCAAGGGAAAAATGGCCATTTAGCTATGGGTTTGATTTGGATAGATTTGAAATGGGTCAAAAGTGGGTTAGCCCAAATTTTAAGAGGTTTGGAGTTTATTTGATTTGATTTGGCTTGATTTGACCTATTTATGTCAAGTTGGGTTAGGATGGGTCAAGTTGATCAATTGGTCAAATTATGTCAAACCAAGGGTTGGGTCAAGTTCACATGACCAATTGGAGTGTATTGGTGTCATTAGTTTGATTTAATTTGCTTTGGATTTGATTACAGCTCATTTAGGTTCATATAGGTCAAATGGATCAAGTTGACCAATTTGACCAATTTGATCAAATTGAGTTGGGTTAGGTGTTGAGTCAAGTTCAATCAACTAATTGGGTTTAAGTCATAGGGTAGGCAAGTTTTGGCCAAATTAGCCAATTGAACTTGACTCAACATCAAATCCAACCTAATTTGGTCAAATTAATCAACTTGACCCATTTGACCTATATGAACCCAAACGAGCCATAATCAAATCCAAAGTAAATTGAATCAAACCAATGACACTAATATGCTCCAAATAGTCTTGTGAACTTGACCCAACTCTTAGTTTGATCCCATTGACCAATTGGCCAACTTGACCCAACCTAACCCAATTTGACTTAAATAGGTCAAACCAATCTAAATGAAATCAAATAAACTCCAAACCACTTGCTAACCCACTTTTATTTCGGCCCAAAGCCTATAGCCAAATGATCACTTTACCCTTTGGTCTAGAGCATCCCATGAGATAAGACACATGCATATTCTATCATTTCCTCCCCTTGGCCACTTGACACCCATTCATAGGTTCACCTAGGCACCAAGGAGCATGGCTGACCTGACCCAAAGGTGGTTGGGTTGGCCATGACTCATGGGGGAGGTGAAATCACCTCCCCATTCCCGTTGGAGCATTTCAAACCACCAAGGACTCCCACTACTCCGATGACAGCTGCCTCCTACCCATCCTCCACTCATGCGAGGCCAAGTGGAGTGATTCTCTATCCAAATCGAGCTCCCCATCTCAGCCATTGATCCACCAAGCCGAAACCATCACCACCATCGAAGCCAAGAAAGGATGGGGTATACCCCTCATTCTCACTCAAACTCACACACTCACACTCGATTCAACCTTAACAGCCAAGAAATGAGATTCTAAAGTCTCCCCTTGCATTTCTTGAGCTCTCTAAAATACCCATTCTTGGTTTTATGTGAAACTGAAATAGGGGAGCAAACCAGTGATTCCCATTTCCTCATTTCACAACCAAAGTGCAATTAATTTTGCACACACCATCCTTAGACCTAGATGAGCCAAAATGAATCATTTACTAAGCTTCCTAATGGCCAGAGGGTGTAGTTCGATCAAGACTGATTGCTTATGTGTCGTGGGTTAGTCTTCCGAGCAAACTCCACCAAATCAATGCTCGTGTGGCTCAACAGGTCTTTATTTCTACCAAACAAAGCTTTCTCAATCATTGAAACCGTCGATCACAAGCTTGTAAGGTATGCCATTAAAACTAATCATTAGCTCAAAATAGGTTGGTCCTTTATGAAGGAAACTTGTGTCTCGTGTGATTTCCACCATTAGATGTGTTTGTTATGCTTCCCTAAAAGAGTGTGATCAATTGCATCTTCATCCGAGCTTGGGTGAGCTCGGATGACAATGGTAAGGGTAAATTAATTGATTTAATCCATGCTAAACTTGTCCAATTCATAAGATCAACCTAATTGCTTTTCATTAAATCAAATTAACTCACACATATGAGAATGGGATTAGGACCAGCAAACCTCTTCCACATTTCATAAATCAAATCAAATATGAAATTAAAGGTGGCTTTAACAAACTTTGGTTTATTTTAAACAAGCTTGTTTAATGTGATTTTCCTTAGGAATTAGTTGGATTGAATGAGATTGTATGCTTATGTTTCTTTATTTCCTTTATGATCATATTAAAGTGTTGTATTCCATTTGATTCACGCATTCATCTCTTTTAAAATCAATCAAATAAAAAATGACTTCTTTTATGTCAAATTTGCATGTGTTGACTTAATTAAAAATATGTGTGTCTATTATCACTACTGAATCTCAAACATATTTTCAAAAGATTCTTAATAAATAAGAATGTGTGTTGTGACTTTAGCTATACATATATAGGAAGTGCATGTGAATATAAACTTAGTGTATGAAGTGATGTTTCTCTCTTATATTCATATGTTGATTTGCATAAGTAAGAATGTTAGCGGATATATTAGTCTGGACATCCCAGGGATGCATAACTTTAAGTAGCCCTAAGGAGGTTCCTACCTCACTCTCTTGGTGTAGAATAATGGTGATGTACTTGCTTGATTTCATTCTTATGCATTTTTTACATTAGAATTTAGATAGAGCTTTAATTCATGTACACAAATAAATCAATTCAATTGAATCCAACTTTTGTATAGTTTTCATTTTTATAGTTGCTTGCACATATATATATATATATATATATATATATATAAGAATAATTAGTACATTATTCTGGATATCCCAGGGATGCACGGCTTTAAGTTTGCCCTCAGGAGATTCCTACCTCACTCTTGGTAAATAATGGCCATACTTACTACTATATATATATATATCTATATATATATATATATATATATATATATATGTGTGTGTGTGTGTGTGTGTGTGTGTGTGTGATACAACTAGTGGATGAAAGTCATAATTTAATCAAATCAATTATACTTTTGCATGATTCTCATTCTTATAGTTGCTTATACATCTATATGTATCTAAGGATAGTGGGTAGATTAGTCTGGACATCCCAGGGTGCACGAATTTAAGTAGCCCTAAGGAGGTTCCTACCTCACTCCCTTGGTGTAGAAAAATGGTGACATACTTGCTTAAAACTCTTATACATTTGTGTGTACATTTGGCTAATGAATGAAAATCTCTTTTTCTATTAAAAAGTAACATGCATTCATACTTTGTTCAAGTGGTTGAATTGATTAATTATGTAACTTAAAGCTCTTTGCTTATGATTTTGCATAAGAATTTAGATAAAACTTTAAGTTAATATGGCAAAAGTAATTCAATCAAATGAAATATAAATTCCAAATACATTTGCTTACATTCATCATTCAAGTATGCTAAAACCTAAATTGCATGTATAGGTATGTTTAGGACTTAATCATATGCATATTATATATGATGGAAAGAAATAAATAAACATGTGTCATGTGATGGTAATTCATCCCAATTAATCAAGATGCCTTTCTTATTGAATGAGTTTAGTTAAAGTGAACCTAAACTTAAGATTAATTAAAAGATAGAATAAGCCATTCTTTAAAGAGAATTGTTTAATTAATTTGGCTTTAAAAATGACATAAGATAGGGATAAAATGGAGTGATCCTCTCTTTCCTTCTCTTTATAGCACTTAGTTATTTTGTGTAGGTCAGCTGAAACAAAAGAAAACATTAATTAAAATCTTCAAATTAACTAAACAACTTAAAGCAAAACCACCCTTTAAATTGAATCTTTCTACACTTAGGAAACTATAACTCTAAAGTCTAGTTAGGACATATCACCCAAGTCTTAATACACACACATTAGATTAAGTCCACATTTATAACTTTATGTTAGGATGGTGCATGGTTTGATCTACATTTTATTTTATGATGTATTATTTTAGACTAAGTGTTAGGATGTATGTTTTGTAGACTGGTGTGGAGAAAAAAAATTCTATATAGTCACCTTCCATCTTGTGGGTGAAAGGCAATAATATAAAAATTCATCTTTCTGGGATGCCATGTAGATTCGCAGTGTGCTTATTTAGGTGATCAGGTACATCATCAAGGAATAGGATACTATCTCGGGAGATAGAAGTCACTATCCTTTAATGGACCTAATCACCTCAATAAAGACTCCTAAGGACAATGGGTCTACATATGTACCAGAGATTCTTCCCCTACTTTACATGGGAAAATAAAGCTAGGTTTATTTTAAACTGGGTTCTTGTTTTCTGAAGCAAGCCCCATAATTACATCCTAAGGGACAGATCCCTTAGAATACTCGACAAGGTAAATGATCATTATCTTCAAAGATTTCAATATGAAATGGCTATCAATCGATTAGTTCATTTTTGAAGATCAAATGAGATTGATCAAAGAGAGGGAGTTATTTTTGAATCCAAAAGAAAGATAAGTAGGAGACACCCACGATGCTAGAAAACCTAGCGAGCATCTCAAACTATCCTATGATTGGGCTTTATATTTTTGAAATTGATTTAATTTGTTGAGTTGCATTTTTCATTAGAAATTTAGGGCTTATGATTCATAAAAAAGATTAGGGAAATGCCTAAGTGGTGAGAAATTATGCTTATGGCTAGCAAAGGGGAGAAAAAAAATCTTAGAACCTAAATTTAGGGAGCTTTGGCGAGGGTCGAAAGCACAACCTAAATCTAAGGTGAAAAATGAGTATTTGGTTTACCTCTATAAAAGAGGACAAACCACTCAACTATTTAGACTTATAACTGCCTAGGGGTGGCTGCCAACTAACTCCTCCTATGATTTTGAATACATGTAGGCAAGCCATATGCTTTTGTAAGATAGCTAGGCTATTATTTATTTAGAAAGAGACTAAGTCCTTAAACCCACTCCCTAAAGAGACTAGATCATGTAAGGACATGCTTCAAATGACCTAAATCTAATGCAATTCAAATTTCATTTTATTTTTATTTTTGGACAATTATTTTGACTCAGGCTAATAGGATTCATATGCCTAATGCATGTGAAGTAAAGTTATTGGCCAAAATCAGTAGAAGGGAGGAGGTGTGTTTCCACCATGGCTCTCAAAGGTCAAGCCAAGTTTCTCCGGCAAAGGTGAAAGCCCTCCAATCAAGAGTGAAATAAGATGCATTTGTGCATGATATTATAAAAGAAATACTCATCCAAATCTAAGGGGCTGCTAATTCTTTTATCTTGATTTTAAACTAAGCTTTAGGTGAGGTTATGAGTTCTTTATTTTAGTTTTGAGTTATTAAGTTTGGTAAAAATTTATTTTTCCCTAAGAGCCTAATCCACATCCGGGCCATACATAAGCAAGAAAGAAACTAGGAAAAGATGCCACTTAATGCAAGCTAAACAAATCATCAATCAATTTATAAAGCTAATCAAAAGAATAAGAGGCCGTGGTGGTACCACCCAAAAAAACAAATTGGGTAGTGAGCTCTACCCTTATATAACTCATTACAAATGAATTATAATTAAGCAAGAATTCATTGTTATGGGGTCTTCAAGCTTCATTTCTTCATTCTTCTTTTCTTCTTTCTTCTTTGGTTCTTTCTTTTGGATGGTTGGAAGGTGGATGCTCCAAGGCTTCACATGGTGCATAAGATAGGATCTTATGACCAATGCTCATCCTAATCCCCATAACAATCATTCCAAAATCCTAATTACAAAATTTACATAAAAAGTTAAAGTAAATCTAGCTAACACTTGCAAAATAAAGGTTAGCTAAACAAACCACACAAAATCCCAAGCATGTATATTGGACTTATCACCCCACACATGGGTGACTAAGTCCACCTGGCCTATTGGATTATGCTTAGGGGTATAAGCACATAGCAAAATCATTATATTTTTATTTATTATATCTTAAGCACAATCCCTGAAAATAATGGTTAGACTAAGATCGCCCTACCATTCATTCTACGCACATACATCCTAACATCTAGTCTAAAATATATATCATAAAACAAAAGCAAGCATCAAACCATGCACCACCCTAACCTAAAGCTAGAAGTGGTGACTTAGGCTAATGTTTGTGCTTTAGAGGTTTGGGTGGTATGCTTAGCTATGGCTTTAAGTTAGAATTTTCTAAGTGTGAAGCATGTTCAACTTAGAGGACAATTTCATTTAAGTGATGTAATTGATTAGGGTTGATTTTATTTCATGTTTTGATTAGGTTCAAGTGAATCCTATAATTAATTACTAAGTTATAAAGAGAGGGAAAGAGAAGGGATTCTTTAGTGAATGTTTTATTAAGTGTTTTAATTAATCCTAAGTTTAGATGAACTCTAAACAAACCCATTCAAAATAAAGGCATTTTAAGATTAAATAAAATGAACAAATTCACAAATATCACTTCATTTCTTTCCCAACATGTATAACATGCATATGAATGAGTCCTAAGCATATCTATACACAAATGAGAATATTTAACACACTTTATGATGCATGCTAAGTAATTCATTTATGAAAATTTGGAAGTTTAAGATGCATGATTTTCATTAAGTAGAAAAGGGGTTTCTTATCCAATTTTCACATGCACACATGAAAGTAAGAAAGGCATAAGTGAGTACAACACCATTGTTAACCAGAGGCGTAAGGTACAATTCCTACTTAGGTCTACTTAAAGTCTCACAACCTCAAGATTGTCCAGACTAATATACCACTTTTCTTAAATACAAACATGTGTACAAAAGAAATGAATGGAAAAGAAAGAATGCAAAAATTTATATTAGTTGATTTATTTTGTTTATGCAATTTATATATGCAAGCATAGGTGTCCTTCTTAAGTGATAGTATAGGAATAAATAGGATATGGAGTTAGGCAAGTGTTAGGTTCTTTTTAAATGAACCATACATCTTACCAAATCCTATTGAAAACTATACTAAAACAAAAAAGAAGAAGAACTTGTACTAAGCACATCTTTATACCTTACTCACATGCAAGCTTATAATTAAAACATAAGCAGCACACTTTTAGTTTTGATAATTGATTCATATGTTTTTAAAAATAATTTGAATTTAGTAGTGATAATAGCCACTCATATTCTTACTTTAGCCAACACATGCAAATTTGACATGAAGTAAACAATTTCATTTTAAATTTGAATTTTGAAAAGTATGAATGCATGAAATCACATGACATATATATTTAACATGCTGGGAAAAGAACTAAAGAAATGAAAGCATGTAAACACATTCACTTTAATTAAATCCTAAAGACAATCTTATGAAATAAGAAAACTTAAAATAAATCAAAGTTCATTTAGTATGGTTTTTGTTTGATTTTGAATTTGATTTAATTTTGAAAATGTGAGTTGAGTTTACTGTTCCTAACTCATTCCCACATGTGTTTGACATTTTTGTTTAATTTTTAGATGATTAGATTCATTTTTTAGATTTTTTGGTTATAAGGTATGAATTAAGCATGTTAATTAACCCTTACCTACACCACCTTAGCATAGTTAACCAAGTAATTATGAGCCAATGAGATGACATAAAATCTCATAAGAAATTTAAATTTGCAATGCACCTAGGATGAAAAGGGCCTAATGCAATTTGGCTCATGATTAATGGTTAATTAAGCTAAGGGGTTTAACTTAAGTAATTTCAAAACACCCCTCACACATATGAGTTGATTTTTGATTTCCTTAATTGAACTTAGGCTCTTGAACACCTAAGAATCTACCCAAAGTAGATTAATTAAGTTCTAGAAATTTTTAGAATTTTAAAAAATTAACTAAGAGGATAATTAATGAATTAACCCTTAATTAAGAGAGGATTAAGGAAAAAAAAGAGATTTAGGGAATTACTGAGGGGAAATGACACAAAATTATTCCCTAAGCCTCCTATTCATTAGATCTAACCTTAATCAACTCCAATGAGGGATTAAATCACTAACCAAACCTTAATTATCATTAATTACATTAAGGGAGTAATTAGGAAATGTATTTGCAATTCCCCCAATTAAGCTTTCAATAAATCCCAAGAAAATTAGGGAAGGTAGAAGTCATCTCTTGAAACATACCCAAGAAGTTTGGGATTAATCAGAGGTTAATTAAGGAGTAATTAGTAAAATAAGATTTCCATTAAAATCCAAAATCAGATAAAATTATAATCCAAAATCCATTAAAATTAATTTTAGAATATTCTAGGTGGAATTATCTTTCAGTAGAAATTACTTCATATTTTTCTAATTTTTATTTAGGGAGATATGATTTTTTGAAGTTTAGTGGATTAATTAAAATTAATTAAAACCTAATTAATCCCCTTAGCCCATAGTTTGACACGCGGCGGCAGGGGTCAGCACGCTTTACACG
This sequence comes from Cymbidium sinense, assembly GCA_021442155.1. Taxonomy (NCBI): domain Eukaryota; kingdom Viridiplantae; phylum Streptophyta; class Magnoliopsida; order Asparagales; family Orchidaceae; genus Cymbidium; species Cymbidium sinense. The sequence continues at coordinate 295,305,927 of CM038215.1, forward strand.
CGTCACGTTGTGAGCGGGTTACTTAAACGTCGCATCAAGGCAGCAGTGTGGCGGTGGATGCAGTTTAATACTCATCATTCGATCAAGGATCGAATGGCTAGGAATCAACCTGTGGATTTTAAAAGGATAAATCGATTCTAAAACGTGCGCTTAATCTCGACCGTCCATCCAAAATGTGCGGATGGATGGTTGGGATCACCCCTGTTCTTCCCTAAGGATCAATGGAGATTGTCCACGATCTAAGGGAAGATTTGAGCTCGATTGAGCTCGGATTAGGATAAAACTTTGCACACACCATCTAGCACTAATGGCAAGCCTATCCAATAATGGAATTCTCATGGCATGACACTTTCTTTCACAAAGGACCAACACCTCCTAGGCCTAGTGGTAAAAAAATTCTATACCTCACTGGAGGTGATCATCGATGCTCGATTCCCTTGATGGAGCTTCATCTGGTTGAGATGAAGCTTTGCTGAAAGTTTGAGCTCTTGAGGTTGAGTGGATGGCTCATGAACAACTCCTCCTCCTCTCCTTTGCGGCCTTGATCGAATTGAACCTCTCCTTGACTTGGAAACTTGTGGGAGAGCTTGGGTGCACTCGACTTGATCCTCTGAGGGAGTGTGCAAAGAGAATTGAAGTGGATTGTAGTGTGGAAGAAGTTGGGAAATGAGAGGAGCTCCACTATTTTATAAGGAAGAAAATCGAGAATGCTTGATTTCAATTCCCTCCTAAGAAGCTTAGGAATGCTCTCTGATGGCTCCTAACATGCTACAACACACAATCGACAATGACAAAGTTGAATTCAAGTGGAATTAGGCGTATATCCCCCCCTATGGCAATCGGACAGTCGAAGCTATGGGTGCCATTTTGATCCAATTGATCATATGGAAAAGGGTTGTTTGGGTTATTTTAAGTTGGCACATGGTCAGTTGGAGCTTAGGAGTTGATTGGTAACCTCCCATATGCTTCATATCAAGTGGAGGGAGGTTTTCATATTGGCCAATTTGAGCTAGGGGGTCAATTTTGGCCTTGGGTCCATTTGGGCTGACCCAAACCCATTGGGTTGGGTGCACCACTCTCCATTAGGTCTACTTGACCTATTAGGAAGGTATCAAGTTGATATGAAGAGGGCTTGACCAAATTCCCCATGGAATTGGACAAAATTTGTTCTATGGCCTAGGGGTAGAATGGTCATTTTGCTAATTTTTGAATTTGGATATGTTGGGTATGCTGAGAAAATAGGGTTGGCCAAGTTTCATTAGATTTGGAATTCATTTGATATCATTTGGCTCATGTTGACCCATTTAGGTCAAAATGGGTCAAGTTGTCCAATTGGTCCAATTGGGTCAAACCAAGAGTTGGGTCAAGTTCATATGACCATTTGAAATGTTTTGGTGGCTTTGGTTTGATTCAATTTAGTTTAGTTTTGAGTTTGGCTCATATGACTTCATTTAGCTCAAATGGGTCAAGTTGACCAATTTGACCCATTTGACCTATTTGAGCTAGGTCAAGGGTAGGTTTAGATTTGGTTAGTCATATGGAGTGGATTGGCATCTTCGTTTCCAATCAATTTTGGTTAAATTTGAATTTGGCTCAACATGACCCCTTTAGGTCAAGTTGGGTTCAAGGTCAATTGGGCTAGGTTAGGTCTAGTTGGCCAATTGAGATTTTGGTCAAGTTCAACAAGTGATTTGGAATGAACTTGACCCATTGGTTTGAATCAATTTGGCTTAGATCAAGTTTTGACACATTTTGACTTTTTAGGTCAAGTTGGGTCAAGTGACCAATTGGGCTAGGTTAGGCTCAAATGTTGACTTGGTCAAGTTCAAACATAGGTCATGAATGAACTTAGATCAATGGTTTCAATCAATTTATCTTATGGTAGATTTTGGCTATGTTAGATTTGATTTTGGCTAAGTGTTGACTTGGAACCCTTAGGTTTGACTTGGTTTAACCCAATTTGATTGATTGATGATCTCATGATGATTGTGACCATGATGAGGACAAAGGTGAGTTTGGTTCAATCCCATTTGGTTAGGATTAGAATTTGGCTCATAAGGGTACTTTAGGTCACTTTGGGTCAAGTGAGCCTAAGTGGGTCAAATGGATTGGTTAAAGCTTGATTTGAGTTTGATTGAACTTGTATATGGACTTATGATTGAAATATAAATCCATTTGAAAGTGGTTTGAAGTCAAATGGGTTTTGATTCATTTGACAATTTCATATTCAAAGGAAGAACATGAAGGGATTTGGGGTTTGATTTTTGAATTGGATTTTGATTAAGTGATTGAAGTTTGTATTTATATATGAATTCATGATTGTAGGGTTGATTGAATCATGAAGGAAAATCAAGAGTTTGGCTTGATTTGAAGTTGATTTAGCTAAGTTCAAGATTTTGACTTGAAAGGCTTAGGTTGGATTTTGAGTGGATTTGAGTTTGATTTTTGGAATAGGTTTTGATTGTTTGAATTTATATTTCATTTATATATGTGAATATAAATGAGAATATAAATGGATCATGAGAAAATTTTAAGGATTTGAAGTGATTTGATCATGATTTAGGCTAAGTCCATTAAAAGGAATTTAAAGGACTTAGGAAATTTTTGGAGTTTGAAGCTTGAATTTTTGAATTTGGGTTAATTGCTTTATATTTATATTTCATTTATATATGTGAATATAAATGAGAATATAAATGAGTTATGAGAAAATCATCAAGGATTTGAAGTTGTTTAGATCATGATTTTGGCTAAGTCCATGAAAGAAAACTTAAAGGACTTAAGAAAATTTTATGAATTCTAAGTTAAGTGTTACAGAGATGAGGATGCTCAGGTGGATGAGTGGCTTTACCCTTAGAGATAGAATGCAAAATGAGTATGTTCGGGAAAAAGTTGGAGTAGCTCCGGTGGTAGATAAGATTAGGGAGAGTCCTTAGATGGTTTGGCCACATAAAGCGTCGGTCGATGACAGATTAGGAGAGTAGATCCATTAGATTTGACTTATGTTAAGAAAGGTAGAGGTAGACCTAAAAAGACTTGGTTAAGATGTATAAAAAATGATCTTAGTATACTTGAATTAAATGAGAATTTAACACATAATAGGACACAGTGGAGACGAAGGATTCATGTAGCCGACCCCACCTAGTGGGATTAAGGCTTATTGTTGTTGTTGTTGTTGTTGATTTTGAATTTTGAGTTTAGTTTGATTGGTTTAAATTTATATTTCATTTATATATGTGAATATAAATGAGAATATAAATGAATTATAAAAAAAATCTCATGAGTTTGAATTGATTTGATCATATTTTGGTTAAGTCCTTAAAAGAAGATTAAGGTCTTAAGAAAGATTTGGACTTAGGAATTTCATTCACGGACTTCAATCATGGATTTCAATTATGGATTTGATTTGTGTTTAGAGAAAATCAAATAAGATCGATTTGGAGTTTTACTCGAAGGAAGGAAGGTGAGGAATGGTTCAAGCTAAGGGTAGACAAAATTTCCTAACACCCCTAAGGCATGACTTATTCATATGGCTAACTCTTCTATGTCTCTAGGGATAGGTTGAGTGTCCACCTAATCACTAGATGTGTCCTAAGCCTAAGGATCTCTTAAAGTCTAAGAGGAGTCCTATGCCTAAGATGGAGGGGTTGAGAGCTCATCCTAAAAATGAGGTCAATAACTGAATATTAGGCCATTATTAGCCCAATCATGTTCTCTAACAAAGGGTTGTGCTTAAGGGACCGCTAAAAAATAAATATAAATACTCTCTTTGCAGGTTCCTTAAGCCCCCTAAGCATAATCCAAGCTAGGATAGGTGGGCTTGGTACCCATGTGTGGGGTGCTAATCCCAAATTATAAATATAATTATTTAGGTGGAATGTATGTTTAGCTAACCTTTATTTTGCAACTATAGTTAGATTTATTTTTCCATTTCAATGTAATTTTATAATTATGAATTAGGATTAGTGCTATGGGGGAATTAAGATGAACATTGGCTAGAAAGACTATGTCTTGTGTGTCATGTGATGCCTTTGAAGCAAACACATCCAAAGCAAGGAGGAAGAAAGAAGACATGAATATTTGAAGTAGATGAAGACCCCCATAGCATGTATTCATTCTTAGCTGTGATTATTCTTTTGTAATCCATGTTGTATAAGGGTAGAGCTCGACTAGCCATTTTTCTTTTGGGTTGTACTCACTGATGCATCTAATGTCTTTTTTGCTAGCCTTATAACTTGTTTGATGACTTGTTTATATTGCGCACTAGAAATTGCATGCCTCTTATAGTTCCTTTATATATTGATGCTTTAATGTGTGGCCTGGATCCATTTAGGCTCTTAAAAAAATAAACTTTTTATCCCAATCACAACTCATAACTAAATTTTCTAAAATAACTCATAACCTCACATAAATCCTAGACATTAAACTAAGATAATAAAATATTTAACAACTCCTTAACTAGATGTTGTATGCTTAATATCATGCATGTCATTTTATTTCACTCTTACTAAGAGAGGGTTTCCATCTGTTCTAGATAAGGAAAAGGCTTGACCTTCGAGAGCCTATGATGGAAAACACCTCTTTCTCTTTTGATTTGGCCCATAATCAACTTCACCATGCATTTAGGCATATAAAATCCTAAGGCGTGTCAAAATAAAGAGTCAAAATCAAATAAAATTTGATAAGATTTGCATTAAACTAGGTCATTACTTATACCACTCATACTGTAGTCTCTTAGGGAGTGAGTTTAAGAATTTAGTCTCTTTCTAAATAATAACAACCTAACTATCTTGCAAAAAATAAGACTTGCCTACATGATTTTAAAGCGTAGGTGGAGTTAGCTGGCTGCCACTCCAGGCGGTTATAAGTCCAGCAGTCTGGTGGTTTATCCTCTCTTGTAGAGGTAAACCATATACCCATCTTCTCTTAGATTTAGGTCAAGCTTTGGTTCTTACTAAAGCTCCCTAGATTTAGGATATGAAGTAGCTATTTTCTTCGGGCTACAATCATAAATCTCCACCTTTTAGGCATTTCCATAACCTCGTGTTGTGGAATTATAAGTCCTAATTTTTTAATAAATTTTCAACTGAAATACATAATTCTCTTCAATTTCAAATATATAAAGCCCAACCATAGGATAGATTCCACTAGTTTTCCTAGTATCATGAGCATTTATTTATCTCTTTTGGCTTTGATATTAAATCTCTCCTTTTGATCCATCCCACTTGATTTTCCAAACATAGCCAATTTATTGATAGTCCTATCTTTGAATTCTTTGGAGACAACAATTGTCTACTTTAATCAATAATATTTCTAAGGAACTCACCTTCTTTAGGATGTAATTAGCTATGAGGTCTTGCCCCCATAGGAAACTTTAGAACTCATTTAAATAAACCTTACTTTATTCATCCATGTAAAGTAGAAAAAATCTCTAGTACATTCGAAGACCCATCATGCTTTAGAAGTTCTTATTAGGTGATTAGGTCCATCATAGTATAGTGATTCCTATCTTTCGAGATAGTGCACTATTCCTTGATGTCATACCCGATCACCTCAATAAGTACATCCTTAGATTTGTGGTGTTCCCCCCATATACATACACATACACCTAAATCCAAAAATAAACATCACAGATTTTTTTGGCGACTTCTGGGATTGTTCCTCTCTCCATCTCTAGTAGACAATTGTTGTCTCTAAATATCGATAGTGGACTTATATTTCATATGAGTTTGAGACTATCTTTCCTTCCGTTGACACTTAGCTTCTTTCATTCTTAAGTAAAGCTAGCTAATATCCTCTAGGTTTTAGGACCTCACTCCTTGTGGGTCTTAAAACCCCTATTGGGTCCCAGATAAAATCAACTAATGAAATGAGATGACAAAAATCTAGAACCTCCTCACCACTAGCTTGGTGAGGCAAGGTTTATCTTATATTTAAGAAAATAAACTCTGTTGCAAAATGTCACTTTTCCAAAAGCACATTTTCAAAATTCACATAACAAAAGATTTTGCACAAAATTCATGAGAAAACTTTGAAAAAGCACAAAACTCATATAACCAAACCTCATCTAACAATCCCCATGATTGTTATATGGAAGTTCTTTTCAAAAGAAAATCAAAATGAAAATCATTTTTTTAAAACATCTTTTTGAAAATAGTTATCTCTATTCAACATCCCCAAATTTGTTGAATGATGATCGTATTTTCAAATAAAATCATTGCATAAAATTGATACTCCACTTAACATATTTCACATATGTTAGAGTTGAATTTTCCCTCTTTTTCAAAAGCACGCTTTTGAAAATGACCACCTTCATTTAACATACTCCAATTTGTTGAATGAAGACTTTATTTTCAAATAAAATCATGGCATAAAATTGAAACTCCATTTAACATATTTCACATATGCTGAAGTTGGAGTTTCCCTCTTTTCAAAAGCAAGAAATCATACACATAAAATCATGACATATTTTGAACTCCATTTGACATACCCAAATTTGTCAAATGAGAGTCCCATTTTCAAATTCACAAAAAAAAAATGAACTCTATTTAACATACCCAAATTTGTTAAATAGATTTACCCTTTTTCAAAAATCATAACACATTTGACTCCCACTTAACATACCAAATTTGTTAAGTGAGAGTCTCATTTTCAAAACACAAATCATAATCACACTTGGCTCCTACTTAACATACCAAATTTGTTGAGTAAGAGTCTCTTTTTTCAAATCATAAATACAATTGATTCCCACTAAACATACCAAATTTGTTAAGTGAGAATATCTTTTTCATAAATCATAAACATATTTTGACCACCACTTAGCATACCACATTTGTTAAGTGAGCGTTTCATTTCAAAAAAGCAAATTATAAACACATTTTGACTTTCACTTAACATAACATATTTATTAAGTGAGAGTCTCTTTTCAAAAAAAAAAAAAAAAGAAATCAAATTATATCACATTTGACTTTCGCTTAACAAATCACATTTGTTAAGCGAGAGTCTCATTTTCAAAACACAAATCATAAATCCACTTGACTTCCACTTAACATACCAAATTTGTTAAGTGAGAGTCTCATTTTCAAAACATAAATCACAATCATATTTTGCTCTCGTTTAACATACCAAATTTTTGAAGTGAGAGTCTCATTTTCAACATATCAAACATACTTGGCCTCTACTTAAGATACCAAATTTTTTAAGTAAGAAGTCCTATTTTCAAATCAACATATCACACATATAATCAATTATCACAAGCAAAGATATTTGACAAAATTTTTAAACATATAATCACAACCATACCTAAATTTGCCAAGTAAAGGTTTTCTAAATCAAAATTTTCAAACAAGACATACAATACAAATATCTTCAAAGGTCTCTCCAAATATTTGAACCCTACCCAACCTACTTAAATTGGTTGAGTATGGATTCTAAATCAAAACCATATGGCAAAGTCTCCCCTCCAAATATCAAAAATCTCTCCAAAATTTAAATGAACCCCACTTAGCATACCTAAATTTATTAAGTGTGGGTTCAAATTCCAAACTAAGTATAGAAATCTGTGATTGAAGATAAACATCAATGCAAGGGTCTGACTCAATCTTGTTTTAACAAATGCAGCGACTTTAATATAGTTACCATCTTTCCGTCAAGCATGGATCATGGCTCTAAAGTTCATCTTCTCTTTCCCTTCTAGTGTAGACGCCTTGGATCAGCCAATCTACCACGATGTCGCCAACCCGATCTATTTTGGTGTGGATTTGAAGGGTCCTTACTTGGGGAGAGCCCTCATCACCATCAATAAGGATGAGGTGGGATAGCCACTCATCCGCTTGGATATCCCATATGACTCGAGTTTCCATCAAGAGGAAGGTAGTGGTTCCCATGCCTCATGATATAGTTGCTCCCATGTCCCTGCCATAGCTCCAACGAGAGTTACTACCTTCTTGTTGGTCACCCTGAAGGGGAAGGCTATTTTAGCCTTTGAAATAGTCTCCTCCACTATTGAGGTAGGTACTAGTTCTCGCTCTACCTTGTTCACTCATACTCAACGCCACAATAAAAATTGAAAAATTAAGTGGGAGCACGAGTGAGTAGCCAAAGAGCTTGATGCTGCTTCCCATGTAGCTAAGGAGGATTCTCCATGAGGTCTCTCCACTTATGAGTAGTAACAAGTTCCACCCCATCTCGGCCTCAGAAAGAGAGGAAGATTATCAGAGGATTGCCGCTTCTCCTCCTCCACCAGCATACCATGAGGCACTGGATAGGGAACAGAGGAGGCCCTATGACAGACTTAGGACTGTTCTACGCTAGGGTGGCAGAGTATATGGATGCTCAGAGTCTGATACCTTATTTGATTTATGAATGTTGATCCCTAGGAATGTTAGGGGTTAGATCCAGAGAGAGAGAGAGAGAGAGAGAGAGAGAGAGAGAGAGCCATGGAGGCTCGAATATCTGCTCAGGCAAGCAAGAGAGAGCAACAGAGGTATGCCAGGCAGTCGACAGCCTCCACTTTGATGGATTTTTTTGATTGTCGCCCCATCAGGGCCGATCATTTAGATAGGATTATTCTTACTGGTATAACCTGCCAGGAGATCTCCCATTGAGGGGCAGGAGGTGTTGCCATTACACCACTCCCCTCATCATCCACCATCACTCGTATAGCTGGCAGCATCTACCACTCCCACCAAGGTTCAGAATCCCCAATCTGGGGAGAGACCTTCCCCTCTAGTGATCTAGCTATAACCCAAGGATCTTGCTTCATCCATTCCACTGTAAGGTGAGATCCTGACCTCTACCTACACGCAAGAAGAAGTGCCAACCCAAGAGTGTCATCATCGCACCACCATCACCACCGTAACATACATAGATAGAGAGGGTAGGAGACACAGATACGGTCCCCAGGATAGTTGATCCTCTCGGTGAGGAAGCCATGATAATAGGCAGTGTCCATTGTATTTAGGCAGAAGAGCACAATGAGGTCGGGCTTTGTCCCATTCAACTAGTATAGTATATCGATCACTAGATGACATATTAGCCAATTACTTTGCCGAGAAGAGAAAGATTTTTAGGAGTGACTGCTCCAATCAAGATGAGGATAGTGTCAACTTCGATCCTGACTAGGATGACATATTGGATGATACAGCCAAGGTCCACATGGTTGATACTCGGGCATCTTTACAATGAGATCAGACTTGCCAGGAAGGTGTTGTGCTGAGGAAGGTTACACTTCTCACTTGACTCAACACCTCCTTTGCCAGCTCAGATAGAGGGATGATCATATTGACTAGATGGGGAGGAAGATTGAGGAGTTGATGGAAGTAGTTGCAACATTACAGAACTCAGCCCCAATCTCATAGCCTTCTCCTATGATAGTCGACCGCCCATAGTTGGTACATACCCTAGAGTATCCTAGGTGCACTCCTGTAAAGGATGACACTGGTAATTTGAATAGGAAGGTTACAGATGGAACCTCCATGTATGAAAAGGATATCAAGCACATGGTAAAGTAGCAGGTGAAGGAAGTGATGGCACAAGCCTTAAGGAGCTCTTCTATTCCAAAGGGTAGACCATACCTGGAGGAATTTGTTGTAGTTCAATACCCCAAAGATTTTGTATCACCTTCCATCAAAATCTTTGATGGTAGTGCGAACCCAAGTCAGCATATTGCATATTTCAGAGCTAGTTGCTATAACGCTAGTGGTAGTGACGCATTATTGTTCAGACTTTTTGTCAGCAACTTAGCTAGGGTTGCATTTGATTGGTATGCTGAGTTGCCCAATGGCTCGATAGGGACTTTTGCTAAGTTAGAGCACCTCTTCATCAAGAGATTTGCTAGAGCTCATCAAAGAGTAACTGTATACAAGCTCCCAATGTGTCCCTTATTGATTATATTCTCAGGTGGCATAACCTAAGAATGAAATGCAAACCGCAGCTATCCGAACAACATGCTATTGAGATTCTTCTCAAGAATATTCATGGCCCGATTGCCTTTATGCGTAAGGGCTTTACCATTCAGACATTTGAGAAACTAATTAACAAGGTGGCTATCCTACAAGAAGAGGACAAATAGTTGCCCTTTCCCAACCAATCATCTTGACCCAAGCTGCAGAAGATGTTAGAGAAGAAGCCAAGGATAGTTGTGTTAGTGGACAAAGGGAAGCTGCCAGTCAAAGTTCAGTATGAGAGACCTTGAGCTCAGCAGCCTCCTTTGCCACCTCCTCTGCCACAGCCTTGGCCATCATATCAACCACCTCATACATCATAATAACCATTCCACACGTAAGCCTACTGCGGTATTCTCCCCATGCCTTATTATCCACCTACTCTTGTTGATAAATTGAATAAGCCATATTCATTCAAGAGGAAGGTAGTTAGGAAAATCTTTAAGAATCTCTTAAAGAAACCTGACTTTCAGTTACCAGAGCTTAGGAGGCTGGAGGAAGTGGGCAAGAGTGATGATCCTAACTATTGCCCCCACCACCGCATGATTTGTCATGTCTTAAAGGATTGTATTACATTTAAGGATTGACTTGAGCATAGCTACAGGTCAAGCACCATAGTTATCCCCAAGGAATACCTATTAGAATAACCTTTCAATTCTATTAGGGTAATTCTTGGGAAACCTACGATCCTCTTAAGATAAAAGAAGGTTGGGATATTGCCTTATCCCGAACCTCTAAAAAAGTAGTTTCTAAAATTAAGAAACTCTCTTCTATGGGTGCCTGAGGTAGCTCAAACCTCCAATATCAAGGAAGGTTTGCAAGCTACCAAAGACAACTTGAAGAATGTGACAGCCCAATAGCAGCAACAATAGTCCACCTTACTTGCCCGGGATAGCTCAGTAGCGCAACCACCGTTCGAGTCCAGCACTCCATCCACAGTTGCAACTACTACTTCTTCCTTCACTAGCTCCTCTTCTACCAGCACGAGTGTTGTATCAATGGACAAGGGCATTAAATCCCTTACCCCACTTACTTTATTAGATTTTTATTATGTACCTCCACCTAAAAATAAATCAATGAAGAAAGCTTTCACTTACATCTTGTCCACTTCTGATACTCTAGATTTTATTCCTATTGAAAACTCTCCAAGTCTAGAAAATAATAATGATAGCTCTAATTATTCCGATTCACTCACTTCTAATTCAGAATTAGACTTCCTTTCTGAGTCAATCAGGTTCACCTCTTGAGATTGACTTGGAGTCAACTAACTCTGAGGATTCCATAAGAGAAGCTATAGATATACCTGATGAGAAGGTAGAACTTTCCACAAGTTCATCATTCCATGAAGTCATTGAAGTCAACCTACGTAGTGACAAAGTTCTACCTCCTAGGGTAGAATCTCTCGATAAGGGTAAACAAGTCATTGGTTCCAATGAGCAGATATCCCCACCACAGGATGCTCCGTCCATGGATATGCTTATGGAGGACCAAGTCAAAGTTGATTACAATGTTCTAGTACATCTTAAAAAGTTGCCAGCTAATTAAAGCATATATGACACCCTTGTCTTATCTAAAGAGATGAGGGAATCTCTAGTCAAGGCTCTTGTTGACCCAGAGATGTGCTTAGCTCAGCTGATCGCTACTAAAAAGGAGGCACACAACTCAAAGGACATCTTAGGAGTTACATTCAATGATGAAGACTTGCTTCTAGGAATGACCAAGCACAACCTCCCTCTTTACATTATAGTGGACGTTGGCAGATACATGATATCAAGAGTTTTGGTTGACCAAGGTGTATCAGTCAGCATTATGAATTTAAGAACCCTTGTCTACTTGAGGATTGAAATCTCTAAACTCCAAAAGGAGAGGATGATGTTGAGAGGATTCAATGAACAATGCGAGAGGGCCTTAGGCTTTATAGTGTTGCCATTAGAGATAGATGACTAGAAGACTGAAGCCAACTTTCATATCATAGACTTGGATACATCTTTCAATGCTTTAATTGGCAGACTATGGATATATGAGAACAAGATAGTTCCATCCTCTCTACATCAGTGCATGAAGTTCATAAGAGGTGGAATTGCATACTGCATCAAAGGAGATCTCAAGCCCTTCATAGTTCATGAGGTTGGGATATATGAGGATGCAGCCTATTTTCTTCCCCAAAATCAACAAGTCCATTCTAGTGAATCTAGTCAAGATCCCCAAGAGGGACAAAAAAGAAAGAAAAGAAAAAGAAAAAGAATTAGAAAATGAAAAGAAAAATAAATCAAAAAAGAAAATAAAAGAGAGCGAGATATGAACACAGGGGAAGATATAGAGCCTGACATTAGATTCTACCCACAGTTTGTTACTCCATTGAACATACGGGTAGGATGACCCGACCTCCACCAGGTAGAGGTATAGGATAGTTCAGAGGTAGCCTTCGAGGTGGAAAGCCTAATAGGAGGTATGCCCTAGCTAGCAAGAGTACACCTGCTATCCACATAGACTTAGAATCTAGTTCTGAGGATGAGTCTTATATGGTTAGCACACCAGCCAGCTCTTCTTAATGATGGATCCCTTTCGAGATGACGTTGAAGCATGACAGTGATGAAGATCAAGCTCCAAAGCAAAGCATAAATGTATCCAAGTTTGCATATGATACTGTCAGGAGTCAGTTGAGAACCTTAGCTCTAACCCCACTTTCATCTCAAAAAGTTGAGGGTTTGGTAGTTAAGGAGGCCCCCCAATTCATCCACAGATGGGAGAGTTTAGAGGTTCTTTTTGGGAGCATCATCCTCAAGTTAGGAAGCTGATGTAGAACCTGAGGATGATTCATATAAAGATTTAATATAATTGCCTTTTTATTAGTATAAACCTTGTGTTCTTAATTTAATGAAGATGGGATTAATCCCATATACTTGGTCTAAATGTAGGTCAGAATACTTTGAATGGCTACGGGATAACCAAAGCAGACATCCTCAATCAAGATTAGGACTAGGATTCGGTACAGTGGGTCTAGTCGATGATGATAATCATTGCCTAATCATCACCAATCATTTGGAATCTAATAGGTTCTTTTCAAATCATGCTAACTCATATGAGGAGGTGTGTTTAGAAACTTTAGATGATCCATATGATCTTGAAGTTAGAGATGCACCGCTAGAGTTTGAAGAAGAGATCAGATCAACCATCGACGAGCTTAATGAAATCAACTTAGGAATTAAAGATAATCCACGTCTGACATACATCAATTCTTTGTTGAATGACACTAAAATAGATGACTTAGTTAGGCTATTGACTGAGTTTAAGGACTGCTTCCCATGGAGTTGAAGAGATGCCCAATTTATCTCTTGACGTAGGAGTCCACAAATTAGCAATAGAACTTAATGCTAACCCTATTAAGTAAGGTCCTAGATGCATTCGATTAAACATTGAATGGTAGGTCACTTCTAAAATCAAGAAACTGATCGATGCTTGTTTTATCAGGAAAAAAAATATCTTACCTGGTTGGCCAGTGTCATTCTAGTTAAGAAAAAGAATGGCCAAATTCACATATGCGTCAATTTTAGGGTTCTAAATAAGGCATATCTTGAAGATGAATTTTCACTACCAATCTCAGAACTGATGGTGGACATTGCCTCATCTCATATAGTCTTCTCTTTCATGGATGGGTCATCTGGCTACAACCAAATTAAGATGGCCCCCGAGGATGAAAAAAATACTACTTTTCGAATCTCAATTAGAATCTTTTGCTATTGGGTCATGCCTTTCAGCCTTAAAAATGCCGATGGTACCTACCAGTGGGCCATGACTCAAATCTTCAATGAACTCATTCATCATCAAGCTGAATGTTATGTTGATGATCTTGTAGTCAAGAGTAAAGAAAAGGAAGACCATTTGTTTGACTGGAGAGTAGTTTTTGAATAGTTAAGACAATTTAATCTTAAAATGAATCCCTTGAAGTGTGCATTCAGAGTAGCTTCAGAGAAATTCCTTGGGTTTGTTGTCTGACACCATGGAATAGAAATTGATCCAGGAAGATCGAGGATATTAGAAATGCCATGCCCTAAAAGTCAAACTCAACTCAGATCATTTCAAGGGTGGTTGACGTATCTAAGATGCTTCATATCTAACCTATCAGGAAGATATCAACCATTCTTAGCACTTGTCAAAAAGGATTCCAAGTTCAAGTGGGATGACAAGTGCTAGCATGCTTTCAAAGACATCAAGCACTACCTGATGACATCACCAATTCTAACATCCTCAATCCTAGCATGCCACTCATCCTCTATACTGTCACATTAGATGACTCCCTTGGTGCTTTGTTGGCCCAAACCAATGATGAAGGGAAGGAGAATGCTCTCTACTATCTTAGTCATCATCTAATCCCTTCTGAGGCAAACTATCCACTTATTGAAAAGTACTGCCTAGCTTTAATCTTTGCATCCCAAAAGCTATGACACTATATGCTTACTCAAAAGGTGAATCTGATCTTTAGGATCAATCCACTGCAATATCTCATGACACGGCTGACACTATCCAGACGGTTGGCATGTTGGTACATAATTTTATCGTAATTTGACATCACTTTTGTACCTCTCCGTGTGGTGAAAGGATAGGCACTAGCATATTTCTTAGCAGCACACCCACTTCCTGCTGATTCCTCGCTTAATGATGACCTCCCCGATGAACAAATCATGAAATTATAGAACACTAGCATTCACCGCTTGGAGATGTATTTTGATGGTGCACCTTCCTTTCAAAAAGGAGAAGAACCACGATCTACTCTTCGGGAAGGTAGGGGTAGAAATAATTCTCCTAACTTCAGACCGCAATATGATGAGATTCTCATATCATCTATCAATCCATGCACCAACAATGAAGCCAAATATGAGGCTCTAATTACCAGTCTAGACTTAGCCATTATACTATGCATCTAGAATATCAACATCTTTGGGAATTCTCAGTTACTCATCAATCAAATCGCTGGGTCTTACAAAGTTCTAAACCCTAAACTCCATCATTACCATAAGTATACTCTAGAGGTGTTGGCCCAAATCCCAGAGGATACCATTTATAAGATTCTTTGAGGAGAGAATGCAGTAGTAGATGCATTAGCCAAGCTTGCCAAAGAGTTTGCATGTATGGAAGATGAGTCCATACTAATAAGGGTCCAAAATAGGCAAGTCTTATCTCTTGTTGATGCTGAACTCATCGAGAGATTCTCTCTTGAAGGGGAGGTTATCATTGCCAAAAAGGACAAGGAGTTAGATTGGAGGAAACCATTCATGGATTATCTAAATATGGGCAAACTATCTCAAGAGAAGTCACTAGCACATCAGGTGAAGCAGAGAGCCCTTTCCTATGCTCTCATGGATAACACCTTGTATCGGTGGTCTTTCAATCATATGTGGTTACATTATTTGGACAAACACAAATCCTGTAGGATCTTGATTGAGGTACATTCAAGTTTATGTGGAGCGCATCAATCTGGTCTGAAGATGAAACCAATATCAAAAGACTAGGATGCTACTGGCCTTCAATGATCACAGACTGCATGGACGCAGTCAAGAGATGCCACAATGTCAGGTACATGGTGTGGTCTTACACCAATCACCCAACATTCTACATTCAACATTGGCCTCATGGCCATTTGAGTGTTGGGGTATCGACATAGTGGGTCCGATCGATCATCCTTCTTCCAAGGGTCATCAGTTCATTCTAGCTGCCACCGACTACTTTTCCAAGTGGGCAGAGGCATTCCCACTTGAAGAGGTCACAACTCAGAATGTACTCCAGTTTTTTAAGAATCATATCGTATATAGGTTCGAGATGCCTCGATGAATTATATTCTATAATGGTACTGCATTCAAGAGCACTAAAATCAACAGCTTTGCCTAAAGACACAACATAGATTGGAGATATTCTACCATATATTACCCAAGGGCAATTGGCTTGACAGAAGCCTTCAACAAAACTCTCATCTAGATATTAAAGAAGACACTCGATGACAACAAGCGGCAGTGGCATGAGCAGTTAGTTGAAGCCTTGTGGGCTTATCGCACCACTTACAGAACTCCAACTCAATCTACCCCTTTCTCCTTAGTGTATGGGTCTGAAGCAGTTCTACCATTAGAAGTCCAACTCCCATCATTAAGGATAGCTGTGGGTAACAAGGTTACAATAGAGTAGAATGCCAAGTTGCGGTTAGAAGAGCTTGAATGTTTAAAGGGGAGATGCCTTCGGGCATGCTAGAACCTTGAGTTGTACAAAGTTAAAATGATTCAAGCTCATAACAAGTTGGTCCGTCATAGAGCTTTTCAAGTAGGAGAGCTTATTTTAGTTCTAAGGAGACCAATTGTTGCCCATCGAAAGATGGGAGGTAAATTTGAACCCACTTGGGAAGACCCTTTTTCCATAGAGAAGGCCTACTAAGGAGGATCTTATCAATTTATAAATTGTAAGGTAGAGAGCCCTATGCTTCCAATCAAAGGGCTTTACCTAAAGAAATACTATCCATAAATCTTGTTTCAAATTAATCATCAATAAAATTTCTTTCATTTCAAATTCTATCTCTTCTATGTTAGGAACATCTTTGCTTGTGAATCTGCCATGATGTGTTTAGGATAAGTGTAAGAGAACCCAAGCGGCATCCTATCCTTCATCAACATAAACACAAACTACACACGATTCTCCAGTGCTATTAGGATAGGTGTAAGAGAACCCAAGATGCATCCTATTTTGGCTAGTAAAACTAAGTTAGGTGTAAGAGAACCCAATCGACATCCTTTCTTGGTGGAGTCACAACTATCCTTTGTTCACCATTTCATCCATTCTTTGATGTGTTTAGGATTGGTGTAGGAGAACCCAAGCAGCATCCTATTCCTTCTTCTACAACATACACATAAATATCAAATAAATACATATCTTTTATCTTGGGCTATTTTATTGGGGAGCAAGCCCCCAGTAACACTCACTCATTAGCTGCTCTAGGTTGGGTTGACAAGCTACATTGCTAGCGTGTCACCTCAGTGGTCCCTTATTCAGAAGGATGTAAGTCTGCTATGCTTTCCTTCCTGACTTGACTGCTGCACACCAATGAGCATTGTTAGCATGGTAGGCCTTACTATGCGATCGGTAAGTTGCCCTCATGCTAGCTTCATTTAAGAGGATGTAAGTCTACTACGCCTTCTTCTCAAACTAGCCATTGTGAACTAACTTGGTTGAGTAGAGGACTAGGGTAAGTCCCCCAGCAGCTCCTTTCCTTCTAGCTACTTCAAGTCTAGGTCTAGTCCTTCTTTGTGACTCCCTACATGGTAGTGCCATTAAGTCATGTTTATTTATTGTGCCATCAATAGGTCACCTCAGCAGTTGATCCCTACTTTGGAATATGTAAGTCTGCTACACTTTCTTCTTAAGTATAGCTGTTGCACACTGACAGGCAGCCCTAGGTCGGATAATTTCTGTCTCACCAATGTCAGACTATCCCAACAATCAGTTCCACTTTAGGGAGATGTAAGTCTACACGCCTTCTCTCTGGACTGATTATCACACACTGATGGGCACCTTAGGTTAATTGGTTATCGTTATACTGACAGTGACCCACCCGGTGGATACACCACCCTTGGTAGATGTAAGACTATGGCTTTATCGAGCTCAATACCTGAGCATTACTTCTTAGTGGATAAAGCCTCGC
Source organism: Cymbidium sinense (assembly GCA_021442155.1). Classification (NCBI taxonomy): domain Eukaryota; kingdom Viridiplantae; phylum Streptophyta; class Magnoliopsida; order Asparagales; family Orchidaceae; genus Cymbidium; species Cymbidium sinense. The sequence continues at coordinate 295,323,549 of CM038215.1, forward strand.
ACACCTCTCACTGGGCACTCTATTTGGATCATATTCATAGCGACCCTATTTAGACACTACCCTGGTTACTTTTGGATTAGACAGTCCCACTTTCCTAGTAGCCACTCTTATGGTTGGAGAATCATGGATATACATATTCTTCCTTGGTCCAGTAAGTTTGAAATAGAACTAGGTTGATATAAGCTTCTCCTCAGTGTGGGCCCTCGCACACCAATGGGGTCCACGAACATATAAACAAATATATATCTTTGCTTATGGATTAGGAGCAAAACCCTTAGCGGTACCTTTCCCAAACAGGCATCCTATCTTTAGGGTAGTGTCAGCAAAACTCTATAAGAATTGCCTGACTACTTTTGAGTTGAGATCAGTCCCTGGGTCGATGTTCCTTTAGTAGTTTCGCTTAGGTTGGGTTCGACTTGTTGTGCCACTAACAGGTCACTCCGGCTATTGCCCTTACTTTGGGAGATATAAGTCTATCATACATTCTCTCCAACATGACCATTGCACACCGACGGGCTGCCTTAAGTCGGGTTTGATTTGTTGTGCTATCAACTGATCACCCTAGTAGTTCCTTATTTAGGAAGTTGTAAGTTGTTGACCTCATTTTTGGAGTGAGCTTTCAGCTTCTTGCATAAGGACTCCTCCAAACACTAAGAGTTCCTTAGTCTTAAGACACTTCTAGTGATTAGGTGAACACTTATCCTAACTCTAGAGACTTAGAAGAGTTAGCCATAAAAATACTTTATGCTAAACCCAAATCCTTACTTCCTTCTTTCAAGACAAACTTCAAACTCAAATCTAAATCAATTCCAACTCAATTGATTTTTTTAATATCATAAATCAATTCCAAAATCCAATTCCAAATAATTGAAACCCATTATCAATTCCAAATCCAAAATCTTCCTTAAGCCATTTTGATTTCACCTTATAGATTTAGCTCAAATCAAATTCAAATCAACTTCAAATTCAAATCAACTCTAAATCAAATCACTCCAAATTCAAAAGATTTTCTCATAACCCATTTATATTCTCATTTATATTCACAAATATAATTGAAATATAAATTCAAATAACCAAAACTAATTCAAAACTCAAATCCAAACTCAACTTAAATCTAACTCATAATCTTTCAAGTCAAATCCTTAAACTTAACAAAACCAAATTCAAATCACTCTAAATTCAAAAAATTTTCTCATAACCTATTTATATTCTCATTTATATTCAGAAATATAAATGAAATATAAATTCAAATAACCAAAACTAAACTCAAAACTCAAGTCCAAATCTAACCTAAATCCAACCTATACCTCTTTCAAGTCAAATTCTTGAACTTAGCCAAATCATTCTCAAATCAATCCAAAACTTTGGATTTTGTCTTCAAACAATCATTCATTCAATCACAAATCAAATATAAACATGAGCTTCAATCATCAAACCAAAATCTAACCAACCCAAGTCAAACCCATGTTCACCCTTTTGACTTAAAATTATCAAATGAAGCAAAACCCATTTGACTCCAAATCACTTGAAATTGGATTTATATTTCAATCATAAGTCCACATGTGAGTTCAACCAAACTTGAATCAAGCCTTGATCAAGCCAATTGACCCATTTAGGCTCACTTGCCCGAAGTGACCTAAAACACCTTTTTGAGCCTAATTCTAATCCAACCCAAATTGGATTGAACTAAGCCTATCTAAGCCTCACATTGTGAGCAACAGTCATCCTAGGATGATCAATCACTCAAATTAGGTCAAACCAAGTCAAACCTAGCCTTTGACCAAGTCAACACTTAGCCCAAATGAAACCTAAAGTAGCCAAAATCTACTATAAGCCAAATTGATTGAAACCATTGATCTAAACCAGTTCATAATCAATGATTGAACTTGACCAAGTCATCATTGGAGCCAAACCTAGCCTAATCAGCCACTTGACCTAAGTTGACCCAAGTTGACCTAAAAAATCAATATGGGTCAAATCTTGATCTAAGCCAAATTGATTGCAACTAATGGGTCAAATTCATTCTAAATCACTTGTTGAACTTGACCAAAGCCAATTCTAGACCTAACCTTATTGACCATGAACAAACTTGACCTAAAAGGTCAAATCAACTTGAAATCAAACCAAACAAAAATTGATTAAAACCAAAGCTTGCAAACTATTTCAAATGATCAACCAAGCCTAAACCAACCAATGACCTAACCCAATTGGGTCAAATGGGTCAAATGGGTCAAATTAGTCAACTTGACCCATTTGACCTAAATGAACCTAAATGAACCAAAACCAAATAAAAATCAAATTGAACTAAACCAATAGTCTTCCCCATGGTCATTTGACCTAAATAGGTCAAATTGAACTAATTCAAACCAAATGAACTCCAAATCACTTGAAATTTGACCCAACCTATTTTTGAATCATCTCAAATTTCCCAAATCAAATCAAGGCCAAATGAGCACTTTACCCCTAGGTCAAAGGGTATCCTATGACCAAATTCACTTGGTATTTGGTAATATTCTTTCTCAAGCCACTTAACATTCTAGTGGTCCACATGGACACTAAGGAGGGTGGTGAACATGACCCAATCACCTTGGATCAGCCATGGCCCAACCCAAGGCCAAACCGACCCCTCCAATGCAAATTGGACACTTGGATCACCTCATACACTCACCTAGCACATGGGCACTCCCTCTCCTCCCCTCCACTACCTAGAAGAAATCACATGGAGTGCCTAACAGCCTAAACAGACCACTCAATCCAAGCAATTAATCAAAAATGGCAAAGCTATTCTCACCATCCGAGCCAAGGAGGGGGAGATATACTCCCCCTCATTCCCACTCAAATGACAGACATTGCATTCGATTGAGCTCTAAGGATTGAAAGCAAGCTCTTCCAAACTTCCCAAATCCATTTCCAAGCATCCTGAATTTCCCCTTTTCGGTTTTCTTTAAAGCCAAAATAGGGGAGGTGAAGGGAATTTCCAACTTACTCAGCTCTCCATAAAATTCAAATTGCTCTTGCAAGCACCATCAAGGGACCTAATCGAGCTCACTCAAGGTGTTTCCCAAGTCACCAAACCACGGGAAGGGGAACTTTGATTAAAGTCGATTATCATTGAAGGGGAGCTTGATCAACCAAGACATTTCAAATCAAGGCTTGATACTTTCAACAGGGCTTCATCTCCACTAGACAAAGCTACCTCCTCCATTGGAAGCACCGGTGATAGCCTCCGGCAAGGTATTATTCAAAACTGATCCTAAGTTAAAAAATGCTTGATCCTTTGTGAAGGGAATTGTAATCCCATTAGATCTTAGCCATTGGATTAATTGCTTATTCTCCTTCAAAGGTGTGGGTTGAGTTTGAACTCCATCCAAGCTCGGGCAAACTCGGATCGAGCGACGATCGATGGATGGCATCTGTCTCTCACTGCTCGGGAGGAGATAGATCACATATCATCCATTCCATGTGATTGGAAGGACTATTATGATTTAATCACATTTAGATCTCTATTTAAATTGTTTAGAACCACAAGATTAATCCTGATCATCCAATCCTTGATCGGATGGCCCAAGGAAAAGTGCATCCCACCACCAGCTGATGTGGCACGTGATATGACAACTTAAACAATCAATCTCATCATGCCATATGGAAAGCACGACGCGTCAGCAGTCCACGTGGCACAGACAGGATTAGTTAATTAATTAGGCTATTCTAATTATCCATTAATCACAGAAACTTCATATAATCATAATTAAATATAGAAAAATTAAAAAATTATAAATGAGGGCTCATTTTAAAGGTATTTCAGAGGGGAATCTAGTAAAATTATTTCTAATTGATTTTAAGTAGTGAATTTTTCTTAATTAGAGTTAAATTAAAAATATAATCACCTTAATTACTCCTTAATTACTTAATTAATTCATTCCAAATTTCTTAGACATGTTTAGTGGGATGACTTCTGGCTCCCTTAGTTTTCTTGGAATTTATCAATGAGTTAATTAGAGAAATTAATTAATGAATCCCTAATCACCCCTTAATGTAATTAAGAGTAATTAAGCATATGAACAATAATTTAATCCCTTAATTGAGATAATTAAATATTATTTGAGTAAGGAGGAGGTTTATGGAATGGGTTTGGGATATTTTCCCTAAGTTATTCCCTAAACCACCTTTCTTCCTTAATCAAAATATAATTAAAGATTAATCCACTAATGATCTACTTAATTAGTCTAATGAAACTTTCAAAATCAATCTAGAGTTAATCAATCTCTTGCTGGGTAGATCCTTAGGTGTTCAAAAGCCTAAGGTAAGTTTGAGAAAATCATATCCAACTCACATGTGTGGAAGGTTATGAAAGTACTTAATAAAAAACCCTTTAGCTTAATTAATCAATAATTGAGAGCCAATTACATTAGGCCCATTTATTTCTTAGGTGCATTGCTAATTTAATTTCCATGCGGTTGCATATCATATGTTGGTTCATAATTTTTTGGATAATTATGTTAAAGTGGTATATGTAAGGGGTAATTAATGGACTTAATTTATACCTTAACCTAAACAAAACATAAAATCAACTTAATTGTTCTAAAAATTAAACTAAATCAATTCACACATGGGGGAAATGGGTTAGGACCAGCAAACTCTTTCTCACAAATCATTTTCAAATCAAATCAAAAATAAAATAAAAATCTCTTTAAGGAATTTTGATTCACTTTAAATGATCTTATTTCATAGGATTGTCTTTAGGAATTAATTAGGGTGAATGAAGTCATATGCTTACATCACTTTATTTCTTTCCAAGCATGCTAAATATTATTTTCCATATGAAATCATGCATTCATATCTTTTGAAAAATCAATTAAATAAAATATTTCCTTTTATGCCAAATTGCATGTTTATGCTAAATATTAAGAATATGAGTGGCTATTATCACTATTAAACCAAAAATTATTTTTAAAAGCTATAAATCAAAGATTATAAATAAAGTGGTGCTACTTATAAATACTTATAAACTTGCATTTGATTATAGCATAAGATGTGTTTTATGTGATTCTCTTCTCTTAAAATGAATTTGAATAGGATTTGCAAAGTGTATAGTTCATTTGAAAAGAACATAACACTTGCTTAAATCTATTCTTATGCACTTCTATGTTATGACTTAAGAAGGATCCTCACATTACACATGTAAATTATACAACTAAATCAAACACAAAATCTTATGCATGATTCTTCATCCATTTGTTTCCTTTTGCACATTTATATGTATTTAAGAAAAGTGGTATATTAGTCTGGACATCACGCAGTTGCGAGGCTTTAAGTAGCCCCAAGTAGGTCTTGTACCTTACACCCCCAGTGTAGAAAATAATGGCGCCATACTCACTTATTTCTTTTATATATGTTTATGTGCATTTTGTTAATGAATACAATAATTCCTCTCTTTTCTACATAATAAAAACATGCATTCATGGAATATCCAAATTTTCTTAAGCAATATCTCTTAGCATTCATCATCAAGGTGTGCTAAAATTTGCATTGCATGTAAATGTATGCTTAGGATTATTCATATATATGGTATAGATGGTGGAATGAAATAAATGATTGTGTGTTATGTTATAGTAATTCACCCTAACTATTCCTAAGATGCCTTTCTTATTGAATAAGTTTTTTAGAGAAAATCTAAACTTAGGGTTAATTAAAACATATAATAAAATATTCACTAAAGAAAAATCATTAATGAATCTACCTTAGAAATTACTTAAGGTAGAGATGAAAGAGAAGTTCTCTTATTTTTTCTTCTCTTTACAACATTTAGTAATTTAGTGAAGGTTCATTCAAACCAAATTAAATCATAAAATAAAATTAACAAATCAACTAAATCACTTAAAATGAAATCATCCTCTAAGTTGAACCCTTCACACTTAGAAAATTCCAACATTAAAGCCTAGCTAAGACATGCCACACAAGCCTTAAATGACACACACATTAGGCTAAGTCACCATTTCTAGCTCTATGTTAGGGCGGTGCATGGTTTGATGCCTGATTTTATTTTATGATATAATGTTTTTAGACTAAATATTAGGGTGCATGTGTGTAGACTAGATGTTAGGCCAATCTTAGCCTAATCATGTCTTTCTGCAGGGGATTATGCTTAAGGGGCGCTATAATGAAAATATAAATGCTTTTGCTGTGTAGGTTACTTATACCCCTAAGCATGATTCAAACTAGGACAGGTGGACTTGGTTACCCATGTGTGGGGTGCTAAGTCCAAATTACTCCTATAACTTCTTGGGTTGTGCGGTATGTTTAGTTAATCTCTACTTTGCAGGTTTAGTTAGATTTATCTTTCCCATTTTAATATAAATTTTGCAATTAAGATTTGGAATGAATGTTATGGGGGGATTAAAGTGAACATTGGTCATAAGACCATGTCTTATGTACTATGTGAAGCCTTGGATCAAACTACATGCCAAGTCAAATAAAAAAGGAGAAAGAAATGAAGAAAGAAAGAAAGAAAGAAATGAAGAAATGAAGAAATGAAGAATGAAGACCCATATAACATGAATTCTTTCTAAATTATAATTATTCATTTGTAATCTAGGTTGTATAAGGGTAGAGCTCGGCTACCCACATTTCTTTTTGAGTTGTGCGGTGGTACCCGACCACATCGGCTTCTTATTCTTTTGCGCTAGCTTTATAAAATTATTTGATGTTTGTTTAGCTTGTGCATTATAAATGGCATGATTTTACTAGTTTCTTAATTACTTGATGGTTGTTGAATGGCCTGGATGCGATTAGACTCTTAGGGAAAAATAAATTTTCTATCTAATTAATCAACTCAAAATTAAAATTAAACAACTCATAACCTCACTTAAAAAGCCTAGGAAATAAATCAAGATGATAAAAGATTTAACAACCCCTTTGCTGGATGTTGTATGTCTTACATCATGTATAAAAATCATATTGCTTCACTCTTGCTTATGGAGGGCTTCCACCTTTTCCAGAGAAAATGGCTTGACTTTTGAGAGCCAATGTGGAAACACACCTCCTTCTTGCTGATTTTGGCCCATAATCAATCTTCTCATGCATTATGCATATGAAATCTCACAACATATGTCAAATAAAAATCTCCAAAAATCAAAATAAAACTTAACAAAATTTATATTAGATTAAGTTATTATTCATGCCCTTCATGATCTAGTTTCTTAGGGAGTGTGTTTAAGGATTTAGTCTCTTTCTAAATAAATAATAGCTTAGCTATCTTACAAAGCATAAGACTTGCCTACATGTATTTAAAAATCTAGGAGGAGTTAGTTGGTGGCCACCCCCAGGCAATTGTAAGTCTAATAGTCGAGTGGTTTATCCTCTCTTGTGGAAATAAACCATATACCCATTTTCATCTTAGATATAGGTCGTGCTTTGGCCTCGGTAAAGCTCCCTAGATTTAGGATCCGAGGTTGTTGTTTCCCTTTGCGGGCTATAAGCATAAATCCTTATCTCTTAGGTATTTCCATGATCTTGTATTATGGAATTATAATTCCTAGATTTCTAATAAAAATTCAACTCAAACATATAATTCTTCTCAAATTTCAAAAATATAAAGCCCAATCATAGGATAGTTTGGGATGCTTAGTAGGTTTCGTAGTATCATAAGAATCCCTTACTCATCTCCTTTTGGTTTTGATAATAACTCCCTCTTTTTGAGCAATCCCACTTGATTTTCCAAAATAATTAATTTATTGATAGTCCTATCTTGGAAATCTTTGGAGACAATGATCATTTATCTTAATCGAGAGTATTCTCAAGGAATCCCATTCCTTAAGATGTAATTAACTACGGGGGCTTGCCTCCATAGGGAACTTAATGAACTCGATTTAAAATAAACCCTAGTTTACTTTTTCATGTAAAGTAGGGGAAAGATCTTTGGTACATTCGAAGATCCATTATCATTAGGAGTCCTTATTAGTTGATTAGGTTCATTGTAGGATGGTGACTTCTGTCTCTCGATATAGTACAATATTCCTCAATGTCATACTCGATCACCCTAATGAGTACATCTGTGGATCTACGTGGTGTCCCAACATATACCAATAAATTTTATTTTTCAAATTCCCCAAGAGTTTGAGAAATAAAAAAAACATCACATAAGTCTACAAGCTTTATCCCTGACTTGACCATTGCACACCGAAGGCACCCTTAGGTTGGTTAGCTCTACCTCATGGCTGGTAGACTATCCCTTTGGATTTATAAATCTAAGATATATCTAAGCTAATATTAGCTCCTTCTAAGTAGATTCATCGCACACCGATAGAATCCATCTAAAATGAATTAATTCTAACTATTCTTGAGTCGATATGAGTCCACAACAACATTCACTCAAATAGTCATCTTAGGTTGGGTTTAGTTTGTCATGCTATCAACCGATCACCCCAGTGATTCCTTGTTTAGGAAGTTGTAAGTCTACAAGCTTTCAACCTAACTAGGCAGCTGCATACCAAAAGGCACCCCTTAGGTTGGTTAGCTCTACTTCATGCTGGTAGGCTATCCCTTTGGATTTGTAAATCTAAGACAAGTCTAGGCTGATATTACTCCTTCTTAGTAGATCCATTGTACACCGATAAGGTCCATCCAAATTTAATTTATTCTGACTATTCTTGAGTCAATATGAGTCCACAGTGACATTAGCTCAAATAGTCGCCTTAAGTCAAGTTCGATTCATTGTGCTGTCAATCGATCACCCTAGTGGTTCCTTATTTAGGAAGTTGTAAGTCTATAAGCTTTCTTCCTGACTTGACACTACACACCAAAAGGCACCCCTTAGGTTGGTTAGCTCTACCCTGCATCCAGTAGACTTTCCCTTTAGATTTATAAATCTAAGACAGGTCTAGGCTTATATTAGTTCCTTTTTAGTAGATCCATCGACAAGATCCACTTCATCAAAATCACCATCCTCCCTTCAGGGGAGTACAAATTTAAATCCATCTTATCCTTAGCGGGTCTGAGCTCATATCTCCAATAGATGTGTGCTCAAAACTAAATCATATTCTCTCCCAATGGAGCCTCAAATCATAAGCCAACAAATCAAATTCTCATCCCCAGTGGATGCCCATCAATTAAATCAAATCAAATTTCTCCCCAGTAAAATGCAAATCATATCCTCTCTCCAATAGAGCCCTCATAAAATCAAACCAAATTAAATCCCTATCCCTAGTGGATAACCTGAACCTGCTTCCCTAGTGGAAGGTTCATGCACTCATCCCCAGTGGATCTTTTCTCTCCAAATCATGTCAAAGCAACTAAAACTCTTATCCTTTATGGATAATCTAAACCTACTTCCCTAGTGGAAGGTTCACATACTTGATCCCTTGGTAGATCCTTTCTTCCTCTCTTATGCCCATGGAATAAGTTGAGTTACATTGCGTTAAGATCTTGATTCTGTCTACATCTCGGGTTTAGAGGTAGATCATTTATGTTACTGCTTATGATCCTTTAGATGTTGTTGATCATCTCGGTCAATGCAAATATGTGCGGTGTACCTTGTTAGTTACACCACACCTATTGGGGGTCCTTTTGTTGACCTCACTTTTGGAGTGAGTTCTCAACTTCCTCATTATAGATCTAAGACTCTTATAGACACTAAGAGCTCCTTAGTCTTAAGACACTTTTAGGGATTAAGTGAACAGTTAACCTAAGCCAAGAGACTTAGAAGGTTTAGCCATAAGAATAGGTTATGCCTTAGGGACTTAGAAAAACTTGCCTACCCTATGACCTAAACCCTACCCATGCTTTCCTTCACAAACCAAACCTCAAATTCAAATGTCAATTCAAACTTCAAATCATAAATCAAATTCTAAGTCAAATGATTCAATCCCATGATCAAATCCAAATGCCAAAACCCTTCCTAAGCCCTTTGATTTTATCTTATGGACTTAGCCTTAACCAAATTCAAATCACTCCAAACTCAAGTGATTTTCTCATGAATCTTTTATATCTTCATTTATATTCCCAAATATAAATGAAATATAAATTCAAATAGCCAAAACTAAATCCAAAATCAAACCAAAATCCTTTAAGCCAATTCCTTGAACTTGGTCAAATCCTATCCAAATCAATTCAAAACCCATGGATTTATTCATGATTCAATCATTCCTTCAAACAATGTTCCAAATATAAACATAAACTATAATTATCAAACTAAATCCAAGCTAACCAAAATCAAACCCAAGTTAGCCCTTTAGACTTGAAATTGGCATATGAACCAAGATCCATATGGCTCTAAACCATTTACAATTGGATTTATATTTCCACCTCAAATCCATTTATCAATACAACTAAACTTGAATTAAACCATGATCAAGCCAATTAACCCATTTAGGTCCACTTGACCCAAAGTGACCTAAAAGACCTTCTTGAGTCAAGTTCTAATCTAACCAAAATTATATTGAACTGAGCCCATCCAAATCTCATATCATGATCAATAATCATCCTAAGTTAATCAATTATCTTGAATTGGGTCAAACCAAGTCAACCTAATCGATTGACCAAGTCAACCTTTAGCCCAAATGAAACCTAAACTAGTCAAAACATACCATATGCCAAATTGACTGAAACCTTTGATTCAAACCAATTCATAATCAATGATTGATCATGACCAAACCCTCAATTGAGCCAAACTAATTCCAATTGGCCATTTGACCCAAGTTGACCCAAATTGGCCTAAAAAGCCAAAATAGGTCAAATCACAATCCAACCTAAATTGATTGCGACTAATGGTTCACGTTCATTCCAAATTGATTATTGAACTTGACCAAAGCTATTATTGAGCCCAATTTGACCAATTGGTCAACCTAACCTAACCTAGCCGAAATTGACCTAAAGGGTCAAATTAGCCAAAATCCAAATTAATTCTAAATTATATCAAACTAAAGCCTACAATCATTTTCAATTAGCCAATTGAACTTGACTCAACACCTAACCCCTGGTCAAATAGGTCAAATTGGTCAACTTGACCCATTTGACCTATATGAACCCAAATGAGCTATAATCAAATCCAAAGTAAATTGAACTAAACCAATGACACCAATATACTCCAAATAGTCATGTGCACTTGACCCAACTCTTGGTTTGACCCAATTTGACCAATTGATCAACTTGACCCAACCTAACCCAATTTGACCTAAATAGGTCAAACCAAGCCAAATCAAATCAAATAAACTCCAAACCACTTGAAATTTGAGATAACCCACTTTTGACCCATTTCAAATCTGCCCAAACCAAACCCATAGCCAAATGACCTCTTTGCCCTTAGGTCTAGGGCATCCCATGAGTTAAGACACATGCATATTTAGTCATTTCCTCCCATTAGCCACTTGGCACCCATTCATAGGTCCACCTAGGCACCAAGGACCATGGCTGACTTGACCCAAAGGTGGTTGGGTCAGCCATGACTCATATGGAGGTGAAATCACCTCCCTGCTCCCATTGGAGCATTTCAAACCACCAAGGACACCCACTGCTCCCATGGCAGCCACCTCCCACCCTTCCTCCACTTATGTGAGGCCAAGTGGAGTGATTCTCTGCCCAAATCGAGCTCCCTTCTCAGCCATTGATCCACCAAGCTAAAACCATCACCACCATCCAAGACAATGAAGGAGGGGTATACCCCCCTCATTCTCACTCAACACACACACTCACACTTGATTCAACCCTAGCAGCCAAGAAATGAGATCCCATAGCCTCCCCTTCATTTCCTGAGCTCCCCAATCCCTATTCTCGATTTTACATGAAATAGAAATAGGGGAGCAAACCAGAGATTCCCATTTCCTCATTTCATAACCAAAGTGTAATTAATTTTGTACGCACCATCCTTGGACATAGACGAGCTGAAATGAATCATTTCTCAAGCTTCCTGATGGACGAAGGGTGTAGTTCGATCAAGATCGATTGCTTACATGCCATGGGTTGGTTTTTCAACCAAATTACACCAAATTAAAGCTCGTGTGGCTCAACAGGGCTTCATTTATACCAAACAAAGCTTTCTCAATTGTTGGAACCACCAGTCACAAGCTCGGGTGAGGTATGCCATTAAAATTGATCATTAGCTCAAAATAGTTTGGTCCTTTGTGAAGGAAACTTGTGTCTCATGTGATTTCCACTATTAGATGTGTTTGTTATGCTTCCCCAAAGTGAGGATTAATTTCATCTCCATCCGAGCTCGGGTGAGCTCAAATTGAGCGACGATCGATGGATTGTATCCATCACTCGCTGCTTGGGAGGAGACAGATCATGGACCGTCCATTCTGCATGATTTGAATGAACGATCCTGATATGATCATGCGTAGAACCTCTCTTTTCTCCTTCAAAATTATGCATTTAATTGTGGTCATCTAATCTTATATTGGATGACCCACTAGAAAGCATGTTCCGCCCGTCCGTGTCAACCTTTGACGTGATAACTTAAATAACTAATCTTGTCATGCCATATGGAGCATGCTACGTCAGTCGTCACATGGCGTCGATGGGATTAGGGAGGTTAATAAGATTAATTAATCTATTTTTAATGTTAAAACTTTCAAAATTCATAACTAATTGTAGAAAAATCCAAAAAATACAAGTGTGGCTCATTTTAAAGGTATTTTAAAGAGGAATCCATTAAAATTATTATTTTTATTAATTTTGAACAATAATTTCTACTTAATTAAGGTTTAATTAAAATTTTAGTTAGCCTAATTAATTTTTGATTAATTATCCAATTAATTTTAAATTTTTCCAGAGATGTTTAGGGGGATGACCTCTGCCTCCCCTATTTTTCTTGGGATTTATTAGATAGTTAATTAGGAAAACTAATGGATTAAGTCTTAATTACTCTCCTCTCTTAATTAATAATAATTAAGCAAATGAATAATAAATTAATCAATTAATTAAGCTTATTAACCTCTGTTAATGGTGATGAAGTTTAGGGAAATGGATTGGGACTCCCTCTCCTAATCTTATATTTAAGTATTTTCCATTCCCTCGTAAATAAATAATTAATTAAAACCCCTTAATTAATTAATTAACAAAATTAATCAAAAATATAAATCATATTTGAACTTTAATTAATTAATTGAAAGGATTTAGGGATTAAGACTTAGGCTCCTTCTTTGCCTCTTCTCCTAAGTTTATTTCATATTGTTGATTAAGGATAATTAAGACTTAATTAGATGATTAATGAACTTAATTAATTTGATTGAATCTACTTCTATAATTAATTTTTGGGTAGCTCTTTGGGTGTTCAATAACTTAAAGAGAGAGCTAATGAAATTATGGTTAGCTCACATGTGTGAGAAAACCATAAGATTAATTAAGTGAGCTCCTTAAGCTTAAGTAATTAATAATTATAAGCTAATTGCATTAGACCCCTTTCATTTCATAGAAGCATTGCTATTTACTTTTCTATGTGGCTACTTATTATATTAGCTTATAATTGTTTAATTAATTACCTTATGGTGACATAAGTAAGGGTTAATTAATTGATTTAATCCATCCTTAACTTAACCAATTCATAAAATCAACATAATTGCTTTTCATTAAATCAAATTAACTCACACATATGGGAATGGGATTAGGACCAGCAAACCTCTTCCACATTTCATAAATGAAATTAAATGTGAAATTAAAAGTGGCTTTAACAAACTTCGGTTTATTTTAAACAAGCTTGTTTAATGTGATTGTCCTTAGGAATTAGTTGGATTGAATGAGATTGTATGCTTATGTTTCTTTATTTCCTTTCCAATCATATTAAAGTATTGTATGTCATTTGATTCATGCATTCATGATTTCCTTTATGTCAAATTTGCATGTGTTGACTTAATTAAAACTATGTGGCGCTATTATCACTACTAAATCTCAAACATATTTTCAACAGCTTTTTAATAAATAAGAATGTGTGTTGTGACTTTAGTTATACATATATAGGAAGCGCATGTGAATATAAACTTAGTGTATGAAGTGAAGTTTCTCTCTTATATTCATGTATTGATTTGCATAAGTAAGAATGTTAGCGGGTATATTAGTTTGGACATCCCAGGGACGCACAACTTTAAGTCACCCTAAGGAGGTTCCTACCTCACTCCCTTGGTGTAGAACAATGGCAACGTACTTTCTTGATTTCATTCTTATGAATTTTTGACATTAGAATTTAGATAGAGCTTTAATTCATGTACACAAATAAATCAATTCAATTGAATCCAACTTTTGTATAGTTTTCATTTCTATAGTTACTTGCGCATTCATATATATATATATATATATATATATATATATATATATATATATATATATATATATATTATATATATATATATATGTGCTAAATAATGATGTATACTTAAAATTCTTATATATATATATATATATATATATATATGTATGTATGTATGTATGTATGTGTGTTTTAACTAGAGGATGAAAACCATAATTTAATCAAATCAATTCTACTTTTACACGATTCTCATTCTTATAGTTGCTTATACATTCATATGTATCTAAGGATAGCGGGTATATTATTCTGGACATCCCAGGGACGCACGACTTTAAGTAGCCCTAAGGAGGTTCCTACCTCACTCCCTTAGTGTAGAAAAATGGCGATGTACTTGCTTAAAACTCTTATATATTTGTTTGTACATTTGGCTAATGAATGAAAATCCCTTTTTCTATTATAAAGAAACATGCATTCATACCTTGTTCAAGTGGTTGAATTGATTAATTATGTAACTTAAAGCTCTTCGCTTATGATTTTGCATAAGAATTTTGATAGAACTTTAAGTTAATATGATAAAAGCAATTCAATCAAATGAAATATCAATTCAAATACATTTGCTTACATTCATCATTCAAGTATGCTAAAACATAAATTGTATGTATAGGTATGTTTAGGACTTAACCATATGCATACTATATATGATGGAAAGAAATAAATAAACATGTGTCATGTGATGGTAACTCATCCCAGTTAATCTTAAAATGCCTTTCTTATTGAATGAATTTATTTAAATGAACCTAAACTTAGAATTAATTAAAAGATATAATAAGCCATTCACTAAAGAGAATTGTTTAATTAATTTGGCTTTAGAGTTGACTTAAGATAGGAATAAAAGGGAGTGGTACTCTCTTTCCTTCTCTTTATAACACTTAGTTATTTTGTGTAGGTCAAATGAAACAAAAAAAACATTAATTTAAAGCTTGCAAATTAACTAAACAACTTAAAGCAAAACCACCCTTTAAATTGAATCTTTCTACACTTAGGAAACTATAACTCTAAAGTCTAGCTAGGACATACCACACAAGCCTTAATACACACATATTAGATTAAGTCACTATTTCTATCTTTATGTTAGGACGGTGCATGGTTTGATCTATGTTTTGTTTTATGATGTATTATTTTAGACTGAAAGTTAGGGCATATATTTTGTAGACTAGATGTTATGCCATTATTAGCCTAATTATGTTCTATTGTAGGGGGTTGTGCTTATGGGGCCACTAAAAAATAAATATAAATGCTCTCTTTGTAGGTCGCTTAAGACCCATAAGCATAATCCAAGTTAGGGACGTGGGTTTACCCATATGGATGCTAAGTAATTATAAATATAATTGCTTGTGTGGAATGTATGTTTAGCTAACCTTTGTTTTGCAAGTGTAGTTAGATTTATTTTTTCATTTCAATGTAATTTTAAAATTAAGAATTAGGATTAGTGCTATGAAGGAATTAGGATGAGCATTGGCTAGAAAAACTATGTCTTGTGTGCCATATGATGCCTTTGAAGCAAACACTTCCAAACTAAGGAGGAAGAAAGAAGACATGAAGATTTGAATAAGATGAAGACCCCTATAGCTTGTATTCATTTTTAGTTGTGATTATTCTTTTGTAATCCGGGTTGTATAAGGGTAGAGCTTGGTTACCCATTTTTATTTTTAGGTTGTACGGTAGCACCCAACCGCATCGGCCTTTTATTCTTTTGCTAGCCTTATAATTTGTTTGATGATTTGTTTATATTGCGCACTAGAAATTGCATGCCTCTAATAGTTTCTTTCTGTATTGATGCTTCAATGTGTGGCCTGGATTTGTTTAGGCTCTTATAAAAAATAAACTTGTTATCGCAATCACAACTCATAACCTCACATAAAGCCTAGGCATTAAATCAAGATAATAAAATATTCAACAATCCCTTAGCTGGATGTTATTTTCTTAATATCATGCATGCCATTTTATTTCACTCTTACTAAGAGAGGGTTTCCATCTTCGCCAGATAGGTAAAAGGCTTGACCTTTGAGAGCATATGATGGAAAACACCTCTTCTCTTTTGATTTGGCCCAAAATCAACTTCACCATGCATTTGGGCATATAAAATCCTAAGTCTTATGTCAAAATAAAGAGTCAAAATCAAAAAAACAATTTGATAAGATTTGCATTAAACAAGGTCATTACTTATACCACTCATGCTCTAGTCTCTTAGGGAGTAGATTTAAGGACATAGTCTCTTTCTAAATAATAACAACCTAACTATTTTGCAAAACATAAGGCTTGCCTACATGGTCTTAAAGTGTAGGAGGAGTTAGCTAGCTGCCACTCTAGACGATTATAAGTTCAACAGTTAGGTGATTTATCCTCTCTTGTGGAGGTAAACCATATACCCATCTTCACTTAGATTTAGGTCACACTTTGGTTCTTACTAAAGCTCCCTAGATTTAGGATCCGAGATAATTGTTTCCATTGGGCTACAAGCATAAATCCTCACCTCTTAGGTATTTCCACAACCTTGTGTTATGGGATTATAAGTCCTAATTTTTAATAAAATTTTAACTCAAATACATAATTCTCTTCAATTTCAAATATATAAAGCCCAACCATAGGATATATTGGAATTCTCACTAGTTTTCCTAGTATCATGAGCATCCCTACTCATCTCCTTTCGCTTCGATAATAAGTCTCTCATTTTGATCCATCCCACTTGATTTTCCAAACATAGCCAATTTATTGATAGTCCTATCTCTGAAATCTTTGGAGATAATAAGTGCCTACTTTAATCGAGGGTATTCCTAAGGAACTCACCTTCCTTAGGATGTAATTAACTATGGGGGCTTGCCCCCATAGAAAACTTTAGAACCCGATTTAAATAAACCCTACTTTATTCATCCTTGCAAAGCAGGGGAAAAATCTCTAGTACATTCAAAGACCAATCATTCCTTAGGAGTCCTTATTAGGTGATTAGGCCCATCGTAGGGTAGTGATTACTATCTCTTGAGATAGTGCACTATTCCTTGATATCGTACCCAATCACCTTACTAAGTACATCCTCATATTTGCATGGTATTCCCCCTCCTCCCCTCCCCAATATACACACACATACATATAGATCTAAAAATAAACACCACAGGAATGTACATGCCTAAATCTCTAATGTCTACATATGCTTAACTAAGGGATGTAATCTTTCTTATCTACCAAAATACATGCATTAATGATCATTAAAGTGTGTAAAAAATGCAAATATATATTATATGTATAAATATGTGCATTAAATCAAATATAATGAATAATAAAAATAAAGTAATGTGTATGCTATTGATGATGGAAAGAAGTGGTAGAATGTTATCCACATAATGCTAATTTGCTTTTATTCTTGAGATGTCTTTCATGTTTGAATAATATTTCTTAAGACTAACCCAAACTTAAGTTTAATAAAAAAATATTTAATAAATAGTTTACTAAAGAAACCAAAGTCATAATAATATACCCTTAAAAATAACTTAAGATAGGGATGAAGGGGGTCAACACCCCTTCCTTCTCTCCATAATAATTAGATAATTAAGTAGGCATCAAATGAAACAAAAAATGTGAAAATTAAAATTAATCCATTCATTCAAAGATTTGAAGTGGAACCTCCCCTAATATTTAACTTAAATAATTCTGAACTTTAGATAATCATACTTCTAAAGCCTAACTAAGACATACCACACTAAATCTTAGCACACACATTTGAATACTAAATCACCAATTCTAGCCTTTAGGTTAGGTTGGTGTATGTTGTGGTATTATGTTTTATTTTATGATGTAATATTTTAGACTGAATGTTAGGATTATTTATGTGTAGACTGGATGTTAAGTCATTAATAGCCCAATGATATTTTTTATAGGGGATTATGCTAAAGGGATCACTACAATAATAAGTAAATATAAATGTTCTTCCTTATAGGTGTTGCTTATGCTCCTATGCAATAATAAGTAAATTACTTAGCTTGTATGTTTGTTTAACTAACATATGTTTCAGAGGTGTAGTTAGATTTCATATTTTCATAAATATGTAATTTTTGCAATAGGATTAGGATTAGTGCTATGGGGTTTAGGATGAGCAGCGATTAAAAGACAAAGACTTGGGAGGCCTTGTGAAGCCTAGAGCAAACTAATCCAAAAGAAGGAAAGAAAGAAAAGAGATTGAAGACCCCCATAGAATTCAATATAAATGTAATATTCTATTGTAATCTAGGTTGTATAAGGGTAAAGCTCGGCTACTCAATTTCTTTTCTTTTTCAGGGTGTACGATGGTACTCGACCATACCAGCCTTTTATTCTTTTATGAATTCACATGTTGGAATGTTGTGTTTAGATTGTGCAATAGAAGTGGTATATTTTTTAGAGGTTTCTTAAAGTGTGATGATTTGATGTGTGGCCTAGATGCAATAGGCTCTTTAGAATAAAATTAAATTTTCTATCCTCACTAAAAATTCATAACTAAATTTTAATACAACTCATAATCTCATCTTAAATATTAGGTTTATAATCAAGATAGTTAAAATATTTAGAATCCCCTTAGTTGAATATTGTATGTTATCACATCATGCATGCCATATTATTCTCTCTTGAATAGGGAGGGTCTCCACTCTTGCACGATGGGGATATGCTTGGCCTTTGAGGGCCATCCCTTGTAGTGGAGAACACTTCTTCTTGATTTGGCCCATAACTCTACTTCATCATGGATGTAGGCATAATTATCTCAAACCTTAGTCTAAAAATGTATGTGTAAAAATTATTTAAAAAGTTATAAATTCTGCATTAGTTTAAGTCATGTTTTCATGCCAATCATGATCTAGTCTCTTAAAGAGTTAGTTTAGGACTTTAGCTTCCTTTCTAATTAAATAATAGCCTAGTTATCTTGCATCAACATAAGATCGACCTATATGATTTTAAATCGTAGGAGGTATTTGCTGGCGGTCGCTCCAAGCGGTTGTAAGCCCAGAAGAGTCAGGATGTGTCTATCATCTCTTGAGGAGGTAAACCATCATGTCCCATTTTCTCGATTAGACTTAAGTTGTTCTTCTAGCTTATGCTAAGGAATTTTAGATTTAGGTTCTGAGGCTACTTATTCCTTCGAGCTATAAGCATAAGTCCTCACCTCTTAACTATTTCCATAATTTTGTATTATTGGACTATAAACCTTAGCATTCTAATAAAATTCTAATTTGAACAGAAGTAAGTTTTCTCTTTCAAAAATGTAAAGCCTCATTATAGGGTAGATTGAAGCACTTACTAGGCTTTCTAGTATCATAGGAGCTTCCTACTTATTCTTCTTTGAAATTCATAAATAAGTCTTCCTATTTGAACTCTCCCATTTGATTTTCATAAATACCTAATCCTTTGAGTCTAGCATTGAAATCTTTGGATATACTTACTGACTACTTCAATCGAGAGTGTTCTTAGGAAATTCTCATTTCCTAAGATGTAATTAACTATGGAAGCTTGTTCCACAAGGAACTAAATAACCTGACATAAAATAAACCCTGCTTTACTTCTCTATATAAAGTTGGGAAAAGATCTGTAGTATATACATAAACCCATCTGCCTCAGAGTCTTTATTAGGTGATTAGGTCCATTGTAGGGTCATATTTTCATCTCTTGAGATGACACATCATACCTTAATGTAGCACTTGATCACTTCAATAAGTACCCAATCCCTAAGATCTATGTGGTGTCCCAACTACTCTAAACTAAAGCACCACAACCACTCAAAACTTGAACTTAAAATGCCTAATAAATTCATACCACACATTTTTTCTTCACACACTAGATTATTAGGTCACCGACCATAGACTTAGGTTTGGTCAATATTCTATGATAATCTATGATGTGATGTAAAATATTTTTCTTATTTTATAGTGTACTATTTTAAACTTGATGGCTATGATTTTTTGCTTGCTAGTTTGGATGGTAGAACATTCTTTTTAGCCTAATACTATTTTCTACAGAGGACTATGCTAACAGAGACTATTATAATAAAAACTTTATAAATTTTGTTTGCTTGCAAGTATTCTTAAGTCCCTAAGCATAAACCATTAGGATTGATGGTCCTTGTAAGCAATTAATGCTAAGCTCGTATGCTTGCAAATATAACTGTCATAATACTGTATGTATTTCTTAATGTCTATTTTACAAAGTTTAGAAATTTATTTTTGTAATTATAAATATAATTCGAGCCTAAAACTAGGTTATGATCTATGGGGCCTAGGAATAGCATGAGCTATTACCAGTGCATGGTCTCAATGGTCCCTTGTGTAGCCCATGGAGGTCCTTGAAGAAGGTGACAATCCTTGAAGAAGACCACCATATATCAAACTTTTAGTTCTAGGTCAGGATGTATAAAGGTAGAGCACGACAGCCCATTTTTCTATTTCTTTTGGGGTGTACAGTGGTACCCAACCGCATTGGCCTATTTTAATTGGTTTGATTTATTTTGGGTGTGCAATAGAAACAACCTACTTTTCTAGGTTTCTTTTTATGATGTTTTTTTGTGATGAAATGTCTGGCACATTAGGTTCCTAGGAAAACTAAATTTTCTATCCAATATAAATCTAAATAACTTAAATAGAAAAATAAATAACTTTTATGAAACATGATAGCATATTGTTCATACTCCTTAAATTGGGTGCTTCACCCATTGCACATAAACGGGCATCTAACCTTTAAGGATGATCACCCTTCTTGAAGAAGTATGCCTTCTTTTTTATTTGGCCCACAACCACTTCTAACTACATATCATTATGAGCATTTATTACATACCTAAGGCTTTAAATGAATTGTGAGTCAAAAATATATGTAAATGAAATTTGTTGCATTAGTTAGGTGCATATCATATCTAACATGATCTTAGGATTAGGGAGTGAGATTAGGTTCACATAATCATTACTAAATTATAACAACCTAGCCATCTTGCATTGCATGAATGTTGAACTCATGGATTTACAAATTGCTTAGGTGGTGTTAGCTGCCAACCCTTCTAGACAGGTGATAAGTACAGAAGAGTTAGTGATAGGTTCATTTTCTCAAGTGAGAGAAAGAGTCAATAATTCTCAAAAGTTAAAATAGGTCAAACCTCTAACTTGTGTTAGGAACACCTATAGACTTAGGTTCTGAAACATCCTTTGAGAAATATGTCTTCAACCCTAAGCATTTTTTTAGTCTTATGCTGCTAAAATCTAAGTCCTAACTTTCTAAAAAAAATGTCAATTCAAAATCTAATGGTAGGTTAATTGAAATTCCTATTGGGCATCCTACTATCTATAGACATTTTCTACTTAACCATAATTAGTCTCCAAAATAACTCTTTTTCTTTTGAGAGCATTCCCTATTGAATTTCTAAATTATCATCATATTAAAAGAACCATCAAAATCAATAGAATTACAAATATATATTTTTAATTGAGAGTATTCTTAGGAAGAGTTCCTTCATACCTAAGATATAATTAACTATAGGGGCTTGCCCTTATAGGGAATTGTGAACCTTGCAATAAAATAAATCATGTTCTACTTCTCCATATAGTTCAGGGAAAAATCTATGGTACATCAAAGACCCATCATCCTTATGAGTCTTTATTAACTAATCGAATCCATTATAAGAAAATATATTTATCTTTTGAAATAATTGGTTTTTTTGTATATGTAGTGCTAGTCTTATATTTATTTTAAATTTTGTGTATATACTTTTTCATCTTTTATA
Source organism: Cymbidium sinense (assembly GCA_021442155.1). Classification (NCBI taxonomy): domain Eukaryota; kingdom Viridiplantae; phylum Streptophyta; class Magnoliopsida; order Asparagales; family Orchidaceae; genus Cymbidium; species Cymbidium sinense. Next base: position 295,345,571 of record CM038215.1, read on the forward strand.
TTGTTCTAGTTCTATCTGAACATCTTTCCTTGCAGGCATATCTGTAGTGTTAGTTTATCTTCATTAGTCTCTTCAGATGATGACTCACTATTGATCACATGATAACATTTATGTGCAATAATTTATATCTTCCAATTTAAGTTTTTCTTTTCTCTTATTAATATAATTTTCTATTCACGTGCTACTAGAGAATAATGCAAATTGATAAATGTATAAGAACCTAAATATTTAGCTTCAAAAATTATCCTTACCTTTAGATCTCACTCTTTCCATAGTAAGCATAAGATTTTATATTTTGTTTATAATTAGAGTGTTCATTACCAAAAATATGTAACATGTTAAAATCTTAATGAATTATCCAAACATCTCACTAATGTTCTTATTATATGTTATTCTGAATAGTTTATATTCTTACATTAACATGTTGGCACATGTTTCTCACACTTCATTACTTCTTTCGTACATGATGATTAATTTATCCTAATTTTTTTCTATTCTTAAATTATAATTTTATATGTAGTCATTATACTTGAGTACATAATATAAATCACTAGTCTTTTTCCATTAAGTAGACCTAAATCTAGCTTAATAGTCTATTCTTATATAATTTGTGATTTTGTTGCCATCTAAAGTAATGATTATAAGACTTTAATAACCTTTCAAGATAAGATTCTAAGTTCTCATATTACATCATTATTCTATTTTTCTAAAAATCAAAGGGAATGACATAAAAGAGTGGTGGTCAAATAATTTTTTTAATAAAAAAACTTATGTGATCGCTCTTTGGATGTAATGCTGAAAATCATAAAGTAGAGCTATGGAGGCTCTACAACTAATTGTTGATTTACACAATCCTAAGATAAAGGGGAGATATATTAGGTTATAATAAATTTAAATAAAAAAAATATAATATTCTTATAAAACTTATATTCATAATTTGTTTTAAATTTTTTGTGATGTTGAGATATAGATTAATCTAAAAAGTAAATTTAGAACATCAAAAAGAAATATTATGAGTGATTTTTTTTAAATGATTAGAACATGTATGACTTTAAAAGCTTTTAACATCAAACACATAGTGTAAAATATATAAAGAGGCACAAAAGAAACAAACATATAATAATATTTATTTGGTTTGGTTGGAGCCTATGTCCATGCCTATGTTTTCATCAACATAGAATTACTACACAACTTGCACTAAAAATCATTACTTTATAAAAAAAAAGGCCTTCAAAAATCACCTTTACCTTAGGACCACCTCCTATACATGATCTTTCCTTTTGTTAATAAGGGTACCTTCTTTATATTCTCCACTAAATCAAATAATCATACAATAAAGAAAACTTAAAAATTAAACATACAATGAAATGATAGTTCTCACATATGTATGTGAAGAAACCATATTGCTTAGTATGATCTCAATACATTATTGGATCCACCTTAAGAAAGCAAGCTTCTTTCTCTTTCTCAAGTGTCTCTTTTATTTGGAAACTTTTCAATTAAGAGTTTGGCTATAGAAAATAAGAGAGTTTTAGAGATTTCTTAAGGATGGGAAAACTTCAAAACATCTTCTTTAAATTCTTAACAAAATTTATATATTAGATGTATAAAGTTTATAATTACTAGGTCTAAATTATAAAATAACTTAAAAATAAATTTATTGAACATTTTTTTATCAATTAATACCTCATAAATCATGAAATTTATAGCTTTAATTCAAATCCAAATTATTTGTAGTCATCATTAAAAGTTTATTGAAGTTAATGTTCATGGAGGCATGTAAAGTTTACAGAGGTCTATAAAGCCTTTGCAAAGACTAAAAAAGCTGGTAGAGGCCATTATAATAACTTTTTTTAGTTCCCAAATCTTTAGGTTTTTATGGTGTGACACAGGCATTTATGGATACTTATATGGACATTATGGAGACCCATAAATTTTTGCAAAGGTCTATTATCTCTATTTTATTTCTCAAAATTAATTTAAACAATAAATTACTTATATAATAATAAATAATATAGTGAAATATTTCAAATTAATTTACTGCATGACAAACTTAAGTAAGTGACCTTTCTATTTTTTTTATTTGACTATTAATATACCTACTAATTTACTTGCTCATATGAAATTCATAATATTTTGAGATATGCGACTTCTAAAAATCGAAGGCATATATTTTATTCTATTATAATAATCCATATATCCTTATATGCTTCATTCTAATGGTGTACCTATTACTTATAACTATTTATCTCAAAGAATAAAACCCTTAGTTTAATTGATTTTAGTCTAATTTGCAATCACTCATGTCATGAGCTCATGGGGATAACACACAAAGCCAAGATTTGATGTACAATCCTTGCTAAAGTTTGCATTCCCATTTCATTGCACACTATTAATTTTGACTCCTATCATAATTCACTCACCTTCTTCACCTCACCATGGATGAAACCATAACATTAGAATTTCATAATATGGTTTCCCCAAAACACCTGCATGCCAAATTGATAATATCTTATGTGGCATTCAAGGATGCTTTAGTGGACTCACGTAAGAATGTATAGTTATTACATTAACATTTATTAGTTCATGATGTGAATCTATTTAGGGATGGTTAATTAGTTAAGGTCATTTAAAGAAGTTATATTTACTTTCAATAAATACCCCCATTTATGAGGATGAAGATATGAAAATGAATGAATAAGATTTTCCCTTTTTGTATCAATTCTTCTTTTCCTTTATTAATTTTGAGAGTTAAAAAAAATCAAAATTCTTAAATATGATTTATACATTACCAAAAGTATTCTTAATTGAAGTATCTCAAAATTTTATTTACTATGATGCTTTAATTTTAACTAATAAAAAACATGTATAACACATGTAACATAACCTTTTTTTTTTAAAGTATATGACTCTAAAGAAAATTTATTAAGAAAATTTAATTTTTGATTTAACTCATGCTTTTTTCACACGTCTTAGAAAAAATTACACTCTTTCCTTTTATGCTTTTTAAAGTATAAGATAATTCTTATGCATTTTCATTTCTCACACTCTTATATTTGACTTGCACCTATAATTCACCACCTAGAACTTTCTGTAATATCTTCTCCATTTCAATTTTTTACTTGTGCCTTTATCTCCCTTCTCTAGGCCTTACAGCTTACAAGATAGTGCTACCTCAATGATGTCCACCCCTGGCTCTTTGCACCTCATTCATTAGCCTATGTGTACTTTTCTAGCCCTTAATTAATGTAAGATTTTACTTTGATTATTAATATGTTGTAGAACAAATTTAGGCTCATTTAAATGCTTTTAAAGATTATTTTTTAGTTAAAATTCTGTCAACAACACTTTTGTTGAATCATCTAGTTAATCACACATAATTTCTAGTGAAAGCAAGAACAATTTTAACACATCATTTTTTAAGAAATCCAATGAAAGTTAATGACTAGTTCATGTTTTCTAAATCTTCTCATAACTTAAATAACCATAATCAAGAAAAGAACTCAAGATAATGTAGTTGAGTAATAAGTTATATTATCAACTTCATAACAAATTCATCAAGGACTCTAAGCCTTATTATGAGATAGCCTTAAAATAAAATTTTTATTTTTGATCTTTATCAAAGAAAATATGACCATTTTGTTGGATTCCATTATTCAAGAAACCAATAAATATGTTTCCCATATCTATTAACTGATTGGGTAACATTCAACATAATCTGTTAAATAATTGAGCCAATCACCATCTATGTGCTCCTCCCTAACTATGCTTTCTATTATTTCTTCCCATGTTCTTTTATTGCTTATTCCAACATTTTCTAAGGATCTTAGGAGCTACAAAAGCTAAAATAAAATAATTTCATAGCCAAACAAAAGGTATGCATCGCAAAAAATTCCATTCCTTAAGAAGAAATTAAAAAAAATTGATGACATAAGTTATAAGTTTTTTGAGGCCGCTTAGTATTTGTACTCTAGAGTATATGAAGTAATTAATCATATAAGAACTTATGAAGAAAATATTCTGAGAAGAAAGAGATGAACATTATTTAATTAATTATATATAAAATATAATTTAAATATTTTAGTTATTGAAGAGTTTAAGAATATGGATAAATTAATAGATGTTGAATTATTGGGTCATTAGACACTCACAAAAATGTTTAGAAGTCATTATAGAAAATTATAAAAAAGCTTTTCAATCAAAAGTAAATATGTTGTCATAGAAATCTAAAGATTTTGATAAATTCAAATAGAACTTTTAAGTACAAAGATAATTATGGAAAAAAATAAATTAGTAACAAGCACCCTCAATGTCATATTTATAAGAGACAAAATCACTTGGAAAAGAATTATTAGTTTAAAGAAAAATCATAATGTAAATATTATAGGAAATTTGGATATGTAGAAAAGATCATCCCTCGAAACAAAATCTTTAAGGGTTGTTTGGTTGGCTAAAAAAGCAATGTGTTACATTCCTTCTATTGAAAAAGGAAATTTTGTGTTTGGTTGGTTGAAAGGGAAACTTTTGTGTTTTGTTGGCCGAAAAAGGAATGCAATGCAAATTGCATTAGAAGAAAAAAAAATTGACATTTGGACAATAGTTGCAGTAATTATATAACTAAAGATGAAAGTATCTTTTGTAGGCTTATTAAAATTAAAATAGAAACTAAAATAAAAATAGTGATTACAAGGAGGCTATAGCCAAAGACACCATAGCCATTAATACTTCAAAAGATAAAAGGTTTATTAATAAGATGTTCTTAGTTCATACAATTCAAATAATAAAGAAAGACAACTCTTTTATTTTGGAATATTTTTCATAATTTAGGCAAGCAAAAAATTCCTCATAATTACAAAAATCAAAATAAATGAAAGTAGATGTTTACCCATGAAAGGATGATACGCAAGCAATATAGTGACAAAAGCACAAGTGGTTGACTCCCATATTATAGCATAGAAGACTTAAACAATTCAAACTTTATGGGTTGAAGATTATTCAACAATATAATAGAACAAACATATACCAACAACAAACAAGATTGATGAAGTCTATGAAGAATGCTTGCTTAATAGGAAACACTTATAATCAAAGAATCACCATGGTAGTTTGATACAAATGTCTATAATCTAATGAGTACTCATCACATGATCAAAATAAGTACCTTATTCTTTATATTTATAATTGCACTAGAATATCATGAATGTACTATTTTATTGTATGAATAAGCACAAGTTTTTATTATTATCAAAAAGTTTAAAACTCTTGTTAGAAAATGAAGTTTTCATTATATAAAGATGATAATAAGTGATAGAGGTGACAAATACATTTTATGTGTTCAAATAGATCTTTGACAATGATGGTTTGGAGCTTTAAGTCATAAAAAGATATACATTAAAGTAAAATGGTGTATGTTAAAATAAAGTAAACTATAATAGAGATCAAAAGAGCCATGCAAATGAAGAAAGGCCATCAAAATTATGAGCAAAAGCTATAAGTATTGTACTCTAATTGCCAAATAAATGTGCGGGCTCCAAAAATTTGCCATCGGCCACTTGATGAAGAGAGTGTGATTTAAATGTCGGTAAAATTTTTAGAAGGCAGATGGAATAGAAGATAAGACACTACCCAAAGATTTCATCCTCATTTTGTGAGGACTTTAGATCTGGTTCAAGGTTTCCTATAAGCGCAAACACCTATAGTTAATTACCCCTCCTAATGCTGAGAGAGAATTTTCAGTTAAGGCTAGTCGTTAGATTGCTAAATGCACATTATATAGTAGCAGCATGTGGAATTTTGAAATTATGTTTATGAAATTCATCATTATTTAACTTAAAGTGGATGGTTAGGGGAATGATGATGCGCCCGATCAAGATCCCATGGTTTTATCATCCCAGGCTGTCGTGGTCCCTAGTCTACTTAGTCAGAGGAGGTAGTCGACCCAACCTGACCAAAGAATTCTTGTCAGCAACCATGGGTTGTGTCATCCAAGAAAACCTTATAGACCTAGGGTGGTGTTTGTCTAAAGAGACAACTTTAAGTCTACGTTAGCTGATAGAAGGCTTTTTGCCCAATCAGGTGCACCCTATGGTTCATAACTCAAAGGACAGAGCCATCGAGAGCATACAGGCTATAGTCGTGGCCGTAATATAATGGTGTCATTTGGCGACACCCGATCAGAGAACTCTGGCCATAACTGCATCATATGTGGAGCCTATTGGCCAAGCCACACAGTTAGAGGACACAGGCCACATCCTTATTGGCATGAGATTAATTGAGAGTGAACATAGAAGTACACTTGACTTGATATTGGCTCTTTTGTGAGCTAAAGTTTTCTTAATTTGTCACCTTCAACAAACAATTACGGAAGGATAGATTGAGTTTTAAGTTTAAGTTTTTACATTATGAATTTTATTTGAACATTTATGATTTGATAACTTATTAAATTTAGCAACTGGATTGATACTTGATTTAGATTAACTTGCTCTGGAATTATAATCATATTCTAATGATAGTATACCCTCTGGTTGAAATTTTCATTCAACACGTCATCAGGGTGGACCTTCTCAACTCTGCTCTTTCGTTAACAGAGATTGGGTCTACAACTTGCACTTAGAGATTTGAATTTGAGATGTGATAATTTAAGTTTTAGAATAATAGTAATCCCCTCTAGTTAATATTCTCATTCAACTTAGCCATCATTAGGGTATTGATTATTCATTTTATTATTCCAGATTCTGTCGACACAATTAATTTAATAATAGCGGATCAGATCTACTATCATATGATAGAATTAGCTTCTCGAAGATTTTCTCAAAGTTTGAATTCTTATAATATTATTATTGAATTTTTAGGTTTTTTTAACTGGGACCTGGTCTTAAGACTCAACCGGAAATCAACCCACGCAGCATCCTTAGATACTAAGTTTAAGCATTTAGTGTAGTGTTTGGGCTCATGCGGGTGTTTAATTTAAAGTTGATTTAACTTTAGGGGATTTGAATAATGTTGCTTATTTTGATTGAGTTTCATTATAAGTTTAAGATTTTAAATGAAATTTTGATAGTATTTTGGCATCCTCCTGGCATCGTCCCCACATATGGGGCTACAACGAGGGTTGGGCCTACCCACCATGCCAAGAAAAGTATGTATGGGTGGTGTAAATACCATGACCTAATGCGCCATCCCACCATGCTAAGAAAGATATGTATTAGTCTCTGAAGCACCTACATGTAAATAGGTTTTCCCGCCATGTCAAGAAAGGCGTGTATAGGTACTTATATACTTGCAATGTCAATTTAAACATTAATTTTAGGTTTATAGTTGATGTTATATTTAGCTGCTTAGGCTTCCTATCAGTGTAGAAGTTTGATAACATTTTAAGCATCGACATCCCCATGTAGAGGTTGCCTGCATCTTTGGGCACCACCATGCCAAAAAAGGCATGTATGGGTGGTATAAATATCACGATCGAATGTGCATTCTCACTATATCAAGAAAGGCATGTATGGGGCTCTGAGGTACCAGTATGTAACACAAATTTTCTCACCATATCAAGAAAGGCGTGTATAAGTACTTATACACCTGCAAGCAAGAATAGCTTTCCTCTCCATGTCAAGAAAGATGCATACGAGTACTTATATTTTAACACGATTTGGTGGGTATGGGCATGCGGGAACAGGGATGCTCGTGATCTCGCATGTCCGGTGTGCATGAGGGCTCTAGTATGGGTGCGCAGGCGTTGGGACATGCTCGCGAGTGCCTAGGTGCACGCAAAGGCACATATGCACGTGTGCATGCGCGGTCGCTAACTGCTGTCGCAGATATGTGCGGGCGTGTGTGGTCACGTGTGGGAGAGTGTGTGGTCGCATGCAGGAACACTAAGCTCACATAGGAGAGAGACAGATGGAGATGCTCAACTACAAGAGGGAAGCTTATGTCGATGTGGCTCGCAGAGGAGGGATAGACGGAGGTCACAGTGATTCCCACAAAGAAAAAAATGGGAGAGAATGAGAGGGATTTGAGAGAGTGGAGAGTTAGAGGTGGGGAGGAGGGGAGGGGGGTAGTTAGGGTTAGGATTAGAGGGGTGTTTATAGAATTTTCCTTATTTAATTAAAACTTAACCATAATTAAGATTTTTGCTTTGATATTATTACATAGACAATACATATCAATTTTAGTTTATTTTAATGTTCCAGACGCAATGACGTAGTTCATTTCACGATCAGAGACTATTTGGTTCAAGTCAGCATTAAATTGGGTCAATTTTAGCTCAAAATTGTGTATCACCGCTTCTAATTGCTCGATATTCACGCAGACTCGTCTGAATTGAGCACATATGGTCTCATTTAATAGATTTTGATATTTCAATGCTAATAGCATAATCAATTTCATGAATTGAGGTAGTTTAGGCATCATCGTGGCTTCCTGACCTCGATATGCATGTAGGCACTTTGACGACTCTCCTTCTTGATCGATCGACCGTTGAATTGTGCAAGATGTATATTCTAATTAATTTGGATGTTCTAAACATGATGGAGAAGTTAGTTCATGAATTGGAGATCATTTCAACTAATTTTGGTGATGTCCGGTGCATTTCAGCCTCGATTTGTGTGCTATTACATCCAAAGTCCGTCGAATATATCTTGAGAGCTCGACTTGACTTATGGCGCATGCATGGAGGTCAACAAATGCTGCCCAAAAAATGTGATCCGTGCATGGAGAGAGTCATGTTTGTTGAAAACTGATTGACCCTTTGGGATGGCCATGGATCTTAGATCACTTTAGCTTTAATTTCAATGGTTTTGCTAAATAATGTCTTCCACCATCTACTCTTTGCTTCAATGAGTTTGCTGAAGATCTCTTTCTTTTGTGTTATTATAGATTTGGATTTCTTCTAACCCTAGCTTCATGATTGATCGGGTTTGATGGAGGAATTAGTTTGTTTACTTTGAGATTTGAAATTCCTTGTCCTAACTTTAAGCTTGATGAACTTGATGAATGATTGACTTGATTTGTCCATATTGACTTGTCAGGAAGTGTATGTGTGTCTTTAGTCCTGTGCTTCCTGCTTTGACAGACTCGTTGAAGATGACCCAGCCTTCCAGCTTATATTAGGTCTATAATATTGAGTTATCAGTCTAGCACTGTGTGCTTCAACAGACTGAATAACCACATAATTCCTTTAGTCTAGTCATCAGCTTTGTATGAACTATGGGATTACTTCCTCGATCATGTGCTTTCGGCTTGGACGGGCTTTATGGAGAAATTGGATTTGATCCACACTTGGTGTTTGACCAGGCTATTTTTCACTGCGGCCTTTTTTGCGGGTTATTGAGTGAGGAGAGCGTCAACAACTCAGCCATTTGTAGGCTTATTGAGTTTGAACTTTAGAACTCATCCATGTCCTAGACTTGATGATGTAGAGGCTTAGGGTTTTCCAATTTAGTTGATTGAATCTTTTGAAATTGGGAGTTCTTCTAACTTGATCTTCAACATTTGTTGAATCTTGGAAAGAAACTTCTGATATTTAGGGTTATCTTTTCATGCATAGAGATAGATTCTTTTTGTTCTTGCAAGAGCCTGCAACTTTGACCATAACAGTTGTAGATATATTCAGGGATCTTGACATAAAGTCGATTTTAACCTGAATACATATAGAAAAACTTCCTGCTTCACAAAAGAGGATTGAACAACTTTGATCATAAAAAATACCCCCTGTCTAACAGGGGGATTGTAGACTAGTTCAAAAATATATTATAGAGTTTGAACTTCTTTAATATAAATAAATGTAGTGCATTCTGATTATTATATATATTTAACTATAGATCTCAGCTTGAAGCGCAATGTCAACTCAGCTAAATATATAAAAATGCCCCTTGTCTAACACCAGGGGGTGGTCATAGTGACTTGAAAATGCATTCTCATTTTTTGAGAGAATTTTCAAGTGACATTACATGTGTTTTTGGTATGAAAGCTTTATTGGTGAAAAATTCATTTGAGTATTTATATACTTATCCGCAGTTAGTGGTGATATTTCTTGAGATATGGACTATTTATTGGTGACATTGGTCGTTGACCATTTATGTTAATAAGCTGGTAGGCTCCTCCTTCGTACACCTTGTCTATGATGTAGGGACCTTCCCAGTTAGCTTTGAATTTATCACCGATCTTGTGATGAGCAATGATTGGCCTTCTCAGCAACATAACAAATTCACCTTTCTGGAATGTCTTGGGATGTACTGAACTATTGAATGCTTTGGACATCCTCACTCGGTAGATCTCTAAACTTTGTTGAGCTTGGAGTCTAACTTTGTCAAGCGCATCTAACTCTTCCATTCACAGATGAGCATTCTCATCTCGAGTAAGATTGAATTGGGCAGCTACTCGAAGTGATGGTAGCTCAACTTATAGTGGTAGAACAGCTTCAACTCTAAATGTTAGAGCATAAGGAGTGGCCTTGGTAGGCATTTTGTAAGTTGTTCTGTATGCCCAGAGTGCTTCTATCATTTTAGTGTGCCACTCTCTTTTATTCTTCATGAGAATATTTTTGAGCAACTTCACTAGGGTTTTATTAAAAGTCTTTGCCAAACTATTAGCCCTTGGATTGTAGATTGATGAGTACCACCAATAAATTTTGTGTCAATCAACGAATATGTATATCTTTGCACTATTGAAAGTTGAGCTATTATGTGAAATGATTTGTCATGTCACCCTAAATCTATAGATGATATTGTTGGTGAAGAAGTCGATGACTCGATCAGCAATGACTTCCTTAAACGGAGCAGCTTCAGCCCATTTGGAGAAGTTGTCAATAACTTCTAGAATGAACTGATGTCTGGCTGATGATGGAGGATCAATCGGTATGATTATATTCATGCCCCAACTTTTGAATGGCCAGGATGCTATTGTTGGGTGTAGAGGATTCAGAGGTTGATGAATGAGATCCTCATGGACTTAGCACTCATGACATTTCCTAGCATGATATATGCAGTCTTTCACCATTAAATGCCAATAATATCCATCCTTTTAATTTTTGCTACCATTTTAGGACCTGATTGATGTGCCCCACAAAGTCCTTCATAAATTTTGGGCATAACTTTATTGGGTTCATCCATTCCTAAGCATCATAGCCACATTTGTCCAAAGGATCTATGGTACAATGTCTAATTAACATAGGCATATCGTAGGATCCTTTTTGTAATCTACGTGGCTAGTGATTTATTGCTCGACAATTTACTTTTTTTGAAATAATCGATGAAGTGTTGTCTCCAATCATCAGGCTTTTCCACTATGAAAGCTTCACATGATTTCTTTGAAGTACTTTTGAGTCTTTTTATCTCTTATATTTGTTGTTCTTTAGGAGAGTGAGGAGCAATTTGAATTTCTTCTTGTTGGCTTGAGTTTGTTGTCCCCTATACCTTCGGGGAATATGGATTTACTGGTTGTAGAACTCAACGAGTGGACACTTCAATCAACACATTGTCATCATCTATGTTTGACATTTCTTTTGCTAGCTTGGCCAGGCAATCTGTGTTACTATTCTTCAACCGAGAAACTCAAGCTAGTTTAATGTGTAGAATTTACTTCATGAGCTCAAACACTCGCCTATGATAGTACGCCAATTCAACCTTATTAATCCTATAGAGACCCAACACTTGGTTGATCATGAATTGAGAGTTTTCAAAGATTCTTAAATTTTGAATGCTGATAACAACAACTTCTTTAAGGCTTGCCACTAATGCCTCATATTCAGGTTCATTGATGGTTCTTAGCTTAGTCAGCCTGTATGAACACCTCATTATGCCACCTTCCGATGTTATGAAGAGGAGGCCAATGCCAGCTCTTGCTTTTGACAGATTTGGGGGCTGAGCGGGCTAAATAGATGATGCACCATCAAAATATATTTCACAGATCTGTAGCTTTTCTCTTTCATGAATTAATAGAATCTATTTATCAGGTAAATTATCATTGAATGCTAAATCTACTGGGATAGGATACGCAGTAAGAAAATTTGCTACTATTTTTCCCTTTACAGAATTCTAAGATACATATGTAATATCAAACTATAATAAGAGCACTGCCCATAATGCCAAATGTTGGTCTTGTCAATGCTGGTCTTGTCATTAAGAACTTTAGCAGATCGATCTTTGAGATGAGTGTTATCTTATGTGACAACATGTAATATCAAATCTTCTGGATAGTGAAGTTTAGTGCAAGGCAGTGCTTCTCGATTGAAGAGTACTTTGCCTTAACTCTTATGAATCTCTGACTGATATAGTACATCACATTTTTCTTTCCTTTTTTATTTTGTTGTGCAAGCAATGCTCTGAGGGATTCTTCTAGTGTATCCATATATAAGATAAGGGGCTTCCTTGGGATTAGTGCTGTGAGAATGGGCGTGTTCAACAAATACTTCTTGATACTGTTAAAAGCCTTTTGACATTTTTGTCTTATTTGAAAGTAGTATTCTTCTTCATCGGCTTCTTTCTCTTGCAGCCTTATCTCTGATCGATGTCTCCATTAGATTTTGGCTTAGAGTGTGGGATGAACATCTCTTCAATCGAAGGGCTACGATCAAAATCAAGAGAAGATCGTTTAGGTTGGTGATAGGATTGAGACTCTTCAGGGTGTTGACACCATGAGCCTTGTTGATTATAACATTCCTTTTTGAAAACCATTCCTACTGGGTCCTGTCATTGGTAGATCTCTGAATATTCTAGCTGGATGTCATGCCTTTTTGCCTTTCTATGGCTACTTCTTCTTAAAACTTCAGCCTCTAGACTTATTTTCCCTTTTGCGGGGACCTTTTGATGGAGGATTCTCGAATGTGCGGTTCAGGTGTCACGCTCCGATGTTCACCGTGAGGGCTTATTTGTAACGCTCCTGAGTTTTTACTACCACTGATAGTAGCTTCTGCAGTGGAGCATTATTGGCTTCTCTAATAATTGGCCTTTGATATCTCTTCTTTATAAGGCCTTGTTCTTTTTCCAATTTTAAAACTCTATGTACTCGAGCAGATAGAGTTTCAGGTTATTTCTTCTGAGGGGATGGGGTTGATTGCTGTTGAGTTTAAAAAAATTACTTAACATCACCAGTAGAGCTATTTCTTTTTATCCATTTTAAATTTTCAAATTTGTTGCAAGTAGGAATACTCTCTTATTGTTGTAAAGTTGGTTGTGTATCAAATGGGCCAGGTGAGAGTTGATGGGATCACAGCTCAACATTCCTTTTTCTCCTTTGTCTTCTAGTCAGCTTTTCTCCAGATGAAGATGCTTCAGCATCATATCGGCCATGCACAAAAGGCAAGGTCAACAGGGAAGTAGTGTTTGGATGCACTATTAAAATTGTCTGCCCAGTTATAACTCTCTTCATGGCTGGAGCTTCAGCATGTCCCAACCTTTCAAATACAGAGGCTCTCTTTCGAGGAACCTCAATAGTAGTAGCAATATGAGCATTGGTAGACTTGGCCTACTGCACTGGCTAATGTGCAAATTGAGCATGATTGTCTCATGGCCTAGCAGCAGTTCGAGAAGTGATCGCTGGGAAATCAAAGCTACCAAATTGTATAATTGCTCCAGCATCTTTGGTGTTGATGAAAGCATTAGCTAGGCGGATGCTGGCTTCACGGCCTAGCTACACAATGAACGATGTGTTCTGAAGATCCATCTGTAAAATAAAAGATGAGGATTAGTAATCTGAATTGATAATCAACCCACACTTTCATGATACAGAGATATAACATAACAAACATGATAAAATATTAAAATAAGATATGTATAAATAAAATCTTAAAAATTTTAAAAATATGTTCATTATAAAAATAATTTTAAATTTTAACCAATTTTATTTTATAAAAAACTTAAAATTTTAATTTTATTATACTCCATTGCTATTATAGCTTCGATTCGACAAGCCAAAGATGGAAAGAGAAACCTATCCCCAGCAGAGTTGCCACAAATATGTGGGCTCTAAAAATTCACCACCAACCTCTCGATAAAGAGAGTGTGATTTAAATGTTGGTGAATTTTCAAAAGGCAGATGGAATAGTAAATAAGACACTACCCAGAGATTTCGCCCTCATTTTGTGAGGACTTTAGATCTGGTTCCAGGTTTCTTATAGGAGCAAACACCTATAGTTAATTACCTCTCCCAATGTTGAGAGAGAACTTTCAATTAAGGCTAGTCATTAGATCACTAAATGCATAGCATATAATAGTAGTATGTGGAGTTTTAAAATTTAGATTTATGAAATTCATCATCCTTTACTTGAAGCGGATGGTTTGGGGAATGCTGACACGCCCGATCAAGATCCCATGGTTCCATCATCCCGAGCTATCGTGGTCCCTAGTCTACTTAGTCAGAGAAGGTAGTTGACCTAACCTGACCGAAGGATCCTTGCTAGCAGCCATGTGTTGCGTTGTCCAAGAAAACCTTATAGACTTGGGGTGTTGTTTATCTAAGGAGACAAGTTTAAGTCCACCTTAGCTGATAGAGGACTTTTTGCTCAATCAGATGCACCCTATGGTTCACATGTCAATGGACAGAGCCATTGGGGAATATATGGGCTATAATCGTTACCGTGATATAATGGTGTCATTTGACAGCAACCACCCGATCAGAAGACTCTGGTCGTAACCGTATCATATGTGGAGCCTACTAGCCAAACCAAGTAGACAGAGGACATGGATCACATCTTTATTGACATGAGATTGATTGAGAATGAACATAAAAATATACTTGACTTGACTTTATCTCCTTTGTGAGCTAGAGTTTTCTTAATTTATCACCTTCGACAAATAATTGTGGAAGGTGGGTTGAGTTTTCTTTATATTTTTTAAAAATTGAATTTCATTTAAGCATTTAACACTTAGTAATTTATCTGATTTTATATTTATATTGATACTTGATTTTGATTAATTTGATTTGAGCTTGTAAGCATATTTTGATGGTAAGTATCTCCTATGGTTGAAATCTCCATTTAACACAGCCATCATCGGTGTATATGTATATTATTTTTCTATTCTAGATCTTGTCGACTCTATTAATTTAATAATAGATGATCAGATCCACTATTATGTGATAAAATTAGCCTCTCAAATATTTTATTAAGTTGAAATTCTTATAACATTATTATTATATTTTTAAGTTTTGTTAACCCGGACCCGATCCTAAGACCCAACCGAGAATCAACCTATGCAGCATCCTCAGACACTAAGTTTAAGCATTCAGAGTAGTGTCAGGGCACATGTGGGTTATTAAAATCAATATTGATTTAAGTTTAGGGAATTTGAATAATATTACTTATTTTGAGTGAGTTTCATTGTAAGTTTTAGAATTTTAGATAAAATTTTAACAACATTTCAGCAGCCTCCCGACATCATTCTCGCCCTCGCAAGTGCCCTCGCGTGCCTCCACGCATGCCTGTGCTGGCCCGACTGAAGTCTGTGTTAAAATACAAGTACTCG
The DNA here is from genome assembly GCA_021442155.1 of Cymbidium sinense. Classification (NCBI taxonomy): domain Eukaryota; kingdom Viridiplantae; phylum Streptophyta; class Magnoliopsida; order Asparagales; family Orchidaceae; genus Cymbidium; species Cymbidium sinense. The sequence continues at coordinate 295,361,032 of CM038215.1, forward strand.
TATGCATCTTTCTTGACTTGGCGAGGAAAGCTGTGCTTGTTTGCTAGTATATAAGTACCTATATACACCTTTCTTGGCGTGGGGGTAAATATGTTCACGTAGGTACTTTAGAGCCCATACATGCCTTTCTTGGCATGGTGGGATGGCGCATTCAGGCCATAGTTTATACCACTCATACATGCCTTTCTTGGTGTGGTGGGCAAGACATACACAGGTAACCCCACAGGGGACAACACAGGATCTTCTTGAAATGTTGCCAAATTTTCACAATGTCAGGAGACCTAAATAGCTTAACATAAATTCAATGATAATTATAAAATTATTATTTAAACTAATATTGCAGGTGTATAAGTACTCGTACACACCTTTCTTGACATGACAGGAAAATCTGTGTTACATGCAGGTACCTTAGAGCCCCATACATATCTTTCTTGGTATTGTAGGAATGCACATTCAGCTTTGGTATTTATACCACCCATACACGCCTTTCTTGACATGGTACGGGGCCCAAGATGCAGCACACGAGGATGTGAAGATCTTTGCCAAACTTTTATACTGATAAGAGGTCTAAGCAGCTTAATATAAAATCAACTATAAACTTAAAATTGATGTTTAAATTGACATTGCGGACATATAAGTACCCGCACATGCCTTTCTTGGTGTGGCGGGAAAATCTGTGTTACATGTAGGTGTTTTAAAGACCAATACATGCCTTTCTTGGCATGGTGGGATGATGCAAGCTCAAATCGAATTAATCAAAATCAAGTATCAATATAAATATAAAATTGGATAAATTACTAAGTGTTAAATGCTTAAATGAAATTCAATCTTTAAAAAACTTAAAGCTAAAACTCAACCCACCTTCCGTAATTATTTATTGAATGCGATAAATTAAGAAATCTCTAGCCCACAAAGGAGCCAAAGTCAAGTCAAGTGTATTTCTATGTTCATTCTCAATCAATCTCATGCCGATAGGATGCTTGTCCTCTATCTGCATTGGCGAGTCCACATATGATGCGATTCGGCTAGAGTCCTTGTCGGTGGTTGCCAAATTTACCATTATATTGATAGATTGTTTAGTATGTTCCCTAATGGCTCTGCCCATTGAAATGTGAACCATAGGGTGCACCTGACTGAGCAAAAAGCCCTTTATCAGCTAAGGTGGACCTAAACTTATCTCCTAAGATAAACACCATCCCAGGTCTACAAGGTTTTCTTGGATGACGCAACCATGGTTCTACAAAATCCGGTGGGTTGAATTACCTCCTCAGACTAAATAGATTAACACGAAAATATCGACTATGGGATCTTGATTGCATAATCATTCCAATCCTTAGTAAGGATGATGAATTTCATAAATCTAAATTTAAAAACTCCACATACTACTATTATATGCTATGTATTTAGCGATCTAACGACTAGCCTTAATCAAAAGTTCTCTCTTAACATTGAGATGGGTAATTAATTAAAGGTGCTTATGCCTATAGGAAACTTGGAACAAGATCTGAAGTCCTCAGAAAATGAAGGCGATATATTTGGGTAGTGTCTTATCTAATATTCCATTTGCCTTTTGAAAATGTTATCGATATTTAAATCACACACTCTTTATTGAAAGATTGATGAAGAATTTTTAGAATAAAAAATCTGTGGGCTCCATAAATTCTCCACTGACCTCTCGATGAAGAGAGTGCGACTTAAATGTCTGTGAAAGTTTTAGAAGGTAGATGGAATAGTAGATAAGGCATTACCCAGAGATTTCATCATCATTTTGTGAGGACTTTAGATCTCGTTCCAGGTTTCTTATAGGCGGAAGCGCCTATAGTTAATTACCCCTCCCAATACAGAGATAAAACTTTCGATTAAGGCTTGTCGTTAGATTGCTAAATGCATAGCATATAGTAGCAGCATGTGGAGTTTTGAAATTTAGGTTTATGAAATTCATCATTATTTAACTTAAAGTGGATGGTTGGGGGAATGATGATGCACCCGATCAAGATCTCATGGTTGTCATCTCAGTTGTCATGTCTGTAGTTACTGTAGTTAGTATCAAAATTTGTCGACATCCGTAGATTTAAAACCTGGTGTTTGTCTAAGGAGACAAGTTTAAGTCCACCTTAGATGATAGGAAATTTTTTTTCCCTATCAGGTGCACCCTATGATTCATAACTCAAAGAATAGAGCCATTAGGGAGCATATGGAAGCAGTGTAATATAATTGTCATTTGTATTCACATTGTGCCCATATTAACCACCAGGTGATATCTTACGGCATGAGATTGATTGAGTGGAGTTAATTAATCTGGGGAGTTTTCTTAATTTATCACATTCAATAAATAATTACAGAAAGATGGATTGAGTTTTATGTTTAAGTTTTTACATTTTGAATTTTATTTGGACATTTATGATTTAAGAACTTGTTAAATTTAGCAATTGGATTGATACTTGATTTAGATTAACTTAGTCTAGAATTGCAATCACATTCTAATGATAGTGTCCCCTCCGGTTGAAATATTCATTCAACACAGCCATCATCAGGGTGGACCTTGTCAACTCTGCTCTTTTATTAACAGAGGATCGGCTCTACAAATTGCATTTAGTGATTTGAATTTGAGATGTAATAATTTAAAGTTTTGGAACAATAGTAATCCCCTCTAGTTGATATTCTCAATCAATTCAGCCATCATTGGGGTATTGATTATTCATTTTATTATTCCAGATCCTATTGACTTTATTAATTTAATAATAGAGGATCAAGCTACTGTCATATGACATAATTAACTTCTCAGAGATTTTTTGAAAGTTTGAATTCTTATAATATTATTATTGAATTTTTAGGTTTTATTAACCAAGACTCGATCCTAAGACCCAACCAGGAATCAACTTATGCAGCATCCTCAAACACTAAGTTTAAGCATTTAGCATAGTGTCGGGGCCCATGCGGGTGTTTAATTTAAAATTGATTTAACTTTAGGGGATTTGAATAATGTTGTTTATTTTGATTGAGTTTCATTGCAAGTTTAAAATTTTAAATGAAATTTTGATAGCATTTCGGCAGCCACCCGACGAAGTCCTCACATAAGGGGCTACAACGGGGGTTGGGCCTGCCCACTATGCCAAGAAAAGTATGTATGGGTGGTGTAAATACCAAGGCCGAATGTATCATCTCATCATGCCAAGAAAGACATGTATGAGCCTTTGAAGCACCTGCATGTAACATAAATTTCCTGTCATGCCAAGAAAAGCATGTACAAGTACTTATATACTTGCAATGTCAATTTAAATATCAATTTGAGATTTATAGTTGATTTTATATTAAGCTGCTTAGGATTCCTATTGGTGTAGAAGCTTGGCAGCATTTTGGTAGTATCCTGACGTCATCCTCATGTAGGGGGCTACCTCGGGTATGCTGGGCCTGCCCACCATGCCAAGAAAGACATGTATGGGTGGTATAAATACCAAGGCCAAATGTGTCTTCCACCATGCTAAGAAAGGCATGTATGGGACTCTGAGGTATTTGAATGTAACACATATTTCCCCGCCTCACCAAGAAAGGCATGTACAGGTACTTATACACCTGCAAGCAAGCACAACTTTCCTCTCCGAGTTAAGAAAGATGCGTGCAAGTACTTATATTTCAAAGCAGACTTGATCAGGCGAGCAGGTGTCTTGGAGGGAACAAGAGAACCTGCGAGGGAAGCGAGTGAGTGGCGCCGCGTTGTGTGCATCAGAGGCTTGAGGCCTTCAGGTGTATCGTCTTGGGAGTCTGCGCGGTCAGCATGGTTGTGTCTCAGGCTCTTGTGTTATGGAGATGGAACAGTACTCACTGCAGGGAGGAAGCCGTGTCGCTCGTGTGTGAGGAGGGATGGATGGGAGGTCGCGGTTTGTTTGGCTGCGGGAGAATGGGAGCAAATGAGAGGGATTCGGGAGAGTGGAGAGTTAGAATTGGTTAGGGTTGAGGGCTATGGGGGGGAGGATAGTTTGTGTTAGGATTAGAGGGGTATTTATAGGATTTTTCTTATTTAATTAAAAATTAACCCTAATTGATATTTTTGAGCTAACATTATTACATAGGCAATATATATGTCAATCTTAGGTTATTTTGATGTTCTGGATGCAACAGCGCAGTCCGTTTCTTCATTGGAGGCCGTTTGGTTCAAGTTGGCATCGAATCAGGTCAATTTCAGCTCAAAATTGCGCGTTGCCACTTCTGATCGCTCGATATTCACATAGACTCATCTGAATTGAGCGCGAATGATCTCATTTGATAGATTTTGATATTTCGACACTAACGACAAGATCAATTTTGCGAACAGAGGTTATTTGGGTTTCATCATGGCTTCTTGACCTTGATATGCGTGTAGGCGCTTCAAAGACCTTACTTCTTGATCGGCCGACCGTCGAATTGTACAAGATATATATTCTAATTAATTTTGATGTTCTGAACATGATGGTGAAGTTCGTTGATCGATTGGAGATCATTTCAACTAATTTTGACGATGTTTGATGCATTTCAGCCTCGATTTGCGAGCTGTTGCATCCGAAGTCCGTCGAATATGTCTTGTGAGCTCGACTTGACTTATGGCGCATGCATGAAGGACAACAAAATGTCCACCTAAAGTTTTATAAGATAGGACACTAATGTAAATTTTGAGTGGAAGAGAACCAAGTTTTTTCTCATTATCTTATATGGATATACTCATTTAAATTTTAATTATTTTACTATGCATGTACATATCCACTCTAATCATATATGTAGAGAGGCATGACACTGTTAAGGTCATATGTAAAGCTAGGAGTACTATGGATAAAGTGATTACATTGTTTGACACGTATGGTTTCATTAACATGGCTATATTGTTCTTTAATTATTTTTTAATGTCCAACATTAATATAATTTTTTGGGGCCATAATTCTTTGATTGTTATTGAAAATAATTGAGATGAAGCGAATGAGTGGTACTTTATTGTGTTTAATTATAGAGTTACAAACAAAATATTTGGAGTTGTTTTTTGAAGTTTAGAGAATTTTCATTGTTAAAGGATTCATGAAGTGTAGAGCTAACATATAACTACAAATATAACATATAACTACAAGTAATAGGCTAACATATTACTACAAATATATAGATAACAACTTTTAGTAATAAAATGCATGAGTGTTGAGCTAGATAAAGAATTCATGAAATGTACTAAGAAAAATAATATATAAAAGTAATGTTTATATTATCTTATAGATAGTGTACATTTCAATCATGATAAACATAATATCCTTTCTTATTAGAATGCCTAAAGACTGATGGACTTAGCATTATTATTCAGATGAATTATTTGATAAGTACTATTGAGTTGTGGCAACTTTTCGCATTAATTTGGATACTTAAAAGACAATATTGTTGCACATTTTATAAAATTAAAAGTTAAATGTATATCTAAACTGATGTCTCTCAAGTTGTACGTGCAAGAATGATGAACCCCCTCCGTTGATAGACCATGAGCATTCCCTTCAAAAATAAATGCATTCTTATGAAATTGATCCTCTTGATATTTATATATGTTAGATCCTGAACTTAATTGAACTAGTTGTTGTTTACAAGCTTGGCATCAAGACCTTAGCTAGCTATCTTCAGAAAGAGGAAAGGTTTCAAACTATGAACTTTATTCTTCTCATGCAGAAGCCATACTGTTTCTTATATGTCTTGCTTCTTCGAGTTTATAAGAATTCCAAAACCACACTCTTCCTAAATTCCAGCCAGTCTTATAAAAACAGCATTCTAGCCTTGTTGCTACTGGTAGCCCTCTCACTACCATGACCATGAACAATAACTACTCTTCTATGAGCATAGAGAGCCGGAGAAGCTGGGTGATTGATTTGGAGGAAAAAATAAGAAGCAACAATGCAGAGGAGCTTTCCAAAGAAGAGGTTCAATGGAGGAAACCATCTATATTCAGATTGCCAGATTTTGTGAGGATGATGAATCCAAATGTGTTCACGCCCAAAGATGTGTTCACGCCCAAAGTGGTTGCAATAGGTCCTTACCACCATAACAAAATCATCTGCAACCATTGGAGTCTCACAAGGAAAGGGCTCTTCACCACTTTTGAAGAGGCGAGGCAAGCCTTTGGATGTTTATGTGAGAGAAATGAAGAGTGCAGTGGAGGAGCTGCAACTTTCGTACGTTGATCTGGACGAGGAATGGAAGAATCAAGATAATTTCATAAAGCTTATGATAACTGATGGTTGCTTCATGCTCGAAGTGATGAGGCTTGGTACGGACCACTGCAAACATGATTATGCCACCAGCGATCCCTTCTTCGGTGCCCATGCGTTGCAGCGCAAGGTTCCTTACATGAGGAGGGACATGTTGATTCTGGAGAACCAGCTGCCTATTTTGGTATTCAAGAAGCTTGTCTCCGTTGAAATGTGCGTCAGTGAAGAAGTAAACATTAATTATCCTTTCATTAATATATTTAAACTCGTGAATTCTTCTTGCATATTTTATAACATTCATGTTGTTTAAGGTAGCGGAATGCATGGTCATGGATGTAATCATAAAGTTCTTTGTGCCAAGCATAAATGATGAACTAACGGAATTCAAAAGAACAATCCATGGCCTCCATGCCTTGGACATATATCGCCGCAGCAGGCTCTTCGTTTCCACGAAGGCTGACCAATCACGGGAAAGTGCACCGCCTACAATCGGAAACATCACAGTGATGCGTTCAGCAACAAGACTCCATGAGGCCGGCATCACCTTCAAACAGAGCCATTCTTCTGCCCTTACGACCATCAGTTTCAACACAAGCCGCGGCATCCTCACCCTTCCCCCCATAACCGTGGATGATAACACCGAGTACGAGTTCCTCAACATGGTTGCCCTGGAACACCTTCACGCCGAGTGCGGCAGCGAGATTTCTTCTTACATTGCCTTCATGGACGCGCTGGTGGACTCGGCTGAGGATGTGCAGCTGTTGCATCGATATAGACTGGTCAATAATGGGCTGGGAAGTGACGAAGACTTTGCGAGGCTGTTTAACAGCATGAGCAGGGAGGTGATAGTGGACCAGGGTGGAAGTTTGGGCTCGGTGCAGGATGCCGCGGAGAAGTATTGCCGAAGAAGGTGGAATAATTGGAGGGCGAACCTGGTGCATAACTACTTCAGGAATCCCTGGACGTCCTTCTCCGTCGTTGCTGCTGCCTTTGTCATTTTACTCACCATTGTCTCAACCGTTGCCTCTATCTTGCAGGTGAAAAATGTTTGATGCACATAAGTTGTTCAATCAGTACAAGAACGCCAGCTCACATGGTTAAAAAGAAAGACTAGATGAAAATCAAACAAGGAATTCAATGTGGTTTGTAGCTTCACTCATTTCGTATAGAGATTTAATTTATAGATTTTTTAAAAATAAGTTTTCATCAATGATATGTATGATTTATAAATAAAAATCTTACTTGATATGAAAAATTGGATGATTCCTTTGTATCAAGTTGATTTGATGATATTTGAGATGGTGTAAATTTATTTTATTCTATAATTTCAGATTAATTAGATGATTTCATTGTAATTCTTAAATAATTGAATGGATCTTAAAAAAGTTAATTAAAACTTTCATGTCAACATTTACACAAATGAGAAATAGAATTACACAATAATCATATGAATTTTTTTAATAATGATTAAATTTAGTTTGCCAATATTTGGCTTCTAGTGACTAAAACTTTATGATAAAATATTTGACACTTGAGATCAACTCAATACTATGATTTGCAAATTAGTCTCCTATAGAGGCTATAAGAGCTTCAAAAAATCTAAATCTAGAATGATAAACATCACAAATTTTTTATTTGGTGTAATGATTCAAGGTTGTATCTTGGTAACAAGGCAAGATGAATTTAAATGATAAATTATTTGGCATTTTAACCAATCATGTGATTATAAATTGATTGCCATAAACAAGAGGTGTACAAATGCCCCTAAAGCCAAAGGAAAGGGAGACATCTCCTTGTAGGATTGGGTAAGTCTAATTTAGCCAAGTTGATGTAGTTTAGGGATTAAATGTATTCTAATTTGAATAATCTTAACATCAAGAATCATGATGATTGGAATCAATTTGTATGTAAATTTAATTAAATTGTAATGTGTTTGGTCCTTTAATTTTTTTAAAAAATATTATATAATGCAGTTTTGTGAGCGTTGTCATTCACAATGTTTGTGCTAAAATTTATCCTATTTGAAAATATTAATCAAATCTAACTAGAACTGCCATGATGGTCCTTATGTGTCTTTTTTATATTGATAGGGATTAATTAATGATTATAATATTTGTTATGTACATAATGAGTCATTGTAAGTGCTCTAACTATCATTTGTGTTATAATGGTGCTAAGGGGTGGGTTAAATATTAGTTATTATAAAAGAAATAATATTACATGAAGTTAGTTTACCATCTCTTTCTCTCAAATGAAAGGCTTCAAACCAAACTAGCAACCAAGTTAAGTTTTAGAAAAAAAACTTATATTTGCATTAATAAAAAAGCAACTTATATCTATGTGTGTGTATATGTATATATGTACATATGTATTTGTATATGTATATATGCATATGTATATATATATATATATATACATATATATGTGTTTGCGTGTGTGCGTACGTGCATGTGTGTGTGTCTATATATATATAAGATCATATTACTCGTATTACTCGTAACTATGAATTGATAACTTTTCTTGAAATAGATTTAGTTCCCCTATTAGAAGAATCTCTTTGTTGAAGGTTGTTGGGGCCATTATCTATGTTCTTAGTTTGGAATAACTTAATAGCTTTTTCATTTTGTTAAACTTGAAGAGAAAAATAAGATCCCTACTATAATATATAAAATTGACATTATATAACAAAGATCTTCTAGGAAGCATATGAACAATGTTTATTGAAACAACATTATGTTGTATTTGGACTTCATAATTCCCAAGTTTAATAAGAACTAGATATCTGTTGTGATATAAAAAGAATTATTTACGTAATGAACTCAAAATGGTTCAATAAGTAATTTAAGTTTGAGATTTATCTTATATAATATGGGTGAAAATCACATTCATGGAACTACTACCTTCCTTTACTAACATACACTTAAAATCATTAATAACAAAATTGGTATAAAAATATTTTTATTCTTCAATTTTCAATTTCATTCTTACCTATAGAGAGACATCTCACAACATTTGAGGTGTTCTTATTATATATAATTGTAGTGCAATTCATAGAAAATTAATGTATCTTTAAAAAGATAGAGACCACTTTTTTCATTAACTTTTTATTCAACTTTTATAAAAATGAGAAATAAAATTATAAAAGCACAAGAATCATGCCTTTTTTAATAATAATTATGAATTTAATTTTGAGATAATATCTCTTTTACAAAACTTTAGCAGCAAGTGACCACAAATTTAAGATAAAACATTTGTCACTTGAGATCAATTCAATGCCATAACTTGCAAATTAGTCTCGTATAAGGCTATCAAAGGTTCAATATATTTAGATCTAGAATGATAAACATCATAAATTTTTTATTAGATGTCATGATTTAGGACTTGATCATGATGACAAAGTGGTAATCAACTATCACAATGCGGGGTGTTAAAAGGCCTCCACTTTCCAAAGGAAATGGGGCATTCTTTGTTTGAATTAGGTTAAATAAGCCTAGTTTGTCCAAGTTCATGTGATTCAGGAACTAAATTCATTCCAACTTGTAAATTCTTAACAATCGAGTATGTTTGTTCCTTCAATAATTTTTAAATATTATATTATCTAATTCTATGATCATTATTCTCCACATTTTTTTTCTAAATTAAATTCATCCTATATAAAAATATTGATCAAAACTAGCTAGAATATTCATTATGGTTCCTATATGACTTTTTATATATATTAGTGGTGATCTCTTAAGGATTATAATATTTTTTATGTACATGGTAATTCATTTATAAGTACTCTAACTATTAAGATTTGCTGAGGTAGTGGTGCTAAGGTGTTGAATAATAATGGAAGAAGGAGAAATAATATGTCACAAAGTATGGATAATCTTTTTCTCATTGAATGATGGGTTTCCAAGTAAAAGAGCAATCAAGTTAAGTTTAGACATATAATTTACTTATATTTATATAAAACATAATGATTACAACCACATTTTATAAGCTTTATAAACATAAATTTATAACATTGGAAACAATGCATGCATATATATATGTGTGTGTGTGTGTGTGAGTGTGTTGAAAAGTATATGACAAATTAGAAGAAAGATCATCGATTGCATTATTAAACTAGTCATTTTTCTTAAAATAGATTTAGTTCAAATGTTACAAGAAGTTTTGGTTAAAAGTTGGGCTTGATTTGGAATAACTTAATAATTTTATTGATAAATTAAAATACATTACCAATTCCCTCACGTAATTTATAAAAACTACTTTTAAGTATATAATGCCCATTCAAAGAACATCATAATGTATATGTACTTCATAATACTCA